>OY720441.1:335489607-336185607 GCA_963082915.1 Dolichopus griseipennis | reverse complement strand
GCCATACAACTCCTTCTTTTATATGAGCATTACTCTACACCTAATAAAGCTGAATGTTTGAAATTTTGCCAAAAGTAATTAACCGGATGATATAATGTATATGTTACGGTCATACGGGTATCCCAGAGTTGACACAGTCTACTCTACTACACTCTTCCTCGTTTACTGTATATTTGCTTTCGAAGGGTTTTTCGGGACTCTGCTATGGATTTTTTAAATTAAAGAAATAGTTCCATTAAAAATGTCCGATTCTCTAGCTTACTTAAACAATTTCTTCCATAACCTTGGATACTTTTTATCTTTTATGCAATATTCGATTAAAAGAAAGTATAGTAATAATATACCAGTTAAATATTAGTCAACATTCCTTCTTTAACTTATAATGATATACCAAAATATTTTTTAATTTTTAATTCTAGTATTTGATCTTATTAACCAATAGATACGATCGATTAAAGTTCCAAATTTTATAAAAAAAAATTAAAAAAAAACAAGAATTTACTTAATAAACAAAAAAATCTTTAAATAACTTTAGGAAATGCAAATGATATGGTGCCACCGGCTTTGCTTCTAATTGGTAAAAGAATCTAAATTATGTTTAAAGTCACATCCAACGTCATTTCGATGTTGCAGTAATTTCTAACTAGAACTATGTAATTAAAAATGCAATTTTAAATTTAATCTATATTCAATTAGTGTTTCTTAAAAAATCGAACTGACGTTTGAGGCGACGCAAGCCAAGCTGCGTTTTCATTTAAGTTGTAGTCTTACCTATGTAAATAATGCTCACTACTAAATTTAACTTAATTGTAGGTTAATATATAAATGTTAATTTTTTAAATATTAAATTATAAAAAATAATTTTAATGGGAAACTTGCAGGTATCTTACAATTTAAGACTAAAAGTTAAAGAATATTTTCATAGTTTTGTGATAATTACGTTTTAAAAAACTTAAAAATTGTTTTTATCTTTTCTGTTATTGTTATCTTTTATTTCTTCTCTAAAATCTAATGTCATTTTTCATTCACAATTTATGTTTCTCTAAATGTCAGATTATTTGAAATTTTAATAAAATTTTCAAAAAACTTTTCTTTTCAATTCCACAATTCTCATGTAAATTATGTACTAATAAAGTGTTCCGTTTGAGTTTTTTATTAATTTATGAAACAGTCAAAATAAATACCGTTAGTTTAATTGCAGTGTAACAATATTTTTAATTACAAAAAATTGTAATAGGTTTCCCTCATTAAATAAGTTTAGAAACTTTAATCAGTTTTTCAACCTGACTCATGATACCATCTTTCATTGCATTCAAATTAATTTTTTCTTATTAATCTTTTATATTATTTCTGTAAATTTTCTAAAAAAAATTAACCATTTCTGTCTATAATCTAAACATAATGAGTTCGCTCTCACTTTTTAAATAGTTTTACTATTGTGAATAATTCACATTATATTAAAAGATATAAGATAAAAGAAGCGTTAATAAGATATTATAAAATGTAAAACAAAATAATTTAATAATCTTTTAATAATTTTTATTTTTAAAAATTTTTTGCAAATTAAAGCCAAAAAAAAACTGTTTACTAATTAATAATCTCTCTATAGTTGAATATCTAATGATTTTTTAAGAGATGAATGAACTGATTATCAACATCAACCTGTTGCGCTTTATCATTCATATCAATTCAAATTGTGTTGTGCCGTGCCACACGTGGTGAATTTGAAATAACTGAGAGTTAAGTTGAGTATTAATTGTTGATTTTGCTTTGTAGAAAATGAAGAGAAAATTTTTTAAGATTTATATAAAGTAAAGAGAATGAGAAGAAAATACGAGTATACAGAGATTTGTTTTTTATTGTTGTTATACAAAAGAAATTATAACAGAAAAGAAGTATAACAGAAATGTAAAATATAGTACTGTAAAATGGTTTTACATAATATGAACTGTAATAGGCTTGTAAAGTTTCATATAAAAAAACTAGATATTTTGATACTTAGTATGTTAAACTATTGGTATTGTTTTACTTTTTATATTTAATATTAAATTTTATTAAATATCATACCATAATATTTTATTTATATATTTCCATTGTTAATAATATATATATATATATATATATATATATATATATATATATATATGTATATCTAGTTGTTAAAAATAAAATATATTTTTGAACTATTATTTTAAAGAAATATGTATAAAATTAAGTGTTGAAACTTGAAACACCAATTATTAATTTAATTAAATTTAATATAATATTATGTAAATATAAAATACGAAATTAAAACTTAAATAAAATGTTTAAATTAAATATATTTAATCGAAGCACTTAATTTTCTTGCTGCACTTGAACAAATTGTTGTATCTTAAAATAACAATTTAATTTGAAATACTGATAATGTAAAAAGTGTTCCGTAATTATAACTGTTCTGCTACCTAAAGAGAAACTTGTATTTAAAAATACAATTTATTCTAAAGAAGTTAAACAATTTATGTTTCCACTCAAGATTTTTCAATGTGAAACAAGAAGGGCAACAGATGCTCATATCTAAACAATTGAGCTAACCAGATTGCGCGGCTTATGGAAGTTCGTTTATCATGCCTTCCTTCAAAATTACGGGAACAAAATTTAAGTTTTAAAATACTAGTTTAAAGCACAAAAAATAGATTTAATATATTTATATAATATATTTAATTAAAAACCAGGAAAAGTATGGAATAGACTGTGTCAACCCTCAGATACCCATTTGAACATAATATGGATTACGCTTAAAATAAATAAAAAACGAGGAAGAGTGTAGTAGAGTAGACTGTGTCAACTCTGGGATACCCGTATGACCGTAACATATACATTATATCATCCGGTTAATTACTTTTGGCAAAATTTCAAACATACAGCTTTATTAAGTGTGGTGGAGTACTCATATAAAAGAAAGAGTTGTATGGCAGCTACTCGAATCCTCTGCAATACACCAAACACATTTTGCAGAAACTTTGGCCATCACACTAAACTACTTTGGGCAAAATTTCAGACACGCAGCTGTAATAGGTACAGAGTAATACTGATATAAAAAATGAAATTGTATAGCAGCTACCCGAACCCATGGACCAAAATGGCTGCATTTAAATAGCGATGACGGCTATTGCAAAAAATCGAATTGCGAAAATTTCAAGATCCTAGCTCCTTTAGTTTTTGAGTTATCGTGCGGGCTGACGGACGATTCTGATCCGATCCATACACTTGAGTCTATATCTACCCCCCCGCCCCCCCTTCTTCAAAATGTAATGGCAAATTTATTATACCCTTTGACTATATAGTCATACGGGTATAAAAATTAAACAATCAATTTACGTCTAAATCCAAATTTTTTTTTAAAAGGCCAATTTGCAAAATCCAAAAGCAGCAAAAGACAAATTTCAAAAATTATTTAGAAAAATTGAAGTTTTGGGGGGGGTTGCTTTTACAATATTGGTTACAAATTCAGTATTCCAATAAAATATCAGTGTTCCAATACATGTTTAACGGGGCTTGGAACGGGTTATTGAAATAATTGGGAGGGAGTTTTATAGTTGGATTTAAAATAAATAGCGTATAACCCTTTTTCCATAATATTTATATATATTTATATTTGAGATTCTGAGTTAGAAAGGATTTTAGAGTTGGATTCAAAATCAAGATTTCCGCCTTTTCCAGAATATTAAATAGAAGAGACATTTTTTAAAAGCTTGTTGCCGATTTATTATTTATTTAAAAAAAGTTAGGTGGGGTTTCAGAGTTGATTACAAAATTAGGGTTCCAATACAGAAAAATATAAGTTGTATAACAGAAAATATAAGTTGTATTGCAACTTTTTGAACCTCTTGCAGTAGTTCAACAATATTTTTTTACGTAACGTTTAGCCACTAAAATTCCCTACTATTGGCAAAACTTTAAATACACAGCTTCTTTATACAATAAGATATGCATAGCTGGATGTTTTATAAGAGCTAATCGAACACCCGACAGGTAAATTTATATATTTATTTGGTTATTAAAATCTTATTCCAAAATTTATAATAATGGATCAAACATCAATAATGGAACCCAAAATGGACCCTTCCCCTATAGAAAGAAAAATAAAAAGTCATGTTTAAAAGAATTTTTTCTTCATATTTTAGAAAATTAGTCGTTGATTAAAAACTTTCGAAATGCTATTGGTCATAATATATTAGGAAATGGGACATTTAATTCCAGATACATTTTTAAAAGGTAAACTTTTGAACATGATATTAAAAAGAGGTAGTGTACTTGTTTACTTTGTTAACTTTTAAAAATATATGAAGGCAACATCAATCAACAAAAGTAAGAAACCCTTTTATAACAAATATTAAAACGGATCATAAAATAAGTTTTGGTTGAAAATTAGAAAAATTTGGAAAGAAAATCAAAATAATAACAATTTATGTTTGATTTCTTACAAAGATTAACAAACTTTAAGTTAAATAGAAGTTTTAAATATAATCTTATTCCAATTCTTATACAGGATGTTTCCTATTGAACCGCTCTACTACTATACTTTGTCATTGGAGCAAATGTTCGAATTTCAATAATTTTTTAGAAATAGGAAGCTATAAACAAAGGTACATGCCATTAATTATCTTTGAACTCCGTATTTTGACATTCAATTGGCATTTAAATTAGCTTCGACTTTAACCGAGGAGAGTGTAGTAGAGTAGACTGTGTCAACTCTGGGATACCTGTATGACTGTAATATATGCATTATATATACATGAGATATATTCGATCAATTACTTTTGACAAAGTTTTAAACACACAACTTATTAGACTTTCATTTATGTAAAAAGAAAATATATATTGAATAGCAGATCTTCGAATCTCTTCCACTCCATCGACGAAAGTTTTTTCAGACATTGGCCACTAAAGTTGACTACTACTGACAAAATTTCAGACATCCGGTTTATTAGGTATAGAGTAATTCTCATATAAAAAAATAAGTTGTATGACAGCTCCTTGAATCTGTGGAGCAAACTCGCTGGGTTTCAATAGCGATGCTGATAACGAACCCTAGCTCCTTGATTTTTAAAGTTATTGTGCGGACATACATTGCTAGATTGATTTACTTTTCGATTCTAATATGATAATCCGAAGACTAGACCGAAGACGAAGACTTATAGTCATACTGGTATAAAAACGTGGATAATAATATATAAGGTATTGTCAGGTACAATGAAATAGGTACACTGTATGTTTTATCAACGATCATTATATTAAAAACCAATTCAAGGTTTGGGAAACCAAATAAAAGAGTATTGAAGTTAATCAAATTTTTGTAAAAATCAAGAAACAGAGAAAAATGAAATGTCCTCTTTTAAATACATCATATTTTTAATATTTTATTCAAATTTTTATTTCTAAGAAAATTTTGTACTTTTCTGATTTGGGAGTTATTAGAATCTTCTAAATGATTGTTATATAATCTCACCTCACCCACGAAATTAAATGCAAAATTTAACATTTAAATATTTAGTAATAACTTTTTTGCATATAATTTCGGATTTTTTCTTAGAAGTTTTCAATTAAATTTCTATAATAAAGTGTTTTTTCAATATCGATGTAAGTTTTTCAATCTGAAAAAGTTCTTAGAAAAACTCAATTATCAAAACAATTTTAAAATGCTCTGAATTCCTTGGAAACTATGCTCAAAACATGTTGTTGGTATCAATTAAAGATTAAAGTTATCTGGGATAATAATGAAACTTCTTTTAGAGTCTTAGTAAAATATTACATGTTTATTATAAAATTCCAGCTTCATTAGGTGTAGAGTAATGCTCATATAAAAGAAGATGTTGTATGTCAGTTACTCGAACCCGTGGAACAAAATGGCCGAATTTCAATAACTATGACGGCTAATGCATAAAAACGAATTTGTAAAAATTTCAAAATCCTAGCTCATTTATTTTTTGACGTACATCGATTTACTTTTCGATTCTGATCCGATCCATACCTTTGAGTCATTATCTACATTCTCCTTCTTCTCTGCGTCAGTAGTATACCATTTTGACTTATAGTTATACGGATATTAAAAAAAAAATTCCAAGACATGTCACTTATTTACTTAATATGTGATGTGACATTTGACAATAAATTCATTAATTCAAAATATTCACAATAAGAAAAATGGCGCCAGTAAATCAACAAAAAAGCCAATAAGGAAAAATTAATTAAATATTTTGTAAAAAATGTTTTTTAAACTAAGATTTTAAAGAGATAACATAAAGCCAGAGAGATACCTGAGGGGCTAAAGCTCTTGTATCTTCACACAGCAGAGCTAGAAAATGAAAATTAATACATATACAGGTTTTTTATCCCACCCTAAACGAGTTGGAAGATAATTATGGTTTTATAATTTGTGGGTTTATATTTTGATAATTTTTTAAAGCTGAGTCAATTTTATCCAGTATATATTAACTCTTGTTTTATATGAATTCCATTTTGAACGTATTAAGTTTTATACTTTTGTTACACATTATAAAATAATTAAATTTATTTTAAAGCTCTTCAATAAAAAATTTTAGAACCTCTTTAAGTTTATAACTTTATTAGAGCAAAAACAAAAATTTTATGAGATCTATGAATGAAATGTTGTAAAATAAATTCACAAGTTTATTATAATAGAATCGATTTATTTTTATGACCATTGTACAAATTCATATTTTTTTTATAATTTATATTTTTTATTAAAAAATAAATAAAAATATAGAATAGGTCATATTTTAGAAGTTTTATTAAATATTAAAAATTTTTCCTAATACGCATTTAAATTCCTATTTTTTACAACTGTAGAATTTTTTAGAAGATTTGATCCCCTCTCTTTTTAAATGATTTTGCTAGGATTATTCTAGTAATTTTTTATTTCCTGTAATTCAAAGAAGTACTAAATACTTTTCAAAATTGATCGTAATTTACTTCCAAAAATTTTTTTTGCCTTTGTAATACCGACATGTGTTACCAAACACCAAACCTGCTAACAGACTCAACGCCATTTTAAAACTGCTTCACGCATACCAAATTTGGAGTCAACCGGTCAAACCGTTTCTAAATTAAAGTAAAATAACGAAAAAACCTATAAAAAGCTGTTGGGTCGCAATGGATTTAATATAACTCAACTCAATTTTTTTGAGGCTTTCTTTTTAGCCAAAGCACTATTCCGTAGAATCGGATAAAATTTGGACCCAACATTTTTTTTGACCAACCGCCGGCCGACATGGGTTAACAAATTCCAAAACTGTTAATAGTGTCAACTCAATTCTCAAAGAGAATCCATCACGTATAAAAACTTTCAAGTTAATTGGTCGAACCGTTTTCATTTTAGAACAAAAAAGTTTAAATACTTTCACCACAGGCAACTTGGCGGTCGTTAGAGCAAAATTTTTGGCACACGATTTCTTTCCGTACCCGAAAATCCTTATATACAATATACAAACAAACTTTCGCTTTTATATATATAGATATAGATATGACTTTTGGATTTGGATGGTTGTGCAGAAATTTTAAATTTTTCTATAGCAAGTTTAATTTTAAGTAAAATTCGTTTCTTGACAAAACAGGAAGTATCGCATTTTTCAGAAAATATAAAATAATTATGAAAAATATCAAACAAATTATTGGAACACTGATTTTGCATCCAAATATAAAATTTCTCCTAACTTTTCTTAATAAATAATAAGTCAGGAGCAAATCATTTAATAAAATAAGGCCCAACCACCGCCAAACAAATTCTGAAACCCTGATTTTGAATCCAACTCTAAAATCTCTCCTAACTTTACAGTTTGCAACCAAGCATTTAGTAAAATTGGGTTTGCCGCATCCAAATTAAAATCGATAATTCGATAAACAAATTATTGAAACCCCGATTTTGAATCTAATTACAAAAAAATTAATACTAACACATAGTACATAATATGCTTTCCTACAAATGTATTTAATTTTGACATTTCTCTATGAATAACAGTAAATTTTAAATAAAATTTTGACGTTTTTATTTGAAGAAATTCAATTTTGAAAATTAACATTGAAAATTTTTTTAATTTTGGGATTTTGTGTTTGAGATTTTGTAATTTTTGGATTTTGTAACTTTGGGATTTTGAGACGCTTCCCTGGTGGATCCCTAAATAATTTTTAAACTTACGAATTTTAATTCATTTAATGCATTTGATATGAAATTCTTTAGAATGTCACTTTCGTATTTTGGAATCCTTAAAAACCCACAAAAATACCGTTATATATACTTACAGCTGTCTTGTTATAATGATATTTTAATTAAAATTCATATTAAGAGTTCTCTGTTATCCTTTGCTACACCTTTGTTAAATGCATCCTACTATTTAATTAAAAAACTTTTTTAAACAAAAGCTTTAAGATGAACATTTTATGTGTTGGTTTAATATGAACCCTTAAAAATAAAATTGATCCCTTAATTTAAAAAATTTAAAATTTTAAAATTTTTTTATACAAAAACAGAAACCACAAAAGAAATGAATTAATTAAATTTTTTAATAAAATTATTTAAACAATAAATCATTTCTATATATAAATTTAATTTTAAAACTTTTTGTAATAATAATTTTAGGTTTCCTATCCATACATTTTCTTATATTTTCTCGTTGTCCATTTTTAATGTCCTTCTCAAAAGAAACAAAAGATTTCCCCAAAAAAAATTAAACTATCATCAAATACAGAAACCTTATTTTTGTCTTAACACATTTTCAAAAAATATTTAAAAATGTGCCTACTAGTTTCAATTTGTCCTTCTGTCTGTGTTTGGTATGATATTATTTATTACACAATTTTTACACCGTTTGAAGTAGAGCTATGGTTTCTTCTGAAGAGATCTAATCTTGCCAAATCTAAGATAATAATCCTGCCTGTAATGTGTTAGAACAGAGGGTCAAGTTATTAGAATTGATCGTAATAATTTCCACATTAAACATAAGATCGTATACTAGGCCTTTAATAACATTTAAAAACATCTCACATTATCAATAGATACAATTATATTTTCTTTATATTGTAATAATTTTGTGTTTGAGTTATATGGTATTCTAAATCTGTGAGTTATATTATTCAATTAAATTATTTGTTTATATTGTTATATTAATGTATTTTTTATTAAAGATATATAACTATTAATTATAGATTAAGAAATTAATTAGAATCCAATGGCGAATCGTAGATGTGTCGAATCGAAAACCAGATAAAAGCTTTTCGACTTTCACTGGAATTCGAGCCCAGGCCTTTCGCATAGGCTAGCAAGCTTAACCACTGGGCCACCCAGCCGTAAAATAAGATTATATATACAGTTTTGAAAGGAGTTAGATTTTTGCAAATGAGTATCACTGTCATTTAGGAGCTGGAACCTTTCAAGAAATGAAAGTTTACTGCAATATTGTTTAATTCTTTCGAAATGTGGATTTTTAAAACCCCTTGATTTTATGGCTTACTTGTTTTTATAATTTTGTATAATTTTTATAGGGGAAGGTATAATATGATATGATATCTTGTGGGTTATTTTAAAGCAGAAAAAAAGGTAAGTTATAAATTTTTAGGAAACCTCATTTTATAAATTATTTAGAAAAAGACATTAAAATAAAACTTTTTTTTTTAATTAAATTTAATGGTGTTCTAAATGAAGAAAAAAGAAATAAATTAATATTTTATATTTTATATTTTTATTTTCAATTCTTTAATAAATTTAATACTTTTTAATACCTATTTAATCGTCTTAAAAAATTATGGGGATTCTAAGGTTTAACTAGTATCCGCGTAGGACCAAATGACTATATATAAAAGATAGCTGGTGTTGCCAGCTTTCAAAAAATATATAGCTTTAATGGCGCATATTATCCTTTAAGGACGAAAAGGACATTTAAAAGTATCCTTGTTATTTTAGTCTATTTTACAAAAACCGTTATAACTAGCGATCTGTTCAATATGTATGTATTTAGTTTAAGCTAATAATTAAGATGACGGTCTGGAGAATATTTTATCGTTTATTTGATGACGATAGGTGCTGCCGTTTTGGAGATATTGTAGTTCAAAATTGAAAATTTTTGCAAAAAAAAAAATTTTTAACATCCTTTCTCTAAAACTCATATTTTTCAAAATTTTGCAAGGAAACCCCCTAAATATTTTTACATCGTTGGAAAGCTCTTATTTTTTTCTATAATTTGGGCATACATAAGGTATGTCTATATTAAAGCGTTTAGAAGATATAAGCATTTATGAAATAAAAAATTTTTTGTTTTGTAATTTTTTTTGCATAAAAAAAAATGTTGATATGTTTTACAATTTTTTCAGCCGTACTTTTTAAATGAATTAAATAATTTTATTTTTGAAAAAAAAAAAATTTTAATATGTTTATAAATGGGTTGGGTACGAAATTCCAAAAAAAAATTCCATATCCGAAATTCCATTTTCATAATTCCAAAAAAAATAATTCCAAACAAAAAAAATTCCAAAAATCAAAATTTAATGACAAAATATTTTTTAATAACAGTAATTTTTTACAAGCATATTTCAACAAATAAAAATTTAAAAATAGAGGGGGCTGCCGCCCCCAAACCCCCGCTAAACAAATTATTGAAACCCTGATTTTGAATCCAACTCTAAAATCCCTCCTAATTCAGACTCTCACGTATTCAAATATATAAATATTCTGGAAAAAGCGTATAATCTTGTAATTGTAGCCAACTATAAAATCTCTCCTAATTATTTTTTACATGCATATTTCAACAAATAAAAGTTTAAGAATAGTGGGGGCTGCCGCCCCCAAACCCCCGCTAAACAAATTATTGAAACCCTGATTTTGAATCCAACTCTAAAATCCCTCCTCATTCAGAATCTCACGTATACATATGTATAAATATTCTGGAAAAAGCGTATAATCCTGTAATTGTAGCCAACTATAAAATCTCTCCTAATTATTTTTTACATGCATATTTCAACAAATAAAAGTTTAAGAATAGTGGGGGCTGCCGCCCCCAAACCCCCGCTAAACAAATTATTGAAACCCTGATTTTGAATCCAACTCTAAAATCCCTCCTCATTCAGAATCTCACGTATACATATGTATAAATATTCTGGAAAAAGCGTATAATCCTGTAATTGTAGCCAACTATAAAATCTCTCCTAATTATTTTCTACATGCATATTTCAACAAATAAAAGTTTAAGAATAGTGGGGGCTGCCGCCCCCAAACCCCCGCTAAACAAATTATTGAAACCCTGATTTTGAATCCAACTCTAAAATCCCTCCTAATTCAGAATCTCACGTATACAAATGTATAAATATTCTGGAAAAAGCGTATAATCCTGTAATTGTAGCCAATTATAAAATCTCTCCTAATTATTTTTTACATGCATATTTCAACAAATAAAAGTTTAAGAATAGTGGGGGCTGCCGCCCCCAAACCCCCGCTAAACAAATTATTGAAACCCTGATTTTGAATCCAACTCTAAAATCCCTCCTAATTCAGAATCTCACGTATACAAATATATAAATATTCTGGAAAAAGCGTACAATTCTGATTTTGTAACAAACTCTAAAATTCTTGCTCGCTAAAGCTATGGAAATATTTTTTGGCAAAATAAATTTATGAGAAATAAAGTATGAAAATGTATTTTTTAATAAAATTGTTGTGTCAGTTTTTCAATCATGTTCTCTGGTGGGGCTATTTATCAACATATACCATACTTATTATATACCGTTGGAAAGAGTGTCAAAAGACCTTTCTAACAGTATAATAAAAAATACAGGGTGTTTTTGAAAATTTCATAGTTATAGTAGTTTTTTTGAAAGTTCAAAATTTTTTTTTTTTTTGTTTTAAATTTTCACTTGAAATTGCAATATCTCCAAAACGGCAGCACCTATCGTCCTCAAATAAACGTTAAAATATTCTCCAGACCGTCATCCTAATTAATAGCTTTGATTTAACATATATATATTGAACAGATTGCTAGTTATAACGGTTTTTGTAAAATAGACTAAAATAACAAGGATACTTTTAAATGTCCTTTTCGTCCTTAAAGGATAATATGCGCCATTAAAGCTATATATTTTTTGAAAGCTGGCAACACCAGCTATCTTTTATATATAGTCATTTGGTCCTACGCGGATACTAGTTAAACCGTAGAATAGCCAAAATTATAAAAGGTAGTCCAAAAAAAAGTGATAAGTGAAGGAATGATAAGATTTTTTTTATTTAAAAATGCTTAACACAAACAGACAGACATGCAACCCTTCTGATTATAATATGATTAGTCTTTGATTGGAATTAGTGTATGATTGCAAAAATTCCTATAAATTGCAGATTTGAACAAAATTGTCTTAAAAATCTTCTCATGTTGACACCTAAATTATTACGTTATGCAAAGTAACAGATTATAACAATAACTTTAAAATATCATACAGGGTACAAACAAACAGGGTGGTTCTTGAAATATGTGCCTCAGATGTAGTGCTCACCTGCATCTTTTTTATGATATAAGACTGGATGAAACTAGTGGACAGATAAAGAAATAAATCTACATAAAACTAATAAAGTATTAAGTAAAGGTCTTCCCTAAACTGGTTAAACTTCATTGTTGGATTTGTGATAAATGCTGCTCAACCTTTTCTTTCCTATATCTTAAGAGTCATGTAAAATAGTCTAATAATTTCTCAAAAAACTGTTTTTTTTTCGGTTCTTTAGCATGATGTGATGAATGTACTCAACCTCTTTATTCCATCAGGCTTAAAACACATAGAGAGCTATTATTAATAATTATTACCTGAATTTGAACAGAAAATGCTATAACGCTATATTACAGAGTCCCATTTGAATTCAGTCAAAAATTAAACTATTAACTATCAGTTCGCTTGATCTCCAGTTCTTGAGTCTATTTCTAGTCAATGCTTATGAAAATATTGCTTAAGATATTGTTAATGCTTATTGCTTCAATTTCCGGATCGGATTTAAGTAGTCGGGGAACTCCAATACAAAGTTCTAAAATTTATCGGTTTTTGTACTCTGTTTTGGTACATATGATACATAGAAACATCTAACATTGGCATGTTCGAAAACTCTCTGCTTTGGTACTGATGAAATTTTAGAGCCTTGATATTTTTTGTAACAAAAGAATTTCACTGAAACTCTGAAGATGGCTTTTTACCTCAGGTTTTTAAAATTTTTACCATGGTTTTACGACTTTAAAAAAAGACATAACAAATTTGATCAAGTTAACGGTTTCACTAATTGGGTTTAGAATTTGTTTACTAAATAATTTATTTATATTTTACTCATTTAATACTAAGTTTAAATATTTCCCGTTGGTTATTCTAAATAATTCGTCGGATGAAATTTAAACTTTGTAAAAATACAGCAACTTTACAGTGAAAGCCAAAAAGATCTTTAATTTTAATCTAATCTGTTGACCCATAAAAGAGACCTAGGTATTAAAATATCTATAAACATACTCGTATTTGATTTCAATAATATCGTCAAATATTTATTTAATGTACTGCAGTACAAATAAATGTACCAGATGGCTTAAACTCCTTTTTTTTATAAAAAATAAAACTTAAAATATTTTATTAACTAATCATATAAATTTATTTTCATATAAAACCGAGTAAATTTTTTTTAATATACCTACACTAAATATAAAAAAAATTATTTATTAGACTAAAATTTAAAATTTTATAATTGATATTCAAAAACTTATAAAATAAAAAAAAATATATATTACAATTTGAAAATTAAAAATTAAAAAAACATTGATCAATTATCTTTAAATAATTCTTCATATGATAATGAGGACATAACATCATTTATAATACTTGCAGCAATCTCACTTACAATTTTGTTTACATCCGGTTTAAAATCTTCCCAAAGTGCTACTGAATTTTCATTAAATATTTGATTCATAGCGTCACCCAATTCTTTATTACCATTAAATAAATTTTCAAGTTTTATTTTAAATCTAAAAAAAAATTAAAATAAATTAAACATATTATTTTATATATTTTTTTTTTAAATCTAATTTTAAATTAAAGTTTTTTCCCCTTGGTACATCCCTGTATATTTGTATAGTTCAAGTACCAATACAATTAATATTACAAATACATGATAGTCATTACTCTGTCAACCAGTAGGTATTACTTAGATTTATAGTGTTTTGGAGTTTATAAATCAAAATATTTGCAAAATACTTGAATACTTTGAAAATAATTGAATTCTTGAAACTTATGTATTTCTTGGTACTTAATTACTCAAAAATACTTAAGTATTCAAAAATAATTTCAAAAGTAATTTAACTCAAAATTTAATTACTATCTGGTAATTAAAAGTACCTAGTTTTAATTTATTCTTTTACTCATACTTAAATTTTTTAAGTATCGAAATCCAAGTAATACTGGTACTTAACAAAGTAATGTGTACCAGGGATTGGTTATTAAAACTGCCTTTAAATACCATTGTACTCAATATTATACAAGCCTGATACAGTGTACTTACTTTTTACAATCAACCAATGCTTTAGATTTATCAACTACTAAATGAGTTCCTTCATCATTTTTATTTTCGTTTTTTTTCATTTTAACTTTCATTGAAGCCTCAATATCTTCTAAATATATTTCTGCTTTACCTTCTCCAGTAATTGGTATACGTAAGATATTACCCTTAACACTGTACTTTGCTGTTATTTTTAATTTTGGACCAGTTCCATACATTTCAAATTTACTAGAGAATGGATCCTTTTCAAAACCACTAAAATGTTTATTAAAATGTTTAAAAAATTTTTAAAAAGTGTTCAGTATTAACTTACACAAATTTATTAATATTAACTTTTGAAAATCCATTTACGTAAATGTCAAATAAATGTAATTTAAAATCCTGAATAGCTGTTGTTCTCTCTCCGAATGTAGCATTTTTTAAGAAAAATGGTTCAATTTTAGGAATTTTAATTTCAGGTACACCATTCGGGTGCTCTTGTAATACATTAATAGCAGATCTTTTGACACAATCAACATCACCATAATGACATCTTTCAATAAAGTCAGCTGTAAAAATGGAAAAAAATATTAGAGAATTTTTTTTATTTCTATGTATGTGTTAATGAGCTCAGAGACTCTTAATTTATTTTTCAATTAATTAGTAGTACTCTTAGTAGTAATAAGTTGTAATTCTGATTAATATAATATCCACATAAATCTTTAAAAAGAAAATTAAATTCATTTAAAATATAAATACATATATCGTTTTTAGCACATTTTCAAAAAAAATGTGCCTATATAGCTTCACTCTGTTCGTCCGTCCGTATGTTTACAAAAACTTTTACACCTTTTGAAATACTACTACTACTAATTTCTATAGCTCCTAGTGGAGCAAAGAGCCTTAACAAAATCCTTCCATTCAGTACGGTTTTGTGCGATCATTTTGATTTCACCCCATGTTTTTCTTGATTTGGTAATTTCGGAGTGAATTGTTCTTTTCCATGAGTTTTTCGGACGCCCGCGTTTTCTTGCACCTTGCGGGTTCCAATCAAGCGCTTGCCTGCAGATTTCGGACTGATCTTTTCTGAGTGTATGACCAATCCATTTCCATTTTCTTGTCAAAATCTCCTCTGCTATAGGTACTTGATTGCATCTGGCATGTAATTCCTCGTTCCTAATTCTGTGTGGCCACCATATTTTCAGTATTCGACGGAGACAGGTGTTAACGAAACTTTGAATTTTGCTGGTAAGTTCCTCCGTTACTAACCACGTTTCGCAACCGTATAACAGAACAGATTTGACGTTTGAATTAAATATTTTAATTTTTGTTTCCTTAGAGATGATTGCAGACTTCCAGGTTTTTCGAAGTTGTGCAAACACTTGTTTCGCTTTATTTATTCTAGCGGTCATATCTGCTTTTGCTCCTCCTTCAGGCGTTATTACGCTACCAAGGTAGCAAAAGTTGGTAACATTAGATATTTCTTCATCATATAACATCAAATTGTTTACATTAGGTGAGTTTACTTTCATTGCTTTTGTTTTCTTTACATTGACTTTTAGTCCGCGCAGTTCAGACTCTTGTGCCAAATCGTTCAATTTTTCCTGCAGATCGGTATTTCTAGTTGATAGTAGGCATATATCGTCCGCATAATCAAGATCTTCTAGATGTTCCCCGAAATTCCAAAATATGCCTCTGTTTAAATCGTCAATGGCAGCACTTAGTATGTCATCGAGCACAATTAAAAATAGAATTGGTGACAGCAGGCAACCCTGTCTGACTCCACAATCAATATTTATCGGCTCAGATAGTTGACCTTGATGTAGAATCCTGCATTTAAATCCTTCGTACTGTGCTCGGATAAGCCGTATCAACTTCATTGGCACTCCTCTAATTTTAAGCGAGTCCCATATATATTCTTGATGTATAGTATCAAATGCAGACTTGAAGTCTACGAAAACTAGTTTTAATGTAGATTGCCATTCATTCACCTGTTCTATGATTATTCGGAGTGTGTTGATTTGATCCACGCATGATCTATTAGGGCGAAATCCAGATTGCTGTTTTCGGATTGTTTCATCTAGTTTAGTGTTGATTCTGTTCAACAGTATTTTTGAGAGAACTTTCGATGGAATAGATAGTAGTGTTATCCCTCTATAGTTATCACAGATGGACAGGTTACCTTTTTTTGGTAATTTTATTAAAATTCCTTCAAGCCAGTCTTTAGGTACCGACTCTGTTTGCCATATTTTTTGAAAAATTGGATGTAGCATACGTGCTGTTATATTTGGGTCTGCCTTTAACATTTCTGCGGTAATTTGATCAAAACCTGGTGATTTATTGGATTTCATCGTTTTCACTGCTGTTGTTATTTCTTCAATATTGGGAGGGTATGTATTTAAATTGGATCCCCTTTGTGCTGCTGTTAATATTTCATTATTATTTTCAGAGAATGCCAGTTGACTGTGAGATTTATAGCACTCACTGAAGTGTTCATGCCATCTTTGTAACTGTTCTGTTCGATTTGTGATACTAATTCCATTTTTACTTAGTATTGGACGGTTATTACTTAATTTAGCTCCTGACAGTTTACGATTGGTATCGTATAGTAGCTTAATATTATTTGTTGCAGCTGCTTTTTCGGCTTGGTTAGCTAGTTCGTTTACCCAATTTCGCTTGTCTCTTCTGCAGGACTTTTTCACTTCGGTGTTATATTTACTATAGATTTTAACAGCATTTTCTTTTTGTTTCCGGGTTTTGGCGTTGTTTTTAATATGCTTTGCATTTTTTCTTTCTTCTATCAATTTCCAGGTAACTTCCGATAACCATTCTTTTTTCTCTTTTGGTCTATGACCTAGGATTTTTTCACTTGTTGTTAACATTATTGATTTAAAAGCATTCCAGTTTTCTTCGATAGTCATTTGTTGTGGGTTATTAGTTTCATCGTAGCATTTGTTTAATTCTGATGTGAAAGCACTATTCACTGCTGGATCTTTTAATTTTCCTAAGTCAAACTTCTTTGGTATAGTTTTGGCTTTTTGTACAGTTGCAGCTATTTTGATACGAATTTTGGCTACCACAAGGTGATGGTCAGATCCAATGTCTGCACCTCTTTTAGCTCGTACATCTAATAGACTACTTCTCCAAAGTTTATTGATACATATATGATCTATTTGATTTTCAGTTTTATTGTCGGGGGACACCCAGGTGGCCTTGTGACATGGTTTATGAATAAAGAGTGTCCCACCAATGACGAGTTCTGACGTCATACATGTTTCGATCAAATATTCTCCATTTTCATTCATAGATCCGATTCCGTGTTTACCCATAACATTTTCCAGCCCTTTATTGTCTGCTCCTACTTTGGCGTTGAAATCACCCATAAGAATAACTATGTTTTTCTTCTTGATTTCAGACAACGTTGTTGAGAGTTGATGGTAAAAATCCTCTTTAGCTTCTTTACTGGAAACTTCGGTTGGGGCATATACTTGTACCATAACGATGTTCCTAGCTCTACCTTGAAGTTTGACGTATATAATTCTTTCACTTACAGGTTTCCATTCAATTAGTGCTTTGGAAGCCTTCTTGTTAAGTAGAAATCCAACTCCATCTCGGTGAATATCGTTTTCTGCGCGACCGGAATACAAAAATATTTCGCCACTGGCCAGTTGGTGTTCGCCTGAGCCATTCCATCTGCATTCGCTCATACCCAGAATATCCAATTTAAATTTATTTAACTCTCGAGCTGCTTGATGTAGTTTCCCCGTTTCAAAAAGTGTTCGCACATTCCAAGTACCAATTTTTGTACTGTACTTCATGCTAAATAAAGGTATTTTTGCTTTGGTTTCATTTATAGATGAAATATTGTTGAAATTACATGAATTCTGCACCTCCAAATCCGATGTGCATGCCGCTTGTGCGGGAGGGTTCCCAGTGTTTCTCTGGTTACCTCTTGGAGACTTGTTTCCTTTCGTTTTTAAAACCATGTTTATTCATCAATCTTTCGATTTGTAGCGTTCCATCGATTGGTTATAAGCCAAAAGTTGGGTCTGGCAGGTGCTACTTTCCTTTCGGGATGACCAGACTCATCGCTAGAGGGAAGGCCGCTCCTAACATGGAATACAGTCGCCTTTGGCAGCCGCTTCTTTGAAGTACAGACGCTGCGGTATTTATTTGGTTCTTCCGCCTGCTACGCCGTTGGAATATTTAGATATTCTCTTCCGCCGCATCAACCGTTGACCGCTTTTCACGTGTAACCCTCGCCAGGAGCCCTCACAAGGTGCTATCAGCCGGGCCAGCTGAACCTAGGTTTTTTAACGAGGTTGGTACTCCTCCCCCTCCTCCTTTCTCATCCGGGCTTGGGACCGGCATTGGCGGAGTTTGAAATAGAGTAAAGAAATTTCAACCATGGGTAGTTATTGCAAAAAAAAATTATTTCGTAGAAGAATTTTCTTATGTAGCTCCATCTGTTACGGGGTTGTAGCCCCCCAAAGTTGGAAAAAGCCCTATTTTTAAATTGTTATAACAAGAGTTGTGTTATAGATATTTTCAATCTGAAAACGGCAAACGATAGCTGGTTTGCCATACGGTACTAATATTTGTTAAAAGTTTTTCTTAAATTTAAAAGCGGTTCCTTAAATTGAAGAAAGTGTTTCTCAGTTTTACCCATTTTTGCTTTTTAGTATAATTCTAAGTAAAATTCCAACTTTTTGTGGAATTCACAATTTAAATCCTAGAACCTTAACAAATGGTGAGGGAGCGGGGAGGGTTAAGATGAAGTTAGGCCCTTGAAAAATTTGGCAACCTTCCCCATTTAAGGGCTATTAGAACTTTAAAATAAAAAATTTCTGATAGTACTAAATTTTATAAGTAAGCAGTAACTTAGTCACCAGTGTATATATTTCCAAAATTAAACTCAGTATGTAATACAATATAAATTTGGAAATGTGCTTTTATAAAAACCCTTGGTTTTTTTTCATCATTTGTTGATATTTGTTCATAATATTTCATTAAATTAAATTTTTCTTTCACGCCCTTTGTACCAAATTTGAAGGTTCTGCTGTATTAGTCACGGATATACGTGTTTTTCCGCGGGAGCATTATTAATTTATCATTTCCTTTTGGTGGGTGCATGGTAGCTACCTGAGCAGCATCTTCTTCCTTTTTTATTTAGTAGTTCGAAGATAAAAATTTGCATTATAAAATGCTCTTGTAAAAAGTTTGAAGTTGTATTTTTAGGACTTGGAAGGCGCGTTGCAAGTTCCCGAACCAAATTTTAGAAACTCCTTTTTCAAATTTGAAAAACATAAAAAAATCAAAATAAAACAGACTTGTAAGAAATTTGAAATTTCTAAACATTTATTTTAGAATTGGTTTGATCAATTACACATAAAAAAACAACAAAATAATTGCATTTAAAATTGGCTACGAAGTTAGGGCTGCCATTTTTATAATTTTTTATTTGTTAAACTTTTTTTGAATTCAAATCCAAACAGAACGTTGAAATTAAAATAATTTGATAATGAGCAGACGACTAAACAAACTTGAACTAAACTTATATACACATTTTCAAAAAAAAGGCAACTCTGATTTGTTAACCAACTCAAATATCGATACAAATAGAATAATATAAAAATATTTTATTTGCAAAGCACTTTACACATTTTAGTTTTTTCAACACAATTTTATTTCTTTTGGGTTTATTTCACCTAATCTATTAATTTTTTTTTATTAAATATTAAATTCTCTGATCTATTAAATTACTTTATAAGAATTTCTTTATTCTAATTGACTATCTGACTATGCTAATTGATACTGGAATCTAAATAGTATTGAAGATACAACTCTATTGAAGTTCAATCTTTCATAATAACTGAAGTCTAGTTAATTTATAATTTATTAAATACAATTTATTTAGTTTTTTTTTTTTTGAATTCCTTAAATGAAGCTAATATTTCTTACATAATCAAACATTTATTTAAAAGAAGCTTAAATTAGTTTCAAAATTGATTCAATAAAATTGTTTTGCATAACGGTAAATCATAATAAAACATTTTAACATCAAATCGATATTCCGAAATAATTTTTAATCATCTTTAATAAATGTTTAGTTTTGAAGCACTCTTAAATTATTTTCCCATATATATATTTATATATATAAATATTAACTAAACTATTTACTCACAAAACCCTTTTATCTATAAAATAAATATTTAATTTTAAAATAATCACAATAAACACTATTCGATTTCACTTAAATTTTCAATTAATTCAAATATAATGTGAGTGTTAAATAATATAAATCTATTAATTTTTTTTTTAATTCTAACTCACGAAATGCTCCAAATATAATTTGTATATTTATCAAAAAAATTGTTAAATATATTAATTCCATATTGTATCTATATTTTTAAAAATATTTTATTTGCCAATTAATTCATATGCTTAAAAAATAAAAAATAACTGACACAGTAAAGTCAAACACAAGTTTTTAAATAAGTTAAATAAAAATAACGTTTGAGCAAAATTTGTATTTATAAAGGATATTTATACTAAAATTAGTTTTGAGCAAAAAACAACAACAACAAAAAAAAAACAAAGAAAAATAAAAAAAAATAAACAGGTAATAAAAAAAAAACCAAGTGTTTATAAAAAAACACATTTTCAAAAATTAAACAATGTTCGAAAATAAGTTTTGGGTAAAGAGTGTATTAAAAATTAGTTTATAATAATTTTTTAGAATAATTAAATTTGTAAGATTTACTCCATCCAAAAACAAGTAAAGAATTTTATAAATATTTAGTTGTGAATAATGGTAAATTAAAGTACCGTATTGCAACCCTGTACATTTGTTTTACATCTATAAAAGCGAATATTTGTTTGATTATTCGTTTGTTTATAAGTGGCTTATAGGACTCCTAAACTGCTCATCCAATTATCAGAAAATTATTTGTATATAAACGGGGTTATTCTGGGTATACCATGCCAAGTTGAAGTTGTGGTGCAACTGTATTTAAACTTGTTTGTTCTAAAATAAAAATAGATTGAGATCAATTACTAACAAATTTCATTTCAATTTTTGACTTTAACTACTTTCAAAAAAATATTGTCGAATGCAATTAAACCATTAACCTCATGCGGTACACCAACTTTTTAACGTACTTCACTCCAAATTATATAGCTGGGTGACACAGAGGTTAAAGTGTCGACTTTTTATGCGAAAGGCCCGGATTCAAATCCCAGTGAAAGTGAAAAAAATTTTCTTGTTTTGGACTCGACGAATTCGCTATTGCTATCAAATTAATAGCTTATTAAACAATAATTAGTAATTGTATATCTTTAATAAAAAAAAAATTAATATAACAATTTAAATAAAAAATTTAATTGAATAATATAACTCACAGATATAGAATACCATATAACTCAAACACAAAATTATTACAATTTAAGCAAAATAGAATTGTATCTTTTGAAAATCTAAGACGTTTCTATATGTTATAAGGCCTAGTACTATCTCATGTTTAAATTGTTTATGGAATTCATTAAGGTCGATTCTAATAACACGAATATAATTATGAACCCATGTTCCAACATGTACTTATGGTATTAAACAGGCTTATAAGCTTAAAAAAAAAATTAGAAGCGGTTATCAATTGACTTCAAATTGTTTATACGTTTTGTTGTTTGACAACCTAGTTAACTTTGTTAACCGGTTTTGAATTTATATATTGGCACGAAATCGAAAGGCGAATTAAGTCTAATTTTGCAGTTACAGGTTTGATCCAAAAGAAAACCGCTAGTTCTGTCAAGCTATACTGGCACAATTTTCCAAGTGATAATCATTTACAGCATTCTGTCAACTTCAATAAAAAACCTATTGATAGGAGTAGCAGCGCGCACCATGTGTTAGCTACTTTATTTATAAAATTTTCATTGTTAGATTAAAAATAAATACCCGTTGTTAAAATTTATTTTCTTTATTCTATTATAGGTGTAGCTGGAAAAGATTTATAAACACACGGACGGACAAACGGGCAGACAGATTGAAATGTTTTTTTTTTTTCAAAACTTTTAGAAATTTGAAAAATAAAAATAAAAACAAAAATCACTTAACTTAATAAAAACAACAAGTTCTTATATTTAAGGTCAACCAGAATTAAATTAAAACAATTTTTATATATATATATATATAATAGTATAAAATTATAATTAAGAATTTAATCGCAATTCTATTTCGTAGTAAACCTAATATAAATTTATAAATTTTATTTAGTTTTTGAGTTATTGTGAAAACAGATGATAACACGATATTTTTCTTAGTAACATCACAAACGGTACAGCACATTAAGAGCCTTAGAATGATTTAAAAATATGTTTTGAATTATTTTAAATACAATCTACAAGTTTAGAAAATATTTAAGAGTATTTTCACTTTCTATTCTTTAATGAAGATAATTTTTGTGAAATTGGATTTAATAACTTTTAATGATACGATCAAGAAGACACGTTAGAATAAAGAATGAAATACAACACAATATTAGAATGAAATAAGGCAAGGGCTAAATTACAATTATATTTGTTTTATATTAAATTAATAAATATTTTTAAACCCATATGCCTATAGGTCTAATATACTAGGGTATAATAAATTTGTCATTACGTTTGTGAAGCACAAAAGTAAGCGAGGGTAGATATAGATCCAAAAACATAAATTGGATCAGAATTGGATTAAAAAGTAAATTGATCTAGCTATGTATGTCCATCTGTCTGTCCGCACAAAAGCTCAATAACTAAAGGAGTTAGGATTCTGAAATTTTCACAAATTCGATTTTATGCAATAGCCGTCATCGCTATTGAAATCCAGTGAGTTTGCTCCACGGGTTTGAGTAGCTGCCATATAACTTTTTTGTTAAATTAAAATAACTCTACTATGCTTGGTAAAGCTGGATATTTTGTCAAAAGAAGTTTAATTTTATGGTTTGTGCAAAATTTGGTTGGTCAACTGCAGCAGATTTGAGTAGTTGCTAACATCTTGATATTTTATATGAGTATTACTCTATACCTAATAAAGCTAAATGTCTGAAATTTTGTCAATAGTAGTTAACTTTAATGGCCAAAGTCTGAATAAATTATAGTCGGTGTAGTGAAAGAGTTTCGAAGAGTTGCCTTTTAACTAACATGTTCTTTTGTACATAACTAAAAGTCTATTAAGTTGTTTATTTAAAAATTTGTCGAAAGAAACAAACCGGACTATATAATGACTATATTAGAGTCATGCGGGTATCTCAGAGTTGACACAGTCTACTCTACTACACTCTTCCTCGTTATTTTTTATTTTCAATCTTTATTTGAATTTATTTTAAATATATCTTAAATCATGTGAAGTCGGACCTATGTCACTGTTTTACTTGTTAAGATATTTATCACATAATTATTACTTAAGCTAACGTAATCATTAGGCTTTAATTTTTAAAACTGTATATTATTATTAACAAAAAAACCTTAATTAATATGTTTACTTTATAAATAACTTACTGAACAAATAATTAAGGGACCTGTTACGTTTATTAATGCGCGGTCGTTCTTTAAATATTTTTATACCAGTATGACTATCTAGTCAAAGGGTATAATAAATTTGCCATTACGTTTGTGACGCAGAAAAGGAGGGGGGGGGAGATATAGACTCAAGTGTATGGATCGGATCAGAATCGACAAATAAATCGATTTAGCTATATATGTCCGTCCGTCCGTCCGTTCGTCCGTCATCACGATAACTCAAAAAATAAAGGAGCTAGGATTATAAAATTTTCACAAACTCGTTTTTATGCAAAAACCGGAATCACTATTTAAATCCAGCCATTTTCGTTCACGGGTTCGAGTACCTGCCATACAACTTCTAATTTTATATGAGCATTACTCTACACCTATGGAAGCTGCGTGTCTGAATTTTTGCCAAAAATAGTTTAGTATAATGGCCTAAGTTACTGCAAAATTTGGTTGGTCTACTACTGATAGTTCGAGTATTACACTACACCAAATAAAGGTGGGTGTCTGAAATTTCGCCAAAAATAGTTTAGTGTAATGGCCAAACTTACAGCTAAATTTGATTGGTCTACTGCAGAGGGTTCGAGTAGCTGCCATACAACTCTTTCTTTTATATGAGTATTCCACTGCACTTAATAAAGTTGTATGTTTGAAATTTTGCCAAAAGTAATTAAACGAATGATATAATGTATATGTTACGGTCATGCGGGTATCCCAGAGTTGACACAGTCTACTCTACTACACTCTTCCTCGTTTATACACTATTATACAATATTTTTTATTCTAGATATTTTAAGTTCAAATAGTTTTCCGAATTTTATTTCAATATTAAATTTTATAGACAAGGTGTTCAAAAAGAGACAGTAAGAATAACATAAATGGTGAAAACCGGATATATTTTAATTTTTAAAACAACATTAGTACTACTTTTTGAAGATTCTTAAGAAAAGTTATTTAAAAACAAGTTATATAAGGTGTTTTAAATGGTTCGTTTTCAATCATATGTTTATTGTTGATCATTCTGCATATATTTTATAATTAATTCAAATTTATTTGGTAGTTTATTTATTCTTCTAATATCAATTAAAATAATAAATAAAACCTTTTTATTATTATTAGATAATATTATAGTTCTACTAAATTATTGAAATTTTTAATACTCTTTTTCTAATTAAAACGCAACTTTAAATTTGAATTAGAAAATCGTTGTTCCAGTTATTGTGAGCTATATAAAGTCAGATTTTACATTTCCTGAGAAATGAGTTCTCCATTTTTAGTTATTTAACCTATATTGGCAATACAGCCCTTTCATGCAATATATTTGGCTGGGATCAAAGGGAAAGAAGTGACAGTATTATCATAGTTCTAAATATGAGAGCGGAAATATGAATTAAACTTTTATATATTAAAATATGTTATTGACATTACATACCTTAGTGTTTAATCTATGAAGTTCTTCCGTTTAGGAGTTTGACGTCTAATTTCATAGTTTGAAATTAGACGTAGACGTTTGGTCAAATCAAAAACAGATTTTAATTTTATTTAATATTTGTTATTGGTTGTCGCAAATAATTGTCTTAAAATTTATATTTTTAATTTAATTAACATATTTTAAGGTGTCTATGAAAATTAGCCTAAAACTATTTAACTAAATGATATTTTACCTAATGCTACTTTAAACAATAGGATTATCTTTTCACGAAAAGACTTTTAATAAAAATGAAACTCCACAAAAACATTTTTAGCAAATAATGAACGATAAATATTCATGAATTGGGGAAATTATATCGATCATCAAAATGTCTACACCCAAAATGTCTACTTGAATAAAAATATCAACTTCAAAAATATATGAATTTAAACAGAAATTTTTTTAAATTTTCTCAATTTTTCACTAATAAAGTGTTTAAAATAATTACAAAGCCTTTTACAAAATGTCGCCTTTGTTAAAAGTGTTTTCGCCAATAAATGTTTTTAGCACATCAAAACATTTTTTAAAAATGTGCCTAAATAGCTTCACTCTGTCCGTCCGTATGTTTACAAAAACTTTTACACCGTTTAAAATGGAGTAAAGAAAGTTTAACCACGGGTAGCTATTGCAAAAAAAAATTTCGTAGAAGAACTTTTTTTTGCTGCCCCACCCGTTACGAGGCTACAGCCACACAAAGTTGGAAAAAGCCCTATTTTCAAGTTGTTATAACAAGAATTCTGTTGAGTGTATTTTCAATCTGAAAACGGCAAAAAATAACTGATTTACATACGATACCAAAATTTACCATTATACAAAACTCAATTTTTGCAAAATTTTTAGCCTCAAATATATTCTAAACGGTTTAAGCTAGGTTCTTGAAATTTGAAAAGAAATTAGATACTCAGAAATTATTAGGAGTCGGTTAACAAATTTTTTTTGTCAAGCCCCCTGTCTAGGAGCTATAAGGGCTCGAAAATTTAAATTTTGCTATTTTTAAACATCTGTAACTTGAATACCTGTTCAAATTTATTTTAAGTAACATTATATTTCAACATGTGTCAAAGGTTTTTTTTTAATTTAAAAGGGGTTTTTTAATTTGAAGAAATTGTCTCTTAGGTTTAATAATTTTTGCTCAGATAATAAAATTATAGATAAAATTCCAAATTTTGATGGATTTCACATTTGATTTTCTAGAACCTAACAAAATGGGTGGATGGGGACAGGAGGAGGATGAGCCGATCCATAATAAGTTTGCTAAGCAAGAATTTGGGAACCTTCTCTTATGAAGGGCTACTAGGTTTTAAAAATGAAAACTTTTACGTTTTTATAAAACAGTAACTTATTCACCAGTGTATGTTTTTCCAAAATTAAACTAACATTGAAGCTCAATTTTTATTATTTTTAATTTTTTTTATTTTATAGCTTTTCAATTCGATTACTTAACTGGTTGTCTAAAATATTAATTTTGGATTTTTTAATTATCTATTTTTAAATTTAAAAACAAGTAAAACTGGAATTAGTATAGACTTATAACCATAGACAGAACAACTAATATTGAACTATAACTTAAAAATAAATTTAAGTGAAATATACTAAAAACTTTTGATTATTATCAACAGAAGTTCAACGTACGAAGTTTGAATTTGGTAAAAAAATTGAAATTTAATGATGACAAAAAATTTTTAATATAATTAATAATAATTTGTAAAAAAAAATATATAATTAATTAAAAAAAAACTAAAATTTTGTTTTTTAATTTAATAACAATTTTTTTTTTATAAAATAAAAATTTTTTTTCAATTATATTGATATAATATTTCTTTTCTTAAAACGTGTGACTTTAAATGTCATGAATAATGTCATTTAAGTTAAGTGTCATCGATTAAAGCTATTAAGAATGGAATTATTAGTGCATTTTTTTCAATATTTTTTTAATTAAAAAAAAAAAAAAAACAGGTAACAAAACTAAAAAATTAATGAATTATTAGTAGATATCGGGTTTAAACCAAACATATTATAACAACAAAGTTTTGAAATTATATTTTGGTTTGATACACGCTTCACGAGCAACCTGTAATTATTAATTAGTTTTTGTTTTAAAAATTAGCTTATAAATCTTTTTCAATCATAGCCGTTTAAATGTCTCTTTTAAGTCAGTTTCAATTATTTAGCCATACCTACACGTTAAATTTTTAGGTTAATAAAGTCAAATGTCAAATGTACTCCACAGAAATATTTTTAATAAATTTTAATTGTGTAAAATTTCATAATAATAGAACGTGAGCGCTATTCATTTTCATGTGTGCGAGTGTTATACTTTATCTTTGCTAAAATTTTTACATTTATTAAAAATTAAGATCAAGAAAATTATTGAATTCAAATTCTAAACCAGTTATTTAAAGCCCTTGTTAAAATTTATTGTCCTTAAATATAACTTATATCTGAATGTTTTTTTTGTACTGTGTTCACTTTTTAAACATTTTCTTTATACGTTTATTTTAAAAATATTAATACACAAGATTTACCTTTTTATTTTATTCATCAGTCAAAATATGGAAATAGTATCTACTTTGGCAGGGCTCAACCTGAATGAAGTACGAATATTTTCTGTCAAAATAATTTGAAAATACATGCGATTACATGAAAGCGTCCGAAAAATGCGACCTACTGTATGTCTAATTTTTAAAATTTAAAAATTGACAAAGCATACAAAAATTTTATTTTTGGTTTTTCTTATTTTTACATTTATCTAATAAAATATCTTATATTTTAAAAATATTTAAAATAATATAAAAATAAAAATTCGTATTACACTTTTAATTAGTTTGGACCAGAAGCTTGAAAATCGAGTTGATTATAAATCACAATAATTTTCAAATACCGTATACCTATAAAATGATTTTAAAAATTCATGCATGGTATTTATAAAAACATATGGAAATTTATAAAATAAAAAATTAAATTTTGAAAAATAGTTTTTATTATTACTTTTTTTTTTTATCCATTTTTAATTTTTAACAAATTACAACAAATATAAAAACCAAACAAGTACAAAAATCAAAATTTAATGAATGACCTACGTTTCATCCACTCACAGTATGTAAACTTCAAATTTTTTAATTACTATAAAATTTACTTGGTTTTACAACCGTTTAAAGCATTAGTAATATTTTTATCAATGCCAGATTTATTTAAATGAATGACATTTATATTTGTCTCTTTCTGCCATTTATAGCGCGTTTTTCTTTTTCTCATTAGAGCAGAGTCAGAGCTGTGAAGGTAAAAAAATTTGTTTCTTTTTGTGCTCAGATTAGCCAGATTATCCATTTTGTGTTCTTTTTTTTTAACTCTTAGAGCGCTCAGAGCACGATCTGTGAGCTTGTAAAAATTTTTTCAGATTTCACAGTGTTGTCAAACAAAAAAACGTCAAATTAAGAATAAAATAATATAAACGCCATTAAAAAAATATTTCGTACATCAAGAAATTTTGTTTTTAAGTTTTTTTTTTAATTTTGTTTTTTTAATATTAAAAAATGGAGAATGTAGATTTGGAACGTTAAAATTTAAAATTTTAAATCTTTTAAATTTCAATTTTATATATAAATTTTGATGCAATCATGATGCAAGTTGACGTTAGAAAATGACGTTTTGATGCAAGATGACGTTAGAAAATAATTTGGATAAAAATTGACAATCTGTGCTCTGAGCATTTCTTTTTAAACTCAGCGCGTCAGAGTTCGGATAAAATTTTAATTTGAGCAAAGTTTGCTCTGACCACTGATCTGATGAGAAAAAGAAAAACACCCATATATTGTCTGAAGTTTTTCTATTAAACTTATTATTTAAAATTTGCGTTTACAAAAAAGTTATTCAGTTTTTGTGTTAAATATTAGTTAAACATTAAATATAAGCATTTTAACCGCAAATTAAATTAATAAATAAAAATTTATTATAAAAATGTTTGCTTATATATTTTCTGAAGGAAAAATAATGTTTGGTTTGTTGGTGACATCGACTGATTTTAAAAATGAAGTCTTATTTCTTTTTACATCTACCAAGTTTTAAGATAATTTTGAGAATTTTTTTGATGGAAAGATTTTTGTTTTTTAAATGCATGTAAAATAAAAATAGAAATCTATTTATTTTTCAAAATTAACTTAATTTACTAAAAACTAAAAATTTGTAATATAACAGAAAAAAAATGTTTAATTAAATTTTGTTTTTAAATTGCGTATACCTTTAAATGATATTTTGATTCACTATTTGTAATTAAAAGAAAATGCCTTTTTATTACATAAAAAAAAACTCTCTATTTCTAACAGGCCATTATCAATTAAAATTTCAAACAAATTTCGTTTACAAAACGATTTCATCTGTTAAGTAAAGTTTATTAAAGTACAGTACAAAAACATGTGTAAAGTGTATGCTCTATCAAACTTACATTCCAAGCTGAAATAAAAAGATTTAAATATAAATTTTTTTAGCTTAAATTCAACCGAAGCTCTCAACAGGCTAATTACTAGAAGAACTATAATAACAGATCGGTTATTCGAAAATGTCTCCAAAATAAGTAACTTTATACATATTTAGAAAATCAAAAAATTGTTTAAATATTTATTTATTTTTTTATTTATATACAATCCCGTACCGCATACAGTTTGATAAACGAATGATTCGGCCTTTTCTTTTCAGGTTAGAAAAGAGACTTTTCGATTGAAGACCGACGTCCGAATCACTACGGCATCGGTCGAATATGACAAAATATTTTAATGGACATTAGAGTATTTAAGTTGGTTACTTCTAACATAATGAATTAAAAAACCAATTGAATTTCTGACCACCTTGAAGTTTTTCTTAAAATATCAAACTAATTGAATTTCTAACAAGTTTGTAGTATACAATTCAAATCATTGTTTTAATGATAATTTTTCTACACTTATCACAAACATCTGTCCAAAATTAAAACATTCTCTTAGACATGAAAAGGTAAAAAAAAAACTTATAATAACCTTTTTTAACATCATATGAGTCAATTTCATTCATAACATAACCATTAGATGAACTGCTATAACATAAAAAGTAACCAATGAGCATAAAAACTATAATTGGAACATAAAAGAGTGATTCTTTTAGATATTTTTGTAACCAATTTGGAAATTAGAATTTCTTTAAGGGCCAATTAAATTTGTTAAAATTAAAAAAAAAACAATGTTTTGTTGAACATTAAAAATCAAATTGACAAAAGTTTTAAAGTTAAATTTTAATGCAGAAACTAGAAGTTAACCAATAAAATATAATGACAAATTAATGAAATTTAAAATAATTCCATGATATTCCATGAATATTATATTATACTCGTAAGACTTTATAAGTCAGAAAATATAATCAATTTGACATTACGTTATAGATATAGACTCAAAGATATGGTTCGGATCAGAGTTGAAAATTAAATCGATCTAGCTATGTATGTCCGTCGGTCCGTCTGCACGCTAACTTAAAATATAAAGCAGTTAGGATTCTGAAATTCTCAAAAATTCATCTTTATATAATAGCCGACATCGCTATTGAAATTCAGCTAATTTCCTTAACGGATTTGAGTAGCTGCTACACAACTTGTTTTTCACATAGCTTCATGTATAGCTGAGTACCTGAAATTTTGTCAATAATAAATGGAATATGATGAATGAAATATAGTTTCAGTAGTTGAAGTAGTTCGAAGAATTGACATACAACTTATATTTTCTTAAATACATAACTCAAAATCTAATAAGTTAGGTATTTAAAATTTTGATTAAAATAATTAACCAGATATAATGTCTAATGTCTCTTCCTCGTTTTAATATTTAATATTTCTTAAGAAAATAATATATCACAGATATCAATGAATTTAGTTGATTTTAAGTTGGAAACAACCACAAACCGACGCAGTATTAGCAATCTAAAAATTAGCTTTTCTTTGCGCTGCGCCCAAATTACTCATCCAGTGCTCTTTACACCATTTAATAAGTTAACAGCTCCGTACACTCCTGCAATGTATCAATAGTTTCTTTAGCAAGGCATAGAGTCTTACAAAAAGATCCAGCTTTACAGTTTTATTATCTTATGACAACCTTCGCCGAACAAGTAGGCTGAGACACTTTTGTTGCTTTCATTCCTGGCTATCATAATAAAGTGAAAATACCTAGGCAGGATTTCGATGATCTCCTCTATATGCATTTAAGAAATATAAAAATTTTCTTTTTTCTAAGGGGTATCATCGTGGCAAACAGCCTCAAAGATTATGCTACAAATGCTACTATTCCTCAAAGATTATGCTACAAATGAAAGTGCACTACCGATATGGAGTAGATTACAATAGCATTAACACTAAGGATTAACTGTTGCTTAGTTGCCTGACTTTCATTAACAAAAATAAAGTATTTTCGTAAAATTTTATCCCAAGTCACCAATCCAATAAAATTTGAAATTGATAATTCAAAGTACGTCAATTGTAATTCGTTATAAAAGGTGAAAGCACCTTAAGAGATTTTTTGATTTTGACTTTTCTTAAAAGTCATCCTGAATTTAGTTTTTATCTTTAGATACAAGTACTCTTATTTCAAGATTTTGTCTAATAAAATATCTTCTTCAAATATTTAAATTTAAAAATTCTTATATAATCATTGTGAAAAATTATAACAAATAAAATACACGTAAAACATTATAAGCCCTTGCAGGATTTATGTGATTTACTCTTTAACTTGCTTCCATTAGAAATACCATTGCATATTTTCTACTTTTTCACATTTAAATCATCTTTGATTGCACAAGTCATTCATTTTCAATGGAATCTTAATAACTTTTATGAAATTTTATTGTGTCAATATTTATTGAAGAGAACTTCCATAGATGCATCTAATAAAAAATAACATTGTTTATGAAATTTTTGGTTGCATCACTGTCAAATGCAGTTAATACTTTACTTTGATTTATCATCAAGTATAATCTTTAGTTTCAACAGTCAGGTACAATATTTTGTATAAATATTTTGTTTGTTTCTGAATTTTAAATAGCGAATTTAATCCAAAATTAAGAGATCTTATTAAATGCAACAGAATTTCTTTTGTAAAATCTTTAAAATAAACATGAAATAATCTGAAAAATAAAATTTGGAAAAATGAAATTGACTGCATATAAGATTATTAAAAAGTTTGACTGCATAAGTTATTAGAGATTTTGTTATTCCTATTTTAAAGTATAATTCTGTTGATGTAGGAACCCTTAGTTGAAAGGAATAAATTAGTATCGCTACATGCAAATCATTTAAGAAATTTGAAAATTTAATATGATAATACTTTATGCTGACATATTTCACTGATTGCTTCATTTAAATTCTTTAGAAGTTAAATGCATTAATATATTTATTATAAAACTCAATTTTGAAATGAAAGAGGATTCAACTTATAAAAACATTTTGGTTTGCGTGCGTAATGCCAAATAATACAATTCCAAAATACAAAATTTTAAATTGGGAAATCTTATTCCAGTTGCGAACGAAATTCTAATAAAATAATTCCATAAAAAAAAATTAATTTAAAATTTAATTGCTATTTAATTTTCAAAACCTAGCCTTGCTAAATAAATTATTATTTCCTAATTTTGTAATACATTATAAATCCTTCCTAAGTCCTATTCATATATACATATTCTTCACAAATCAAATAATCCCGATTTTGTAACCAATTCTAAAATCCTTGCTAATTTAGAATCTCGTACACACATATTTTATAAAAGACTATAACTTTCATTTTAAATCCAACTTTAAAACCCCCCTCTGATTTTTTTAAACTTTGTACATATAAATATTTTGGAAAAAGTAGCATTCCTGATTTTGAATTCAACATTAAAATTAATAACGATAGCATGTCAATACTTATAGGCTTTCCTACAAAAGTATTTTATTTTGACATTTATGTATGAAAAATAGTAAATTTTTTCAATATTTTGACATTTATTTATGAAAAAAATTAATTTTGATACTTTTTTATTTTGGGATTTTGTGATTTGGGATTATGTGATTTGAAATTTTTTAACTTTGGGATTTTTAAATTTTGAGATGTTCCAACTGCGTATGTTCCCAAAATTTTTACCTATAGATTACTGGGAGCAAAAATTCAAATTTAATCATTTATTTATAATAAATTTTCAACTACTCGTACTCTACAAAGTGGAAACTCAAAAAAGTATTAGAGTTTCAAAAAATAATTTACACAAAATGTTAATAATTGCATGGATTAAACCAAAATATTGGAAGTTGGAAGAATATTTTCAAGTAATAAATTTTTTATATATTATGAAAAAAATAATCACTTCCATAAAGTAACTGTATTTCATGATTTTGTAACGTAAAGGGTTAAATGAAGAACTTCATTTAAACCAACTTTTTATTTAGAGAAACGTCAAACTCGATTTAGAAAAAAACTTGATTAAAAACAGTCCAGTTAAAAATTTGCCAAAATTTATTTACAAAAAATGGTTCAATTAATATTGTGGGAACGAAAGAGGTTAACATATTCTCATTTTGCTGTTATAGTCAACACCCTTTTATAAGGACCAAAACATATATGCAAAATTTGAAAAGACAAGCGTTCAATTCGTCCCTACTTGACAGAGAAATGTGGAGAAAATATTTAAAACACTCTCGCGCGACAAGGGGTTAAAAAAATGTTGTAAACAAATGATTTTATGCATAACTTTAACACCTTTTTAAACCAAACTTCATTATGCGGTCTTTAATACTATAGGTAATTTGAGAATTAGGAAATATTAGGGATTAGGAATTATTAGAAATTAAGGAAAAAAAGTTAGGGGTATTGGAATTATTAATTATTGATCATTTGGAATAAAGGGGAAAATGTGGTTGGATTTTTTAAATAAAAATTGAGTACATATATAAGTGAATTCATGCAACCGACATATTTTCAGTGTGAGCTCATTTTGGTTAAAGCTACACATGTACCGTTTTAATTTGAAACTAACATAGCAAAGAGGATTATATTACAGCTTCTATGCCGAAATGGGATAACAGAGCAAAAAGAAAAAAGTCAATCTTTTTTAAACTCTGATGGAGATTTCTGCGAAATTTGATATCAATTTTATGTATAGTTAAGCTGCATATACGCATTTTTTAACCCTTTTAAAGACCTTTTATATATTTTACATTCGATATTACAAAAATACATTATTTAAATAGATTTATTTATTTTTTTGAAATTTCTATTGACATGACATATTTAAATATTTACAACAAATGTCATTGTATTTTAACTTATATTTCTTGTTTATCTTTTCTAGAATTTTCCACACTCTCTTTTCAATTTTCTTTTTTTTTTTTTATTTCTACAAAAATTTGTAAAAGTAATTTTTAACCATTCTTTTGCTATATTTAAAATTCAAATAACGTTTAATATTTACATAGGAAACTTGTTAAAAAAAAATACAAAAAATGGAGTGTCAAAAGAACAAATACAAATTGTAGAATAAAAAATATCATTCTCTTTCATTTCCATTCTTCTATTTTGTTGATTCTTAGAACATTTCTTTACACTTTCAAATCTCACAAAAAAAATTGTAACATATTTTTGTAGGGGTAAAAAGTGTTATTTGATTATAAATATTTTATTCAATTTTGAATATTTTTACATAATATGTTAATTATTTAGTTATTAACACATTTATAATTCGAAATTAATGGGTTAAAGTTGTTAGGTTGTAAAAATTTTGTCTACATTATTCAAAATTTTTTATGGAAATGAAGTTGAACTACGTTTAAAGAATATAAGAGTTAAAAATGTTTAAGCTAAAATTAATAATTTTTAAATTTGTTAATTTGATGGAAACTCCGTTATATTTTATTTATTTGGGGGAAAAAAGTCTTAGAAGACCTGTGCAGGCAAAACCCTTTATATTTTCATTCTGTGTTTCTATTTGGTCTGCAAGAGAAGTTGGTCTACAAAACTCTGTTTGTAGAACAACTTCTTTAACAACTTCTCTTTTTATGTAATTTTTCTCCAAATTAAAAAATTAAGAGTTGTAACAGTATCGAACTCGTTTAATTTCTCAATAATTTCTTTTTAATTAAATATTTCATAACCTGTAAGACAGTCGAAGCGACATTCTCTCGATTAATTAGCTACCGCATAATATACCAAATTCTTACTTATCACAGCACCACCTCTCAAATTTATAAAAAACTTTTTACGCTATTTTCATATATAAAAAGTTCTTAATCTTGGGAAAATTTGGGTCACTTTTCCTGCAGCCGCAAATGAAAAAATTCCCCAAAAGTATTTTTAATAAAATATATAACATTTAGATTCAGTTTGTGGCAAGTTTATTTATCGTTGTAAAATTTTTTAGGGGTTTTAGAGTTGTAAAAGGAAGGTATCAATTTTCGAGAAAGTGTAAGTCCATTAGGTATGGTTTTTTTCCATTTCTGTCGTAGGAATTATTATTATGGGGGCTGCCATCCCCAAAACCTAACTCAACAAATTATTCCTTTCCAGATTTTGTAATCAACTCAACAACTGATTTATTATTGTGGAAGTTGCAACCCCACACATTGTTAAACAAATTATTAAAACCCTGATTTTGTATTTAACTTTTAAATGTCTCCTAACATTTTATTAGAATTACGCAAGCAACAAAGCATTTTATTTGGGGGCTATTTTTTTCTTGTGTGGCTTTTTATAAACGAGTATTTTGGAGAATTTTTGCATATAAAAAAAGTGCTAAGCATTGGGAACTTTTTTCATTTTTGTTTTATGGGGACGGGAAAGTTTTTCTTCGCTGTACGAATTTACAATTTTAAAGTAAATTTGAAAATTTACGATAGTCAATAGAAAATTTACAATAGTCAAATTTACAATTTTCAAATTTTTATAAATGTTATTGCATACTTTTAGGCTAAATAATTATTATTAATATATTTGTCAAAGATGAGGTGTAACAAACGCATTCAATTAAATGTGTTTTGTTGGATGTGTTCAATTATAAATTCTCCTAAAAATATGCAAAAAAATTTGTCAACAATGAGGTGTAACAAACGCATTCAATTAAATGTGTTTTGTTGGATGTGTTCAATTATAAAGTCTCCTAAAAATATGCAAAAAAAATTATCAAAATTATTTTGATGGAAAAATTTTTTGAACAAAAAAAAAATAAAAATTCTGTGGAACACGAATGAAAGAAATTTATGTAGATTGTATAATCCTACCCACATTGCATACTTTTAGGATGTGTTTTATTTTCTCATAATCAATATAAAAAATTAAATCAAAATCTGTAGGTAATAAATTTTAATTATTTTATTGACCTTTCTATTAATTTTATTTTTATTTTAAATTTTCTTAAATATCCATTTTTTTTTCTAAAAAATTTATAAAATTTTATTGATTTAAAGTTTCTTTTTGAAAATCCTTTTGGAAATTTTTAATTTTTTTTTTTTTCCAACTTTCCTAGAAAAACTGTATTGGTACCACCTGGCTTTATTGTAAATATTTTGAAAGTTATGATCTAAACTTTATTTATATTTTCATTCATTTATTCATTCAGATAATTTTTTAAGCATCTAAATTTTCCACCACCATTTTTCCAATAAAACGTATATTTCTTTTGATTATTGGATATTATAAATTTGAACTTTCATTTATTATTTAGTTATTTTTAGAAAATTCAACATTTCCTTTAATTGTGTCTATTTAGTACAAGTGGAATTTGGGTTTTATACAATTCGACCACACCATAAAGTAGGGCGCTTCCCACCCCTTAAAGCTAAAGTTATTTTATTTAAAACATTAAACTTCTTAATTAAACAACTTCGACATTAGATATGAGTATTATTATTATTATTATTATTATTATTATTTATTATTATTATTATTATTATTATTATTATTTTATTATTATTATTAATATATTTGTCTAGAATGAGGTGTAACAAACGCATTCAATTAAATGTGTTTTGTTGGATGTGTTCAATTATAAAAAAATAAAATATTGACGTTTTGTTGGATGTGTTTTATTTTAGAAAATAAAATATCATAAATTATCATAAGCAGGCCAAAAAATATTTTATTTATTTTTAATAAAAAAAAAAAAATTTTTTTTTGAAATAAAATTTACTTATTAGTTTATGAAAAATTTCATTTCAGTTTTAAAAATCACAGAAGATTTTCTGGAAATTTTAAATATATAGTAAGACATTTTGTCAATAAAAATTAAGAAGACAATGCTTCACAAGAACATTTGTGTAGTTGGTCTTAATAATTTTCAGTAAATATCTGAAATAAGGGCGAAAGCCCAATGTATGCTTTGATGCATTGCTTGATTTGCTTAAGCAAATAAACCAAGAAATGTATTAAAGTAATTTCAAAGTTTCCCCTCATCTCGCTCTCAACTCTACCTCATCTATCTCTCATCCCTTCCTTCATAACTTTTTAATTATTTATCTATTTAAAAGTTAAAATGGAAAAAAATTATGTAACAACTGACGGTTGGGAAAGTGGGTTCAGGTATACAATACCTCTGAGTTCAATGCACCATAAAAACCAGACAAAATAGATTTTAAACTTAGTTAGGGTTAAGTATATTAAAAAAATTTCAAATAAAATTTATAATTTGCATTTGATAATGCAAAACTCAATTCAAAAATCAACATTTATTTAATACAATTTCACGTACATATAAATAGATACATTATTTAGCATGTTGAATAAGTACATTATAGAACGGTTAGCCTTCAAACAAATATTTTGATTTGAATCTAAACAAAGGAAACAATATAGAATGTATAACAACATTTTTTAAAAATGTATATACAAAACATTAATAGTTGGAGAAATAAATCATTATTGAAACAAAATAAATCTATTTCACATCTCTTATTAACACAAATTTATCGAACTTAATTTTAAAAAGTACGTAATTGAATAAAAAAAAAAATATTAATTGAAATTAAAAAAACATTTCACCAAGAAGGGATTTGAACTAACAGCCCCAAAATTTTATCAAATTCAAAACATAAAAAAGGTAGACTAAATAAATTATTCATCTTCAAATTTTTAGATACAACAACATATAAGTTTTTGTTTTTTTTGTACATAACTAGAATTGAAGCATAGTCTGTATTACGTAGAATGCAACGGTTACCATTTTATTTAAGAAAATGGTATTGATATATAATATATGTTTATGTAATATATGTAATTAAATTAGAAATAGTTCTTAATTAGAAAAAGTTCTTCTTTCAACTGACCTTCCGTCATTCTGTGACGGGCCAACAGCTAGTTTTTATATATTTGTTAAGTGTTACCGTGTTACCAAGTTGTATGATAACTTTTATTCTAAAATAAAATAATAAATTTCTTTAAAGTATTAATTGAGTTTTTATTTTAATGCATCGAAATTTTATTAAATTAAATAAATTATTAATTCTGAAATTCAGAAATTGGTTCGCTTAGTAAATAACATTAGTTTATTTCTCTGAATTATATATTTTTAATTTATTACTAATACTGGGGTTAAAATTTTAAGATTAAATGGAAACTGGTTTAATTTTGTCACTATATTTATATTGGAATATTTTTTTAAAATTAGTAAGACAGAAAAATACGCTAAGTGCTGCTGCTAATTCGCGTGGCCTAATGTAATATTCATAAGTAACACTGCAGAAATAATATATAAGTAACCTAATGGTTGGGTGGTTAGAGCAACGTCTACTATAATTATATTAGTTTTGAGGTTTTAAGGTTCAATTCAAATCCAGAGCAATTGAAAGTCGTATTCTCATATTCAAATATCATGAAATCAAAAAATCTGTTTGCAAAAAAAAATTTATTTTACTCTTGGACCTTTAATACGACGGGCTTTCTCCCTAGTATTTAATAAACTGAATTATAAAATAAGCTGTTTTTTGTTTGCCATTTGAGATAGCTTAAAAACGTTTTATTTTCTTAAAAGTAGTTTTAAGTTACAAAAAGCTTACAAGCTCATGGAAAAGGTGTACATGAATGCTGATTTTCTAATTTAAATTCCAATGCGAAAAACAACTTTAAATGTTGGTTTTTCACTTGAATATAAAATATGTGAAATGCCTATACTTTACAAGTATTACTTAAAAAATAAATTTATATATTGAATTGATTAAAATTTAAATAAACTTCCAAGGGTTGAAAGTAGTTTTCAGTAACAATATAGTAACTTAAAATATATTTTAATGCATTCATATTTTCCAATATGAAATTTATTCTTTATTTTAAAGTGTTAACCGACCTAAATCGTATTTAATTTATTCTTTAAATTAAACTAAACTAGATTCTTCAGTACTAAACTAGAATGTTAAATAAATTTATATTCATAAACTATAATAGATAAAACTATATTATATAGATAAAGATAGCCTCTATATTTTATTTTAACTCATTTAATATGATCCATTTAACTTTCTATTAAGACATGATGAAGGTCTTTTAAAAAACTGTTAAGATTGATGGGTTTAAAATCTTTTACAAAAACAAATATAAAAAATAACAAGAATGAAAAAGGACAGGAACAATTTATTGTTATATCATCAAAAAGACAAGTTATTTCAATAGTGATTTATAAAAGGGTTTTTTTTTATTATATACAATATACTTTTATATATATTAACATTATCTTTAGATTTTTTAAGCTTTAGTGATTTTTAAAATATCATCATTTTAAAATGAGCATTGTTTGTTAATAGAAAATATATAAAAAGAACTTTTAAGTGAAACAAAATTATTAAATTTATGTGTGCACTTTTTTGCATCAAATAGATTTTAGCTAGATTAACTCATATATTTTAGGTGTTAAGTTATTTTTTAACCGAGTAAAGTTTTATAGCCAACAATAACAGGCTTGAGGGTTGAGAATAGGATTGTAAGACTGAAATGGGCCTTAGCTCACCGCTCAACTCAATATTTGAGTCCACTCAACAGTAAGACCGCTTCAGAAATAAGCACATGTGCATCGCTCAATTTACGGATTCAAAATGTGAGCTGAGCGATGAGTTCAGTTTGCCAAATGAGTTTGCTCATTAAAAACTCTACCTAAGAACAATTTTCGAATTAATATAAGTTAGTTAAAATTTCAAAAACATTTATATATATCACAATTTGCACTAACTTCAGTTTTAAACAAGTGATTAAAAAAGCCAAAAGTTTTTAAAAAAGCGCTTTTTGAAAACTACACAATGATTCATACTGTGTTTCGGGTAAAAATGTTTATAAAAAATAAATCGATAATATTATAACTTAATAATTATTAAATAATTTAATTTGTTTTTAAAATTTAACCACAATACACAACACATAAGCCGTAATAAAATGTCGTATCTTTAACCTTACAAATAAATACATAAGTGTCTAAGTTAATCGTTTTTTAAATATAAAAATTTTAGTTTTTAAGTCCTAATTGCCCTTGTAATCTGACCGACAGCTCAGTGGTTAAAGTGGCAGCTTTTCAACCGAAAAGTCTCGAGTTCAAATCCTGACCAGTTCATCTATATATATAAAAGCGAAAGTTTGTTTGTATGTTTGTTTTTTTGTTTGCTTGTATGTTTGTATGTGCCGAATAGTATCTTAAACTGCTCAGCCGATTCTCATGAAAATTTGTATACAGCGGTTTTTGGGTACGGAAAGAAATCGTGGGCTAAAAATTTTGCTCTAGTGGACCGCCAAGTTGGGGCTGTGGTAAAAGTATTTAAACTTTTTTTTTCTAAAATGAAAACGGTTTGACGAATTGACTTCAAATTTTGTATACGTGATGCTCCTTGAGAATTGAGTTCTATTAACAGTTTTGGAATTTGGTAACCCATGCCGGTTCGAAGGTTAGTCAAAAAAATTTGGAAGCAAATATTGTCCAATTTTGCGAAATACTAATTTGACTAAAAAGAAAGCCTAAAAAAATAATTTTGTTGATCTTCGTTAACCCATTGAGATCCAACAGCATTTTATAGGTTTTTTCGTTACTTTACTCTTAATTAGAAAAAGTTTGACCGATTTTATTAAAATTTTGTATACGTGTTCCGTTTCGAGATAGAGTTAACTCTATTAACCGACTTGGAATTTTTTTGACCCATGCCGACCCGACGATTGTCCAAAAAAAATTTTTGTTGAGTAATTTTCAAATGAAGAAAAAAAAAAGAGAAAGTTTCAAAAAATTTTTTGTTGAGTAATTTTTATGCTAACTTTTTGCAGTAACATCAACTTAAATTAAACCCCTATTGTAAGGCGCAGCAACGCGCAATGGATATTAGCTAGTATCTAATAATATAATTTATAATTGATATCGTAATAATTTATATCATAATATAAAATAAATTTAACTGCCACACCTGAACCCATAGCTTGTGCTGTGTGTTTAATATTAAAAGGATTTTAATAAAAATTAAAATTTAAAGAAGAAATTCTTAGATTCAAAAATTATACGAAGAAATTTAAATTTGTTGATCAACAAGTGTTTCCTTTGCTTTAATTTGCTCTAAATTATACAATTTTCCGGTAAAACAAAATTTGATTTCAAATGAACTAAATATTTTTTTTTAAATCCCTTACAAATAAATAAAATAAATACATACAAATATTAATAAAAAAATTTCAAGGTTATTTTCTGTCATTTTCATCCTTTATTATCCTTATATATGTATACATAATGCCAATCTACATTATTTACCAATTTTTTTTTTAACACCTTTAATGTCACCTATAAACATTTATATAGTAATAAATAAACAAAAGGAAAAACTTTTAGAGACTATATTGTTTGTTTTCTTACACTTCTTTAATTGTCACTCATTTCAAAAAAATAAAAACATTTTCTTTTCACTGTCTCTTTTTCTTTTTTTTTCTTGTCTTTTAAATCGATAAAAATCGCATAAGAACATTTGTAGACTACTCATATAAAATGTACTCTTTTCTCGTAAACTTGCACCTTTTTCACATTAAATATGTCTATTTTCAAATAAATTTGATCTTTTTTCAAATCAATTTGATCTTTTTTCAAATCAATTTTATATTTTTTCAAATGAATTTAGTCTTTGCTTAAATACAAAGAGTTCTAAATTTTTAAATTAAATTGGAATTTTTGTAACCAGCTTCTTTTAATTTCCTAACTGTTAAAAGTAACTCACCAATTTTATAGTAGAACCAAAATACAGCAAAAAACGTATTAAAATAGTTCGACTCTTAAGTCCATCTCAAAATATTGGCCTCAAAAATTTAGATGCCATAGGGTTTACCAAAACTTTTTTCCTTTTTTAGTTTCTTTTACAGAATTCAATACTTACTTTTTCAAGTCATGTCAGTTCTACTTCTATATCCCATGATACGGGGTCGTTTTTAAAGAGGGGAGTAAGTCGATATGAAAAAAGACCAATTTAATTTGAAAATTTGGGATCAATTTAAGTTGAAAAAAAAACCGTTATTTATTTAAAAACAGACAAATTTAAAGTGAAAACGAGGAAGAGTGTAGTAGAGTAGACTGTGTCAACTCTGGGATACCCGTATGACCGTAACATATACATTATATCATCCGGTTAATTACTTTTGGCAAAATATCAAACATTCAGCTTTATTAGGTGTAGAGTAATGCTCATATAAAAGAAGGAGTTGTATGGCAGCTACTCGAACCCTTTGCAGTAGACCAACCAAATTTTGCAGTAACTTTGGCCATTACACTAAACTATTTTTGGCAAAATTTCAGACACCCAGCTTCATTTGGTGTAGTGTAATCCTCATATAAAAGAAGGAGTTGTATGGCAGCTACTCGAACCCTCAGCAGTAGACCAACTAAATTTTGCAGTAACTTTGGCCATTACACTAAACTATTTTTTGCAAAATTTCAGACACCCAACTTCATCAGGTGTAGTGTAAAACACATATAAAAGAAGGAGTTGTATGGCAGCTACTCGAACCCTCTGCAGTAGACCAACCAAATTCTGCAGTAACTTTGGCCATTATACTAAACTACTTTTGGCAAAATTTCAGACACGCAACTTCCATAGGTATAGAGTAATGCTCATATAAAATTAGAAGTTGTATGGCAGGTACTCGAACCCGTGGACCAAAATGGCTGAATTTAAAACTCGATTCCGTTTTTTGCTTAAAAACGAATTTGTGAAAATTTCATAATCCTAGCTCCTTTACTTTTTGAGTTATCGTGATGACGGACGGACTGACGGACGGACGGACGGACACACGGACGGACGGACGGACGGACGGACGGACATACATAGCTAAATCGATTTATTTTTCGATTCTGATCCGATCCATACACTTGAGTCTATATCTACCCCCCCTCCTTCTCTGCGTCACAAACGTAATGGCAAATTTATTATACCCTTGGACTATATAGTCATACGGGTATAAAGACCAAGTTCGTGTGAAAAGAGTTTATATATAATGTTCATATACCGTTACATAGCTTTTAATCTACACATATGAGAAATATTACCATTTTATTTTTAGTAATATAAACTCTAAATTGGCATAAGCTCCTGTGGTCTGTTGAATTTTATAAAAAAAAGTAGATGCTCCCTCTTTCGTCCTTTACCACTGGAAAATAAAATTTCTTTTTTGAAATATTATAATAGGAGATTTGTCCTCAAAAAGAAACGAGAGATTTCTTGTCTGTGAAGCTAATTTTTGTTTTGTTTTTACTTTGGGGTTCTATTCTTGTCTCAAAGATAAAAGAATTAAGTTTTCATATTTATTATAAGGTATAAATTATGTGTTATTATAATAAAGATAGGGATAATAATCGTGTTAAAAGAAACTATATGGAAAAGATTATTTTACTTTAAAATATATATTTATATTTTATGTAAGTGTTTAATAAGTAGAATATGAAATGTATTTTTTAAATAAATTATTTAAAATTGAAGCAAAAGAGATCAAATTAAGAAAAAACGATTAATAATATAGTCACATTTCTCAACTTTGAGCGAACCCACTCTAATGTTAAGTTTCAAATGAACCATCAAAATTTCCTAGTGATGTTAAGTTAAAAAAAAATAATAAATAAAACTTAATACACAAGGGAGACTAAATTTGGTAGAGCTATAAGGAAACAAAAGATTCCTCTACCAAATGTGTTTTCTCAGGATGGTAACTCTACCAATTTCGGCTTTTCTGAGGTTTTAGTAATATCCGCGCAGGACCAAATGACTATATATATAAGATAGCTGGTGTTGCCAGCTTTCAAAAAATATATAGATTTAATGGCGCATATTAACCTTAAAGGACGAAAAGGACAATAGAAGTATCCTTGTTATTTTAGTTTATTTTATAAAAACCGTTATATCTAGCGATCTGTTCGGAATATTTATATTCAATTAATGCCATTAATCAAGATAACGGTCTGTTAACGTTTATTTGATGACGATAGGTGCTGCCGTTTTGGAAATATTGTAGTTCAAAGTTATAAATTTTTGAAAAAAAAATGTTTAACATCTTTCTCTAAAAGTCATATTTTTCAAAATTTGGCCAAAAAACCCCCTAAATATTTTTACATCATTGAAAATCTCTTATTATACCCGTATGACTATATAGTCCAAGGGTATAATAAATTTGCCATTACGTTTGTGACACAGAGAAGGAGGGGGGGTAGATATAGAATCAAGTGTATGGATCGGATCAGAATCGAAAAATAAATCGATTTAGCTATGTATGTTCGTCCGTCCGTCTGTCCGTCTGTCTGTCTGTCCGTCCGTCCGTCCGTCCGTCATCACGATAACTCAAAAAGTAAAGGAGCTAGGATTATGAAATTTTCACAAAATCGTTTTTATGCAAAAAACGGAATCGAGTTTTAAATTCAGCCATTTTGGTCCACGGGTTCGAGTACCTGCCATACAACTTCTAATTTTATATGAGCATTACTCTATACCTATGGAAGCTGCGTGTCTGAAATTTTGCCAAAAGTAGTTTAGTATAATGGCCAAAGTTACTGCAAAATTTGGTTGGTCTACTGCAGAGGGTTCGAGTAGCTGCCATACAACTTCTTATTTTATATGAGCTTTACACTACACCAAATGAAGCTGGGTGTCTGAAATTTTGCCAAAAATAGTTTAGTGTAATGGCCAAAGTTACTGCAAAATTTGGTTGGTCTACTGCAAAGGGTTCGAGTAGCTGCCATACAACTCCTTCTTTTATATGAGCATTACTCTACACCTAATAAAGCTGAATGTTTGAAATTTTGCCAAAAGTAATTAACCGGATGATATAATGTATATGTTACGGTCATACGGGTATCCCAGAGTTGACACAGTCTACTCTACTACACTCTTCCTCGTTTTTTTCTATTATTTGTGCATACATAGCAGTGTTTGATTTTGTTGTTTGAAATGAATTTAATAAAAGAAAAAATTAAATTAAAGATTTGATTTAAGTAAATGGGCTGATAAACAATTTATATGTATACATATAGTATGTATGTGTAATATTTTGTGTATGCAGCTTATAGTTTGTGATTGGTCTGATTTAAATAAAGTACTATTTTATCGAGAGGCGTTTTGTTTTTTTTGAGATCTGAGTAGAGTATAAACTGCCGAAAAAATTATCGTGTTTTTTTGTTAGCTCTGAGCGCTCAGAGCTGAACCACAGTTCATCTTTTTTTTAAATCAAAACACGCTCAGAGCGTGCTTTACGTGCTTAATTAAAATATTTCGAGTATGACTCATCAAAATAAAATACAAAGGCATTTTGACGTTTGTTTAAGATTATACATGTAAAATAAAATTTAAAGAAATTTAAAATGTTTTGTTTATTTTAGGTTATCCATTTTATTTTAATAATTTAATTTAATTTTTTGCCTATTTTAAAAGTAACTAAAATTAAAATGACAGTTTTTAAAAAACCGTGTTTTTTTTTATTAAATTTGAGTGCTCTGAGCGCACTCTGAACACGCACTGCTCAGAGCGTGCTCAGATTTAAAAAAAAAATCACCTATGGTTTATTATACTTGTCACTCAAAAACTAAAATAGCAAGTACTCAACTACAAAACTAAAACATCTAGTATTTTCTTAAAGTATAATCACATGAGGGAATTTATAATCGGATTTAGGTACTTGGGAATCTGAAAGTTGACAAGGACAACTATAATCTTCTCGTCTTATTTAAAAATGACCGCTTTTAAAAGCGCATTTAAAACTTACTAACACATTTAAAAAAATATCATTCAAAATATTGTTACTTACTTTACGTTTACGTTTTAGGTCTATCAATTCTGATGTACAACCCAATCAAATTTAACTCCTTTAACATTCTAAAAAAAAAATGGTATAAATTCTAAATCTAAAAATTTAAATTGAAAAATCAATTATTTTATAAATTCTGAAGAATCGTCTGAATATAGACTCCCACATTATTTTTGGCTCAATATATATTTTTTTAAAAAGTATGAATATATATTTTCAATAATAAAATTGAATAACAAGTATAAAATAATTAAATTTTAAAATGAATGATAAAATAATAAATTCTAAGTGCATTTTAAATGCATCAATAAGCAAAGAATCATCAATATAAATTGAAATAAAAATAATTCAACCGAATATTTTTAATATAAATCAATATACATATATATTTATTTTTTAATATTAAAAATTTAATATTTTTTTTTAGAAATTAACAAAATGATTTTTAAAATGAAAAAGTGAATAAAATAATTTTTTAAAAATATATTTATAGTCAATTTTAATTAAAATTTAATATTATTAATTGAAAAATTTTAATACATATTTAAAATATTATAAGCACTGTTGAATCCATATTTTGGATCACATTTTGAATTAAATATAAACCGAGGCAGTTCATACAGCCTATGATGTTAACAGCCTAGTTACAATAACTTTAATTTGAAAAAAATCGCATAATTCATTTAATTTCAAATAAGGACAATGTTATAAAACCTTCAATACCAGTCCACCTCCGTTGCTCAATTGAACATTTAACTCTGCTCAATCTGTGCTCAATCTGTGAGTGCACCTATATCGTACAGCATTTGAGTATTCTCGAACTCTGAGTGTCTCATGTATATTTAAGTCTTCTAAATATTCAGTGAGTGTATGTAAAGCGCTTATTAATTAATTAATTACTCTTAGTTTGACCAAATAATAAAGTGTGTATCTGTAACTCTCTCAAAAAAATTTTGAAGTTTTGTGTCAACGATTTCTGGCAAATAAAAGTCTACTCTATCGCTGCAGTATTATGTCGGTATAAATCTGCGAATTTATTTTTATTATGACTCATCAAGGCTTCTGAAATTTTTTGGTAAAGATGATTTTGCTACAAAAACGTTCTAAAATTTAGTGGATTTAGTAAAACCCTTTGCAAAGCTGCCATTAAACAATTTAATATTAAAACAATTATTGTGAATTATCCCTTCACCCCATAGTTTTATGTTCCAACTGTAATCGGTGAGTACGTCAGAGTCGGAGCGGTTTACTAATATTCTATTTTCTCTCACGTTTTTTACTACTTTTGGAATTAACTACTATTTATATGCCACAATAAATTTATAAAGTATGATGATATTTTACAATTTCCAGACAATAACAACGCCAACGCTTGTATATGGTCCACCAATATGGTACAACATTAGTGCAAGCCTAATGGAAACATTAAGAAAATTTGAAAGAAAATGTATAAGCGTTTGTATCAACAAAAACAGAAAGTCCGAGTTCGACTACAAAAATTTTAACTCTAATGAATACTTGTACAAGGAAGCAATAGACAATTTTATAATAAAACTAATTAGAAATCATTATGATAGAGCACAAACACTCATGAAAATGGTTTGATATAATATACATTTTACCACAAAGACAAGTACATTAAAAATTCTCTGCTCACCGGCTCACCTGAGCATTTCATCGATTTAGACAAAAATAGATATACTCAAGACCATCATCATGTCCCGCTGTTATATCACTATAACAGACGGATTACATGTAAGGTCATAGAATATTATTTGGGCAGTACAAACGAACAAAATTTGAAATATAATAAGTCTATTCCGGACATAAACTAGAAGAAGTCATAGAATGGAAAACCATTGGTAGTTAACTATTGGTAGTTAACCAAAATCAAAAGTCTTTATAGGTATTAATAGTTACTAAGACATTGTTGCATACTTAAAGGCACGATTACTGGATATAATAATTGTCCTTATACATACTGGAATATAATAAAAATTTGTTTAAAAATATTTAATTTTCATTAAATTTTGCAACAAGTATTACTATAACCATAATTTTTAAAAATATAGGTCTTAAAAAAACATTTTTGATAATAAAATGAACATTCAATATCCGTAGAATGTTAAAAAGTCCCATTAAATTAAAAGAACAACTTCAAAATTAAATAAAAATTAAAAATAAATTCACGTTTTAAATGAAGAAGTAAATAAAAAACAATTTCCAAAAAACATTTAAAACTTCCGTTCCTTTTTTTTGATCGTATTTCGCATTTTTCTCACCTTAATTTTTTTAAATAACTTTTAAATAACTTTTATCACCTTTTTCATTTACGTCCACTCTTCTTACATTCTCACTTCCCATTTTTATGATTGAGTTTTTTTTTTATCAGATTCTAAGTGGTACAATTCAGTGCCTCATGGCTACTTCACAAACACAAATGTCTATGTTAAAATTTTTAATTCTAATTAGTACCCTAGTTATTGCATTTTATATTTTAAATCTTCTACTATGTTTTACTAATGAACTTTATTACAACTACACTGTAACATTTTTAACATAATAATCGTTCAGGCTCTAGAAACTAATGAGATTTTGAATTAAACAAAAGGGATGCAATGGTCTACAGCGCCATTGAAATTTCATAAAAATAAAAATTAAGAAAAGGAAAAAACTTTCAGACGAATATTAGATTTCCGTTTTGTTTTTTGGTCCCTTATATTAATACCTGAGGAACTTCATTCCTGGATATATGCAAGACTGAACATTATAATTTTATTTTTAAGAAACAAGAAACCTTTATTAAATTTTTTTGTACTTTGTCTTTTGTCTTTAGTCCCATTTTTGTTTTGTTTATTTTACTCACCTTCAAGTTATCCAACTTTTATTACTATTTTAGAACGTTTTAATGTTTGAAATGCTTTAAATGTACTACTATTAAAAATTGAAAATGAAAAGTTCTGAAAAATTTTTAATTATTTTTTAGATTAACCTTTATCTAAACCCTTCAATTAAATATTCAGCTTATTATTAAGAAAGATTTACATTTTTCTGAGATTTATTTGGAGTATTTTCTGTGGACATTTAGTTATTTTTAATTTGAATAAGAATTTTAAATTTATTAAAGAAATTTAAATGAATTTGAGTTATTTGAAGAAGGTTTTGGTATCTATTAATTTTAAAAAATGAGGAAGATTAAAGATACCGTTGTCACGCTTTAGATACCTGTGCTAATTGACTGCATAAATTAAAGCATCAATTTTAAGTTGATTTTATTTATTTAATTATAAACAACCCCTATAACTTAATGCAAAGTAAAAAATTACCCAACCTACCTTATGTACACTTTTTTATTTTCAATTTTCTAGATTTAAAATTTGGAAAGATATGTACTCTGGTCTTAGCAGCCTCTATTGACGATACGCTTAACCTTTCCATGAAAAATCTCAAAATTTACAAAAAAAGGTGCCATATTTCTTTACTTTCCAAGTTCAATCAGTTCAGAAAATATGTGTTGTCTTAAAAAACTTTTTATAAGTTGTCTTAAAAAACTTTTTTATGGCAATTTCCCGAAAAAAAAGTACTAACATTTTGATATTGCACAAAAGTGCTTGCGTAGTTGTATTAATCATCTGGTTTAATTTTAAGCGCCCAGGATTGTTAGTTTTAAAGTATGAAATCGTTTCTAAAAATTTCTACTAAAATCAATATTTAGGATCCGTACCGAACAATAGTATGCGTATATAAATATTTTCGAAGTATTGTTCTGACAGATGGACGAACTGACAGACAGACACAAAAGCTAAATCCTCCTCCATTCACCTCCAAAGATGATTCCTCCATTTAATCTATTTATTTGATTCAGTATCAATTATGCTTATATAACAGCTTCTAACTTTGGAGTGATAATAATATACCCGAAAGGGCACTAACTTAATTTAAAACTAGTTCGGAGCCTTTGAATGCTTCGTTCCTTCCCATCTTATAAAAAATTCAATTAGCAAGTTATAAATTTTGTATATTCAAAATTATGTTAAATGAAAAATAATTTATTTTAATCAAACTAAACCAATATATGTATAAATGTTATGTGCATATACGTTGAATCTAAATCAAAGTTCAACAAAGTAGGTAACTAGGAATTTTAAAAAAATTATTAAAATTTAAAAAAACGAGGAAGAGTATAGTAGACTGTGTCAACTCTGGGATACCCATATGACCGTAACATATACATTATATCATTCGGTTAATTACTTTTGGCAAAATTTCAAACATACAGCTTTATTAAGTTTAGTATGATGTATACAATAAAATAAACCGTTATTTATTTCCCTTAAGCTAAAAATTTAAAAAAGTAAAATAATTAAAAAAATTATGAGTATTCCATATAAAAGAAGGAGTTGTATGGCAGCTACTCGAACCCTCTGCAATAGACCAACCAAATTTTGCTGTAACTTTGGCCATTACACTAAACTATTTTTGGCAAAATATCAGACACCCAGCTTCATTTGTTGGAGAGGAATGCTCATATAAAATAAGAAGTTGTATGGCAGCTACTCGAACCCACTGCAGCAGACCAACCAAATTTTGCAGTAACTTTGGCAATTACACTAAATTATTTTTGGCAAAATTTCAGACACCCAGCTTAATTAGGTGGAGAGTAATGCTCATATAAAATGAGAAGTTGTATGGCAGGTACACGAACCCACTGCAGTAGACCAACCAAATTTTGCAGAAACTTTGGCCATAAAACTAAACTACTTTTGGCATAATTTCAGACACGGAGCTGTAATAGATATAGAGAAATACTCATATAAAAAAAGAAGTTGTATGGCAGCTACCCGAACCCATGGACCAAAATGGCTGGATTTAAATAACGATGACGGCTATTGCAAAAAAATGAATTTGAGAAAATATCAAGATTCTAGCTCCTTTAGTTTTTGAGTTATCGTGCGGATGGACGGACGGACGGACATACATAGCTAAATCGATTTTTTTTCTATTCTGATCCGATCCATACACTTGAGTCTATATCTACCCCCCTCCTTCTCTGCGTCACAAACGTAATGGCAAATTTATTATACCCTTTGACTATATAGTATAAAATAAAGTTTAAAAATATTATAATCGAACAGACTATTGAAATTTAAAAAAAACTTCAATTTTATTAATTAAACTATGTAGGTCTACATCACAACTTGCAGATTTTAGTTTTTAATCGATTTTTCTGATATTTATTTTTTAATTTAAAAATTTAATTAGAAATATTTTTTGAAACATTATTCCACTTGTATCATTCAAAACTTTGATAAAAAGTTCTAAATTTCTAAAACCCTATGTTTTGCAACTCATTCATTCAATTCCACTCATAATATCCATAACAAAAGCTTTTATTTAATTAAATAATATTTTATAGAGTACCTAAATCGAATTTAATTGCATTTTTAAATCATTAAATTATTAAAATCGATACAGAAACCTTTTGTTATTTAAAAACTCTATTTTAAATGCAGACTAAATAACATTATAAAATTTTTAAATATAATACAAAAGTGGATTTAAATTAAATTAAAATAAAATAAAATAAATATAACTTTATATTATATTTTTAAATTCAAAAAATATTCTATAATACATTATTTAAAATATTAAAAACTATCTAAAATAATAAAAAAAAAAATTGTTATGTTATTTTTATATTTTGAAAACCACTTTAATTCGAAATTCGAATACCACTAATTTTTGCATATTATTTACATTTAATTTTAATTGACTTAATTCCACAGAATTATTATTTTTATTATTATTGTTTGGAATTTTAATTGTAGTTGTTATGTATATTAATAATATCATCAGCTAATAATATCCCACCACTTATACAAATAAAAAAATAAGTATATAAAAAGGATATACAACATATAGAAGGATATGCAGGGATAATAAACTGAATTCTGGTTTTTTTGCTGGGAATTAAATATAGAATTCAACTTAATAATAAAATTACTATGTCAAGAGTGACTTTTTAATTATCTGGATATCCGAGAAGATTTATGATAATATAATAGTGTTTTTTTTTTTATTATTTTTTCAATTTTTTTTTATTTTATTGCAAAATGGAATTTTTCCAAGTAATAAAAAGTTTTGAAGTTAGTTACTTAAGTAAGGTGTGTCTAAATTTTGCAGTAACTTTGGCCATTACACTAAACTATTTTTGGTAAAATTTCAGACACCCAGCTTCATTAGGTGTATGGTAATGCTTATATTAAAGAAGGAGTTGTATGGAAGCTACTCTAACCCTCTACAGTAGACCAACCAAATTTTGCAGAAACTTTGGCCATTACACTAAACTATTTTTAGCAAAATTTCAGACACCCAGCTTCATTAGGTGGAGAGTAATACTCATATAAAAAACGAAGTTGGATGGCAGGTACCCGAACCCATGGACCAAAATGGCTGGATTTAAATAGCGATGACGGCTATTGCAAAAAAACTAATTTGCGAAAATTTCAAGATCCTAGCTCGTTTACTTTTTGAGTTATCGTGCGGACGGATAGACGGACGGATAGACGGACGGACAGACGGACGGACAGACGGACGGACGGACATACATAGCTAAATCGATTTATGTTTCGATTCTGATCCGATCCATACACTTGAGTCTATATCTACCCCCCCTCCTTCTTTGCGTCACAAACGTAATGGCAAATTTATTATACCCTTTGACTATATAGTTATACGGGTATAATTAGGGTTTAACCTGAGTCAACGACGTATAGTTTTTATACGTCAGTACGTCATTTTGTCATCGTATCTTGAAATATACGGGTATAATATACGTGTATATTATTTGGTTTATTGTTATATACATTAAAAATTTTATATTTGAATATTCTTATACAAAAATTCAAATTTAAAGGTTCATAAGAAAGAACAATATAAAGGTTTTTATACGATTGGTCAGTTTTTAAATTTAAATTTCAGAAATCTAACGTACCTATAGTTCGCCGCTTAACTCGATTGCCCTTATATAAATTCCTGTACTCGTATTTAAAAAAAATATATTTTGACAGTAGATATACATTATGCTGGGCCTATAGTCGTAAAACTCAATTATAATTTATTACGCTATTTAATACGATTCAGAATTAAACATTAGGAAGAGAAGTAGTATGTGAGGGTTTTCGAATTAAATAACAAAACAAAAATGACTGCTGCATAAAAACCAATTTATCATAGGTTCAAAATAATATAGGTATTTTAGCTTTAGGTAATGAAAAATTTAGTAATTCCAAACCTAAGTCTCTTTTGACGCGATAGATACGTTCTGCGAAAAACTTGTAAAGAGTTAGAATTCTGAATGAAAAACATTTTTGTGCGAACGCTGTTTGTATCGATTAAAGGTGCGAGGCAGGTGCGAACGCTGTTTGTATCGATTTTACAATTAAATAAATTGTTACCGTGGAAACAAATAATATTCCAGTGCATGCGTAGCAATACTTTTATACAATCTCAAAAATTATTTAAAAATATTAGATTTTTAAATTGGTGGCGAGTTGATGAATATCATGAAGAGTTGAATTAATCGAAAGAAATAAATTAACGAATTGTACCAGCTAGAACTGAGTTTTGCCTTGTTCAAAAAAGTTCTAAGGAGTTGTGATCCCGATCAAATCCATCAAATTTGGATTCATACGGACAACTTCGTTGCTCATCATACTTTCATACAGTAACTCAGAGCGAGGTCCAGAGCCTTCCGATTTAAAAGTAGAATATAAGAAAGAGAATGAAACTAAAATGTGTGATACTTGGGATTGAGTAGTTTAATACAATAGAGAAAGAGATAGAGATGATCAACAGTAAAGTAAATTAAGTTGAAAGGAATTTTATAATCTGCCGCACTGGAAAAGAACCGGCAATTGTATAATATTAAAAGTCAAAAAAAGATTTAAAAAGGCTTCATAAATAATTGGTTCAAAACTCAATGCCAAATTGTAGGAAATTAATTCAATAGGAACTTACTTTGAATTAAATAAAAAATCTTGGAGGTAATAAAATTCAAAATATATTTTTTGCAATATTTTGTTCTTTGTATTGCAAAATTTGTTATGGCAAATTTATAAATTGTCCTAAACATTTCAGTTCATACTTTATTTATAGTATACAGTAATTACTTGAAAAATAATAATATCCCGCAGAATCTAGGATTATGCAATTATATCAGTATTAGTGTATTACATTATTGTTAAATAATACATTCAACAGTATTAAAGGATTGTGGAATTTTTTTTAACACTAAGTTGTGTGTATATTTAGATCATAATGTACATAACTTTTAAATTTTAGTATTACTATAATTATTTTTTATTATTTATGTAGTATAAAATCTCTTGAAAACTATAAAATGCTGGTTAACAAAATTGTATACTATTATAACAGTAAAGTTAAATTAATTTAATTATTTTCAAGTTTCTTGGATAAACCGAAAGATTATTTAAGAAAATTAACGAAAATTTCTGGAATCTTTAGATATTAATGTTTTTTAGAAATAAATTCAAAATATTTATTATTGTGTTATAAATTTGAGGAATAATCATACTTACAGGGACCCATTCGTTAATGTATAAATACTTGGCTTACTAACCTAGGAGTTGTGGGTCCAATCCAGAACGGGTCATGAATTTTTTTAATAGGAAAAAAGTTATTGCAAAATAATTTTTCTTTACAAATCTCCATGGTGACCAAACAAAATTTAAAATATAAACATACATAATAAAAACAAAATAAATAATATTATTTATAAATTTTATTCATAAGAGAATTGAAAGTCGTGCACAATGGGCCGCAAGGCCTACGTTTGAGGATAGTACATGCTATCTCCCATATCAACACAACAATTATTCTCACAAATGTCCATATTTTGTTATAAAAACTTGGGCTTATAAAGTGTTAACTCATAAAATTAGAAAAAAGAATAAAACATTTTAAAGCCTATTATCTTTAGGGGTCATTATTTCATGATCATTTTATAGGTGGTTACGTAAAGTTACAACATCGCAGAAACTTCTACATCTCCTTATATAGGTCAGAGCTCTTGAATTATTGTAGTTAGAAGCTTGTAATTTTTTATTACTATATAGCGCCAATAATACTTAATTCAGTCAATAAATTAGAATCTAAGTAGAATCTAGATTTCACTCATTAAATGATTGAAAACTGAGAATGTCCGACTGCGTGTCTGTCTTCTATCTTTGCGAACGTGTACTGCTTAAACGGCTTTAAATTTCATATATTTGGTTTTTGCAGTTTTTAATATCTTGAATTGATAACTTAAAGAAAATTGGGGACCACCAAATGACAATGTCTAGGGTAATTTTAAAGTTTTTTGCAAATACCTTAATTTGCAATTCTTAAATTATCATTTCAATTATCATTCATCAAAAAAGATCATTTTATCATTAATTTATATTAAATTTTAAAGATTTTTAAATCCGTTATACAATATATTAAGAGTATGAAAAAAGTATTAATTACGCTCCACAGAAAATGTGTACTAAATTAGACTTAAATAAGACTAGAAATAAGAAGAGAAACTTTATTTTTAAATAAATTTCTAATAATATCAAAAAATAACTTGTAAAAGTTTATTTTCCCCCTCTTAAAAAAAAAAAATTATTACTAACACTACACTGCCATTTAATTATAAAAAGACATTTATTTAATTAATAATTTAAAATTACATTTATCTAAAAGTAAATAAACACTTTTTCAATTTTAATATAAAATAAATTTACAATTGCATACATATAGGCGGATTGAATGTATGAGAGTATAAAATATATAAAATTCAATAAATATTATATATAAAATAAAATACAATATCCAAACTATTTAACAACTTCACACTTCAAAATATAATTTTGTACAAATATTTCGAAAATTTCGTTTATTTTTTAAGTTAACACATAAACAGTACTTTCAATATAAAGATATTCGAACTTAGATATTATATGTAAAACTAAATAAGAGTATATTTTTATTTATATTAACGAAACTCAAAAAAAAAAAAAACTTTTATATAACATAAGAAAGTAATAATGTTCAATATAATATTTACGAAATACACAATAGAAACAAAATTAGATAATAATAAAAAATATGAACGAACAGTTTGTAAATTAGTTTCCATATTACTTATCTCTCGAAATTAAACATTTAGAAAGAGAAGCTTTATGACAACTACTCAAAGAGGTCAACAAGCTGATTTATTTTCAATAGCAAAGACGGGTATAGAATATAAATGAATTTTTAAAATTACAGAATCCTAACTCTTTTAAATTTTGAGTTATCGTGCGGACAGAAGGGGATCTTATTATATTCGTGTTATTATAATTGATCCTAATGAATTTCAGATACAATTTAAACCAGACCGTTCAAGCCATAGTGCTTATACTCTGGATCTATTTCTAACTTCTCATCCGGAAAAATACAACATTTCTGTCATTAGCCCATTAGGCAGCTCTGACCACTGCCTTATCAGTTCTCAATTTCAAATGCAAAATTTAATTAACCAAAAAGTTCCTCCCAATCATAAAATTTGGCTCCTAAATAAAGCCAACTGGGATGGTTTAAACTCCTTTTTCAAAAACTTTAATTGGTCTCTTTTTTTCAACAATAGAAATGTTGATGTAGCTGCCAACGCATTAACTAGCGCTATTCTCCTTGGCATGAATCTTTTCATACCAAGTAAGATTTCAAGTGCTAAACACCGTAACCAGAATTGGTTAAACAAAAAATGCAGGCAAGCTATTAAGAAAAAAAATAAAGCTTTCTTTGAGTTCAAGAGGCAACCAACCGAAAGCAACCGGCTCTCATATACAGAAGTTAGTAAGCGATGCAAAAGAATTTTAAGGCAGCAAAAATTTAAACATGATTTTTTACTAAGGCAAAAAGTTATTCGCTTCCCAAAAGGCAGCAAAAGTTTCTGGTCATTTGCCAAATCAGTAAAAAACAACTTCACTTCTTCTACAACTCCTCCACTAATTTATAATAATGCTGTCATTGCTGACCCTGAACAAAAGGCAGATTTGCTGGCTCAAATCTTCGCAGCCAATTCAACACTGCCGGCAACAACAGCCTCTCCTCCGGTCTATGTACCAACAAATTCAAAACTTAAAAAAATTTATTTTCGCCCACGAGTTGTTGCTAAAGTTCTTAAGGGTCTGAATGTTCACAAATCTGCTGGTCCTGACGATATTCCACCAATTGTCCTCCAAAAATGCGCTAACACCCTAGCTGGTCCACTAAGCAAACTTTTTCACATATCCTTTGTTTCTGGAACTTACTCTTCTATATGGAAAGTTGCTTATGTCCAGCCAATCCCAAAAAAGGGTGCCCAGAGCAATCCTGAAAATTATAGACCAATTGCTCTAACATCAGTACTATCAAAGGTTATGGAGTTAATAATTAATTTCCATTTAAAAAGATATCTGGAGAGTAATGACCTCATAAGTGACCATCAATATGGTTTTAGGTCAAATAGATCAACAGGTGACCTGCTGACATTTTTGACTGAAAAATGGGGTCGTTGCTTGGAAAAATATGGCGAGACGAACATAATCGCTCTAGATATATCCAAAGCCTTTGATCGCGTTTGGCATGCCGCGCTACTAAAAAAGCTAGAAGCTTTTGGTCTAGGAAAAATCTTCAATTCATGGATAGAATCTTTCCTTTCACACCGTTCAATACAAGTTGTTTTGGATGGTTTTACTTCCAAAAAATTTGAAATCAATGCTGGTGTCCCTCAAGGCTCGGTCCTATCACCAACCTTATTTCTAATATTTATCAATGATCTTCTATCCATTACCTCCAATAAAATTCATAGCTTTGCTGATGACAGCACTCTTGATTGCTCTTACCTTTTTGAGAGAGCAGCTGATGCTACCTCAACATCGGTAAACAATGAACGAACCAAAGTTTCAAGTTCCTCAAATAATGATCTCCAAATAATTCAAGATTGGGGAAGCGTGAACAGGGTAAGTTTTAATGCTTCTAAAACCCAAAGCTGTTTGTTATCAACCAAGCAAAGCGATCCCTTACTTAACATTTCTTTTGGCAATGTAGGTATTCAAAACTCCGAATCATTAAGAATTCTAGGCATGGAAATAAATGCAAAACTTTCGTGGAACGACCACATTTTTTCGGTCGCAAAAGATGCCGCGAAATGCCTGGGATTCTTAAGTAGGAGTAGGAAATACTTTACACCTCCAAATCTATTACAAATTTATAAAACCTATATTCGGCCGAGACTTGAGTATAACTCTCACATATTTGCTGGAGCTCCCAGCACCGCTCTTCAGTATCTGGATAAGATACAAAAGAGAGCTGTTCGTATTATCAATGATAATAACGTCACAAAAGACTTAACGTCTTTAAGTCACCGCCGTAATGTAGGAGCTGCTTGTCTTTTTTATAAATATCTTCTAGGCAATACTTCAAAAGAAATCAAAAATATGATGCCTAAAATCAAACTCTACCGCCGTATCACACGGTTAGCAGCTCAATCACATCCATATACAGTTGAGCTTTTCAGAACAAGAACTCTGAAATTTAGGAACTCTTTTCTGAGTCGCACCTCCAAATTGTGGAACACATTACCCCTATATGTGTTTCCCAATTCGTTTAAACCGGAAAAATTCAAGAAGAATGTCAACTTATACCTCCTGGGTTGCCCTTTCAACCCCTAAAAGTCATTTATATGTATGACTAGCAGTAACTTTTCAGCCATAATACTGCGCAAGCAGCTAGGGTGCTTATCCCATTATTTTGGCTACGGGGGGAGGTTGTTTTAGTGTAGTAAAAATCTCACACTACCTGGGGGATTAGGTTACCAGGTGCCTTTTGAAGGTTTTTTCCTCCCTTAGGAAAAAAAAAAAAAAAAAAAAAAAACATGAGATAGTACTAGGTTTTATAACATGTAAAAACGTCTTAGATTTATTAAGTATTTTATGTTACATATCACACATGGAATTTTGCAATGTTATTAATCCCAGCTGGTACCAAGAAATCTCGAATCGACTTTTGCTCCTTTAACTATGCAATGTTACTGTATATATGAATGACTTCAAATTTATTATTAAATTTTAAATAATACTATTTATTTTGTTTATACAGTTCGTGGTTTTTCACCACTACCTGCTTTAATTTAAATGAAGGAAATAAAAACATTGACACGTCATATTTACAGTAATTGCATAGTTATAGGAGTAAATATCGATTCTTGTATATTTACGCGTTATTGAACAAATCAATAGAATTTTTAAAATAATTTTTAGTTTTTAAAAATTATTTCTGAGTACTTTCATTATTCTACAACACTACTTTTTAACAGTTTATTTACCAACACTTTTGTTGCACAAAAAAAACACAAAGCAACATTAAGCATATGTGACAATCTGTTAACACTTTAACAAATAATAAAAAAAAAAAAAACATAAATAAATAATTTTTTGATTCTATTAAGTGGATACTAAACAGAAAAATCTTTTGGGTAAATATAAAATTTATACAACAAAACATTTGGTACCCTACAAGCTTTAAAATTGTAAGAGTTTCCATTTTGAACAATTAAGTGTGAAAAATTAAATTTGAAAAAAAAAAGAAAAATCCTTTCTACAAATACAACTAAAGTAACACCATATAGCATATGCTTGACAGTATTCCATAGGATGTCCTTTTATAGGTTCTATATGTATAATATAAACATATAACAAATATAACATTTTTAACGTTCCTTAAATGGTCCATAAATGGTCCTTCTAACATGTTTTTAAAGTAGTTCCTGTACAAATAAAAACTGAAGTATATTTACTTCTTCTTTTCTTCTTCTAAATTTCTAACACATGTCCAATTTTTAGGGACTCTTTATATGTTTATTTTTTTTTAAAGCAAAAAAATAACAAATGAAATGAAATGGACAAGAAAATTAAAAGATCAATATTTGACTTTTTTATACCCTACACCTATAGAATAGGTAAAGGGGTATATTAACTTTGGTATGGTGTTTGTAACCACCTAAAGGAAGCGAGCTAGGTATGGAAAAGTATATATATTTGTGATCAGCGTGACCGCCTTAGTCGATATAGCCATGTCCGTCCGTCCGTCCGTCCGTCCGTCCGTAGGCACGATAACTCAAAAAATAATGGAGCTATCTTGATGAAATTTTAACTGTAGGTTACCAGGACTGAAAGTACGGCGGGGATTGCATTTGGGCGAAATCGGCCCATGGGTTCGGATTCTGGACCTTTTAATCGTTTTCAGGGCTAACGAACAAATATAAAAAATCACGATAACTCAACAACTAATGACGCTATCTTCATCAAATTTGTGCTGTAGGTTAATAGTAATGAAACTACTTCGGGAATTGCGTAAGGTCGGGATTGGACCAAGGGGTTCGGAACCTAGAACTTTTTGATCGAATTTAGGCCAAACGAGCATAATTCCGAAACCAATAAAGATAGAATCTCCAAATTTGGTATCAGGGTGTCCTTTCCTATTTCCTAAGTGTCTTTGAAATTTGGGCCCCATTGGAGTTGGGGGTCAGGGACCAGCCACACATATCCAAAGACATTAAAGCATATCTTTAAAATTAATAAAGATAGCAACTTGAAAAAATGTAGAAGCTTCAAATTAGGTGTTCTTTACTATCTCTTGCTTGCCCCCCTAATTTGGGATCAATTGGAGTGGTGGTTCAGTACCTCTCTCAGACCTCCCAAGTTTTAAAAGCTTATACTCGAAATTACTAAAAATAGTAACTTAAAATTAAGATAGAATGTTTAAATTTTGTACAAGGGTTAACTAGTACTTAAAGTACAGCGCGGACTGTATAAAACCGAAATCAGCCCAAGGGTTCGGATTCTGAACCTTTGAATCGGTTACAGGACTAACGAACATATGTAAAAAATCACGATAACTTAACAACTAATGACGCTATCTTCATGAAATTTGTGCTGTAGGTTATTGGTAATGAAACTACGGCGGCAATTGCGCACGGTGAGGTTTGGACAATGGGTTCGGAACTTAGAACTTTTTGATCGAATTTAGGCCAAACTAGCATAATTCCGTAACCAATGAAGATAGAACCTCCAAATTTGGAATCAGAGTGTCGCTTTCGATTTCCTTAGTCTCCTTCAAGTTTGAGCCCAATTGGAGTAGTGGGTGGGGACCAGCCACTCAGTTCCGAGGACCTTAAAGGATATTTTCGAAAATAATAAAGATAATAACTTGAAACAAAAGTAGAAGCTTCAAATTTGGCACATGCGTGTTCTTTACTATTTCCTGCGTGTCCCTCTAATTTTGGATCAATTGGAGTGGTGGTTCAGTACCTCTCTTAGACCCACAAATGTGTAAAAGCTTACCATCGAAATTACTAAAACTAGTAATTTAAAATTAAGATAACACGTTCCAATAGTGTACAAGAGTTAACTTGTATTGAAAGTATGACGGGGACTGCATATGGGCGAAATCGTACCATGGTTTCGAGTTTTTGAAACCCTTGAAAAGCTCAAGGGCTAACAAACATATATCTTAAAACACGTCATAACTCAAAAAATAATGCCGGTATTTTGATGAAATTTAAACTCTAGGTTACTAGTAATGAAAGTACAATGGGAATTGGTTCTGGTCGAGTTTAATTTCGAAGCCAAAGAATATATTTGCTATTTCCTATGTGTCTCCGAAATTTTGACTTAATTGTAGTGGTTCAGCTATGTTCAAAGGTACTTGCTGCATTTATGTAAAATTTATTTTTATATTTAAATGAATTATATGATAAGGTCTAAATTTGTATATGTATTTTAGAAGTACATTTATTGCATATTTTGCGTATAAGCTTTTCTATTAGGTATATTAACTAGCCATTTAAAATAATTGCAATTTTAAAAAATTTGGTTTATTAAATATATAATGCTTTGATTAGCTTTTTATCACAAAATTTAATAACTAGAATTTTTTCATTTTGTAATTGAATTGGAATAAATATATTTTCATTTATTTCAAGTTTTTTTGTTTTAATATTTTTAAATAGATAAATTAGTAAGAATTTGTAATATCTTTTAATAAATAGTGTAATTAGAAAATGTTTTAGTATTAAAAAGTTAATTTGGTTAGCTATGTCTTACGATCAAATTAATAACAGCTCTTATGGTGTTTAAGCGACTTATGGATATGTCCTTAAATTTGAACCAAATAGGTGTAGGGTATTTCTAAGTCGGTTGCACCGACTGACTGTTTCTTTACTTGTTTTTTTATTATGTTGACAAAGTAAACTATTTACAAAATGAACGATGTTAAAATTGAAATTAAGTTTTTTATTGTCTGTGGATGCGAATAAACTTGTAGGATACAAATTAAAAAATTAAGATGAAAGTTAAAAGACAACTGTAATTATTTTTTAAACAAAAATTGATTTAAGTATTAATTTTTTGGTTGCAAAATATTGGAACCATATGGGATTATATTACTTGAAGCATTTAAGATGATTCATACAATTTTAAATTAATTATTACTTAAGGTTACGTTTTGTGTTGGAGCTGTGATGAGTGATAAGACCGTCGACAAGAGCATCGATGGGAGCATGAAAAAAGCTATGCTCTTATGGTGTGTTTATATTGAAGCTTCGATTATAGCTAAATTTTAAGCTTTTAAATAAAATTTTATTAATATTATTTTAGAGAAATAGTTTTAAAAAACTTCAATTAAATGTGTTCCCCAAAGTTGATAATGTATTTAACCAAATTTAAGATGAACATTAACATCTTTCTTCTAAATATACCGTCCAATTTTCCCCATCCGCCATAATCCAGAAATCCCAAAAAACTTCCAATCATAATCCTAAATCATTCCATATCCTCATCTCTGTAACCAAACTCTACATTTGTAGCACAGATTCCTTCCTAAAGTTTGGTTCAAAAAGGGTGTGGTTTTGGTGTGTTAAAATAGCACACTACCCAAAGGAACACTGCGGGTGGCTTTCGAGCTTTCCATTCCTTCAAGCTTTTCATTTATAATTACGACAACACTGTTAACTATGACAGTTCATACAATACAGCTACAGATACAGAAGTCAATAAGGAAAACTAAAATATGAAAGACATTTTTCATAAGAACAAAAGAGTAACAGAACTAATTTTTTTTTTTTTTTTTAAGCACTAATTGTTCAACTGTTAGGCTTATAAGCCTGTCCATACCATAGGTACATGTTGGAAGAGGGGATCCTATTATATTCGTGTTATTAGAATTGATCTTAATGAATTCCACATACAATTTAAACATGAAATGGTACTAGGCCTTATAAAATGTGCAACGTCATAGATTTTCAATAGATGCAATTCTATTTTTTGTTTATATTGTAATATTTTGTATTTGAGTTATATGGTATTCTATATCTGTGAGTTATATTATTCAAATAAATTATTTGTTTATATTTTGTATTTGTTAATATTGTTTTATATGTATTTTATTCAAGATATACTCGTATAATTATTAATTATTGAATAAGCCATTAATTTGAAACCAATGGCGAATGGTGGCTGAGTCAATTCGAGTCAAAACTATTATTAACATACGAGTATGTGAGTATGGTATAATTTCAGATATAATTTCAGTTCATATTCAACACTGAACGTTTTTGTATCATTTTAGTTCCAAAATTTTAATTTTAAAAAGTCGGTCGAATTTAACAAATTAATTCTTTGACATTTCGAATGTCGTTTAATAGATTAGTTGAAAAAAATTATTGTAAATATATTGCAGGTTTAATTTGATTTACTTGTCAAATAGATTCTAACTGTAATATAACATTTAATGACATTTTCTTCAATTTTGAGGAAACCCTGTAAAATTAAAAAAAACCGTTAACTCATTATAAATATAATCTTAGGACTAGGTATTTTGTATTTTACTTTAAAATCCATTTGGACAGCTATTCAAGTTATAGGTTTTTAAAAGCAGCAATTTTTTAGTATTTAACCACTCCAGCTCCTAAATGACAAATTATCTTAAATGACTAATACTAACTTTTAAGATTTTAACTTCTACTAAAATTTGAATAAATTTTAAAACTAAAGCTGTTCACAAGAAAGGGGGGATCAAAAACTTTGCAAATTGAGTTTTGCATAACTGTATAAGTTTTTTTATTAAAGTACCGTCTGGCAACCCTATTTATTTCTTTTATAAAGATTAATAAAGCTTATTGGTGTATTTTACAATTTCTATATTCAAAATATACTTTAAAGTACACGTGTTATAACAAGTTCAATATAAGACTTTTCGGGGCTTTGGAAAGCGGTATCTCTGGAAAAGGTGACGTTACAGAAAAAAGTTGTTAAAAATGTTTGAAAATGTTCTAAAATTATTAATAAATTAAAGACATCCCTTTTTAAATTATTTATTAAATTATTAAAAGTGATATTATTGAATAAAATAACAAATATTATATATTATATATTAATAAATAATATTAATAAAAAACAAACAATTACAAAAAAACTAAAATTCACCACGAGGTGTTTAAAATATAATATCCGTTCAAAAGTACACGGTATTATAAAGTATTTACAAGTTTTGTTACTCCTTATTTCCGTTAGGTTAATTTTAATAACAACAAAAAAAAAGTTTACCTAGTAGTTTCCATGTAAATTACTTCTATTTCCTTAAAACAAAGTTAAAAGTTCAAAAATTAAAAAAAACAAAAAAAAACAACATAAAAAATTAATTAATTGCTAGACCAATCCCCGCATAAATTAAACATATTTTTTTTTATTATATACTAGTCATTCATAAAAACTATTAACGGTATTATATAACTATTAACAGTTATAACATACTATAAGGCGATTGTTATTAAAAACCTTTTTTTTTTACTAAACAATTAAATCCCTTTAATTTGTATTTTTTTTTTTGTAACTGTTATAACAGTAAATTTTCTTTATGCTTTTAACAGTAATAGTTTTATGGAGACTTCATAAACAAAAGGACACAAAAAGGGCATAAAAAAGTATGAATGTAGTAAAAACAGTTTTTCAGTTTTTAATTGAATGTAAACATGCAAATACATATAAATTATTATACAAAAGTAGTTATTATATGACATTTTAACTGTACTTTTAATTACTTCTATGTAGAAGAGATTGTTCAAAATGTAACCAAAGTAACAGAACTTTCCAAATTATACGTTGCTGAACGCATTATGCGCAAATTAGATATTTACGGATGAAGAAGAAAGAAAGAGAAGCGTCTTCCACCAAAATTTCGATTGTGATTAATATTAAAGAAGTTTGATTCCAACTCCTGAATAATCTTAGTGTAATTGAAAAGCCCCTGAATATATGACAATTGAATGAGATAATCATCTACTATTTAATTACAACCAACAAGATTGACTCGAATATTTGTTTAATAAACCACTTATATTATACATCTATTTACGTATAAAGTTAAAGTTACTCCTAATTTCTATTAAGAGATTCAATCTAAATTCTTGGATTTATTTAATGTTAGTAACACAAAAACAAACAGTCCTAAAGGGTCTTTCAAACTGAGTCTTCGAAAGTAGGCGCCTTTGTAGCACACTTCAAACATTGAACACACCCATATAATATGTCATTTTGACAGTTGAAGAGCTGCCATTTATAAAAATAGAGTCGTATACATTACAACAACGTTTTGGAATTATTGAAATTATTTTATGAAACTAGTTGTTTTGTAAGAAATTTATTTCGCAAATTGCGTAGAAATTATTCGGGTAATTGATGAGATAGAACCGCAACTATGCTAGAATATGACCGAAAATTTTAATAAAAGAATCGGTTACGCTAGAGAGGAAAGAGATGGTCACATGGCAGATATCATTTCCAGAGTATAGACGGCAAACATTGTTTTTCAAAAATAGATAAAAACTTTTTCCATCTGTTCTCTCCTCCCAAAAGCAAGGCTCAAACAAACTTCAATTCAGATTAGAAATATACATCCATCTTAGAGATTTGTGTGTATCTGAAAAATATATGTAATTTAGCATTGAACTTGAAATCTTTTGATTACATTATGGGTATTTAATAAAGCATAAACATTAGGTTGCGTACTCTCATCATAAACTGATGTTACAACTATCTCTAGAAGTTCAAAATATAAGACTGAAGCAATCACCAAATTTTAACATAAAGTTAAGAAATGCGATTTGAGAATAAGTGAAACCGAATCGTATAGTTTAGCAGAAGCAGTAAAAATAAAAAGTAAGCAAGTATCTTCATGGAACTGAATATTATCTGATAGTAGGAGGATAGTAGGAGCTATTTTTGTTCTAACTGCTGTCCTACAAATTTCATATAATTTAAAAAACTATAATCTGGCCATTTTTTTATACGAATCCGAATTATAAACCCAAGAAACTTCAAAATATTTGAAAGAAGTACTTTATGGGAATCTTTGGTATCAAAGACACTGGATTGATAAATGATAAATATATAAGAAAATGTAATTCTAAACTAAATTGATCAATCGTAATTCTCCAATCAACTGTAATTCTAAACGAATTGATTGATTGAAGAAGTAGATATTGCGGGATTTGTCGAAACGCCTAATAAAAAATTAGTATAAATCTAAGCTGAGCTCAAAAGTCAGTCTATAATATCAAATGTGATTTTTAACTAAAAATTAAATTGACGCCCAAGTATTCCAAGTAAGGAAAAAGTTGAACAAGACTGCAGTAACAGAAGAGATGGCCGAAGGCCTTGGTATGAATAACACACACTGCAGCACGATTAGAAAAAAAGAAATGTTTGTCTACTTACACTTAAAATACATAATATTTATGTACACAAATCAAATATTGTACAATAATGAATAAGAAAACTATTTTCAAATTATAAAAGTCCATTTCATTTCACATAATCAGTTTTCCATTTTCTCTAATTTTTGAATCTACCTTGTTAATAAAATCTAAAATAAAAATTTTCGAATTTGAGATACTATATAAAAACCCACATATGATCATTAACCTCCTAAAAACTTTTAACTAAAACTATAATATACACTATGATAATCACGTTCAAATCTAAACCTATAAACTATCCAAAAATTTCAATACAACAATAAACAAAAGCATCTTTTAGAAAATGAACGAAAGATAAATTACCATTTTTATATTAAAAGTGATTTTATTCCTTGATTAAAGGTCAGTCGGATTCAGTCATCATTTTTACATCAAATGAAAAATTGTGGTAATGATATTGTTCAATGTGATAATGAGGATGGCTATAAATACGTGCTTAGGTTCAAATAATTTTCCTTTAGTTTTTTTGTTTAGTGGAAAATTATACCCAAAAAATGAAAGGAAAAACTAATGATATGAAGTTTTGAAATCCTAAAAAGAATAGAGGAAAACTTTTTAGGAAAACTTCCAATTTCCATTTATTTCTGGGGCAGAAAAAAAGTAATAAAATAATTTTTATTTTTTGTTAAAAAAGGTGTAAACTAATGGTAATGGTCATTTTCTAATTTACTTGTAGTTTTGTTTAATATTTTTTATTTTGTATTAAAAAATGTTTTCAAAAACTTTCCCCTTATATTTTTGGTTAAAAAATTAAAAATAATCAGTTATACATGAAATGTATCTTTAAATGTCTGGAGACTTTTTAAAGTTTTATAAAATTTTAAAAAACAATTTGCACTGTAATGAATAACTAAAATGTTACAACACATTGTAAAATTTTTAAACACCAAGAAACTAAATTGTAAATCCCTTCATTTAACTAAAGTCTATTAATTTTACTTCAGTGACTTGAAATACCGTAGAAATGTTACCAAATAACTATAACAAATACGTTAACGACAAGTTAAGGCAAAAGTTTTAATAAAACAATTTTTGAAAAAATGTCTCTTCTTTATTTTGTATTGAATTGTAAAAATTTTGATTATATACGAATACTGCAAATTACATATATGTTAAAATTATTAACAGTAATATCATTGGGCACCATAAAAAAGCCATACGCAAAAAAACCCATAATGGCTTGAAAAAAAAGTAGACTGTGCCAACTCTAGGATACGAGTATGACCGTAATATAAACATTATATCATCCGGTTAACTACTATTGACCAAATTTAAAATATCCAGCTTTATTATTTATAAAGTAATGCTCATATGATATATAAAGTTGTATGGCAACTACTCGATACCACTGCAGTAGACAAATTTTTCAGAAACTTTGGCAATAAAACTAAACTATTTTTGGCACCCAGCTTCATTAGGTGTAGAGTAATGCTCATATAAAAGAAGGAGTTGTATGGCAGCTACTTGAATCCAATGCAGTAGACCAACCAAATTTTGCAAAAACTTTGGCCATTACACTAAACTATTTTTGGAAAAATTTCAAAAACCCAGCTTCAATAGATACAGTAATAGAATATAGAGTAATGCCCATATAAGGGAAGAAGTTGTATGGCAGCTACTCGAACCCACTACAGTAGACCAACCAAATTTTGCAGTAACTTTGGCCGTGACACTAAACTATTTTTGGCAAAATTTCAGACACACAGGTATACTATGTACAGAGTAATGCTCATATAAAAGAAGGAGTTGCATGGCAACTACTCGAACCTTCTGCAGTAGACTTTAACCATTACACAAAACTATTTTTGGTAAAATTTCAAACACTCAGCTTTAATAAGTACAGAGCAATACTCAGGTATTGAAAACAAAGTTGTATGGCAAGTACTCTAACCCGTGAACCAAAATGGCTGGAATTAAATAGCGATGACGTCTATTGCATAAAAACGAATTTGTGAAAATTTCAAAATCCTAGTTCCGTTATTTTTTAAGTTATCGTTCGGACGAACGAACGGGTGGACATACATAGCTAAATCGATTTATTTTTCGATTCTGATTCGATCTATATACATATATCTATATATCGTCTATATCTACCCCCTTCCGCTCTTTCTCGGCATCACGTAATGGCAAATTTAGTATATCCTTTTAACTAATAGTCATACAGGTATAAAAAAGATACTTTATGATTTATTTATTTAAGAGGGGTTTCAGAGTTGATTACAAAATCAGAAATTTAATCATTTGTTTAGTAGGCGTTAGCCCGAACTATAATATTTACAAAATATTGCGTATGAAAAAAGTTAAAAGGCTTTAAGAGTTAGGTACAAAATCAAAGTTTCATTAATTTATTTAAAAGGGAATAAAGCCAAACGCTAAAAAATTAGTAATATGACTATATTTCCCATTCAAAAGCAAAATAATTGGCAATATGGCCTTATGAATATTTCGCGAGCCCGGGCTATTCCGCGGTGACAATACCATGTATGCTCATATTTTTTGATTCCAATCTGTTTTTTTGAAAATCTTTTAAAAACTAATTTAATTTATTTTTAGTTTTCAGACAAGAAAAACAACATTTGTTAAAAATAAAATCATTCACTAATCTAATTACATTAAAAGTTTATTCCTTAAGTCAAGTGAAGAATAGCAATACTTTTGTAAATTAAACGAAGGAAAATAAAATTCAATGAAATTAGAAGAATTTATAAATTAAATAAAATATTTTAAATTTTTCAATAAATTCTTTTCCTTTATCCAAAGTTTAACTCTTTTGTTAATAACTAATTTATTTAATGAAAGCTATTTCATATTCAATTATATTCGAATCAATTAATTGTTTATTTAATTAATTAGTCAAATTTATTACTTTAATTTAGCTATTTATTACTTTAATTAATTATTATTTAAAAATAGATTTATTTTAAATTCCAGATTAATATATAATATTATTGTTAAGAAATTATTGATTTTTAAGATATAAACCTGAAGCGCCTAAAATTCTTAACACTATCTGCTGTTATAAGAGACGAGATTAATTGACACATTGAGTTTTGAAGACTATTTTTAAACCGTCTGAAAGGAGATTTTAATTGTTAAAATCTTGTTTTGTATCCAACTCTAAATTCGAGATTTTGAAAAGCGAAATTTTAAAAAAGCGAGATTAAAAATGTCAAGATTTCGTATACCTCCCATTTTAACAACAATTTAATTTATTATTTGACCTTTGACCTAAGTACGAATTAAACATATATGCTTCTGTTATATTCTACTAGGCCTTATTAGGGTCATCAATCGTCCCAGCCGAATAAAACTCCTTCATAAAGAAAATCTCCTCACTTCCTATCAAAATAATTATTTGATTTTTATTATGATCTTTCATTAATTTGAAATAATATTCCCAGAGTTTCCATTACCTTGACTACCAAGCACATCATATATCATCTTAAAATTTAAAAAACTACAATGCCCAAAAAGAAAATTATAAGGAGCTTCGATACCTTAGGTATCAACCGAAGAAATGCTGGTTTTATCCCTGTACGGATGATTGAGTAAACTGTGTCAACTCTAGGATACCCGTATGACCGTAATATCGACATTATATCATTCGTTTAGAAATACACCAACATTATTTTATTCAGAACTTGGCCATTAAAGTCTACTATCATTGACAAAATTTCAGACATTCAGCTTTATTAGGTAAAGAGTAATGCTCACATAAAATATGAAGATGTATGTCAACTACCCGAATCCACTGTAGTAGACCAACCAAATTTTTTACAAACTTTGGCCATAAAACTAAGCTACTTTTGTTAAAATTTCAAATATGCAATTTTACCATCTATAAAGTTATTTTCATATAAAAAAAGAAGTTGTATGGCAGCTGGAAACCCGTGGATCAAAATTTTAAGAGCGATGACGGCTATTAAATAAAAGTTTAAAAACCGTAGCTCTTTTATTTTCGATTCTGATTCGATCTATACCTTTGAGTATATATCTAACCCCCCTCCTTCTCAGCGTCACAAACGTAATGGTAAATTTATTATACCCTTTGACCTATAATCATACGGGTATAATAAATTATTATATTTTAATATGTTAAATTTGGCGGTTTTGGATCTGTTAATTTCATTAATTTGAATTTGAAATTTCTTATCAAAGTGATAAGTACTTTTAGTAGAAAATTTTTCTATATCTTATTTTCCACAGAATTGAATCCAAATTACAATGCGACATTTTATACTACTGATTTCCAATATAAAAGAATTTAATGATAAATCTTAATTATATCCGTCTATTTTTTTATCTTCTCCATTTCATACAATTTTTATTTTTTTAATATTTTCACTTATTGATTACAAAAAAAAATTCTTTCTTTTGTATTAATGCCAGTATTTTATGCGCCATCTTTATGTTTCCTTTTATTATTCTTCTTTCTTTTCATTCATAAATTTTATAGAAAACTTTTTTTTAATAATTATTCATCTTTTTTGAATAAAAAAAAAATTAATTTAAATATTTGAATTATCGATACTCAATAGCAAATAACTAGAAACTCTTGGCGTATTGAACATAATAACAATCAGTTAATTCGGGTTTCGAAGACGTCCTTTAGAAATTTATTTTATTTATGCAATCTTTTATCATCTGTTCAAATTTTTTTAATTTGACATTCCTCGCATAAATATGTAGCCCGATGTCAGTGTCTAATTGATTTAATTTTGTTATAAATAATCGCTGAAAGAACAACTATTAGGGAATGACGAGAGTAAATGGATTGATTGAATGCTAAGGAATATATTGTAAGTGTGTTAGAATTGGCTTCAGTAAAAAGAGCGCGAAAAAACATTCACAGAATAAAACAAATCTCATAATGCAAAGTTTAAATAAATTTAGGGAAATTACACGAAAAAATAATGAAAGCCTTTGAAATCGGAAGCATATAGTGGGAAACATCTGCTTCTAAGTTTAAGAAAATCTATCGTGGAAAAATTCTGCCTACCTTATCCGATCCGATGCGCTATTAAATATGTTGTAAAAAATCGACGTCAAGGAATTAACACTGTAATTTCCAGCTAACTTGTGATAATCTATTAACATTTGGCGTATAGATTCATATAAACTTGTCCACTATTCATTATCGACTATTAAAGTAAACTAGCAATGGGTGTTAAATACATTTTAGATTTTCTTCAGTATTAATACTATAGAATCATTTCGTTAGAAGAAAAGGTTATAAGTTCCTCGGTTAAAAAATGATAGAATTTCTTCTGTCCAAAAAAAAGTCATTTTGTCAGAAACGCGTTAATCCCAAGAACTTTTTGTGTTTTCGAGTGTATGTATGTGAACAGTAAAACTGAGTGTCCCTGAACAGCATAACTCTAGTAAATTTCAACTGATTTCGATGAAATTTTTTATGAATACATTCTCCGGTAATAGTGAGGTTAAGTTCGTAGATAGGCCAAATCAGACCATGGTATTAGGAGGCTCCCATACAAAAACACCAAACTTTTTGAGAAATCTCGAGTTCTAACTGTCGGAATGAGTTTATATTTATTACAAAGACTATTATTATAAGGTAGGTACCCATGAAGAGTAGCTTTTCGATCATATAATCTAGAGAGTCTAGGAGTTTTGAAAATGCCAAGTTCTAATAATTAATAAAAATCACAAACCATTTAAATTATTTTTAATATGAATGGTTTTTTTGCCAAAAGAAAAAACGACTCCGCGAATGAACCAAATTTGGGGCTTTGATGTTAAATAACTAGACTTTATAGACTTTAAAATACAAAAGACATTATGCAATAAGTAAACCTTATATAATTCTACGTGTGTTTATTAAAAATCTTAAAATATTTATAATCATAAATTTTCTTCCTTAAATAAAAGCAAAGTTTTTTAGTACCAATTATATTATCAGAGTCTGAATAATCTGTTTTCTGGAACATTTTCTATATGGATTAAACTTTAATTTCTTGAAAAGTTTTTAAGTTTAAAAATCAATTGTTATTCCACAAACATTAACAGAGAAAATAAATTTAAAAAACTTTGAATTAAAAGAACATAAATTTTTCTTTTATTCAAAACAAATAAGTTCGTTCTTCCATATGCAAAAAGTTTTTTCTTTGTAGTTCTGATAATAAAAACTACACAGTTTTATTAAAAAGAATTATTGTTTTTTCTATGGGATTTTCTATGAATAGCTGAATATTAGTAATGATAGCAAATCATAGATATTCAAAGAACGGTGACTCAATAACAAAACAATTTTGTTCTAAAAACAATTCCAAACATATTTTTCCAATACTTCTTTTTTGAAAAATTTTTAAAAAAGGCTGGAATACTAGGGTCTGTTTAGTCTGAATATCATTTTAAAACTTTTATAAGAGAGAACTCTTGAACATTGGCCAGTTAGTCAACTAGGGAACTTGTGATTCCCTCATTCAAATTATAATCTCCCGTGGATACTTGGTTTACTCTTTAAATCATTAGCACCAAGGAAATTTTTGAATCGGGGTTTTGCTGCCGACGCCGCCAGTTGTGCAAGAAATACTATTATTAAAAGTTTGAAGAAGCTTAAAAACAATTTTTAATTTGTACTTACCTAACCTTACATAATCCATTCGAACCGGCCATCAAGCACCTTGAACTAAGTGGTATGGAATATGTTAGGGAATGAATAAATGTTTCAAGATTTTAAAGGTATTACAAGTACGTACTACACACGATATGATGCAAGTATTTAAACTATTTGGTTTAAAATAAAAACGCTTCGACCGATTGACTTCAAATTTTGTATACGTGATCCGCTTTGACACTAGAGTTGACTCGAAGATTCGCCAAAAAAAATTTGGAAGTGAATTTCATCCGGCCAAAGGCAAAAATTTCAGTTCACAATAAATTCAGTGAGGTTATGTTATTGAGAAACATAATTAATACTCCCTGTTCCACAACATTAATGTGTAAGTAGGGAACTCTATTAACCGTCCCATCACGAATTGGCAACGTATTGACAATTAAAATTTTGTTGCAGGACTAAAAACGTACAAGGCCTCGTGATTCAGAACATAAACTCATAATTCGGGAAATATAAGATGATTATTAGGGGATACTATCATTCTAAAACAACACGAACGAAACAATGATTGTTAGTAAAACTAGACTAGTTTCAGTCTTTGAAACAGCAGGCATGGTACAGTATAATGTGATGAAAGTCCTTAAAGAAAGGTTCCAATCTTCATTACTCTAACGATTAGTTGATTCCTTTCAAGGTTCCCATGCACTAACACCAAGAAAAAATTTTACAAATGTAATTTAAAATCTTGAATCCTCATTCCTTTAAAGGCATTAAACTTGAAATTAATTTAAGGATATTATTGACGTGGTAGTAGAAGGTTGGGTAGGAAATTTAATCCCTCCGTTGGAAATTTAATTCAAAACAGTGCGAATTCAATTTAGGAACTCTATAAGATATTCAGGGAATCCCCTTTTGCAGTCAAAACTCACAGTGTACTGAAACTAAGACCTCTTAAAACTAAAACTTTTGAAAAACCCTTTTTATGATCACTGATTAAAATCTATTCACTTGCTATTTATTTTAATTTAATTCCAATTTTTTGTTATAAAAGAAAATTTTTTTTTGAAAATATCATTTTTCACGACATAAATTCCATTCTTTTAAAAAAAAAAAACAAAATTTTCTATTTATGAGAAACAAATGAGTTTTGCAAAACTTGCTAAAAACAAGAAAATCATATTCATTTCAAAGGGGAAATTCCCAAATATGAAACAAAACTATTAATAAAAAAAAATAAATGAACAAATAAAGAACTGAAAAACAAAATGGACATGACATGAAAAATGAACAGAAAAAAAATTAATAAAACAATAAAAAATCCCCGGAAATGTACAGCGAATGCATCTTAAAATAGTCATATAAGAATAAAATAATAGTTACATTGTGCATTGTTTAAAGTTTTTTCTGAATATAAATCAAATTTAATACAAAAGCTCGCGACAACTATAATAGAAGCTGATAACACAAGAATATAATACCTTACTATTGTTTCTATATTTTTTCTTTATATTTTTAAAACTTTAAATAAATAGAAAATTTTGTAAAAGATACTTTAAGTATAAATAGTTTGATATTCAAACTTTTATATTATAAAAGTTAAAAATAATATTCCAAGTATGTCCTACTTTTTTTTTGTGTGAAATATGTTGATGCTATCAAAGTAAATACGACCTTGTTTAAATAATGGATCTTAGAATCCCCGATAAGGCATTGGCCGTCCACAAATCCTGCCCATTTTTCATGATCTTTAGCAATTCCATTTAGTTGCAACCATGTTTTGCGTTGCGCTTCTGCTTCTTTCAAAACAGTACTTCTTCATGTTTTCTTTAATCTTCCTACTTGCCGCCGGCTTTTGAATTCCACAAAAAACATTGCGTAGCAATGTTTTCTTCTGGTTTCTTCAAAATATTTCTGATCCATCGGAATTATGTTTTCCGATCTCGTTTTCTATCATCTTCTAGTTAATTTTTTGACACAGGTGTATTTATTGGAAATGATTTGCAGCCAACGAACTTTTAAAATGCCTCGTAAAATTGAGTATAATTCTCACATTTGAACTCGTGTGATCCAAACTTCACTGAGTTACTTGAACAATATTTAAAATTCCATCGTCCAGATTATTTTCACTTTAAGCACTAGTTGTATAATTGGAACATTAGCACTTTTTATAGGTATCTAGTGAAGGTAATGGTACTTATTCTATTGAATTAAAATCCATAATGCACTTTTTCAAACTATTGTTTTTTCCAGTTTAATACCAATTTTTGCTTTGAAAATTTTTAGGTGATTCAGAATTGTAGGAACCAATTTACTTGTAGACTATAGGAACTCATTTTTTATGAGACCCGCTGGGGTATTAAACATGCTTCCATGGTGAAGTTCACCATTCTACAATTTTCAATGTTTTAAAAAGAACCTTTATATATTTGTTCTCAACCTCCACTTCAGCTCTTCCTTACTATCCTATTTACTTCCTAATTCCCTTCGCTCTTACATTTTTTTTTACATGTATGTATAAAGGAATCCGTTCATTCGGCTTAAACAGTCCGTTTAAAGTTACTTATCAAAGTAATACAAGGAATTTACCAATGATTACCAGAGCCCTATTATATCAGCACTTATCACTAACCAAATAATTATTTTTTTGATAAGTCAGTGCTTTTTTATAAAATCAAACTACATTGATTTGTCGTCAAATATGGTTTTGGTACAAGATAAATTTATCAAAATAATTATTTTTTGATTAGTTGATTAGTGATAAGTTTTTGACGCAAAAAGACCCAGATTATCTTTAAAATTTTTAAGAAAAACAATTCTCTAAATTTCAAAATAAATCTCTTTTGAAATTCTTTTCTTTTGAATTTCTTTTAAATGAAATATTGTTCAAAATCCTACTTAAACACTGCAGCAAATACGTATCATTTTATTGTTCAATCAACATGTTTGATAAAAAAAGATTGACATGCTTTTGTTATTATCTCTCTGTGGGAAGGAACATTAATTTTTCAATGAACACACATTTCCATTGAAAATTTTAATTTTAGTTAGAAACAGCCAATATTTTATGACAAAAGTATGGTTTTGTCGAACTGTATATCAATTCATTAATAACTTTTTAATTGCAGGTGTATGTATATAATTATGTTAAACATTTTTTTATTAATGTGTTAAAGTCGCACACTACCTACAGGAACTACGTGCAGTTCCAATAGTTGGCTTTTGAAACTTTCCAGACATATTCATCGTGGAACAAAATACAGTCAACATTTTGTTCCACGATGACTATGTCTGGAAAGTTTCAAAAGCCAACTTATTGGAACTGTACGTAGTTCCTGTAGGTAGTGTGCGATTTTAACACAACGAATACACTTTTTGAAGTAAACTTTATTGTAAGACCTGTGATACTAGTGTACAGTTTGGTTTCAAGAATAGTGATATGAAAGGATTTTTGAGAATTGAGGAAGTTTAGGGTTATAGGGTTATGGGAGTTGGAAAAAAATTAATGGGATTTTTAGAAGATATGCCAATTTTCGTCTAAAAATTTATTTAAATCGTATACATGTACATTACCAACTTGAAGGAACACATTTGATGGGAAATGGTCCAAATTGAGAAAAATTTGTTTGCGCAGAGCGCAAAACAGGCAAAATTCCATATGATGTGTTGCAGCACCTTGATAATTCGATTGAATAGGGATTAGAATCTGTTGCCCTCCTTGTCTAATATTAAGAAAACTTTGAGTGCAGGCATTAATTATTTAATTTCTTTAGAACAGGGATTAGTCCCTAAAAGGAATTAATAAAACAAGGTAACCAACACATATGTGGAGTGAGCGTTGAGGTGACATTGGGGTCATTTATTAGACGAATCGCTATGTTTTGCAGTCTGAATCGCTCTGTTTATCAGTTTAGTAACGTGCAAAGTTTTTACATGATTTCTGATTTTTTACATCTACAGCCACAAACGCTGCAGCCTTGAAATAATTGTCTTTTAAAGAGAAGTTTAAAAATGTGTCCAGCATAAATTATAATTTATCTCAAAAACAGAAAATTATTATTTAATTCTGAACGAATAAAATTTATAAAAAACTTATAAAAGGTCCGGTAATTCAATTATATTTATAGGCAGAAAGCTTAAAGACAAATATAATTTCTTGTTATACCCGTATGACTATATAGTCCAAGGTTATAATAAATTTGCCATTACGTTTGTGACGCAGAGAAGGAGGGGGGGTAGATATAGACTCAAGTGTATGGATCGGATCAGAATCGAAAAATAAATCGATTTAGCGATGTATGTCCGTCCGTCCGTCATCACGATAACTCAAAAAGTAAAAGAGCTAGGATTATGAAATTTCACAAATTCGTTTTTATGCAAAAACTGGAATCGCTATTTAAATCCAGCCGTTTTGGTCCACGGGTTCGAGTACCTGCCATACAACTTCTAATTTTATATGAGCATTACTCTATACCTATGGAAGCTGCGTGTCTGAAATTTTGCCAAAAATAGTTTAGTATAATGGCCAAAGTTACTGCAAAATTTAGTTGGTCTACTGCAAAGGGTTCGAGTAGCTGCCATACAACTCCTTCTTTTATATGAGCATTACTCTACACCTAATAAAGCTGAATGTTTGAAATTTTGCCAAAAGTAATTAACCGGGTGATATAATGTATATGATACGGTCATACGGGTATCCCAGAGTTGACACAGTCCACTCTAATACACTCTTCCTCGTTATATATTGAAAATGTCTATACAGTAAGTGTTTATTTATACTGAACGGATTAATTTTCAAAATAAAAGAAAATTAATTACTACATATACAAATTAAGGAAGTTTTTAAAACAATATATAAAGTAAATAATTGCTTTTTACAAATCAATACAAAAGGTAAATTAGTAATAATAATATACACCTTACACAGACTTACCATAAAGAAGTAACATACAACAAAAAAAAAACTTTACATACATAAATAATATATGTTTTAAATATGTCATAATAATACATTTAACTAGTATATTATATTAGACTTATAAATTTTTTCCTACATGTAAGAACTTATGTACATTAAAAACTAAACAACTTAAAAAAATTCAAAAATCAAATATACAATTAAATGTAAATAACATTTTTTATAATATAAATAACATTTATATAAATAACATTATTTTGATATAAAAGAGAAAATACTGAAAAAATCCAAATTTAACATTTTACTCAAATGTATATAATTTAATAAAGTGTCAAATCAAGAGACACTATTATACATATCATAATTATAAGTCATAACATAACATAACATATTATATAACATTAATATCATTCTGCAATCTTTTACATAAATTTTTGTTACATTCGCCCAAAACTGTTATACTTTTAAATTTTTCTAATTGTTATACTTAGGAATTTATTACACGCGTCTATAAAAAAAATTCTGTAGGCAATTCTCAGATTTTTTTCTGTTGCTGGTATAACAAAAATTTCTGTATACAACATTTTGTGAACACATGTTTTCTTCTTGACACACAATTAACAAACAGACAACAGACAATTTCAAAAATTGGAAAAAAAGGATATATAAAACAAAATAATAATAAGAGTAATAATATGTTATTCAGGTTAAAAAAAGTAAATTAAGAACAGTAGAACTTTTTCAAAACTGTCAAATTAAAATTAAAAATATTTTGAAAAAGGCGTCTGTAATTGCAAAATAAATTTCGATATTTCAGAGTCCAGTACAAATATTCCTAAATATCTCATGTGGTTTCATTGAATTTATTAACCGGCTGCCTTTGTGTTTATATTACGCTCTTGCAGGTATCCTCGAGTTGACATAGTTCACTATACACTCTTCCTCGATTACACCTTTGTGTTACATTTGATTTCTAAAATTTTGAGAATTCTTCAAAATTAAAATATTTGTAGTTATAAATTCTGATATGCCATTTTTCTCTACTGGAAGCGAAGAATCAAAATGAAAAATTCACCAAAAAACGAAAAAAGTCATAATATTTGCAAGGAAGTTTAGAGACTTAAATTTTTGCATATGAAAAACGACCCCCCAAAAATTCTAAGACATTATTTTGGGAAGTACTTCATTCAAATTTTTGTTCTAATCTTGGGTAGGAAGTTCGAAAAACAAGTTAGTATAAGTACAATATCCTGACATCCATTTGCAATTTTAATAAAATATGCCAATGATTCCATTTAAATGGCATTTCTAAGCATTTTTTAATTTCGTACTTAACTTATATATAGGTGTCCAAATAATTCTTCAAATTGAATTTTTGTTTGGAATTAACACCTTCATTATGACTCAAACAGCTGCCCTTATGATTTCATTTAATTTAAAAAATACATAATACATTATTTAGACATACGTTTTATAAGAAACCCGGGCCCACCAAACCCAGTTAAGAACATTTGAATAACTTAAATAATCTCCTCAAGGTTCAAAATAAATGGAAAAAATTCATAAGTTAATCAATTATTTTATTTAAAAAAAATTTTTTAAATATACATTTACTCCGTTTTGTTGAATCTTTGGGTCATCAGGATAAGTTTACACATTTGCTTCCATTCACTTTAAGTTCAGAAAATCGAATTTTTTTTAATATTTTTTCTTTTTGTGTATCATTGTAGACAATTGAGATAAAAAAATATGATTTATATTGTTTTTTTATACCTGTGCATATTAATAACGCCACGGGTATATTAAAATTCCTCCTCCGTTTCTAACGCATCGATCTAGACGAGGTAGATGTAGTGTTAAAGATATGTATCGTATCAGTATCGTAAAGTAAATCGATTCTGCATTGCATATATACGGTTATTATATAATAGGACACGCATCTTTCAAAAGCTTCACAATATTGCGGCTACATTTTCGGGGAGTTGTCATACAACTTTTTTGAACCAATATGAATTTCTTGAAAACTAATAGCACTAGGGGGATGAAAATTACACACAGTTAGTTATATAATAGAAGAGGCACTTTTATAAATTTCAAAATGTTGACACTTCATATTCTGGGAGTTGCCATACAAATTTGTCAATTTGATAACTGTGAATCTAATGAAGCTTCGAAGTAAAAATTAAAATTGGGCAAGTAAATTACTCGAACAAACTTTTAGGGAGGGTATTTTTTTTTTATAATTTTTTATATTATGTCTGGGGTAGGGTGGGTCAAATTCTTTTTAATTATTTTATTCTTTAATATTTTTTTTAAATATAATAGCATAAGGGAATTAATTAATGGTTTATTTTATTTTTTATATCATAATGGATATAAACGTAGTGGGTATCTAAAAGTTGACAAGGGCAACTATAATCTTCCTGGTTTTTTGTAAACTTTACCTTTCATCCATGATTTAGTTGTTACCATTGTTGTAACAGGTATAAATGCTACTTTGTCTGGGCAAAAAAGAAAACAGAGGACTATTAACCAACAATGAAATACAAAATATTGTATAGGAGGCAAGAAAAAATGGATATTACACCCTTTTTTTTTTAATTTAAATGGTAGGAAACAAAAAATATTTAAAAAATGTAAAAGAAAAAAATAATAATAGGTACTTTTTATTAATATTTATCATAAATGGGACAAAAGTTCTTACAAGGGTTATAATACGATAAAAGGTTTATGGTCTGAACAATTTGTTTAATAAAAGAAATGATGAGAAATTTTGAATATGAAAATTAGACCTATTTCAAGAGTTTTATAAAAATCGTTCAATTTTAATCCAATGATATTTTTATGAAATATATATTAATAAATTTAATAGATTGCTCCTCAAAATAAAACCTCTTTGTGTCAAACCAAACTCTTTAAGTCATTGAAATTGATTCCGTTCCTCTTCTGGTACGTTAAAAAAACTCGTCATGTTTCTGTCATTTTAAACCAATTCTAAAGTGATTTTAAACTTTTCGAAGGGAGTCTGAAAATGAGATTCTAAATGATTTGCTGATTTTAAAAGCATAAAAATATTTTTCATTAGCACAACACTTTATTTCTTTACCTATTGTTTATGGATTAATATAAATTGGTAATTACTCAATGGGTTAATTTATACCAGTTTAAAATGGTGATATACCATTTGATATCTCACTGCATATGACTTAGATCCAACATTTACTTTACCAATTTATGGTAATATTACTTTATCAGTATCCTACTAAATGTCTACTAAAAATGATACCCTCTACCAAGTTCTCAAATTCTTTACCTGTAAGAGAGTCAAAATTTTCAGATACAATAGAAGCTGGAAACGTATATCATTACTACCATTTAATACGTAATGTTAGGTAAAAATACAGAATATACCTAGGACAGCTTTTAAAGTAATTTTTAATTTACAGATTCAGAGTTCTCCTTTTTCCAAATATGTAAAAATACGTTTTATGGTTAGAGGACACATACTATGATTTCGTGGTCAACCTTAAAATCCAGGGCATTATTTAAACTACAAAGCTTTTATATATTAAAATTGGTGTCGTGATATAAGGCCATATCTCATAAAGCAATAATAGCAAAATTTTTTATTTTGACTTTAAGACCAACTCGAATGACATAAAGCCATAATAGTCTTATGACTCACTTCATATAAAACTTTTCAATAGAAAAGTTATTGTAAAATTTATAATTTGTTATTTATTTCGTATTTAGGTAATTAATACATAAATCATACATAAATAAATATTCTGGAAAAGGAGTATTCCCTGATTTTGAATCCAACTCTAAAATCCCTCTCAATTCAGAATACGTAAAAGCCGTATAACTCTTATGTCGCTGGTCAGCTCTCCGCGAAAGCAACTGTCCTGGTACTATACTCAACTCACTCGAGTGTGCCTTAAAGCCGTACTAAAAAATTTCGATCATATGGCTAATATTTTATAAGTTAGTAGAATTGATATCGTAATAGTTAATATAAAAAAAATGTAACTGCCACATCTGAAGAAGCAAGGCAGATTCACTCACTTATCACATTGTATGTGGTAAGATACTGTAAATAAATTAATAAAAAAATAAATATACGATTCAAGCCATTAATTTGAACCCAATAGCAAATGGTATCTGAGTCGAATCGAAAACCAGAAAAGTTTTTTTTCACTTTCACTAGGATTCGAACCCAGGGTCTTTCGCATGAAAGGTCGTCACTCAAGTACTGTGCCACCAATCTTGTAAATTTATATTTTTTTATATTTCCCGTTACTCCTATTTAAAAAGCATTATAAAAACCTTCAAGTCCCGTTGGTATTTCTGTACTAAACATTGAAACAAAATACCCATGAGACTGATTCATTAAAAAGTAAGTCAAAAGCCCCAAATCAATATTTGAATTAATCTAATTTTAATAACACAATTCTCAGCATAAGATACAAATATTACTGTAGCAAGAAAATTTAATAATTTTAAACAATTTCCAAATAAGGAAACCTTCAACCCTAAAAAGTATATCTGAAAACTATGCGGAAATTAATCGATTTAATATATACCTAGTTTGGAAATATATTTTTATATATTTACCCCTTTAAAGGTTGGGGCGTTTAAATTCATAAAACATTTTTATACCCGTATGACTAAATAGTTAAAGGGTATAATAAATTTGCCATTACGTTTGTGACGCAGAGAAGGAGGGGGGTAGATATAGACTCAAGTGTATGGATCGGATCAGAATCGAAAATTAAATCAATTAAGATATGTATGTCCGTCCGTCCGTCATCACGATAACTCAAAAACTAAAGGAGCTAGGATCTTGAAATTTTCGGAAATTCGTTTTTTCCAATAGCCGTCATCGCTATTTAAATCCAGCCATTTTGGTCCATGGGTTCGGGTAGCTGCCATACAACTCCTTCTTTTATATGAGCATTACAATACACTTAATAAAGCTGTGTGTTTGAAATTTTGCCAAAAGTAATTAACCGAATGATATAATGCATATGTTACCGTCATACGGGTATCCCAGAGTTGACACAGTTTACTCTACTACACTTTTCCTCGTTTTTTTTAAATTTAACATTGTAAAAATATTCATCGAAAATAATATATACAAACTATATTTAAGGAAGTTTATAACTGTTTTTGATCCATTTATATTTTTTTTTTTAAATATTTTAATTAATATTTTCAGTTTTATTAAAAAAATACAAAAATTTTTTAACGTGTGAGAACATTTCTCGAACCAAGAATTTTATTATAAAACATTTTCACATCAAAGAGAATGATACATTTTTGTTTTTGTAAATTCATTGTTCCAATTTATGTTTGGAATTTCCCCTTTAAACCATAATTCTTTTGTTTTAAAAAAATTTTTTTTTTTTATTTTTCTATAATTTTCCATTTTATTTTATTTTATTTTATTTTATTTTATTTTTATAAAAGAGAGTCATTAAAGAATTTCAAAAATGACAAAAAGTATGGAATTTTAATATTTATAGAAATTTTTTTTATTTTTGGCTTTCTTCCCGTATTAAAGCAAAAAAGCCAACTGTTCAATTTTATGAGAAGGAGAAGCTTATTCGAAATTAAATCTTCAAAGAATTTATTTTTTGAATTAAAATTTTTTAAATTTTCATTGAAATTAAAATACCGAAAAGACGAAAAATTAAATTATATTTTAATAACCCTATTTATGTTAAAATTAAAAAAAAAAAATTTTTATTAAACAATAAATTTTTTTAAAAATGCTAATAATCCAGTTTTCGAAAATAAAATACACGAAATAAATTTTTAAAATCATTTTTCGGAAAAAAAAAACAAATTTGTTATAATACCCAAAATAAAATTCGTTTAAGCAGTCAAAAGGAGTTATGCAATCCATAAAATATTTATACAATTTCCGTATTTGTACTTTCTCTAAATAAATTTGACGTTTACTTTAAATAAATTTTTTTGTGTGTCTTTCATATTGATTTTCATTATTGCATATTCAATTTTGAGAAATAAAAGAATTTTGAAAAATGTAAAAAATCAATTTATTGATGAAAATTTAAGTTTCACCACTCAAACAATTTCGACGCCGTTCAAACACTGTAAATGTCAAACAAAATTAAAACATATGAAAATGTATGACATTTAACAATCTTAATGGTGTATAAAATTCACAGTAAAACTTTTTAATTTATTTGAACGTTTAACGTTCAATGGGGTAGACTGTCAGATCTGTGCTGTCAAAAAGTAAGCCTGCCCTTGTGGTATTGCATAAATTCATTTCCATTTTGCTTCGTAGCTGCTAGAGGTAAATAATTAAAAAAATAAAAAAAAAGGATTTTCAAGAAAAATTAATTAGTATTGTAATTTTTTTTGTTTGATTTCGCGCCTTTGACATCAAATATAAACAACATTTTTTGACGTGTCACCATAAAATGTTGATTATTTGTACTGTGGATATTTACATATGACGCACGCGAAAGGCGGCGACATATGATCAAATGCTTAAAACTGAGCTAACTCAAATTCCATTTTTAATAGAAAATTACTAGTTTAAACTAAATTTTTGTATAAAAAGGTACGTTGTGAGTTCAAGCTCAGTTTTATGCATTTGAGCCTGTCTCAGTCTCTAAGCCTATAAATTATTTAAAAAATTCTTCGAAATGTCAATAATATTCCGAATTGAAAAAGTTTTATTTATTTTGAATTGTATTCTTTTTACATACCTAGTTTATGCGCCTTTTTATTTTGGGCAGCAAAAAGTTGTTATGACTGTAATAAAGGCACTGCAATCTATAGTGGATCAGTGCAGCGGAGAAAGGTCTTTAATAAAAAGGGTTTTGTACTAGAGTCCAAGATTTATTTATGCTAAAACTTATAAAGTGAATCGAGTTTTTGCACTGAAGAAAGCTGCAGGTCGTAGACTAAAGCCTTGTATTTGCAATGAGAAGGAGAAGTAAAAGAAAAGTAAAATTAAAAGGAAAGTACTCGTTTTTCCTTCATTTCATTTAAATTGAAGTTGCACCTGTCATTTCTCTGATTCCCATGTGGAATGTTTCCCATTAAAGTGTTTAAAATACAAAAAATTTTAAATTTTCATTTATTTAAGTTTCAGATATTGTATTAATTACAACAATATAATTATTTTATTTCATTTATTCACTTACAAATAATTTTTAACTTGTAGACCTAATTGGAGTTATAGCAACGGAATTGAAAACTTGCTATATAAAAAATGGGATTCTAATAATTTAAAATAGATAAAATTGTAGTTAAATTATAGTGTAACTAAATTTATACTTTACGAAATTCATCCCGATCCATGCACTTGAATATAATATATTATGCTTAAATCGGAGATGCATAAGAATCGGAAAATTCCAATTACCCTCGTTCAAGGTAACTTCAATACCTCTTTATATATATGAACTACTAAACAATTATATTCAACGGGAGTTGGATTACTAAATTAAGTAGATTTTAATACTTTCAACGGGAAAATAGAACAGCAAAGAATACTGTGTCTTATAAATTATTTTTTAGTATGAAAAACTGTTTTAAAAGCGGCATGTAACAGCTACAAGCAAAAGTTGTTGCTCAAATTACATTCATATATCAATTTGGTATATTTCAGATAAGATGGTGTTTTAAAATATAAACTTTCGTTTTTCCTCACGTACATATGTATAACACTATGAAATATGTATTTCTAGTGCTAATTGCATTAAAGATACTTAAGATCATAAAATAATTTTCAATTAAATATATTGCATTCCACGAAAGAAAACATAATTAATAAATTAGGTTATGTTTGGGTATATAGAACGTATTATGTATGTAAGGTAGTTGTTTTTATCAAAGTCATTTTAATATTGAACACAGTTTATATACAAATGTTGTTCTATAAGGGTATTCTAAATTTGGCATTACGTTTGTGAAGCTATAAAAGTGACAAAATAATAATCAATTCAAGCAATTCAAGTATTGGATCAGAATTGAAAAGTGATTTGACTTAACAATATATGTCCGTCCGTCTGTTCTTCCGCCTGTCTATATTACCCCGAGGAGACTAAAACAATGATCCACCTCAGATTTTAAAATTGAACAAGTTATCTAAACACGTCAAATTTTATAATACGTCAGTTGTATGATTGATGTTTCTAGAACTAGTTAATTTAATAGAGGAGGTTCGAATAACTTCGTTACAAATTCATTTTCTTAAATGCCTAGAAATTAAGTTTTTTACCAACGATTTATAATCAATTTGATTAGCATTCGACTACTTCTCAAAGATCGGTGTCTTAAATTTTTCCTAAAATTAAGTTTTATGACTTACATTTACAGTACAATCCTAAAACGATGAAACAATATTCTCTTGTGAGTATCCTAAAGTTAATACGGTCAACTCTATTGTCATCCTTGAAAGAAAATCCAAAAATAATCTATAAATTTTGATTATACAAAAATATTTGAAATTGAAATATAAACGGAAATTATTTTATAAATTTTTTTTGTAATTTAATTTAGAATTTGTTTTTTTTTGGATACAGTTCTGAATAATCTTCTCCTTCTCATGCTACTCTAGAGTTAGATTTGGGCTAGCTCACTCACAATGTGATCTTCGCCATCCTCATTCACATACAATAGTGCCAACATTTTCATAATATTTGGATTAAAAGATAGTAAAAAGGGTTTTATAAATATTTTAAAACCAAACTACCTTTACATAAAACTTCCAACTTATTAATAAACTTAATAATACCTAACGGTTGTTTTAGAACCTCAGCTTTATTTGTTTTCTACTATCAGATATAAAACCGAAATAAAAACGCAGATCATATGAGTTCATTGGAATTTAAATGGCGCAACCTAGTGCTATTTAAGGACTTTAAGATCCTTCATCACTAACTTTCATGCCTATCTATCTATGTGCAGCAAACCATCTAGGGCTTAATATTATATTCTAAGTTTCGTAAGAGCACCTTAAGTATTTTATTTGAATTGGCATTGAAAATTCAATATTCGAAAAAAGGAAATTTGATTCTGATTTTTCTTTTTAATTCAAAAAATAATAAAAAAAAAAAAAAAAAAATCAAATAAAATCAATATTACCGTAATATGCGTATATACCGTTATTAGTATAGGTAATAATTTATTACTCTATGAATATTTCACTGTTATTTTAAATAAATTTTTTTTTTTTATTATTTTATTGAAAATAATTTAATTTCCATTTTTGATTTTTGAATTGAAAATGTCATTTTGCAAATACCGTTATACCAATACTTATACAACAGTCAGTTAATAAACATGCATGTGTCTTGATATAATATTGATGAGAGTTTTATATAGATACAATTTTATTGAAATGAAATAATATAATTAATTTATTTATATATGTATATGAAAATTATAACTGTTAAAAAAAATATTTGATTAAAAAATAAGTTAAATAATGAAAATAAATAAATAAACTGTGAATTCAATTGACCCATTTAATATTCTAATAATCTGTGCAATTTTTGTAATTATTTACACTAAATTAAATATCTTATCTTATAAATTTATATTATGAAAATTTTTTTCATTATTATTAAATTATTAGTTTTAATTATGGAATTAATTTTATTTTTATTAATATTTTTTTTTAAAAAAAACAATTTATCAATTAATTTATTTTTGATAACTCATTATTTTTAAATTTAATTATTTATTTTATCTTTAGAATTTACAGGTCAATTTTAAATTTGACGTACTTAATATTGGTAATTATGGCGTGGTGATAAAGATTCCGGAGTCAATAATATGCGCCGACTAGAAAAGTTCATATTAAAAACTGAGAATGTGCTCTTTTTCTAAAACTCAAATTTTGTAACCAATTTAAAACTCGCTACTAACTCAAAATTTCGCATACAAGAATTAATAAACTCTCTGCAAAAAAGGAAAACTTTGACTTTATATCCAACTTTAGTATGCTTCGGAATAAAGACTTTCTATAATCATCCATGAACAAATTGTAAATATTTATTTTTTAACAGCTCTCATTTTGTCAAAATGCATGGTATCAACAGAAAATAAAACCCACTTTATTTGCTTTTAAATTTCAGCTTTATTTCTTTTCAAAATGCAATTCAAAACTTTATCACATGTTCCCAAATGTAATGGGGAGTTATGTCTCATTTTAGGTGACTTTTGGCAAGCTCATCGTGAATCATAATTCTCCGAAAACTTTAAGTTTATTTTTTGAGTCGTAAGTCGCCAAAGTACTTCTGACTTCGGAATTTTTCGCTCCTCCCCGGTAATTATACTTATTATGTTCAGTCTTATCTTATTTTGACTTGTTTAGTGTACTGAGACATTCGTTATACAGTTCTTAACTTAAGCAGAATGAAAACAATTAGTCTACTCACTAGCTACATTTTACGATTTCCTATGGTTTGATTTGGCAAAAAAATTAATTTTGTATTCCACCTTATTAATAAGCTTCGTTTCATAATACTGACCTCGAAAACTAAACGTTACGTTTGTATTCAAGGTTTCTGCCAAAGGTTGCTTTTTTTAAATGGATGGTTTTAGTTGGTTGTAGTTCAACACTTCCCAGAAGCATCTTATACAGTTATTCGGGATAACTCTCAATATTTTCCCCTTCCCCATGTGAAAAATTAAAAAATAAAAGAATTATGATTGACCATTATACAACAAAAATTTATTATTATTTAAATTTTATTATTTTATTTATTTATTAAGTTTTTTAACAAAAATTTATTTTATTATTTCGAAATAAAATTATTACTATTCGAAATATTTTTGTTAAACTTATTATTTATTGTTATATTTTTCCCCATTTTTACCTTTTTTTATCAGGATTTTATAGAAAAATTGTATTCGAGATAAAAAATTTGATATTGTTCGATATTTTGATTTTTAGCTTTAATTTTAAAACGTTGGGAAGTTGTCAAAAAGTTTTGAAAATCAATTGTTGTCAAACTTGGGTCAGAGTCTTAAAAAGGTTTATAAATGACTAATTTAATAGGTCACTTCACAGATTCAATGAGTTCAAATGATTAATAATGTAATACACTTATTGGGTTGAGCTCAATCAAATTTCTAAGCTAAACTTATATACACTTGAAACATGCACATATATTTAACAGACTAGATTTTTAAGTTGATTGTGAAACAAGTATAGGCATTTGACTCACTTAATAAAAAATACTACTACTCTGGCTCTACATTCTAAAGCTTTTTTAGAATCCAGCTTCCAGCTTTTCCAGAATCTTCATCTAGAATTTTTTTTTTTATATTCAGGTGTAAGAAAAGCGCAAAATAAATGACGTTTCAAACGATTCTTCTCCTTTGTACTTAAAAACTTTTTTTAAAATTATTTTTAGAAATTTCTTACTAATTAGCATTTATCCCGATAAGACCTGTTTAAAACCTGTATAAAGATCCGTATTTTGTTAAGACTATGGCTGTTTGTCTACACAACAAACAATTTTGATATAATTTTCTGGGATTGGGTTTATTTATGGAGTCTAAACAGTACGTGAAAATTATGAAAATGAAACCTTTTTCAAAAAAAATTAAACATCTTACAGTAAAATGAAACCTCCTGCTCAAAAGTTTCATTATTTTTGCAACAGATTTCATTATATTTGCAAAAGGTTTCATTTAATTTTAAAATCCTATATATATATAAGTATTTTGTTCTTTAATCGTGACAGTTTCTTTTGCTTATAAAGAAGCCTTATTTCGAATCGCAGAATGTCAAGAATGTCAAATTTTTTTAAATGTCAACTTGTTAAAAACGAAAAAGTCAAGAGCACAATACTTTGAGTTTAAACTTTTTGTACCAAAATGGCCAGAAAATAGTTTTTATATTATTAAAAATGATTTATATACATCAATTATTTTTGTTTATTCTTTTATTGTATATTATTTATTTATTTGCATAAAAAAAAAATATTAATATGTATTATTAAAAAAAAATAAATTTGCTTGATTTTCTTCTTTTTTATTTTGCCTAAAAGTGACAAATTAATTATTAACGCATATTCTCGCACAATAAATAAAAAAAAAAAATATTTCCGTTATATTTTTTATTTTTTTTCTCTTTCTGCAGTCAATTTTAAATTTATTTTTTAAATTTTTTTATACTAATATAAATTATAAATTTTTTTTTTTAATTTTTTTTATAACATTACTTTTAACAAATTTATTATATGAATTTATACAAATTTAATTACTTTAAAATATTATTATTGCATTAAATTAAATTATAAAGAAAAAACTGTTAACCTTAACTTTGAAATGTCATATTGCGTATTTTAACTAATATTTTATTACTATATATATGCATATATGTCATAATGACTATACTGGCTTAACTCCCAGAGAGCTTGCCATGTCAGAAAAGATTTTGAATTTTGAGCTAATTTTTTTAATAATCTAAGCAGATTCAGAGCTGTCAAAAATTCATCTGATTGTCTACTGTCTCTGAGTAGTGAGTATTCATATTATCCATTTTGTGTTTTTTTTTACTTTCAAATGTTCTCTGGAAGTAATTTATGAGCTCGGTAAAAATTTCTCACATGTGTCAGAGTTGTCAAAATAAATAACAATTTCAGTAATTAATTTATATTTGAAATTTGAATATTGACGTTTAAAAATAAAATGATGCAAGAAAATAAACTTGGTAATATATCTTAGTTTAATTAAAATAAGCGATGGTGTAGTGGTGAAGACGCCCTTCTTCCTAGGGGAAGGTTTCGGGTCTAATCATATCTAATAAAAAATAAATATATTTTTATATATTACGTTTTATTACTCGTATATCTAATTATATCATAATAATATGTTTATTTATATTTTTGTCCAGATCAAATGATGTGTAACAAAGGCATTCAATTAAATGTGTTTTGTTTGATGTGTTCTATTATAAAAAAATAAAATATAAATTTTTTGTTAAATGTGTTCTATTATAAAAAATAAAATATCATAAATTATCATAAGCAAGCCAAAAAAAATTTTATTTTAATAGTTTATTAATCTTTTTTATGTATATTTTTTTAAATTATCTAATGAAAGTAAAATAAACATCTTTCATATTTTCATATAAAAAGGAAAAATATATTTAACTTTCGAAAAACATAAGTTTTGACATACGGTACTTTAATTTAGTTGTATACTATAGCTACAGCCGAGTAATCAACAGTTTAGTAAATATAACGGTTAAAGTAACTAAAACCTAAATCTTAATGATTTTGTGAATGCTCTTCACCTATTACAGAAGTAGAGAAGGAATAAAAAAAAAAATCTTGGGTTAGTTCACAATTTATGCTCTGAGCGTTTTTATAAAGAAAATGAATTTAGAAAACAGTTTCCTCTGAGTTTTATTTATTTCATTTTGCCTTAACGGCTCTAAGTATTAATTTGAGTAATAAATTTCATTTATTTTTACACCTCACAGATAATATTTACAATATGAATGAACTATTGAGTTTTAAAAAATTTAATTCTATGTAGAAGACGATTTTGAATTTGTTTTTAAAATTTTATATAATACTATTTAAATTTTGATATTTATAATCTCTACACTATTTAATATTATTGTAAATTTAAATATTTAAGACAGGTGCGAAATTTATTTCTGAGAATATGAAAAAGTAAATTATAATTATTCTTAAAAATAAATTTTTTAACATTTGAATATATTATTTTAAAACAAATATATACAAAACTGATTAATAATAAATAAATATAGAAAAAAATATTTTAATTTAAAATAGCCTAAAGCTATTATTTTAATATGTATTTTGTTAAATAAAAAAAATTAGTTGAAAAAAAATTAAACTTAAATTTTCTATTATATGTTATTAAAAAAATTACATATTTATGTAATCCATGAACAAACCTTATATCTACAACTTTAAAATTGAATTAGTTTACATTTAATAGTAATTTAAATTAATTAAATATTTCAAATTCAAATGTCATAATATATATTCAAAAGTATATATTATAATAGATCCGCTAAAGTTACTGAATCTATGCTCTCTTACACTCCTTTATACGAGACGTCACAGAAAATAAATTGATAATTAATATAACAAGTAACATCAATTCATTGTCAACCCGATTAAAATTAGGAAATTTATCCAATCTAGCGTCGCTTCGAAGTCATATTTGAATTAATAAATTCTGTTTAAATGTCAAAGTCACTAGAGACGTTGTAAATTCAAGGAAATTTCTTCGATAATTTTTTTTTTGTATGACAGCTAAGATCGAAACTTTAAGTCTCATTAAGTTTTTTGGGGATTTTAGCTTCTAGAGTTTTTAAAGCTAATTTTCAATTAGTTTGCAACTCCAAATTTAATATTAATAACGCTATCTATTTTTTGACATGATAAACTGTCACAATTAAATTTAAAGTCGATTTTAAATAAATTGTCATTAGCATCAATTTTAAAGGTCTCTGCTAAAACTTAAGTTGTTGCTTAGAGCGTTTTTCTTTTTCTCATCAGATCAATGCTAAGAGCAGATGTCGAGCGCTAATTTGCTCAGATTAAAATTTTATCCGAACTCTGCCGCTCTGAGTTAAAAAAGAAACGCCCACAACACAGATTGTCAATTTTTATCCAAATTATTTTCTACCGGCATTATTGTTTGATTGCATCAAAATTTATTTTATAAAATTCAAATTTAAACGATTTAAATTATAATTTTCTTTTTTTTAATTGGGTTTTTATTATTTTATTCTTAATTTGACGTTTCCTTGTTTGACAACCCTCTGAAATCTAAGAAATATTTAAAAGCTCACATATCTGAGCACTTTTCGAGTTAAAAAAGAAACACAAAATGGATAATCTTGATAATCTGAGCAGAAAAAGAAACACATTTTTTCGGCTGGACAGCTCTGATGAGAAAAATAAAAATGCCCTAAATAAAGTCGATTTTAAGAAAATCTTCTAGGTAAGGGCCAATATGACTATGTCATAAAATAAAAAATTAAATTGAATGGAATTTCTTAAACAAATTCAATTCTTAAATGAATTTTAACTTACAAGTATCTACATAAAATTTAAAATAAAAATGGATAGTCATGTATATTAAATTATATTTTATTTTTATATTTTAAATTATATTTTATTATTTTTTTATTTAAATATTAATTTCTATCAAAAAATATTTGCCATTTATAATTACTTTTGAGAATAGTTTTTCATAAAATAAAAATGAAATTATTAAATTTGAAATGATTTTGAGATTAATTTTGAAATTTTGAAATTTTCTAGAATTTCATTTTCTTGAGAATTTTTCTCCTTGGGGTTTTGTTTCATTCGGAAGACATTTATAATTGTGTTGCCGTTGAAGAATGTAAAAGGTCACAATAAATGTCATTCGACTTTTATATAATTAACCGAAAAATTTTTCTAAATTAAAAATTATAATAATAATCATTTACAATTAAATAGTACCTGCTTGGTGATAATTGCTGTTTTAAAACTAATTAAAAAGTAATTAAAAATAAGCCCAAAAAATATTTTTCCAAAAAGTCTTAAGAGTTCTTGAAGTGCAAAAATTATGTTTTAAAGAAAGAAAGAAAAGTGTGTAGTACCTTTTGATCTATTTAAAATTTAAATAGAAAGTGCTGAAACTTATGGAATTAGGAAGGTAAGTGGGAATAATATAATTTAAAAAAATAGTTGTTAAAAAATTGTTATACTCGTTTATTTTTTGGATTATTAAGAAGAATTAATTGTCTCACAAATTAAAGTGGGAGTTTGATAAAGAGTTTATTGTCAACTTTCTATACCTTCCTTATTAGTAGCTATAATATTTTAACTTTAATCCGATATTCAAAGTTATTTTTTTGTAAAAACTTAGTAATACTCAAAATCTAAAAAATTCAATTTAAAATCCATAATTTTTTTTAGATAATTTTTTCAATAGGTTTATAACACATAATTATGTAATTTAAGGCATTTCATTAAGGACGGTTTCTTTGGTTTTGGGAGATGTTAGGGTTACAACAACTACTTCTAAAATTTATCTCAAAATTCAGCAATATTTAGGAAGGAGGACCGAACTAGTTAGTACCAAACTTCAAGTTTCTATCTTTAAATCTTTATTAGTTTCATAGATCTTGAGAGGTATCCAAGCCAATACTGTAATTAATACATTTTTTTTAGGTGAACAATAGAACAGAACAAAGCAACAATAGTTCAAGTTATATCTTTAATAATTTCACAGACATGTTTGTTATCTTTTTGGAGGTAAATTACTTCTCCAAGTCTTTTAGATATAATAAAAACAGGATAGAAAATATTTGTGTAGAATTTCAAATCTTGATTAATATCGAAGATATAATTTTTAGGTCTGTAGAAATGTTAACGAAATGCTTTTAACAATTCTCCAATTTATTTACTTATTTCAAATTTTATAAAGACATAAAGGAAGCAGGAAAAATTACCCTTGGTTGGTTTCACAGATATTCTCATTTGCCATTGGCTTCTTCGGAACTTTCAAAAATTAAAATTCATAGTCTTCTCCCTTCATTAATAATCTTTAGTATAAATTTCATCAATTTCAAAATTAATATAACCCTTTCTTTATCATTTTAAGTATAGTGCGTATTAAATCTCTGTGGAACGGAGGTCAAAATTTCACATAGCATTACCAAATTTATAAAGCAGGGAAAGGTCTTGATAATCTGTGCATTTTTAATGCTTCATTCGAGATAAATTCATACAGATTATTTTTTTAACTAAAAGATTCAAAGCTGTTTGGGTGCTCTTCTGATCTACAAGGCATCTAATATTTAAGAAGATACCATACGTACCAAAGCCATGACCTCGATATCACTACTTCAAAATAAATTAATATAATATAAATTTTCAATAAATTAAATTTTTAAGAAGATTCCAACATAATGGTTTTATTAAAAGCAGATTACAATTAAATTTGAATTGTTGACTACAGACAGAATAAAATTATAATACGAGAATGCGAATTCGCAAAATTGAAGATGAAGTGGAAATTGTATAATTAAATTATAAATGAACGTGATTTTAAATATTCTTTTTGTTCGTGAACTGTATGATATCATTCTGTTTCAATACAATAACAATCAATTCAATTAAAAACTCTTTAATTTAATTAAATTAATTTCTTGCACTTAATTGAAATAAAAATAACAACTGTAATAAGTGTTTATTTTATCTCGAAATTTAAATTTCAATCATTTTAATCATTTATATGTCAATATTTTATTTAAATACTTAATTTTTTTTTTTTTTTAATCTTTAAAAGAGTTTTCAGAATATTTATAAAGCGATTATAGATAATATTTATAATATATTCCAATTTTTAATCTTATATTTAATATTTTTTTGACATTTAAAGTAGCAATTATTAAATTTTTAGGGTAACTTATTGAATAATTTGAAACAGTACTTTGAACAGTACTTTAATCGGTACTTTAATCAGTACTTTAAATAGTACTTTAATCAGGGCTTATACGAGCAGATAGCTTAGTCGTAAATTAATAAAAAATACTTTTAATATTTAATATATTATTGAGCGTTTGAGTGAAATGTATATGAAAGAAATAAAAAATGAGTAATTTCCTTTTTTTTTCACAAAAGTACTCGCGAGTACTAGCACAGAAGAAGTACGCGTATCGTAGATAAAATACGAAATACGTTAAAATAAATAATTTTAGTAAAATTAAAAGGGAACTCCTCCTTTTTAGCACATTTTCAAAAAATTTTGTAAAAATGTGCCTATATAGTTTCACTCTGTCCGTCCGTCCGTCCGTCTGTCTGTCCGTATGTTTACAAAAACTTTTACATCGTTTGAAATAGAGAAAAGAAATTTTAACCACGAGTAGGTATTACAAAAAAAATAATTTCGTAGAAGAATTTTTTTCTGTAGCCCCTCCTGTTACGGAGCTGCAGCCCCCCAAAGTTGGGAAAAGCCCTATATTCAAATTGTTATAACAAGAGTTCTTTTAAGTGTATTTTTAATCTGAAAACGGCAAAAGATAGCTGGTGTTATAAACTTTATAAATTTTTAAAAGACAAATGTTTAGGGTTGTCATACGGTACTAAAATTTACCATTATGCAAAATTTTTGGCCCTACATATCTTCTAAACGGGCTAAGCTACGGTCTTGAAATTTTGGGAGTAGTTAGATCCTTAGAAATAAGTAGTAGTGGGTTAACAAATTTTTTTTGTCACGTCCCCTGTATTGCAGCTATAAGGCCCCGAAAAATGAAATTTTGCTATTTTTAAACACCTGTAACTTGAATACCTGTTCAAATTTTTTTATTGTGGTTTACAAAATATAAAGCTCTTTAATTATATTTCAACATGTGTCAAAGGTTTTTCTTAATTTTGAATAGTGGCGAAGCTGCAGCCCCGCAAATTCCAAAAAAGCCCTATATTTAAATTAGTATAATAAGAGTTCTGTTAGGTTTATTTTCAATCGAACAACGGTAGAAGACAGCTGCTTTTATAGGCCTTACAAAAATATGGCGTAGTAATGTATAGGGTTACCATACGGTACTAAAATTTACCATTATGCAAAACTCAATTTTTGCAATATTTTTGGCCCCACATATCTTCCAAACGGGCTAATCAAGGTTCTTGAAATTTTGGGAGTAGTTAGATCTTTAGAAATAAGTAGAAGTCGGTTAACAAAATTTTTTTGTCACGTCCCCTGTTTAGCAGCTATAAGGGTTCGAAAATTGAAATTTTGCTATTTTTGAACACCTGTAACTTGAATACGTGTTGAAATTTTTTTTTATTAATATACAAAATTTGATGGTCAAACATTATACCTTAACATATGTTAAAAGATTTTCTTAAATTTGGAAGCGGTTCTTTATATTGAAGAAAGTATCTCTCAGTTTTAACCAGTTTTGTTTAAACAGTAAAATTCTAAGTAAAATTCCAAATTTTGGTATGATACACTTGTTTATCTTTTTTTTTAATAAATGCTTTGTTTTTGACGTTGGAGTGTTATAAAGTTAGATACAAAATCAGGGTTACAACAATTTGTTTAACAATAGGTTTGAGTATGACAGTACTGCTCCTTTTAAGTGCTTTACTTCTGACGCATGAATGAAAAAACTTGACAGGGGTTTTTAGCTATTTTTGAATAGCCTATATTATAGTCGTATATATTTTAGAAATTCTGAATTAGGAGCCAACTTTATAGTTTATAATCGAACTATTGATCTTTCCAGAATATTTGTATATACACTTAATTCCCCTTTTACGGGAATTTGAAATTAAGTAATTTGAAAAAATGATTTAATATTCTTTACGGAACGTATCTATCGTGTAAAAGGGGAATTAAGTGTACATATTATATGTTACATATTACACTTATAAATTGTAAATCAAATTCTACTAACTATGAATTATGGATTATGCACACTATGCACAGTTTGCTTGTAAGGATGAAGATATGAAGATATGAAGGTGATGCTTGTAGAATACGAATTGGGAATTATGCATTACCTGAAGATAGGGAATTTATTAGGGAAGGTTATTCTAAAAAGGATTTTATTGTTCTTATTAAATTTTAGTATGTTATAGTTGTAGCTAACCTTATATATACATTGTTCACTTGTACTTTATGTATGTATACTTGTACTCTTCTTTATATAATTAAACTACTTTGACTTTTTACTCATCATACATTTGAATAAATAATTTCAATTTCTATTAATTTTCACTCTTTCAAAAGAAAGAGATAGATAATAAAAAAGTAAAAAACTATATAAAAAATAAAATTATTTTTTATTTTACATTTTCTTTGTAAACAAAATTTAATTTTTGATTGAGAAGTACTTTACAATTTATTGATTTATTCTCTTCAATAATATAAAAGAAATATAAAATAACCAAATAAATATGGTTTTAAAAAAAAATATTCAAATTAAATTTGCAGAAATAAATGGAAACTTTACTTTAAAGTAAAATTCTTAAAAAACGAGGAAGAGTGTAGTAGAGTAGACTGTGTCAACTGTGGGATACCCGTATGACTGTATTATAAATATTATATCATCCGGTTAATTCCTTTTGGCAAAATTTCAAACATACAGCTTTATTAAGTGTAGTGTAATGCTCTTATAAAAGAAGGAGTTGTATGCCAGCTACTCGAACCCTCTACAGTAGACCAACCAAATTTTGCAATAACTTTGGCCATTAAACTAAACTATTTTTGGCAAAATTTGAGACACGCAGCTGTATTAGATGCAGAGTAGTGCTCATATAAATAAGTGAGGAAAAAAACCAAGGGTTTTCAAAAAGAACATTTTCAAAATTATATACCCTTTCTTACTGAGTATTTTATCGTTTATTTTTATAAAAATACATATAAAATTAAATGATAATATTTAGTTATTTCATTAATTTAATAATTATATGAATAATAGTGAAATACTTAGAATATAATCCCAATTCACTGAAGAAAACCGGATAAGAAGTGCGAAATATAATGTTAGGGATTCAATGCTAACGTTTAATTTTGGAAAAACATACACTGGTGAATAAGTTGCTGATTTATAAAAACATAAATGTTTTAATTTTGAGACCTAGTATTCCTTCAATGGGGAAGATTCCAAAATTTTTTGCTTAGCAAACTTATGATGGATCTGCCCACCCCCCTCCTGTCCTCACCACAATATTTTTTTAGGTTCTAGGAAATCAATTGTGGACACCACCAAAATTTGGAGTTTTACATAGAATTTTATTACCTTAGCAAAAATGGTTAAAACTAATAGACATTTTCTTCAATTTAATAAGACCCTTTCAAATTTAAGAAAAACCTTTAACATATGTTGAAATATAATGCTGCAGCTGTAAATTTTGTATATTTGTAAAAAAAAAATTTGAACATGTATTCAAGTTACAGGTGTTTAAAAATAGCAAAATTTCAATTTTCGAGCCCTTATAGCTCCTAAACATGGGACGAAACAAAAAAATTTTGTTAACTGACTCCAACAAATTTTTGAAGGTCTAGTTTCTTCCAAAATTTCAAGACCCTAGCTTGAACCGTTTAGATTAATAATAATTTTCTACGAAATTATTTTTTTTGTAATATCTACCCGTGGTTAAAATTTTTTTACTTTATTTCAAACGGTGTAAAAGTTTTGTAAACATACGGACGGGCAGAGTGAAGCTATATAGGCACATTTTTACAAAATTTTTTGAAAATGTGCTAAAAATGAAGTTGCATGGTAGGTATTCGAACCCGTGGACCAAAATGGCTTGATTTAAATAGCGATGACGGCTATTGCATAAAAACGAATTTGTGAAAATTTCAAAATCCTAGCTCCTTTATTTTTTGAGTTATCGGACAAGTTGGACATGCACAGCTAAATCAATTTATTTTTCGATTCTAATCCAATCCATACACTCGAATCTATATCTAACTCCCTTCTACTTCTCTGCGTCACAAACGTTATGGCAAATTTAGTATACCCTTTTTACTAATAGTTATGCGGGTACAGTAAAATATTAGGTAGGTACTATAAGAAAATATTAAGAATATTTTAATTTTTTAAGGTATGGTAAAGAAAACTTTATAAACTTCTTTAAGACAACAAATAAACCAACTCTTTGTACATTTTTTACAAGTAACTCTTATAAATTAAGTATTCAAGAAAGTTCAAAGTATAAAATTGAAAAACTTTCTTCTCGAGTGTGTCTTTATTTTTTGTTTATGTAATTTTCCCTTTGAATTTATTATATTTTTATTTCATAGTTTTTAAAAAAGTTTAAGCAGTGTTTAAAGAAAATTTTAATATCATAAATTTTATAAAAGGTTGAATAAATTAAAAAAAAGCTTATTATCTTTTGATTTCATTAAACATCGTCCTTAAAAAATTACATTGAGCGATTAAAAACAGGAAATTTATTAATTGAATTTATTGCAACTTTTCTATTAAATTACTGAACCTCTAGGAGGGAATCTTTTAAAACTGCAGGTCTATGAAAATTAATAATAATTAATTTTTATTACCAAAACTAGAGTTTTGAAAAGATCATTTTCGCCTATAAGTATGTATACCTAGTATAGCTACTCAAAAAGTATTTACTATTTTGATTTTACCATTATTCATACCATTTTTATAAAATTTTGTAACTTAATATGAAAATTTCGAAATTTACTTTGATATTCAAACTTTATTTCTCTAACTTAATCTCTCTAAAGAAGAGATTTTTTTTACGCCTAAAAGTATGCATTCAACAAATTTACTTTACTATATTTTACAAACATTTTTTCGGCTTTTTTGCAATACAATAATTAGTTCAAGAATTAAGGTCATTGCGTACCAATCTTTTATAAGAAGAACTCTGACATATGCTATTCGGATAATGCAAATAACAGCCTTATGGAAAAGTTTCATTAATATCAAAAAAAGTGTATACAAGTATATTTAAACAAATCATGTAAGCCCGAATCTGACCTTGTGGTTGCATTTCTATTCTAATAAATACTTGTACAAAGAAAAAAAATAAGCATAATCTATAGTCTTATGACAAAATGAATACCAAATCATTATGATAGACCACTTAACATTTCAGAGAATGGTTTAATATCAAATATAATTTACAACAATGAGATGAACATTAAAAGCTATGCTTACGGGTCTCATAGCTCCAGATCATTTGATCTTATTAGGCAAAATGCATATATTCAAAGCCGAAGTCCTATACCATGTCACTGTAATAGACGGAATACAGATTCAGCGAAAATATATTCCGGATCAATGCCACCGTTAAAGCAGGCCAAACGGAATATGACTGGAGAAACCGTAAACAGTAATGAAAGAGGCACCATTATTAGAATAGATAGTAGAGTAAATGGATTGGTACACAACGAAAACCTGCTACTCTGCCCGCAATAACACTAAAATGGAAAACGAATGTAGGACGCAGTATTACAAAAGACTTCGTGCAACATGGCAACACAAACACATATAAATGTAATCAAAAAGCATAATATGGAGACACAATATGATAGTCTTATGCCTATCAATAAGAACAAAGTGTCTTAACTTTATTCTAAGGGCCATTAATATTATAAACATCATAGATTAAAAAAAGCAAACGAAAAAACTTTCAAATTAATACAAAGTTAAATTGCTGCACAAAACAACTCATATTTTTGGGCATATCCTTCCTTGAATATTCTTCTTCTTCTTCTTCTATGGCGCTACAGTCCGTTGTCGAACCTTGGCCTCCTGAATCATCCTCTTCCAGTTCACGCGATCTTGGGCAGCAGTTATCCAATTTTGCTCTTGCAGCATTGATACAGCGTCTGACTCGACTGCATCAACCCATCGATTTCTCGGCTTTCCCACTGGTCTTTTTCTATCTATTTTCCCGTTCAATACTTTTTTTGGAATGCGGGAATCTGGCATACGTTGTATGTGACCGGCCCACCTAAGGCGTTGTAGCTTGATGTATGTCAAAACATCGCTGTCGGTGTATACATTGTATAGCTCTGCGTTGCCTCGCATTCTAAATTGGCCCTGGTCGATAATTGGCCCGATAATTTTACTAATTAATTATTACTATTAATAGTTTTGAATAGCAACGTGGCATTCGGGTCAGATGGGATTTTCCTGACTATGTGCTCCAGGGCAAGATTGAAAAGCATAGGCGCGAGTCCATCCCCCTGTTTCAGTCCCTGTTTGATGTTGAAGGGTTCTGTAAGATCCCCTTGGATTTTTACCCTCGCGCTTGTGTTTTGCATAGTCGCTTTAATCAGTCTTACTAGCTTTGCCGGTATGCCTAGGTTGCTTAAAACTACATATAATTTTTCTCTTTGGATAGAGTCATAGGCGGTCTTGAAATCTACGAAGATTTGATGTACATCGACATTTCTTTCCCAGCACTTCTCCAATACCTGCTTCAGCACAAATAGCTGGTCCGTTGTAGATCGTCCTGGCCTGAAACCGGACTGGTATTCGCCTATGATGTTTTCGGCAATTGTTTCTAAGCGGGCTTTTAAGATGTTAGTGAAAACTTTGTAGGAAGTGCTAAGTAGCGATATCCCTCTGTAATTTTTACAGTTGAGCTTGTCTCCTTTTTTGTAGATTGGACATATAATACTTAGTTGCCAGTCAGCGGGTATTTTTTCTTCTTGCCACGCCTTTAGTATTATTTTATGAAGGATTTTTTGTACCGTTTCTCCTCCATCACGCAGAAGTTCAGCCGGAATGTTATCTGCACCAGGAGCCTTGTTATTTTTCAATAGCTCTATGGCATTGATCACCTCTGTTAATGTAGGTTGTCCCGTGATTTCATTTTGGGTTTGCCTTTCCACTGTGATCTGTTGTTGTTCATTTACTTCATCGTTTGGTGCATTTAGTAAGTTTTCAAAATATTCTTTCCACCTGTTCTTAATGTCATCCTCAGATGATAAAAGATTATCTTCTGCATCTCTACATAAGTTTGACTGGGCTTTGTAACCATCTCTGATGATGCGGATGTCTTTGTATGCTGCTCTGATACTATCGCGATCTTGCAAATTATCTTGGACCTTTCTTAGCGCATCGTTCTGCCATTTCCTTTTTTTCTTTCTGCAGATTTTGTCGGCCTCTCTTCTAAGTTGCTCGAAATGTAGTTGCTTAGCACGTGTTGGTCTACTTAATTTTCCTTTGTGTGCTTCATTTCTTGCGGCTACCGCATCTCTGCATTCTCCGTCATACCATTCGTTTCGAACTTTTATTGGCTGGAAACCAATAGTTTCTTCAGAAGCTCGATGCAGTGCCGTTTTTAAACTATCCCACATTTCATTTAGCTCCATGTGTTGCAACTCCTCTAGATTTAAGTTTGTCTCGATCGACGCTTTGTACTCGTTTTTCACAGATGTTATATTGAGTTTGCTTACGTCCAGCTTCGTTGCATTGTGTTTCCTCAATGCTCGTTTGGCTATGATTCTGCTCCTATATCTGACTTTCAGAAGATTATGATCCGATCCACAGCAGGCTCCTCTATATGCTCTTACATCCATGATGTGGGATGCCCCTCTCTTTTCAACTAAAACGTGATCAATTTGGTTGAACGTTTTTCCGTTGGGAGATATCCATGTAATCTTATGAATGTCCTTGTGGGGGAAGAATGTGGATGATATAACCATTCTCTTGCTACTCGCGAAATCGATTAATCTTTGTCCGTTATCGTTGGTGGAACTATGTAGGCTGTGTTCTCCAATCGTGCCTTTGTATACTTCCTCTTTTCCAATTTTCGCATTCATGTCCCCGAGCAGAATTTTAACGTCGTTCGATGGTATTTGATCGTAGACAGCCTCCAGTTTACTATAAAATCCTCTTAAAAATCCTTGAATATTAATTGAATAAAAGTTCAATTACTTTTTACAATATTCAAAAATTTCAAAAAATAACTAAAGATATTTTCAATTACATTTAATTCTAATATTTCCTTCAAGATATTAAAGTAATATTCAAGAAATTTAAATTTTTTATAATAATTCAGTAATTCTTTTTAAATTACTGCAGTTCTTCAGTAAAAACTACTGAAGCTTGACTACCTTTTTCCACAAACAGATTCAATATTTATTCAAAATTATTAATTAAAGTATTAAAGTATTTCGAGAAATTGTTGAATACATTTTCAATTGCAGTTTGTTCTTATATTTGCGTCATGATATTAAAGTAGCTTAATAAGAAATTTCAATCGTTTTTAAATAATTCAGTAATTTTTTTAATTTTACTGCAGTTCTTCAGTAAAATCTCCTGCAGTTGAAATACCTCAAAAATATGCAAATTAATAAACGAAAACGCAAATTTAAAAACTATAATTACTTCAAATTGAGGACAGTGATAAGTTAAGCTTCATTTGACCAAAAAAAATTAATATTCATCAGAAAGGACAATGATGAAAAATGAAAATGATTATTTTTATGGTATCATAATATAAAAATTATTATAGTTACTTAGAATGTCTCAGCATTTTTTGTTTTTTTTTCGTTTTTTTATTAATTTCTTTCATAATTATTTTTCAGTAAAAGACAAAAATTACTTAAAGATTTCTTGTGTAATTTTTTTTTTTATTTTTTTTTTGAAAATGGAGCAATTTGTAACATGACTTGAAGTATTTTTATGTTTCTAAAAAACAAAAAATGTTAAAAAAAATAAAAACGCTGTTTAAAAAAATGTTAAAAAAAAAAAAACTGAAATTAAAAAACAAAAGAAAATTTTATAAAGAAAAAAAAAACGCTTTTCTTTGAATATTTTCTTTATTCATAATTTATCGCTGATGACAACAAAATTGAAAGAACGGAAGTATTTTTTTTTTTGTCTTGTGTTCTTTGAGATCCGCTGAATGAATGAAAATATTAAAATATTCATTCATATTTTTTATTTTTTTATTTTTCGTTTTTTTATACTTTGACCTTCTTCGAGGAAAATTTCAAACAAAAGCAAAATTATTTTCCTATTTTCATTTAAGTTCTTGTCCCTTCTATTGAAAATTGGCTAATTTTCCATTCTTTTAAGTTGTCTCTTGTTTAAGTGTAATAAGGAAGCTATGGTATATATCAGTTTTTTAAATTTTTATATTCTTGTTGTTTAGCACATCTTCAAAAGATTTTGTAAGAATGTGCACATAAAGCTTTACCCTGTCCGTCCGTCCGTCCGTCCGTCCGTCCATCCGTTTATATAAAAAACTTTTACACCGTTCTAAAAAGAGTAAAAGAAATTTTAACAACAGGCAGATATTGCAAAAAACATAATTTAATGGAAGAACCTTTTTCTCTAGCTCCACCCGTTATAGAACTGCAACCCCAAAAGGCTGAAAAAGCACTAAAATTAAATTGTTATAACACGAATTGTTTTAGGTTTATTTTCAATATGAAAACGGTAAAAGAAATCTGCTTTAAAAAAATTTTTGAAATGAAAATTCTTAGGGTTACCAAACGGTACTAAAATTCACCATTATGTAGCTCAGTTTTTTTAAGATTTTTGGCCTCTCATATCTTCTGAACGGCCCAAGCTAGAAAGTTTTCCAGAAGTTATATCCTCAGGAATTAGTACAAGTCGGTTAAGATAATATTTTTGTGTTAAAATTGAAATTTAGCTATTTTTGAATATCTGTAACTTGAATACCTGTTCAAATTTTTTTTTAGTAATACAAAAAATTTAAAGTTCCAAACTTGTATTTGAACATGTGCTAAAAGTTTAAAATTTAAAGGGAGTCCTTACAATTGAAGAAAGTATCTCTTAGTTTTAACAAGTTTTGTATAAATAATGAAATTCTAAAAAAATTCCAAATTTTAGAGGAAGTTAAAATATAATTCCTAAGCCCTCAAAATTTTGGAAGAGGAAAAGTGGGGTTATATCCTTGAGAATCACCATAAGTTTTGTCAGTAAAAATTTGGAACCCTTCTTCATTGAAGGTCTATAAGGACTTAAAAATTTTCCATTTTTATAAATCAGTGACTTCACCAGTGCATATATTCCCAAAATTCAACTCAATATGAGTATACATTTTCATATAATTTTTCAAAATGTGCTTTTTTAAAATCCCTTGGTTTTTTCATCACTTCTTTTTTCTTATTTTTCATTTTAAATTAAATTTAGCAAAATTTTTTGCCGGAAATTTTTTAATTTTAAAGGTGATGTGGAAAAAACAAAATATTTAATGGAATTTTATTAATATTTTTAAAAAAATTTTTTTTTAAAAATTTATACTCCATCCTACTGAACAAATATCTATAACAGAAATCAGAGCAGTACTAATATTAATGTAAAAATCATATGTTCGTCAATACCTTTTTGGCACAGGCGCACTGAATTTGGAATAATTTATTAAAAAAACCTTTTAATCGTTTAAATTATGTCAGATCCCTTCGATATTAAAGAAAAGAACTTCGCAAATAAGGTAAACCAATTATTATAAAGTAAAATAAAATACGTGAGAAACTAGTTAACCTATAACCACAATTATAATATCTTGTATATTCAGTAAAAACCTTCCCGTTAACCACAAATAATATTCCAGAAAGTAACAACAATATATATGAGTCCAGACCACTAAGCTCACTCACCAATACGTTTGAAAAAAATAACAATTTTTCTTGTCCAAAAACTGTCGAAACAGCATATATTACCAAATATAATATATTATTGTTGGAAAATGATCCCCATAAGACTAAAGTTAAAGCTTCTAAAATCGAAAGATACACAAATCAATAAATGAAACAACAGTAAGTCGATACAACGGACATAGTAATAGCCTAAATTTGAAAATCTCATAACTCTAATTTATCCTAAATATCAAGTTAATATTTTTATTAACTTCGAAGATATGCTTTTGTGCTTTGGGCGGTGTGTGGGAAATATCCGAACCGTCATTTAAATCGATTCCAAACTTCAGAGACAAAAGAGAAAAAAGAAGAAACACTCTTGTACCAAACTTGAAGATTCCATCTCTGCGACATGCTTGTTAACCCTTATTTCGATCGCCCTGGTCCGATCTCGACTATTTGCATATTCGCCTTTCTTTCATAATTAGAAACCTACAGTATAAATTCAATCATGGTATCATCATTATTTTTTTAAGTTATCCGGCAGCTAATGGAAGCAGCTAAACCGACTCAGGACTCAGATGATACTGAGCAACAATATTTATACTTCTCCATATTAAGCTTGTTTCCTTTTGGTGGATACCAATACCGCACCAAAGTTAATACACCGCTATACCTATATTAGGTGTAGAGTATAATAAAGTGATAGCTTGAAAAAAATCTAAAACTTCACAATAATATAAAAAAGGAACTGGATGTATAAATGAAAAGCAAATGCAACCAAACAGGGGTTGCAAACAATCTCCTATCGAAAATGCAAAACTAGCCGAAAAACTGAATGCTACCGTCATTCAGCTACCCTGTAACAAGCATTTTTTATTACTAAGTTGATTTAAATTTTGAAAAAATTAATTAATCAAATAAAATTAACATTTTATTTGCTATCAATGTTGAAGTACTATTCATTAATACAATATTAGAATGTTAATTTTTAATTCCAAACCATATGACTAGGAAATTCGACAATCCCCAATTCAAATAGAGCGTTATTACGTCAGAAAAGATGATTCACATCCAGAAAGAACAATTCTACCAATGTTCTTTTTTAAATAGATATACTCTCCATGACTAATTGAATAATAGCCATTATTAGCCAATAGCCATTAATAATCAATAGATTAAACGAAAGGGGTGTTTGACCAACGAGTTGTCAGAAATGTACTAATATTTTTTCAATTTAATTTTATGATATTTTGTTTTTTAACTTAACACATCATATACAATACAATATCATATAAAAATAACCACAGTAATTATTCAAAAAGTATTCTAATTTAAATTTATAATTCCTCTGTATTAAAGTAATGCTATCACAGAAAAGATGCCACTGTGACATTGTTTTATAAAAAGCTTAACAACCAAAAGGAACTCCACAGGAATCATTGACACAAAAGAAATTAAAAAAAAAAATTTAATTTAATTTTTTTTTATAAGCCAACAGGACATAATTTTTTTTAACAATTTTTTCATCAACATGGAAATTCAACTTTTCTTTTACTCTGTCATTTTTCTACCAATAATTATCAACGTAAACAGGATCCATGTGGTGAGGTAATTTAATGAAAAATCGAAAAAAAAACCAGAACAATTTTACGGTTTTCTGCATTCATAATCATCTTTACCGTTATCATTATCATTCTATAATCATAATAATTTATACACCATCATCTAATTAACTTAACAGATTTTAATTAAGTTATAAGTCTGTGTGCAAGATATCGTTGCAAAAAAAAATAATTTTTTTTTCTTCCTTTCATTATTCTTTTTCATTCATTCCAAAATTTTATGTATTCTTGACTCTTGTTTCTGTTCTTGTAAAAAAATTGTCCAAGAAAATGTTTTCTTTGTCCTAGATTTTTCACAAAATATCAAATCCCAGACACAATTTTCTTTTACACAATATTAATTTCCACACAAAAAGCCAAAAAAGTACAAGTATATCAGATTGTTCAGTGTTGAATGAAAAATATAGTTATTAAAAGTTGAATGAACATATTATATCACCCAAGAAATTGCATAATAATATAAATGGGATAGAAAATAAAAATTATTAATACGATTTTATGATAAACGTTGTTGAAGTCTAAAGAAATAATAAATTTTAAATGTTTGAAAAAAAAGAATGAGAATTATGTACATTATACTTTGTTGTCCTTTTAAGGTTTGCTGTACAATAACCAATACAATGCAGGGAATAGCATTTATACTTTAAAGGACGATACTTTCTTATATACGATTTACACAGCTATCCAGACAAGATCCAGCTCAATATTCTTCATCCCCTAAAATCTAAAAATCCTCAATTCCAAAGCTAGAATTTGATTAAATGCCATATACTTTGTTGTTCTCTTAAGGTTTGCTGTACAATAACCAATACAATGCGGGGAATAGCATTTATACTTTATAGGACGATACTTTCTTATATACGCTTTACACAGCTATCCAGACAAGATTCAGCTCAATATTATTCATCCCCTAAAATCTAATAATCCTCAATTTCAAAGCTAGAATTTGATTAAATGCCATATACTTTGTTGTTCTCGTATGGATTGCTGCACAATAACAAATACTATGCAGGGGATAGAATATGTATTCAAATAGCCGTATCCAAATTTACAGGCGATAGTCTCTTATATACGATTTACACAGCTATCCGGACAAAATCCAGCTCAATATTCCACATCCCCTATAATTTAATTATCCTTAATTCCAAAATCAGACTTTGTTTAAAAATGTATTAATGCAAGAAACCAAACTATACATTTGTAACAAGGCGCTATCCTAAAGTCTGGTATAGATGCATTGTGGTCTGAAACTAGCCAGTTAAAAATATTTTAGAACTTTAAAATATTCATTTAGTATGGAATAGCTTAGTTTGCAAATTTAATATTCTAGTATAGCCTAGTTTAGCTTCTTTATATTCAAAAAGAATATTACAATTAGATTCAAGTACAATTATCTAAAGAAGAATTTTAAAAATTTCTCTTCAAACTCATATATCACAGGCAAAAATGTAAAACTGTAAAATGAATTAAGTTTTTAATGTGATGCTAGAATAATTTATTTAATTACTTACCTATTAGAAAAAAATTTGTGGACACTAAACGGTGTAGAAATTTCCTGACTAAATTCGTAGAGGGCTTGAAAAACAATCAATGTTTCTTCAATTATTGGATTCCCATTCTGTTTAGAATTTTTACAAATTTTAAAAAGTTAAAAAAAATAGTCCGGGAGTCTAAAAAATCTAATAGAATTTATTTATTTATTTATTTATTTATTTATTTATTCACATATTACGCATTACAATAACTACGCAATATTGGTAAAGCCCTCGGCTGCCAGGACCATTGTGGGCTGATTTTAATTAATATTTCAATTTTTATATTTTATTTAAATTTAAATCTTAAAACTATTTTTATAATTATTTTAATTAACCATGTGCTAAGATTATTGTTTGTCAAAATATTTAATGTGAAAGGACATTCGGTGAAAATGTGTTTCACAGAGAGTGTGTGTCCACATTTTGGACAAGAAGGAGGGTCTGTTTTGTCAAACAGAAATTTTTTTGTAGCAAGTGTGTGCCCAAGTCTAATGCGACAGATTTTTACATCAATTTTTCTTCCCTTACCGATTTCGTATTCTGGTTTTAATGTTGTGAACCAGTGAGTCTGTAAAAAGTTATTTGAGTTATCCCAGTTTGCTTGCCTAGTGTTTTGTATACATTGCTTGATTTGCCTTATTTTTAAACTCAAGTGTTGGTTATGTAAGCCTATGATGGGGCTCTTTATAGCTAACTTGGCTTCTCTGTCTGCAAATTCGTTTCCCTTAATTCCGCTATGACCGGGGATCCATATTAGTTTCAATTCCCTTCCCATTTGACTTAAAAGGTTTCTAACGGCTTTTACTAAAGGTTGTTTATTTGCGTAGTTCTTTATGGAATTAAGGGCACTTAAACTGTCTGAAAAAATATTTATTTTTGAATTATTTAGCTTTACACATAACTTTAGTGCTTCATGTATTGCTACTAACTCTGCGTTGTATATTTCCGTTGCAGGTTCTAGTATTTTTAGTTCTAAGACTTTATCTTGGTCAACTATAGCAAAAGATACCCCGTTTTCTGTTTTTGATGCATCCGTGAATATTTTATACGCATCAGGATAAAGATTTTCAGTGTGCTCCCTATAAATCTGTTGGTAATTTGCGGTTGTCGTGCTTTCCTTTATAAACTGTGATATTGAAGTATCTATAAATTTATTTGGATCAAATAACCAGGGGGCAGATATTCCAAAATTTTGAGGTGCTATATCAAACGGGATTTCATTGTCCTTTGAAAGACTAATTGCTTTTACAAGCGAAGATTGCATTGGCACTCTAATCTTATCCTCAAGTAAAGCTGAAACTAACCTGTATAGTGGGTGCTCCTTGTCACTCGCTTGTTTATGTGCAAATTTCATAGCAATGAGGTTTCTTCTTTCTACAAAGGTAGGGAAACCAGATTCTATCATTATGCTTTCAACATTTGAGGTTCTTAGAGCTCCTAAAGCGATTCGTGCAGCTAAATTTAATTGTATCTGAATTTTAGCTATTTGGGCTTTTGTGCAGAAACCGTACACTGAAACTGCAAAGTCAATTTTTCCTACTTGCATAGATTTTGCTATTTGAGTGGCTACGTTGATAGTTGGTCCATATTTATTTCGACATATGATTTTTAACAGATTATTGGTTTTTTTGAGTTTTGTTACTAATTTATTTATATGTGGCTCGAATTTTAAAAATTTGTTAAAAGTAAGTCCTAATATTGAAATTTCATTGACATCTCTTATTGTTTGGCAGTCAAAATTTAAGGGGTTTTGTATGCAATTTCTCTTTCTGCAGATGTGTATACATTCTATTTTGTTGCTTGGGAATTTTACTCCATTATTACCTGCCCAGTCTTTCAGTAAATTTAGGCCATGCTGAAGTGTAGCCGGAATTTGATTATCATTTCTTTCAGCATATAACAGAATGTTATCTGCGTAAATGAGATAGCGTAGACCTTTGGCTTGATTAAGGACTGTTGTTATAGAGGAAATAAATGTATTAAACAAGTGGACAGAAAGCGGTGAACCTTGTGGTATGCCATTGTGCAATTTTTTAACAGACGAATATGTCCCTCTCCAACTTACAACTATTTTCCTGCTTTTTAAAAAACTATTTATAATTTTCGTGAATTTTATTCCAACTTGCCATGTTGCTAATTGTTTTAAGATTGTGTGTGCTGAAATGGCATCAAAAGCTTTTTCTATGTCACAAGACACAACAGAACTGTGTTCTTTATTGTGCAATGACATTGCCAGATCAAATTCAAGCGTTTGAAGTAAGGTGGTAGCACTTCTATTAGGCCTGAAACCATGTATTTTATTTGACAAATTATTTTCTAGTAGCCAGCTTAGTCTATTACCTAAAACTTTTTCAAGAATTTTGGAGAGCGTGGAAATCAAGGATATGAACCTGTAATTTTGTGGGTTACTTAGATCTGCTTTTCCTTTTGGAATAGGCTTGAGTTCAGCGACTTTCCATGCTTGTGGAAAGACTCCTGAATCAAGTATTCTATTATATAGGTTGACCAAACGATTTTTAAAGTGTTGAGTCGTATGTTTTAACATACGATACGAGACTCCGTCTATACCCGGCGTTGTTCCTTTGAAATTGCGTAATATATTCTCCATTTCTGTTACAGTAATGGGGTCGTCTAGTAAATTTGAACTTGATGTAGGCAATTTAAAATTTAGTTTTTGTGTTATAAAGTCTGCAGAGTATGTAGTATCCTCTGAGGTTTTAGAACACAAACTTACAAGATAATCAACGTTTTTTTCGGGATTTGTAATTAGTTCGCCTTGAGGTTCGTGCCTTATTGCCAATAGATTTGACCTTTTTTTCCCTATAACCCTCATTGCTTTGTCCCAATAGTTGTGGGTGTCTTCTCCAATGCTGTTTGCAAAGTTTTCCCAAGATTTTGCTCGAGCGACTTTAATTGCTCTTCTAAGTTTTGCACAAGTTTTTTTAAGGGCTATGAGATTTTCGCTGGTTTTGTCTCTTTTAAACTGCCTAAATTCTCTGTCTCTATTTCTAATTAGAAAGTGAATTTCTTTGTTAAACCATATTGGCCAGTTGAATTTGTGAGTACTTGATTTAGCCATCGAAAGATTCGCCGCATATCTTACACTTTTAGTCAAGGTAGCTACTTCTTTATTTATGTTTGTGCTTTCTGGAAAAATGTGGAACGCTTCACGATTTTGCGTGTCATCCTTGCGCAGGGATGATAGAATTTATTGTTTCAAAACTGTCGACATAAGATAATATTTTGCATATTTTTAGGATGACATTCATATAATTTTTGTACACAGTGTTAATTTTGCATACTTACAGGAAAATTATCTTTTGTCAAATTAATTTAATCAGTTTACAAAAAGTTCTAAATTTTCAAATCAATTTGGTCTTTTCAGCCACGTTTTTTTAGAATCCGACTATTAAGGATAAATTTATCTGACTGTTATAGTAGAATCTAATAACAGCAACTCAAATTAAAAATGTTGAACGTTTAAGCGCCATTTTTAGAGACTTACCGAATTTTTTTTTTGCAAATTACGTTATTTCGACTTCTGAATTCCAAGTGACAAGGAATTTTTTTTAAACGAACTGGACCAAATTAATTTGAAAAAAAGGCCAATTTGATTTAAAAATAGACAAATTTCATGTAAAAAAGAAACAAATTCATCTGAAATGCGTATATATACTCTTTATTATATAGTATATATATATAATATGCATTAAAAATTAGAAAATAAATTATTTTAAAAAATTTTCTAAATGTTTTAAAATTTCAACAAAGTACAATGAGCTAATTTAAAAAAAAATTTAATTTTCAAATTTGACAGGCATGGACGACGGAAACTTTTATTTTTAAATTGAAATTAGAATTTTTGGAAGTGCTTGCAAATTACACTTCGACCAATCATCTTATTGATGCCCAAACTACAAAGTAATAAATTTATAAATAGAAAGATTAAAGGATATTCTCCTTGAAAAAATTAATATTTATTTAAAAGTTTAGACAACCCACCCAACAACAAGTTTTTAATTCAATTTTTCCTAGATGTTTTTCCGGAAAAATTAAAAACAAAAATCACGAAATAAACTGAACTTCCTAGAAAAATAAAACTGTTTTAAAATTAGATAATAAAAAGGACGATGAACAATATATATTTTTTTGATATTGCAATGAAGGGGAAATACATCAATTCTTATTCTTGTACTGCTTACAGATTTTCTTATTTATTTCACAGAAAAGTAATAAGTATTTTATTTTATTTTCTATATGCGTTGCAAAAAAAAAAACTGAGACTCATTTCCTTTGAGAATATCTGAATTTTATATATTGAACAAAATATGAATGAACTTATAGCACATAATACAGTATATAGACAATAATAATGATTTTTACAATTGATATTATTTTTTAGTAATTCCCAATGATAAATCGACATATTTCTGAGACTATCATGGGATTCACTGTTATTATACAAATGTATATATAGGTAGAATATAATTGCAAAAATAATAACTTTTTTAAGTAGTGCATAAGTTATAAGATTAATTTAATATTTTTTGTTTAGATTATCATAAGTAATCTCCTTGAAATAAGTAATATAAGTAATTTAAGCACTTCTGATTCTGGCCTAGCAGAATAAGCAACGAAGACCTATGGAGACTTACAGGAGAGGAGCCCATACTGAGGAAATTAAGAAAGAAGAAATGTAGGTGGATAGGCCACATGCTAAGAAAAATTCAGAACAGAATAAGCCGTATGGCCTTGGAACCCCCAAGGAAGCAGAAGATGCGGGCGTCCAAATAACACCTGGAGGCGCACCATAATAAGTGAGCTGAATCAGTCCAATCTCACTTGGGAGAATGCAAAAACAGCAGCAGGAAACCGGGTGAGATGGAGACCCTATGTTTCCTCGCGGAGTGAAAGGACGAAAAAAAAAAAAAAACAAAAAACATCTTCTGATTGGGAGACTATATGACGTCATGTATATTAACTTTTCAACCGAACTTATTAAGTTAAGTTTACTTTGAGTTTTTAAATTGGCATACGCTTTTTTTATATTCTACACCTTTAGTATAGCGTATATTAACATTGGTATGCTGCTCGCTATCTAGTATATTATGCACAGTATTAAGAACCTTAAGCTTTTATGTTTCGATTTCATATTAAATACCTAAATATTAGATATTTATTTTGAACATAGAATTATAAGTCGATTGGGTTCGACTTCTAATCTTATTTTACTTGTTTTATATAATATATAACCCTTATATTGTTTTTTCACCATTTCCTCAGCTACATCCTGTGCCAAATTCATCCCTTACAAATCATTCAGGTTTTATTTGGTTAGGCAGCTTAGATGCCTTTACTAAAATCCGCTAATAAACTGTTTCAAATATAAAAGGGTTAAAGTTCTATAACAAGTCTCATAGTGGTACTGTGGTTATTCATTTGACTAATTAACCGAGGCGGTGTGGGTTCGATTCCCGTACAGGTCATAAAACATTAAATTGAAAATAAATATTGGAACATTATTATTCTTTACAAAATCTTCTTGGTGACTAAATATTATTTTGAATATTAAATAATATGCAACAATAACATAATAAATAATTTTACTTATTAATTGATAAAAATATTGGAATCAGAATGCGCAACGGGCTGAGAGGCCTAAGTGTTAGAATGACATAATCCTTCCCCCAATGTAACACAACATCAATTTGGGATTCTATGAATATTCTAACTTCTCCACATTAGTTTAAATTAAAAAGAAGGCTCTTACATGATATTTTTTATTTCTGGAAATGCACATTTATGATTGCGTTCAAATCATCTACCATCTAAACGTATAATTCTTCCGCTGAATTATAACTGTAAAACCTTAGCCTATTCGAAATTCTAAAATATTAAAGAAATTACAAAACAACTTAATTTTCCTTGAGGCAAATTTAAAATTCAATTTATACCAACAAAGAATATTTTATATTTAATAATTTAATAAAATTTCAAACAATGTATAAAATTAGAACAAAACCTCTATACATTTAACAACTTTCCATTTTAATTATATTCAGTTTATTCCAACGCTACATTATGTTTCCTCTTCATATAACATATCCTATTATCAAGTTGTTCTATAACTTATACATACCCACTTATACTCGTATATGTATACATATACATACATACCCACCATAATATGTGTGAATTGATATCCAAAAGTTGAATTCATCTTGATTGCATTATGTATATCCTGTCAATTAATAACAAACAAAAGAAATTTTATTTTATAATACAAGTGGGACTTAAAAAATGGTACAAACTATAAAATAAATTAAAATATAAAATAAATTAAAATATAAAATAAAAAAAAAAAAAAACAAGTTTTACTTTCAAAATTTTGTTTTTTTTTTTTTTTTTTTTAATTCCCTATAGTGTTGTCTTTTAAGAGGTCATGAATCTTTATAATCATTCGTATATAATATAATAATAAATAATATATGCATGTATAATAAATTTATAATGTTACCATTTTTCCGGTTCGTTGATCATTTTCATTCAACCAATTTATTTTTTTTTTTATTATAATTTTTTTTTTATATTTGGTTGTATTTATAATTTTATTATACTAAATATATAAAAAAATATACATTAAATTAAATATAACACTATATATTTTATGAATAATTAAAAAAATATATATAAATATAACTTTACATACAATGATGTGTATTCGATTTTATAAAGCTTTCCTGTAGGTCATGAATCATCATATTATTGTTTGGTGAAAGTTTTTGACATTTAAATTTCAAATAAGTTTGAGAATAACTGTGTTTAATGATTGTTTTGTTTAATGATTTTCGAATATAATTTATGTCCTTCATAATTGATATTTTTAATATAAGATAGATCTGATCTTAATATCAGATGTCCTTATAACTTTTGATGATTAATATCGATTTCACAATTGTTTACTAAATTATTGCAATTATCAAATCAAATAATGAAGTTTAAAATATTATTTTTTACTTTTACCGTTACGCGAATATGAATTTTTGAAAAACTTTTGACGCCTTACAACTTTCAAATGGTTTAAACTAAAAACTTGAAATTTTGAGGGAAGATCCTTGGAAATATAAAAGTATCAGCCATTTGAGAAATTTTTTATGTCGCCGGCTGTATTTGGCCTGCTACAGAGAAACGCTAAAAGTTTGCTGTTAATTTTTAAATTAAATATATGTCAAAATTTTTTCGAACAAATATACAAAACTTAAAGCCCCAACATTATGTTTTAACAATTGTTAGCTGTTATACTAAATAATAAAAAATTTTTTTCGTAGTTTCTCTCCATGGCTATTAATATTTCTATTTTTTTCCAAAAAAAAATTAGCAATTCTATCTTATTTTGGTAATAAAATCAAAACTGAAATGAAATAAAGTCTATTAGGTTTTATCATCAAAACAAGTGAAATCGAATTCAAAAAGAATCGGCTTTTTTGGCTTCACAATCTTCCCTCGCCCTAAAGGCTCTACCAAACAATGTATTGAAACATTAATTTTGTTAATAACGATAAAAATCATTCTACTGATTCTTTAGAAATACATTTTTTGATACCGTCCCCAATGATTTTGAATTCAATGAAATAAATATATACAATATGGCATCTTCAAATATGTTAATATTCTGGAAAAGAAGGTAGCCCAAATTTAATAACCAACTAAAAATTGAAAAAATAAGAAAATGAGAAAATAATCAATTATGTCAATTAATTTTATTTATGATACTTGATTTAATAATTATTGAAATAAAATATATTTAATGGAACTTTATAGCCTATCTACAATAAACGCCCTCGTTTCGCCCTCTAACGTAGTTAACGTAGTTAAATGTCAAACTAAGTTAAATGTATTGAATTATATGAAAGTGTCTACAATAGACGCAGTCTTACGGCAGCCATTGGGCAGCCATTAAAAAAGTTGTTTAACTTTTAACTGTTTCGCTTTATCTACGTATTCAAATGTCAAACAATTGAACACTAAAAAATATTTTTTATTGAAAAATAAAAAAAAATATCAGAATAAAAAATTAGTAAAATTATGGGGTTAAAAAATTAACAAACCATTATTCAAAATAGCTATGCAATAAACTTTAAACTATTGAATATTTTTTAATTCATGAAATTTGTAAACAATACAATGTCAAAAAACACTGTCATGTACATTTCATTGTGACACTCCTTTCTTGACTATGTAATGAGAGCGAAACGAAAGCGAATATTTATGATGTGAAAATGTGAATCTCAAAACGTACGTAATTTACTTAAAGTAATTTCAAAAGGACATCAGATATAAATACAGCACATAAGACTAAGATTATTATTTGACATTTGAAAAATTTAAACAATTCTAAGTAAAATTAAAACTGTATTCGGAATTATAAAAACTTTATTAACTAGATTATTTATTTTTTTATTATTAAATTGTAAGGGCTGGATATTGTTGGGATTCTTACTGTAAACTACTAATCAAAGGAAAAGAATTTTATTCCAAAATAAAGATTCGAAACATAGATTTGTCAAAAATGAGTTTTGCAAACTTATTTCACATTTTTGTTTTACAGACCTAGAGAATTATTTTTGCTAATAATTCCTGAACCGTTAGCTTAGGCTTCATTAAAAAAATAAAAAAAAAATTATTTGGGATTTCTATAAAAAAATTCACTTCAAAACAATATTATTACAAGTGTTACAATTTTAACATTTTATAGTTCTCTGAATTTTCTTTCTTTATTTTTTTTTTATTTCACATTTGTTGCATAAAAATAAAAAATTATTTTGTAAAATATTTTGTAAATTCTAAAAAGACATTTTTAAGGTCACCTACGTCAAATGATTCTGTTTAGAATTTGTTAAATTCACAATACCAATCTGATGCTAAATATAGAAAATAAAGATTGTTACAGACATGTGTTACAGAAACCAAAGAAATACTCTGTTAGTTAAATATTATGTAAATAAAAGAAATATTTTGAAATCAATTTTTCCCTTAAAATACTTTAAAATATGCAAAAAAAAATTCCTTTTAATTTAAAGAATTCAAATAGTAAAACAATATTTTTGCTCTTTATAAATAAATTTATTGATTAATTCTTAAACTGTGATTGTACAAAGTTTTCTCTTTATAAATTGAATTTTTAGATATTGATTTAAAGTTATTTGCACTACCTCCACTTTCTAGTATGAAAAAACAGATATGAAACAATTTTTGATCTTTTTATTAGAACACACAGATAATTTTTACATAAAGCTTTGCGTAAGATCAAAATTTATTTAGAGTTGTGTGGATAGTCCAACCTGATTATGATTTACTAGATTAATTAGTTCAATTCCCAGTCAAGCTTTAATCATTTCTAGCAGGCTTAGTATCAATTATTTTTAACCTCTATTAATTTCAGTTGTTCGGAACGAAACGAAGAAAATGAAATATCGTTCCGGAACTTTATCTGAATTAAATTTTTATTACGTTCTTTTTGGAACTTTAATAAAAAAAAACAAAAAGTAAAGTTATAGTTACAGTGAAAATGAAGTTTTTCACGCTTTTCCAAATGTTGAAAAACCCAAACACTAGTCCCTGTATCTCAGAATTAGTAGCTCGATATAAATTAAAAAGATAATCACAGATTTTTTAGTAGAGCCTAAATACAACAAGAAAAATTGAAAAAGTTCGAATCTTGAGGCTGCTTTAACAATTCTGCTAAATCCCCCCCCCCCCCTTTTCTGCGTCACAAACGTAATGGCAAATTAAATATACCCTTTTGACCTATAGTCATACGGGTATAATAAGGTTCTTTTTGGAACAATTCCGATTCAAAATTGAAATAGTGTTCCTGTTCTTGTATCTTGGAACATAGAAATCATTCAAACTTCACTTAAAAAAACTAGTCCCCGATTCGGTAGTAGACATTGAATAGATACCAAAATTTTTTAGAGCTATTTCTGCGGAATTTAGTTGGTCTACTGCAGTGGGTTTGAGTAACTGCCATACAACTTCTTCTTATTCTTATATGAACTTTACTCTACACTTAATGAAGCTGGGTGTCCGAAATTTTTCCAAAAATAGTTTAGTTTTATGGCCAATGTTTCTGCAGAATTTGGTTGGTCTACTGCAGTGGGTTCGAGTAGCTGCCATACAACTCCTTTTCTATATGAGCTTTACTCTATACCTAATGAAGTTGGGTGGCCGAAATTTTGCCAAAAATAGTTTAGTTTTATGGCCAAAGTTTGTTCAAAATTTTGTTGGTTTACTGCAGTGGGTTCAAGTAGTTGCCATACAACTTCATATTTCATATTAGCATTACTTTATACATGTTAAAACTGGTTGTTTGAATTTTGTCAATAGCTGTTAACTTTAGAGCTGTTTTTCAACTTATATTTTCTTTTGTTCATAACTTAGAGCTTAATAAGTTGTGTATTTAAAAGTATTTAACCAGATGACATAATGTTTAAATTACGGTCATACGGGTAACCCAAAGTTGACACTATACTACACTCTTCCTCGTTTAAGGTTAAAACTAGTACCTAAACAGCTTCAACTTCAAAATGAACCAAAAGATATGACATATACAGCTCTTCTTGTTGTACAAAATATAAATATCAAATTATCGATTTTTTTTTCCATATCTTCCAATGTTCAATCTACAGATTATCAGCAATTCCAAATATTTTATGAATGAAAAATAAAACAACATAATCTAGAAAATAAACAATTTACAATTTAAATCTATTTCTCTTCTTTTCACTTACCAAAAATTGTAATGGAAATAATTTTTGTTTTTAATAAAAATATTTTTATCTTTTGATTCAAAATAATTTGTTCTAAAATTGTGGAGTTATTTGTACGTATATATACGAGTAAATGTATATAAGTGTGTATTTAAGTTATGTTAGAAAAAGATAAAATCGATGAACATAAATATTCTAATTGTACGATATTAAACTGAGAATTGTACGATACAAATTAAAAAAAAATTGTAAAATAAAATCAAAGGGATTTAAGAGCACTAATTTTATAACTTTTTATAAGAAGCATTCCTGGGTTGAAAGTTGAAACTATTGTTGCTAGAAATTTAATAATTTAGAAAATTTTAAAAAGTAAGGTTAAAGTTTCTCCAAATTTGGGCAAAAATATTAAATGTTTAAAATTATTTAATTAAATTTGCTGACACCTTGTAGTCCTCCAACGAACGTAATCTACGTTCATTCAGATCTTTTCTTTTTACCTATTTCTATGATTTCCTAACTACCTTTTTTCATAATTAAAATTTAATTTTTGTATAGTGTAGCAGTTTTTTTTCCAACTTTCCTTTCCTTACTCCTCTTAGGAGCATAGATATTTAGACTAGATATTTCCATCGAACTCTTTTAGGTTTTGTTGTTTTTACGATCACTAAGGTTATTTCTTTTGAGTTTAGTTTCATAATTATTACTCTGCGGCAGGTATTACTCGACTGACCACGTCTTTGAGACTTTGAGAGCCCTGGTGGTTGCATCGAAGCGTCATTTTTGCTATTCTTCTCGTTGTTTTGCCACGGTGTTCCTATACACTTCCATTTCTTTTTTTTCCAAATTTGGTGTGCTATTGATTGCTCTGCAGTTTAGTTCTATAAATCTCTATTCGTGATTGTTCTAGGGTAGAATATACTACACATAATTCTTATATTAGAACCTGGAGAAAGCTTTTTTATTAGAATTTACATTTTAACTCCTAAATATATCGTATATGTATTATATATGTACTATATATGTATTTATTTTAACGTACTTTCATTTTTGAATATTTAAAACTATAGCCTATATTAAGCATGTCACTTCAATCCTTCAACAAGAATCAACCTACCAGCAAAAGAATGATAACTTAATTTAATTCCCGATTTAAAATTAGCCTTTAATTATGATTCAAACCCAACAACATGTTCCATATAACTTCAAGACAAAAAATAGTTCATCATATTTCAAAACTACACAAACACAGTTTAAACGACCATTTACTGCACTAAGTTCTATAGGCGCAAATTTTAAACAATTTAAACACAGCGAAGTTTTAAATGAGCCCCTTGCGATAACAATAGGTACAAACTAACCTTATTTTGGTTTTAAATTCATATAACTGTTATAGCTCCTTGCCAATTTTCTAATTGATTCAAACGCAAAATCTTAATGCCTCTTTCCCTAAGAAATTGTTAACATAAGATACTCTCTCCATTGTATCACATATTTTTTTAACCCATTTCCATTTAACCCCAACCCATTTTTAATCAACTTCTTTTCAAATATTAAAGTTAAAAATTGTCCTATTATTTTCAAGTAATAATATTCTACATAGTAATAATTTTTCAACGGTATTATATTCCAATGCAATATATATTATATCAACAAATTGTACAATCAATATGAAAACATAACTGCAAACACTAATCTTGTATGTACAACATCCTTTTCCAACACTTTGTACATTATTTGATAGAATAAAACATAAACATTAACATACACAAGTACATAGTTATGTCATATTTTCTATATAATAATAGGTATTAATAAGTTATTTTAACAGTGTTTACAGTTATACAGTATACAGTTAATATATAACGGTATAATTTGAAAATTATCTGTTTATTACTTTGCAAACTCCATAGGGAGTTTTAAAACATTAAAAATGTACTTTAGATTTATATAAGATTTCTTATACTCGTATATAATCTATAAAATAACTTAAAGAATTAAATATTAAAGTCAAACTGATATTAAAAGATGCAAAGAAAAACAAAAAAATGAGTAAATGAAGAAAGAGTATATGGTAATAAAAACAGTATACGTAATAATAATAATAAAAATGAAATTATAAGAAAAGTGTAATAAAACAACAATAATCATCAAAGTTAATGGAATAAAGAAAGCTGTATATTTAATTTTTTTTATTACTAATTTTCATATGTACAGGTGCTACCATAATATGCTCTAGATACTTATTATATTCCAATGAGTTTTCCTTTATTCTGGTCAGGATAACATGCAGAAATCGTATAATGATGTGTAGATGTTTTTAGAATACATTAGACGTGACATATTGTGTCTATAAAAGTTGTGCGTTGACATTCAAAACAAATATGAGTGTTGAATATTAAATTTGCTATAGAAAAATTGATATTAAATAAACCATTATCACTTTTAGAAGAAAAATTCACATAAAACAATTTAGAAGGTAATTTGATAATAAATGACGAGTATTAAATTATTATATAGGATTAAATTACATTATCTTATGTAAGGTAGATTCCCAAAAATATGACCCAAAAATAAAATCTGGGAGGCCTTAGACAAGGCAGAAACTTAATTCTTATAATTGCTTCAATTTTAATAACTATGCTTAAATCACAGATTTATTTTCCACTACTTTTATTAGTATAGGGCATTCAATCATAATATTAATTAAGCCGTTGATTATTCGGTTGTAGCTATTGTATAAGACTATGAATAAGTAAATGTTAATTTTGTGCGTCATCTATCTTACTCAAGAATTATTTATATTTTTATTAAATCTTATTTGTATTATGATATAATTATCCAATTTTACGACAGTTTTTTATTAGAGATGATCCAATCCGGTGTTTGAACCCCAGACTTTCCACATAAAATACGGCATTTTTACCCTTACGCTAGCAGTCAGACATCACATTTAGCCTTCTATTAGTCCAGAGTAAGTGAAGTAAAGTAAAAAATTTCCGGAAGTTTTAACAGCGGATATACAATCCGACATTTCCTTCCGGATAGAAAATCCAGATTATGAAAAACTGTTTAATAGTAATACCTTAAAACCGTCTTCGATTTGAAGACATTGTCATATTTAGGATTAGAACAAAAGTACTACCCTTGCTGCTTTGATATTCTTAAGAAATAATTAATTTACATCAAACAACAGTTGTTAAACATTGTATATAGTCATAAGTCATCATTTTTTTATATTTTCTGCTTTTTAATAAACCGACATACTTCGAAGGTCTATAACAAGATAGAATCTACAGGTGAACATTTTTTTGATGAACCAGAATATTATTTTTAAATTCAAATTTTCTGTACCATTTTATTACAATAAATATTTTCACCCATCCTGGGAAAACAAAGAAGCCAAAATAAATAAATAAAATTGTTTCAACAATAAGATTATTGACTCCTAATGTTAAATTTCTAGGGACCTCAAAAAAGAATACTAAAAAATTCGATACTTTATCATTCATGCACAAAACAACTTTAAACTGGTGCATTTTCCAGGGAAAACATAGACAACAAAAAAAAAACTAAGATAACATTCATAGAATTCTTAAGCTGACAATTTGGTATTTATGCAAATAAGCACACTTATGTATTATAAAAGATACATTTACATATTTAAATATTTTTTTTTAAAAATTCTGTGTATGTAAATAAATTTATTCAAATTAAAATATAAAAAATTCTCTTCAAAACCATTTTAAAGAATTTGTTATTTTTTTAATATAATAATTTGAGTATGTAGTGCTTATGATGATATAAAAGTTAACCAAAATTTATGTTAGAAGAGTCAGAGTTTGCCAAAGATATAAGGAATAACTTTAAACCGAGGAAAACCGATACTAAAAATGTTTTTTTTTAATTCTAGATAAGATAGAAATTAAGTACAATTTCAGACCCATATTTTTAAGAAGAACTTCGGAGTTAATACAGTTAAGTATTTAAAGTATTTTCAAGAGATTATAGATTTACATTGGGTATAGAAAGATTTCCTTTAAAAGCCCTTTCGCTGTAAATTATAGCTGTATATGCAACAGCTGCATTCAGAACTTTTCTTTCAGGTTAGGTTATAATTGGGGGATTTTCTTCTCCTAGGATATTCTTCAATTTAAATTCTTATTTCAATAACTGTCATAGGACTTGGCCACGCAGAAAATGAGTAGGGATTTTTTTAGAAAATGGGTTTAATCTCTACACGTATTATAGAAAGGCGAAACGGCCATTTGCTCCCTAGTACGCTTTCTACATCGAAAAGATATTATGATTAGTAACCAAGAGAATTAGTTTGTGCTAACACGACGTCTTCGCCGACTTTCTAAATAAAAATTTAATTTTACACTATTGTTCTTCGGAATCCGTATTAGGTATCCAAAATAAGCTGTCCTTCGTGAGTTCTTAGGCACCGACAAAGAAGAATATCTTTAGAGAACAAATTTTCTGTACAGGCTATTTTTGATCTTCTAGAACTTTTTTTTGGAACAAGACAATGCTGAAAGTTCAGCAGAATTGCAACTTCATAGGATTGCACAACAAACAGTTTTATAAAAATAAAAACCAGAATAAATGTGTAAGTGCAAATGATAATTTGTCCTCAGGATATCTCTTATTTTCAATTATGCAGATATGTTTTTTTTTTACATTTTTATTACAATTTAGAAAAATTCTTAACCATATGATATTCTACACTTATTGTTACAAATGAAGTTCTTATATTTTTTTTTTTTTTTTGTTATTTTAAAGTAAAATTTTTTTTCATTTTTTAATCCACAATTCATTTTAAATGAAAAGTAAAATGCATTTTTTTTTAAATTTATACTAATCTAAATGGTCCCTTAGGACAAACTTCTGTTTAACATATGGATTACAAACTCAAATTCAGTTTTTGAGAATAAATATCATTATCACATACATATATATTTTAAAATGTTCTACTGCAAAAGATATAAAAAAAAGTATTATGGGATTGAAAAACAACTTAAAGATTAAACTAAAAATAAAAACTTAAAAATTTTGTGGTTTTAAATTAAAAATTATTTTTTTAGTTAGAAATTTTATTGTGGTAATTATATATCTAATTGTAATTTTTAACAACTTCCCTGAAGGTAAAATATATATTTTTTTTTAAGAGGTACAGTCTAATATTATAAACACAACAGTAAAACAAGGATGTCTACTCGTATCTTAACTGTACACTATTGTCCTGAATAAAATTATGCGAGAAGTTTCTATGCAGAGACGTAGAACCAGTTTAAGTCTCATACGGAAACTCAAAGGCTAAAACTACGCGGGCGATATTTGTCTTCTATTGCAAAAGCTCAGCAACATCAAAGCTAAAATAGAACATCTCAAAAAATTAGCACGATTCGTTGGATTGGAGATAAATAACCAAAAGACTAAGACCATGCGAAGGAACCTCGTCCAATATGCAGATACCTCTTGCTATATAGGCAATAAAATAACAACAGACTGCACTGCCGAATCAGATATTAATAACGGACTTTAAAAAGTAGGACTGGGTTTTGGACAATTAAGAACTAAATGGAGAAGCTCCAAGATTTCCACAAATTCGAAACCCAAAATATTCAATCCTAACGTAAAATCAGCATTAACACATGATAGCGGAACCTGGCTAATATAGAACAACAACAGACAGAAATTGCAGGAATTTATAAACAACTGTTACCATACTATATGCGGAAAATTCGGAAAAAGATACCATCAGGAAAAAGGTCAACAGCATTTCCAGAATGGCGATCAAGATATCGCCCCAAAAACAACTGGAAACGATCGGTATTCCTGAACTATGAAAATGCAACCTCACTTGGAACGAAGTAAAGACAAAAACAGCTAACCCAGCCAGAGAGAAATGCCAAACCGAAGCCCTAGCTGCCAGAAGAAGTTACTAAGAACAACAAACAATATAATATTGCAGATATGGGAATCTTCGGTTTTTAAATACGATCGGAGAGATTATACATCATCCATAGAACAATAAAGCAAGACTAGCAAAGGAAGTTTAAAAAAGAAACGGTTTTGACCCCTGGTCGCAGAATGAATTTCTTGATTCTGAGCATTATCTAGCAAAAAATACGACTTATTTTTTAGATGTAAATTGAAATAAATACGATTGATAATATTTATACCTTACATATAAAAATAACAGTTTTAATTTTTCAGAGTTTCTCTAAATATTTTGCAACCCACTGTAGTAATTAACTACCAGTTCAAATATCAGTCCAATTCGTATAATTTTTCATCTAAACCCAGTGTTTTGTTCGCAATACCACTTTTCCAATCTATCTTATTTTAATACACATTGTGCGACTAAAATTTGTACCGTAAAATTTTTTTAGAAATGCCGGTTATATCTTCCAAATCACCAAGGATATTTATCTCTCCTCTGGTTGATTTAAAAACTGCAAGATCAACATAACTAATTCATTGCATATGTAATTTGATTATCTAAGTAACAGACTGAGACTTCATTTTCTTTAGCTACCAGTTAAACTTTACTTAAATCATAACATTATTTTACTAAAATTTAACATCAAAATTAATTTAATCATTGTTTAAAATTCAATGAATTAGATATTACTAGAATTTATTTAAATTGAGTATAAGTACAGAGTATAAGTATTTTAGTACTTACAGATATAAAATTCAACAAATATTTTAAATTGAAATAACATTTACATAATTTAAAATAAATATTCGTAACCACATGTTCAACCATATATTTATATATCATATTATATTTTATAGAAACTTTAGAATTTTATTTTCTTATTTAAAACCACATCATTACAATTTATTTATGCATGTACTTATATATATATATATCACATTGTTAACTTTTATTAAATCATATTAAATTTCCTGAAAATATTTCAATTTCCTTAACATCCTTCCTATTCCTTCCTTGTGATATTATTGTATCTATACATTCATACATAAATATACACGATATACAAATTTTAAATGTCTTTGTTATATCATTCTCAGTGTTATACTAATAAACAAACTAATTATTTTAAATACATATGAATCTGATTTTGACATTTTCACATAATTATTTTCCAATTTCAGCAATCATTATTGACATAAAAATTTAGTAGTACAAATTGTATTTATATAGCAAAATTTTAATTGCAAAATCGGAAACAAAATTGATTATTGCGGTAAAAATTAATGTTGAAATCAATTTAAAATTGATTAAATTTAAATTATCTTAATAGAAATGTACAATCTTAATTATTTTATTAAAACAAGGTTAAAATATTTAAAAAATGGAAAGGAAAGATAGAGTTTCTAATTCATTAACTCTTAGTATATTTCGCTAAATAAGTTCTGCTATGATTTTAAGTTTTCAAAAACATATCGTGTGTCTACCACAGAACCAACCGCTCTTACAGGAAAATTGAATTGTGTAACATCTTTCATATAATAATAGGTAATACAAACCAATTATTGAAAGATGTTTAATTTATATGTAAATTTTTGATCTATTGTTACAACTCACAGATGATCTTAATAATTTTTTTATATAAAGGCATTTGGTAGGTCTAAATTTATTTGTAGTCTGGGATTGATTTATATGAAAATCTTTAATGAATTGTTACAACTCTTAGATGATCTTAATAATATTTTATATAAAGGCATTTGTTAGATCTAAATTTATTTGTGGTCTGAAATTCCAACATTAGTATTATGTACTGAGGCGTTCAATAGTGTTGGGTGAACGAAGCACTCCAATTGGACTTTCTTTTTTGAAAGTTTTTTAATTCAAAAAAAATATATAGAATGCTGTTGTTGGTATGTAATTTTGTCTGAATGATTTCGCAAATAAATAAAATTTATATTTTATATATTTTTTAAAGTTATATGGTGCACATAAAAGTTGTAAAGCATCACATTTATTTTTAAAATCTTTTCTGTTCTGTCTTAAAGTTCGTCTTTCGGATAATTGAGTATTTTATAAAATTCGCAATACCCAAATTTTATTAAACCTTACATAAGCAGTTAAAATAATTTTATACATTGTTCTTCAAAGCTCGTTTATATAAGCGGTATTATATTCCCCACTTTGATTCTAGTAATGCTACTTTGATTCCATAATTCTTTGATTCCAAAAAAGCTTTATGGTCATGAAATTAGGTTAGTTAGAGTGTATCATAAGCTGTTGAAGATACTTAATTAACCAAGAACAGTCCGATTTGTGGAATTCCAACTCGTTTTATTAAAATGCTTTTGGAACATTCATTTAGTCCTATAGCAGTAGACAAATTATTTTTAAGGAATGTTTTCCAGTCCAGCCGTCATAGACACTTATAAACTATGATGGGATAAATCGAAATTGTGTTTAATTGCACAATTAAATTAAAATTTCTCAAAAAATTACATGAAATGAACCTTATAGAAATTAATTGCACGAATATAATAATGAAATTATTATCTCATATTTACCCTCTGACATCTAAAAAAAATCTTAATTTCCATTTTAATTTCATTTTAAATTCTTTAAATATTTAAATGATAATTTGAAAATATTCATTTTCATTTAATTATTTTCACAATTCATATTATTCATTATCATTATAATTAATTAGCCATATAAATTAAATAATATTGCTTCCATTAATTTAAAATTTTAATATTATAATATATAAAGACTTAAATAATTGTTAATAAATGAGTTTGTGCAAAGGTGCATATATTCAGGAAATATAATATTATTATTTATATGATAATATTCTATAAAATATTTTTAAGAATATAAAATTAATGAATAAGAAAACGAAAATGATAATAAAACAAAATATTATTGTAAAGACAAATAGCCTTAGATAATAAAACAATAATAATTATTTATTATAAAATTATTGCATTCACAAATATTATAATGATTATTACAATAAATGACATATTAATTATAATTATCATACATATTTACAGAAGTAATCGTAATAATGAAGTCAATTATAAAATAATATTCGAAAATCATATTAAATTACACAGTAGAATTTTGAAAATATAAAAATTTAATAGTGTAATTTAAAGGTCTTATTATATTTCGATTATTGACTATCAATACTGCATATTTCAGGAGACACTATTATAAGACTTAAATAAGAAATTAAACATATAGCTGATCTGTTAAGTTATTTGATACCTTATCAAACTTATCTTAAAACTTTAGTAGCTCTTTAATCTTAAAATTTATCAGAAGTTTTTCAAGGATTTTCAGCCAAATTTTTAAAGCCCCATCTGAAGACTTGCCGTTCTTTTTTTACAAACTAACTTTTGCACAAACTTTGGCCAAAAAACTAAAGTATTTTTAGAAAAGTCACAAACCCCCAGGTTTATTAGATGTAGAGTAATACTCATATAAAACGTAATTACTATGTCAACTGTGGGATACCTATAGGACCGCAATATAAACATTATATCATCCGGTTAACTACTATTGACCAAATTTAAAATATCCGGCTTTATTATGTATAAAGAAATGCTCATATGATATATGAAGTTGTATGGGAACTACTCGATCCCACTGCAGTAGACCTACAAAATTTTGAAATGGCATTTAAAAACTAAACTATTTATGCCAAAATTTCAGACACCCAGCTTCATTAAGTGTAGAGTAATGCTCATATAAAAGGAGGAGTTGTATGGCAGCTACTTAAACCCACTGCAGTAGACCAACTGTATTTTGCAAAAACTTTGGCCGTTCTTTTTTTACAAACTTATCAGACTTATCTTAAACTTTAAATTAATCCTAGATTTTCTAAAAATTTCTAATTTAAGTAACTAAGTATAGTGTGGCAATATTAACAAATTTTCATATAATAGAAGTACTTAATAACTAATTACTTATCTTATATTGATTACTATACATATATCATTTCATTTACGACTAAACTGTATAATACATTTAATATCATTATTACGTTCATTAACATGTAATTATTAAATAAGATATTTATGGATTATTTTTAAAGCTATAAATCATTTATAAGTCATTTATTTGCTTCACAAATCTTTCATTTGTCTCAATGGTATTAAATTATAATACCTCACTTAATTCTTCCCAAATGGTATTATATGCTTTATTAAAGAAATTAATTAATTAATAAATAATACGTGAAAGAATTTAAATCTTAACATGGATAAAGATTACTTTCTCTTAATAAATGGTAATTGAAAATAAAATGTGGTAAAATTTCTCTTTCCAAACCGTTCAATAGTTTATTTTCAATTATTACAATTATTAAATATTAATAAATAACAATATTTTTAAGATTTGTAAGTCTGAGGAATGTTTTTTTCCAGCTTAATTTACATTCAATTGCAGTAACTATAGAATAAAACAAATATAGATATTGGCTGCAGGGTTTCTTTTGCAAATGTTTGCAATAGATTAAAGTGTTAGTTAAGATCTTTGTGATTATTATAATTCTTCGCATTGAGTATTATTTGAAGTAATATGTACCAGATATTGATAGGATGATAGGAAATTGATCAAATATTGTATTGATTAATGGAAACATTTTTTAACAACCAACAGAAGTGTTAATCAAAATTTATTGTATAATGTTTAAAATTGCATTTCAATTTTCAACAAGATCCACTGACAACAGATGTTTAATCAATCTAACTTTCAGATCATGTGTTCGACCTTATATTTATGCCCAGTTTGTCTAATTTTCTGAAACGAATGCTATAAAGTAATAATTAGATTCTTTTTTAATTTTAAATTAATTTTCTCATAAGTGTGTTCAATCATGGACAAACATTCAAACCCATAAGATTTCTGTATTATGTATTAAAATCTTAAGCAAAAATTGCATTTGAAATATAATTAAAGATATCTTGAAATTTTCTATTTTCTTTAAAATTTAAGAACAGATTTAAAATTACTTTTATATTAAAATTCAATATAATATCTATAAAAAACTTGGAAGCTTCAGTAAGCAGCAATGCAACAATGTGCATTAAACATATACAGTTATTGTAAAAATACAAATTTCATTAAGTTCCAAGATTTTTGAACTAATTAATAGAAAAAAATACAAAATACTGAAATAAATATATTGTTATAAATTGGTCTTTTCATGAATCAGAGTTCATGTAACAATTTTAAATAAAATTAATTAAGAAGAATGAACTTTAAACAAATTGCATTATTGTTTTTGAAGATTTTAATTGAAATTTTCTTACAATAGGTAAATCTTGTTAATAACGTATCTATTTGTTCGGTATATTAATATCAAATACTTTTAAATACATTTTGGGGTTACATGTACTCGTAAGTGCTTCGAATATAGGCCTCATATAACGTAGAGACAAATATATTTAAATATGACATGTTTATCCCAGAAAGAGATAAAAAACTAGTCACATATAGCGGCAAAATGAACGGAAGACGGCGTAACATGTTACACGAACATATGAACGCTCACACAAGTATAAATGTTCGGCCTTCAGCTTTTATTTATGATTCAGAAAAGTTAGTAATGAGTCCTCAGTTATTTTATCGATTATTTTAAATATAATATAAAAAAGAATATAAGTAAACTGTGGACTAAAGATTGATATTTAAAAAGATAAAAATTGAATTGTCAAAGTTTGTTAGATGAAATACACGGTAATCGTCACCAATGGATCTTAAGAACTTTAACATAATGGACATCGAAACAATTGAAGAATTGGTAATTATAGTTAAACCATTAATTGAAAAAGAGAATACAGTTATGAGAAAATCTATTCATCTTTGTTCACTTTATAAAATTAAAAAAAAATTAAAAATAAAAAGAAATTCTTAGTATATACTTATTATTTAAAATTTTTTCCACAGATGTTTCGCCTTCAAAGTTTACTTTATGATTGGAGTTTTATATTACAAATTCAAATATTGCACAAACATTGCCTCACACACGCTTGAGGTTGGACCAATTTTAAAACTTTTTAGTTTTCGCGTAACACGAAAGTATTTTAAGCTATGTATGTACCCCTTAAGACTTTTTTCTAATGTTAAATAAAATGAAATAAAAACATAATAAAAATACAGAAAAAAATAAATTTTAAATATTGATGCAAAATTTATTAGAAATTGTTGGTATGCTTGAAATAGACTTTGTACAGCATTTAAAGTTCATAATTTGTTCATACTTATTTTGGTACAAAACGTCTTCCGTCAAGTTTATCGCATACTAAATGGAATCTTATTTTGAATAATAGATTTTACAATCTTAATTTTATAGAAAACAAGCATCAATCCGCAATTAATTAGAAATCTATTGACCAAAGTTTATAATAAACTTTTAAACGTCAAGGAACTAAAAGAAACTCCTTCACGAAATCTGTGGAATCCTATATATTTATTTAAACAAAAGGTTTGAAACAGGGTTTCACTCTCTTGGTCGGTAAGAGCAGATAGAAGAGCTAGAGAACTGCTATATAACCATGAACAGACTTTCCATTTTAATTTAATCAATTCATATTTTTCATTTAATAAATTTTCTTATTTAAAGGAGCAACTAGAATTTATCTTCAACCCCGTAAAACATAATTTTAAAAGACGTCATAGCATTTTACGGCAATAAATAAGTAAAATCACTATTTTTAGTATTATAAATCTATTTGCTCTTTATAAAAATTATATCAAAGGAAATTATTATATAGTTAATACTATATTTATGTATAAACTAGAAAACGAATTAAGTTAATAACCACTTAGGGTAGCTTGTGGTATATTTTAAAATTACTTTGAGGCTTTCCTCAAAAAAAAATTAAAGAATTCTTTGAAAAATAATTATCACTTTTTTTTTAAAATCAATTAATCAATTTTAAATGATTAATCAAGATTACATTAATGACGTTCGTTTTAATATGACGTTCATATTAAAATATCATTCTAATCAGTTATCACACATTCTGTACAGACACATGAACTTAATTGAATTACTTTGATGAAGTTTTATTACTTCCTTTTGCACAAGTTTTTAAAAAAAATTTTAAATGAAATCAGAATTATTGATTTATTGAACGTTAAATTCAAAGTAAAACTTTTCAAAAAGGTTAATTGAATTCTTTTGGTTTACTTAAGTTTAGGTAAACGATTCTTTAATAAAAATTTATGTTTAAGGGAATATTTTAATAGATTTTAATAAGATTTAATTTACATTATGGAATATTGATTACCATTGAAACTTTTGTATAAAAATGGGAAAAAAATCTAAAAATTGTTTAAGTACCGATTGCATTTTAATTAATTTTGCTTTTTAGGATTAAAAATTAAAATTTAATTGGTATATTTATATTAATCCTGTTTGAATAAATATAAAGTGAGTAGATTTCCATAATGAAATTGCTTGATTACATATAATTAGGTAATTACGCGTGACAGTTACAGAACCCTACTTTTGTTCAATTAAAATTTCAGAAAAATGAAAATAAACAGGACTTAACAATCTTGTGCCAAATTTGAAGATTCTTGTTAGTTTTTGGTTTGATCGGAAGCATCCAAAATCCGAATCTATGGTAAGATTTGGCCCCACCTTATTTTCGTCATAAGTAACCTACAGTATAAACTTCATCAAGATACGTCATCATTTTTTGAGTTATCGTGTTTTCGGATGGTCATCACTAAATCGACTCAGTAGGTGACATTGATCAAGATTATATATACAATTTCCTTGCTTTCTTTTGGTGGTTACAAAAACCGTGTTACACTTAATATACTTCTATAATACTTATTTAAGGTGTCTACACTGATTGAAGGTAGATGGAAGACTACTGTTATTGCTAACGTCATTACGTTTATATATATTATCCAGTCCCCGAGTTCAAATGGCACCTAGCGCTACAAAAAAACTGCAGCACTGGATAAAATTTTAAGCTAAATTGAATAACGGGTTTTAATTGACGTTTATGTGTTGACGATCAAAGTTACAAATTCATAAAAATTTTGTCGTGTCAATCAGAAAATTTTTGATTGTCAAAATTTTGTGAAAGTCAACGTAATTCCGATATTATTTTATTAGTTCTGGAAAATTCATCAACAATTTTTTATTGCTAATCAAATGCAAAAATCAACAACGAATGATCAACAAATTGTTGACATTTTAGAAAAAGGTCTTAATAGAAATCCTTAGACCATAGAGACCTTCGATTCACATTATAACACACAATAGTTAAAAAATTTTAAATTAAATATGAATGTTCGAAAAGTCACACAGAACCAAATGTCATTAAGTTTTGCTGCAAATAGTCCAGTACAACAATACAGCGATAAATTCTTGATCGTTCCAATTCAGTATAGTGGTACATTCTTTTGCACGTTCATAAAGAATTTAAACTTGTTTTATAGATTAAGCGACGCTATCACGTTATTATGATTTTATTTAAAAACCGACATTCAAAGTGACGCTCAAAGCATAAGTAGGATAAGTATGGACTTAATATTAAAAAGACAATCTTTTCTAAAATATCAATATATTCAAATTTTTTAAAATACATATTAACGTAATCTAAATTTTCTAATTACCTCTAAAATTTTACTTTTATTTAAATTACTTATTGGATAAATTACTTATTACACATTACACAAACCTACAAACACGAGTATTTTCAAATTAATTATCATTATATTCAAAAACCTATTGTTTTCTTAAATTTAATCTAGTAGATAATCTTTTAAGTTCGTTCTAATATTAGAATCATTTCAGATATACCCAAATAGTTTTAATTTGAATTTTTTAAGATAATTTTAATGAAAATATTTAATGATTATTTAAATTAAATATTTTAAATTCAAATCTTATACATAAAACCCCACTAATATCTATTAAAATAATAGCTGAAACATTTAAACAAATATCCAAATAAAACCAGAAGTTAAAAATAATGAAAATTATTGTTTTTATAAAAATATTAATATTCCAAACTGATTTTGTTTTTGTTCTAAATTTTATTCAAATTCAAATTTTGGTTTAAAAAAACCGTAAAAATATAATTTGCTATAATTAAAACCTATTATCAATACCAATTTCAATAATTTGAAAAAAAAAATATTTAAATAATATTTTTAATATTAAAAATTTGTGGTTTTATATTTACCTGCTGTTACACGGAAACCATAAACCAACTCATAAATTTAAACTACAAATTAAAAATATTCCATATACGATAAAGAAAGTTTATTAAAATATTTTTTACCATTGTTTAAAATTGATTAGCAGTTTATTGTAAAAATTATAATAATTATTGTAAAAATTTATAATATAATAATATAATTTCTCTTGGTCTTAACTTTTTTAATCTATATATATAAAAGGGAAAGTTTGTTTGTTTGTTTGTTTGTTTGTATGTAGCGAATAGACTCCTCAACTGCCCAGCCGATTTTCATGAAAATTTGTATATAGAGGTTTTTGGGTACGGAAAGAAATCGTGGCCCAAAAATTTTGCTCTAACGGACCGCCAAGTTGGGGCTGTGGTGCAAGTATTTAAACTTCTTTGTTCTAAAATGAAAACGGTTTGACCGATTGACTTCAAATTTTGTATACGTGATGCTCTTTGAGAATTGAGTTGACCCTATTAACAGTTTTGGAATTTGTAAACAGATGTCGGGCCGACGGGTGGTCAAAAAAATCCAAATTTTGTCCGATTTTTCGAAATTCTGCTTTGGCTTAAAAGAAAGCCCTAAAAAAATGTTGTTGAGTTCCATTAACCCATTGCGGTCCAACATTTTTTTATAGGTTTTTTCAATACTTAACTCTAAATTAGAAACGATTTGACCGGTTGACCTCAAATTTTATATGTGTGAAGCAACTTGAAAATGGAGTTGAGTATGTTAACAGTCGGTTCTACGTTTGGTCAAAAAAAATTTTTTGGAAGTAAATTACGTCAAATTTTGGAAAATAGTTTGTACTGCTTTGAATTACAGAAAGTTTCAAAAATTACTAGAATAATCGTTTTAAAAAGATTGCTTTCATACATTTTTAAATTTACGTGTATAAACCGTGTGTAATTTTTGTGTTAACTTTTTGCAGTAACATCAACTTCAATTAAACCTCCATTGAAAGGCGCAGCAACGCGCACCAGGTATTAGCTAGTATTATATAAAATTCAATATCGGTAATTCAATTTGTAATTGTTCAATAAATTCCAAAGTTGAAGCAGCGATTTCAATGTTTATGACACACCGACAAGGTTTACAGCACGGGTACTACAGAAGTACATTTGATGCTTATGCAGCGTAAGTCAAAAGTCACACATATGTGTAAAAATTTAACAGCTTTTCTATTGTTTTAAATTCTAATTACGAAAAATAATGTTAGATAAATGACTACCATTTTCATCAATGCAAAATTGGGCTCACAAATGGGCGTTTTGTATAACAGCATGGAAAGTATCAGGCTCTATTGTCTTATTCACAATTTTAATATTTTAGCTGCTCGATAGTTTGAGGCCAATGTCACTTAGAAGAGTAATTGTGGTACGGGCCGTATGTGTGGTTGCTTCATACTGTTGGACCCAATTTACTGACACAACATTATGAACTCTATTCCAAAAGAATTATGGTGACCTATAATTCTTGTGATTCCACAAAGAAGATTGTGTATATTTGAGCGAATTTAATTGCCGCTGGTAAACAACTCTGGGGTTTACAGTATCCTAAAACCGCAAATTTGGCTTATTGACATTCATTAAGATGAATATATGCTTCATTACTCTTAATTAAATTGTTTAGGAATTTTGTAAAAATAAAGTCAGTTAAATTGAATTGCCACTGGGAAAGTATGCTTTGGTCTGTTGTATTTTGCATGTCGGTGTAACAAGCTTCGATCAATTAAATCTGAAAGAAAAATAAAACAAGTATACAAATGAAAGAGTTATAAAATTTTTTAGACCCATGGTGACTTTTGGTCGACTCTGTATTAAAAAAAAGTGCAAGAAATATTTTTTTTAAATTTAATAAAGTGGATTCTAAAGTTCGTCGGATCAAATGACTTTCTATGGCGAAGTTGTTGCTCTTTATTTTTGTAACAACTTTTATATAATATTTTTTTTTGTAATTTTTGGTTTACGAATTATTTGCAAAAAATCTAAAAATTACCTGAGAGAAAATCCTCTATTTATAAGGGGCTATCCGATTTTCTCAAAAAGCTTATCATTTCCAGAAATAATATCAAAACCTGATATATGAAATTTGAAAACATTCCGCAGTGCTGTTTATACTACCCACGTATGCACAGACAGACACACACATATAAGCCCACTGACGCACATCGTAAAAAGGACACGTTTTCTTAGGTTTCTGCCCATCGGAAACTAATGATATTATGCAAAAATCTCAGGTTTTAATTTTAGGTGCGAAAGCAATACCTATTCGCTTATTATATTTCATATAAGCGGCTGGTAAGAAACATGATATAAACTGAAATTCTATAACTTCTAATTTTCGACTGGGTTTTTTTTCAGCTCGATAACCGTTTTCGCCGCCACTTTAGGTCTTACAGTAAGTAAAACGTGCTAGTGTCAAGTAATAAAAATAACACAGAAACAAATAGTGTCCTTTTTAATTTAATCTGAAAATTAAATTAAGGGTTTAATTCAAATTAGAGTTCCTAAATCATTTAAATACATCACTTGTAAAACTAAACTAAGTTCTTGTTAACTTAATAAAATAATGAAAATCATATATAAATACAAAAATGAAATTTAATTTTACAAAATTCTACTTGTATAAAAGTTTTCTATATCATAATTTGTTTAACTAACCCCGGCCACCCCAACAATAAAGTTACCATATAAAAAGATTTTGTTGTTTAATGTCAAATGATAATGTTCTAAATGTAATAATATGGCTGTAGACTCTCCCATGATAATTTTGGTTCAGTTTCCATTTTTGGCACAATTTTCAAAAAAAAATTGCTTATATGGTTTTATTCTGTTCGTCGGTTTGTCTTTCCGTATGTTTCATAAACTTGTACACCTTTTGAAATAAAGCTATGGAATTTTAACTACAACTATGACTACGATTATAAATTTCATGGAATACCTTTTTTGTAGCCCCACCTTTTTCAGCCTGTCCGCTCTCCAAAGTACAAAAAAGACCTGTAGTTAAATTGTTGTAACACAACTTCTATAGAGTATATCTACACTCTGAAAATGACAGCTGCTTTTATTAGCTTTAAAATATGTATAAACAAAATGTACAGTGTTGCCGTACTATATTTTAATGAACCGTTATGTGAAACTCAAATTTTGCGCAAAGTTTAAACCTCTTAGAACTTTCAAACGGTTTAAGTTAGAAATTTGAAATTTTGAGTGAAGTTAAATCTTTAGAAATTAGAATAAATCCTTTAAGAAAATATTTTGTGTCACACACCGTTTAGAATCTACAGAGGTTCGAAAACTTACCATTCCATACTTTAGAAAAACTTGTAACTTAATTACTTGTATATGTCAACGGGTTTTTTTAATCATAAAATTTAGGGTTCGTTAAGGTTAAAATTGAAGAAATTGCTTCTAGATTTCTTACAACTTTTGCTCGGATATAAAAATTTTAAGAGTGGTTCTAAATATAGCTCCTAATGTACGGAAATGCTCTTTTTTAAAACTCCTTGGGTTTTTTTTATTAGTTGTTTCTTTTTTACTTAAATTGTTAACAAAATTTTTATTCCCGTATGACTATATAGTCAAAGGGTATAATAAATTTGCCATTACGTTTGTGACGCAGAGAAGGAAGGGGGGTAGATATAGACTCAAGTGTATAGATCGGACCAGAATAAAAAAATAAATCGATTTAGCTATGTGTGTCCGTCCGCACGATAACTCAAAAACTAAAGGAGCTAGAATCTTGAAATTTTCGCAAATTCATTTTTTTGCAATAGCCGTCATATTAAATCCAGCTATTTTGGTCCATGGGTTCGGGTAGCTGCCATACAACTTATTTTTTTATATGAGTATTTATCTGTACCTATTACAGTTGCGTGTCTGAAATTTTGCCAAAAGTAGTTTAGTTATATGGCCAAAGTTTCTGCAAAATTTGGTTGGTCTCCTGCAGTGGGTTCGTGTAGCTGCGATACAACTTCTTATTTTATATGAGCATTACTCTCCACCTAATGAAGCTGGGTATCTGAAATTTTGCTAAAAATAGTTTAGTGTAATGGACTAAGTTTTTGCAAAATTTGGCTGGTCTACTGCAGTGGGTTCGAGTAGCTGGCATACAATTTCTTATTTTATATGAGAAATACTCTCCACCTAATGAAGCTGGATGTCTGAAATTTTGCCAAAAATAGTTTAGTGTAATGGCCAAAGTTACAGCAAAATTTGGGTGGTCCATTACTGAAGGTTCAAGTAGCTGCCATACAACTCTTCCTTTTATATGAGTATTCCACTAAACTTAACTAAATAAAGTAATTAACCGGATGATATAATGTATATGTTACGGTCATACGGGTATCCCAGAGTTGACACAGTCTACTCTACTACACTCTTCCTCTTTTTTATTAAAAACAAAAATCAAAAAAACAAAATGTATGTAATTTTTAAATAAACAAGAATTGTTTTTAGTTTTTTTAAGGATCAATGAGTTTTTATATATTTTGTCCCCTGACTTATGTTTTGTATACATGGATGGAATCTATTGAGACAAAAACTTATAGATAACCAAAAAAAAACCAAAAAAAAACAATGATGACCTTTTTCTTTAGTTTTGACATTCAACATTTTATCATGTCCATACTAAATTTTCTTAGATTATATTTTTGCCCCAAAAAAAATTTTCCATCTCTTTCTGTTTTCCTTCTCTTTTTTTTTTTTGTTTTGTTTTTTCTTCTATATTAAATTTGAAATGGAGATTTCCTACGAAAGGAACAAAAAAATCTGATATGGGATTTAAATTTTGATAGTTGGGTTTTTTGTTTTTGGTTCGGTTTATTGTTGTTTCCAAAATATGAACAAAAAATTGGAGCACAATTGAAGCAAATAGATAAAAAAAAAAAAGAATTGGGTTTTTTTTTATATATATATGAAACTATTAATAGTTGTGAGCTATGAGAGGAAACATTTGGTTTTATTTTTTTTTTTTTTGAGGGATAAATATGATGATAAAATCATTCATCATATCGTAAATCTTTTTCGATCATTGATTCTTATGGGAACTTTGGATAATCGGTCGGATGTGGAAAATAAATTTTGGTTATATGGATGTGTGTGTGTGTGTTTTTTTTTTAAATAATATATTTATAAGATGGAATATTCTGAAAGATAAGAAGAGTAATTTTTTTTTTTTTTGAATAAAATTTGTCCAATGGATTCTTTTTCTTTTTATACATGATATATAAAATATTCCATAATAATTCGTAGAATTTAAATTTTGAATATTTATAAGTTTAAAAAAAAAAGGATAACGGTACTTCCTACCGAATTGTTATTTTGAGTTCTGAATTGTTTTTTATCATTATTATTCGTTAACTATACACCTAACTATAATAGTCATATGATGTCATAGAACTTTCGATAAACATTCGATATGATTACATTTGATATACAAAATCATAATCCTAACTATAATAGTCATACGCGTAAAATGTCGAATGATTTCTAAATGATAACGAATGATGGTTATGACTATTTTAGTTAGTTTTATGAAATTTCATACAATGGTGCAAAATCATATCAAATCACATGATATCATATGACTATTATAGTTAAGACGTTATCAAATAATTAATTATGTAATCTTGGGGTATTAGGGAATGTATACAATAAACCTAACTAACGTTTAACTTGACGAAAAACAATTAAATTTTGAATCCTAAAACTCAGTTTAAAAATTTAAATAAAATTTAATAAAAATAGATAACGGTAATGCATTACGTAACAGACCTTTGATTTTCCTAATTCTACGCTCCCTATTCAAAGTATTCACTCTTTTTGATGCCTATGACAGGGCATGAAAACTGATGAATTTTCTTCTCATCCAACAAAGTTACATAAACCATTCAGGGGAAGGTGTAAGAATTTTCTCTTCGGAATTTTGATTTTTAAACCTACAGAACTTTAACAAACTTTTTTTCAAATCTTTATACTCTTTGTTGTCTATATGTGTCGCATCTTGACTTATAAATATGTCATACTACAAAATATTTAATTTAACAACCGGAAGAGTTACTATTGGGCTGATCAAAAACCAGGGCATCGTGGGAATATGTAAGAATCTCTTCAGGTAATAAACTTCTGAAACTTCATTAATATATTTGACTAAAGTACTTATCTTTTGGACTCAAGTACACTTTAGGTATTTCTCCCACTACTTTACAGAGGATTACACTACTTCATACGTATATTTCTTTAAATTACTTTCAGTTTGTGTATTTTTCAATTATTATAAAATTTTGATAATATAAAATGACCGCAATATCTTTAAGAATTATTTGATATTAAACAATATATAGAAAATACAAAGAATATTTACTTAAAGCTATTTAAAAACCACATAATATTTGGACATTATTAGATTACTTTATTAAAATATTATTAATAAATCAATTTTAAAATATTTAAGTTAATCGAATTATACATAAATCAAAAATACATAATCTACCAAATCAAATTTTAATAATCTTTATAAGTAAACTGTGGTGTGGTATTATAATGATTAATAAGAATTAATTGATATTAAATGTGGTATCAAAATTAGAGTATAATGCGGTTTAGAACTTAAATATTTTCTAAAGAAATATAAGAAATTCAGGGTTAAAAACAACAATTAATTTCAATGCAATATATTGATAAACGATGCATTTTTTGCATTGAATTAACCCCTACAAAAATTATTCCAAGAGAAATTAATGCAATTAATGGGTAGAAGTCTATAGAAAAGTAAAATCAGTCCTTAGCTTTAGTCCTTAGTCAAAAAATTAACTAAACCTAGCATAATCTAAACTATTCTGGCTCATAGGTCCAAATTATATATAATTAAATTATTCGACCGGTGGAGTAGTGCTTACCTTCATCGGCCTTCCAATAGAAAGGTCTTGTGCTCAAATTCAGAAAAAAATAAAATCTAAGCTAATAAATTGGGCCCAAATTCAGATCAGATCTAATCTATTAAAGAAACATATAATTTATAATTTATATCATAGTTGCTTATACCGTTATTATAAAAATATATACTCGCTCCACCTGAAAAAAGGAAAAGCTGAACCTCACTTATCAAATTCTATGTTGCAGGGGATTGTAGATAATCATAATCAAAATATATACTTAAATTTATTTTGCTTTGGAATATTAATATTTAAGGATATTTTGTAAATTATGAGAGAATCATGTCTTATTTCATGCATTTCTTTTGTAACGGTATTTCCTGCTTATAGAGATTTTCAATAAAAACATTATTATGTAGGAGTCTCTGGTTAAAAGGCTACTCTTTATATGCACCTTGACTTTTGAAAAGGCATTTAATACAGGAGAATACAAGTACAGGTTTATAAACTTCCGAGTTTCTGAATCCTTGCTTTGTCCATTCTGATACTTGCTCCACATATGTTCGAGACCAAAGGCAGGTGATTGGTATGAAATATTTATTGTCGCATTGGTATTATTGAAGTGTAAATGCATATTACTTCTGAATTAATAATGTAATTTAATATAAAATGTCCAGAATAACCAATGACTCAAGTAACATTACACAAGCCTTTTTTATACCCGTATGACTATATAGTCAAAGGGTATAATAAATTTGCCATTACGTTTGTGACGCAGAGAAGGAGGGAGGGTAGATATAGACTCAAGTGTATGGGTCGGATCAGAATCGAAAAATAAATCGATTTAGCGATGTATGTCCGTCCGTCCGTCCGTCATCACGATAACTCAAAAAATAAAGGAGCTAGGATTATGAAATTTTCACAAATTTGTTTTTATGCAAAAACCGGAATCGCTATTTAAATCCAGCCATTTTGGTCCATGGGTTCGAGTAGCTGCCATACAACTCCTTCTTTTATATGAGCTTTACTCTATACCTAATAAAGCTGAATATTTTAAATTTTGCCAAAAGTAAATAACCGCATGATATAATGTATATGTTACGGTCATGCGGGTATCCCAGAGTTGACACAGTCTACTCTACCACACTCTTCCTCATAATATTTTATATTAAAATAAATAAATACACTCCATAATCATCAAACTAGTTTTATTTTAATTTGAATAATTTGAAACACATTTCTGAATAAAATATAACTTTAATTAACTTTACTTTTTCTTATATTTATTTATAAATTTCTATATATTTTTTTAAATACAAACGTTTTGACCTCAAGTTGTCTCAAATTATCACTGGTTTCAAATTTCACTTTGGAATTTTTGAAAAACAAACTAAGACTTATAATTAGAAAATAAATCAAAAGTTTCCAAAAAAAGCATTCCTAAATTTATTATATAACACATAAAATTTCTATAATACTTAATATTATCAAAGACTTAAAGAAATATCATGATTGCACGAATACACGTCAATCCGAGGTCTTTTTGAAAGTATCGTATATCAAAATCTATATTCATAAAAATTTATAATAAATTCTTAATATCTATTCGTGTAAATTAGATTAAAATACAGTCTTTTTTACAATTAAATTAGTTTAGATAAATAATCAATAAACATTTTCTTTAATAATACTCTATAAAAAATGTATTCATTAATTTATTTATTCAATCACAATGACTTGAATGAAGATATAAATATTGAAAAAATTAATAATATAAAAAAATATATTTATTTTAATATTCGGATTTCTTTTGTTTGTTCCTTACTTTTTTCTACAATTTTCAATTACTTATCAAATCAAAAACTTTTCTTTGAATTGATTTCTGACTTTGTTATCAATGAATTGTATATAAGATCTACAAAAATAGGATATCAAGCTGTGCAAATTTTGTTGAAGGAAAGAAAGAGCGAAACAAAAAAAAACGAAAAAGATAATAGCTGCCCTTGTTAACTTTTAAATACTCGTGCATACCCACCACTACAGTTATTTAATTCCCTTATGCATTTACATATATTACAAAAAATAATAAAAAAGTAAAATAATTTTAAAAAAATTGGCCCACCCTAAAATTTGGTCCGAGTGATGTCCAACTTTTCCAAGTAATATTACTTTACCTACCCAGTTTTAATTTTACCCTCGTAGCTTCATCAGATTCACAGTAATCGAATTGACAACTTTGTATGACAGCTCCCCGAAAATCCGGCCGTAACATTTTGAAACTTCTTATGCTTCATGTGCTTGATCTATTATGTAACTAACCATGTGTCATTTTCATTCTCCTATGGCGCAGTTTCAAAAGTTCAAATTCAAAAGTTGTATGGCAGCTCCCCGAAACCTTGGTCCGATTTTAACCAAAAACGAGGAAGAGTGTAGTAGAGTAGACTGTGTCAACTCTGGGATACCCGTATGACCGTAGCATATACATTATATCATCCGGTTAATTACTTTTGGCAAAATTTCAAACATTCAGCTTTATTAGGTGTAGAGTAATGCTCATATAAAAGAAGGAGTTGTATGGCAGCTACTCGAACCCTTTGCAGTAGACCAACCAAATTTTGCAGTAACTTTGGCATTACACTAAACTATTTTTAGCAAAATTTCAGACACCCAGCTTCATCAGGTGTAGTGTAAAGCTCATATAAAAGAAGGAGTTGTATGGCAGCTACTCGAACCCTTTGCAGTAGACAAACCAAATTTTGCAGTAACTTTGACCATTATACTAAACTACTTTTGGCAAAATTTCAGACACGCAGCTTCCATAGGTATAGAGTAATGCTCATATAAAATTAGAAGTTGTATGGCAGGTACTCGAACCAGTGGACCAAAATGGATGAATTTAAAACTCGATTCCGTTTTTTGCATAAAAACGAATTTGTGAAAATTTCATAATCCTAGCTCCTTTACTTTTTGAGTTATCGTGATGACGGACGGACGGACGGACGGACATACATAGCTAAATCGATTTATTTTTCGATTCTGATCCGATCCATACACTTAAGTCTATATCTACCCCCCCTCCTTCTCTGTGTCACAAACGTAATGGCAAATTTATTATACCCTTGGACTATATAGTCATACGGGTATAACAATAGGGAACCTAGAAAAAATCTAAAAATGATATTGTGTGAATTTCAAAACATTTGCTCTTTTAGTTTTTCAATCATTGTGCTGACACATGGACGGACGGACAGGGACACATAACTATATCGATTTACTTACACCATATCTAGCTTTCAAAATATTTTTTTAACGGATTTATTATGTCTTATAAGTTACGAAGCATAAGACATTACTTTAAGATTTATGTTGAGATTTATTAGGCATGATTAAACACTTTGCATATAACATCCAAAAAAAAAACCAAAAATCGGTAGTAACTTATGGTTTTTATTGCATTCTTATAGCTCAAACATAATTATTTTACCAAGATGGCCATCGATCATTCAATTTAACCTTAAAAATTAAAAAAATATTCCCGTCCTTTCTTTGGATACATTAAAATATTGAATACATTGAAATATCTAATCCATGCTAGTATATAATATTCCACATGATTCGTAATTTAATACATCACCCAAACATTTTACAGCCGGATACCCTAATGAAATAAAAAAAAAACTCAAATTATATTTTTCATCTATTTTGATTAAAGAATTTTAACGAAATTAAATATCAAATCCAATTTACTCTATTTAATATTTTAAGAAATGTTATATAATACTCATATTTGATACATATACATATATAATTTAATAGAAACATACAAATATTTGAGTTAGACAGAACTGACATTTGATTTGCGAAAGGTAAATATTTTTTCATTGAAGATTTCCAGTTCCTTATTCAATAAGACAAGACAAAGATACTGCATTATTAAATCAAAATAATCATATTATTTTTATTTTCAAATAAAATTAATTCCCTTTTTTTTTTTTGTAAATTGACCTCGTAAGAATTTTTGAATTATTGGCTTTAATAAAAATATTTATTATCAGACATTTCTTTAATAAATTAAAAGTTGCATTATAATTTGTATTTAAGTAGTTCCTCTATGATATGGAAACTTTTTCAATGATTGTACTCTATTCGATTAATGTTAATTGATTAGATTTGAAATTTAAAGGAAACTACTCGGTTTTTTAGCATATTTTCAAAAGATTTTGTAAAAATGTGCCTATATAGTTTCACTCTGTTGGTTCGTCAGTCCGTCTGTTTACAAAACTTCCATAGCGTTATAGAAAGAACTTTTTTCTGTGGCAGCGCCGGCTATTGATCTACAGCCCCCCAAAGTTAAGAAAGCCCTTTAAACTGTTACAACAAAAATTCTATAACGTAAAGAGTCCCAAAGTTAAGAAAAGACCTTTATTTAAACTGTTACAGCAAGAATTGTATAACTTATATTTTTAATCAAGAAACGATAAAAGACAGTTGCTTTTATAAGCTTTATTAATATATATAAAACAAATATATGGGGATTCCCTTCCGGTTATTAAATTTACCGCTATGGAAAACTACATTTTTGGAAAATTTTGGACCTTAATATCTGGTGAACGGCTTAAGTTAGAAAGTTGAAATTTTGGAAGAAGTTAGATTCTTAGAAATTATATAGGTCATTTAAGTCATTTACAACAACATTAAAAGTAATTTAAGAACATTTTTTTGAATTTCAATGTTTAGAAACTTCAGGGGGTTAAGAATTGAAATTTCGCTATTTCCCTAAACACCTGTAACCGGTCCAAATTTTTTTTCAAGTAATATGCAAAAACTGAAATTCCAATACTGTATTTTGATCTGTGTTTAATTATTTTTGAACCTGCAAAGTTTTTGTGCGGCAGAAGAAGTTAGATGCTTGAGAATCAGAACAAACTTTCTAAGAAATATTTCGGAGCCTTCGAAAATTCAAGTCCTATTTCCAGGTCTAAGTTCTAACATTATATTTCGTCAAATATTAAAAGAATTTCTTTATTGCATTGAATTTATATTCTAATAATGGATTTCATTATTATTAATAATTTTTAAAACATTGATGAAATTATTAAATAATATTATCAATTTATTTTTATATAATAGTTTTTTTTTATTTTGTTCCGGTATCAAAATTTGCTTTATAACACGTGAAAACAACAACTACATAAACCATATATTTATTTGGGTCAGAGTCTATAATCTGTATAAATAAAATTAACATCTAATTGCAGAAGATGGCGCAGACATAGTTTTTCATATAAATAAAAAATTTTTTTTTTTCATAAGGGAGGAAAAAACTTTCAAAAGGCTACAAGACTACACTAAAACAACCTATCCCCGTATCGAAAATAATGGGATAAGCACCCCCGCTGCTTGCGCAGTATTATGGCTGAAAAGTAACGACAACTCATAAATATAAATGACTATTAAGGGCTGAATGGGCAACCCAAGAGGTATAAATTGATTTCCTTCTTGAATTTTTCCAGATCAAATGTATTGGGAAACACATATGGGGGTAATGTGTTCCACAATTTGGAGGTGCAACTCAGAGTTCTTGTGGAGGTGCGACTCAAAAGTTCCTAAACTTCAGAGTTCTTGTTCTGAAAAGCTAAAATGTATATGGATGTGATTGAGCTACTAACCGTGTGTTACGGCGGTAGGGTTTGATTTTAAGCATAATGTTTTTAATTTCTTCTGAAATATATAAAATAGACAAGCAAATTAAAATTTTAAGTGCTGATCTTATTCAATCTTCATTAAGTTGTTCTCTAAATTTGCTTTTGCAGAATTGGTATCAACAATTTTAAAGAATTAAAACAGATATTTTAAACGCGTCTCCATTTCAACTTATTATAATTCGTTAATATGATTACAAAAACATTAACTACTCTAAAAAAAAGTGATCCTTTTCCTACTTGTTACTATGGTAACTTAAAACTTACAAAAACTTGTAATTTAACAAGCTAAAGATTAAACTCCAACATTATATCTTTAACTTAAACAGATTCTAAAAGTTTTTCATATATTTTAATCCATTAAAATTAAACACTAATAAATTATCATTCCTACCTTTTAAATTAAAAAAGTTCCACGTTTCAAAATAAAACACAAAACATTATTTTATAATTTTTAACCATCATGTTTAAAATTAAACCCTTATCAAAAAAAAAAAAATAAAATCAAAACAAGAAATGCTTGAAACTTTTAAATGGTCCATTTAATTTTTTCATTTAATACCACATGTAATTATTTATACTATAGTACATATCTAGAACTACAAAAATAAAATTCCACCTTAAATACTCAACTTATTTTGAAGTCAGTTGAAATATGGCGTAACCGAAGCAAAACATTAATATATCAAAGATTTGAAGGAAAAAAAAAAAATGGTTTCTATTTTTACATTGAACAAATTGTAGACCCATATTACGTGCTTAGTGAAACCTTATTAAAATGTTAAAAGATTTACGTGCTTCTATCACATATCACTTCTGTTAGATATAGTCTGTGATTTTTCTCTTCCTCATTTGTACACACGCACACTTTTTATACAACTTACATTTATAATATGTTGTACATGTACATTCATTAAGAATCAGTGTATAAGATTTAACAACTCTACAACATTTTAATGGAATGATTTATTATATACATTTCGTTTTGGTCAGTGATTGGAAAACCATGTTTATTACATTTTGTGTTATTTTTTGGGTTGCGAATATAAAAGTTCAAAATTAATTTCATTTTATTTTTTTTTTTAAGTGTATCATATAAGTGTATTATAATAAGGACATCAAAGTCAAAAATTAAAAATTACATGAGCACAAAGAACTGTAGGTATGTGATAAAATTTAAAAATCCAACAATTATAATAGTTTTCCATTCAAATTACTTTCTTTTATTCTTTAGCATTTTAAGAACTAGTTATTTCAGTTAAATTTTACTTTAAAATACCTTACATCGCTTCAGGAAACTTCCTGGGTACTTTATAATAATTACATTACATGAATGAATATCATCTTCTGTTATATAAAAATGTATTTATTTTCGCTTATTACAAGTTTTTTAATTCATCTTGGACAGGTTCACGGTCTTGTAAGCAAATTATTTCAAAGTTACTTCGCTTAAAATAATGTCATAACCATTTTAACTTCAAAAAAACTTTGTTAACCCATTGCGGTACAAAAATTTTTTTTAAATATTTTCTTTTTTTTTTTTCTCGAAATGTTTACCTAATTGCATTTCATTTTTGGAGAAGTAATGGTTTTTGATGATTTCAGTTACATGAAATAACAGATTATGGAATTATTAACCCGTTCCTTTCCAACGGCTTGTAAAAGAACTATATTTAACTTTACACAGAATTGCTTTGATCTAATAGAGAGTTTGAATTGTTTTTCCTTCAGATAAACATCTAAAACGAAAGTTTTTGGTTAACCCGTTAGGAACCAAAGTTGTACGATATAAACTATCAAAATTGAAAAATATCAATGCATTGTTATGATGTTATTTTATTATGCGTATAATTATAATATAATAGGTCTGCATCTAAAATCAATTGATTTTTTAACTAATTCATTATAATAATATATTATATAATTTTTGATTTTTCAAGCTCATTTCTTCCTAATGCAGAAATTGAGATTTTTTCGTGACCAACTGCTGAAATTCAAAAAGTAATTCATGCCCGGTATGTAGGTTTTCTAAAGAATTTTATTAAATAAAAAATAATTAGGAGTATAACGCACACATTTGGGCTGGTGCTCCCATTACGGCGCTGGGATATCTTGATAAAGTGCAAAATAGAGCTATTCGTCTTATAAATAATTCCAGTGTTACCTCAACCCTCAGTCCACTGAGACATCGTCGTACTGTTAGGTCACTGACCTTGTTTTATAAATATCTTGTAGGGACTAACACCTGTTCTAAAGAAATCAAACAACTTATGCCTCCACTCAATATTTTCCAACGGGAAACAAGGAGGGTAATAGATGCTCATCCCTACACAGTCGAGCTAACCAGAAGGCGTAGCACGGCTTATGGAAATTTATTTGTCATGCGCTCATCACGTCTGTGGAACCATATTTCACCAAATGTGTTCCCCAAAGTTAATAATGTATATGTGTACTATTTAACTAAATTTAAGAAAATTTAAGAAATTTAAGAATTAACATCTTTCTTCTAAATATCCCATACAATTTTCCCCATCCCCCATAATCCAGTAATCCCAAATAACTTCCACCATAATCCCAATTCCTTCCATATCCCCATTCCTTTAGCTAAACTGTACATTTGTATCACAGGTTCCCTTCTAAAGTAAAAAGGGTGTGGTTTTGGTGTGTTAAAATCGCACACTACCTAAAGAAAGACCGCACAGTTTCAATGGGTGGCTTCCGAGCTTTCGATTTCCTCGTATACAAAAAAAAAAAAATAATAGACTTGATGGCGTAGTGGTTAAATAATTGGAGTATCATCTGAAAGAATTTACTTGGAGTATTACCTGAAGGAATTTACTTGAGTATCACCTGAGGGAATGCGGGTTCGATCAACGAATAGATAGCAAGTTTTTTCAAAAAATCACTGAGTTTCTTGCAATCTTATATAATAAAAGATTATTATACAATTAAATAAATAACTTTAAGATTTGTAACAAATCATATAACTATAACGACCAAATTCTATTAGACCCACAGCGAAAGCCAGGGTCGTATGCAAACAAATAATTTATATATATATTGTAAATCTATTGTAAAATTTATTATTAAGATTTTGAAATAAAGAAAAAAAAATTTATAATAAATAGTATTGGTATAATCTAATTAAAGTATCCTAAATGGTCTCAATAACTGATTGTTTTAAAATATTTTATTATCATTTTATGCAATTTAATACGAGTATTAAATAAATAAATACATAACTTTAAAGAACCTGAAAAATAATACATTTATTCATAATAAAAATTCAACGAAAATCCAATTATAAATATAAAATAAAACTAATTAGAGTCATTCATAACTTAATATAAACAAATTAAAAATTACTTCACTCATTAATTTCAATTCATTATATATGAGTATTAATTTTTTCATATATATATATATATTTAAATTAAACAATTCATTCGCACTTCCACTTACAGCATTCATATGGTATTTATTTTAAAGTCAAATAAAATAAAAAACATAATTCACTAATAAGCACTAAGACACACTGTAAGGCTTACAGTAGTAAAAGTTAAGTACATTGCACTTGACACAAATTATAAAAAAAAATACAAAAAACAGAAAAAATATTTTCAACATTTCACATAATACTCATAACAATTATTTCCAACTATTAAAACTTGACCTAGGATAATTTGTTTTATATTACTGCATCAACTTTAATACACAATGATTTCTGTATGTTGAAATGAGAAAGAACATGAAATAGAAAGAGAAAGAGAAATGGCAAAGGACGTAGTATCAGCGTTTTGATATTTTTTTATTTTTAAATTTTATGTAAGGTATGAACACATAAATATGTTTAATGAAAATGTTATACGAGTGCGTAACCCAAGGTCTTTTAAAAAATGTCACAAATTAACATGAGCTTTTTTAATAAATTTACAGTTATATTTTCATATATATATATAATATAGTAGATGTATATAAGTTAATAATATTCGAAATGATGGTATTAGTTTGTGATCATAGAAGTGGAATTGATAACTAAAGTTTAAATTTGTTTACTTCTACACAACTATGATATTGTAGCTCTTAAATATACCCTATCATTGATATTGAAGAACATGTTGATACTATTAAAGGAACCCTTTTTATTCAGAAAGGACTTTAAATCTGAAAATAAAAAAACAAAATATTTAAAAACTAACAAAGTTCCTTTTATTGAATATTAGGATTAGGGGAAATTAATTAGTTTTGAAAAAAACTGGTCCCCTTCAAATTTTTATAAATATTGCAGTAAAATTTTTTTCAATTTTAATAAACTATTTTTTCCATAGAAAACTTTAAATAGTAACTGTAAATTACTTGCCTATTTAATAAAACATTCTAATAAATTTACCCCCAATTACTAACTACCTTTAAAAAAAAATGAAAACTATATGTAACTTTGATACTAATTGTTACTAAAATATCCACTTTTTAATTTAATTGAATACTTCCATATTAAATTTTCAATTTAATTGCATGCTGGTTTAACTGGATTTCATTTTAATAAAAATCAATTTTTCATCAATTCAATTAAAAAATTAATAGTAGATCTTGGGAATCTATTACTGTTTTAATATAAAAGTAAATTGCTGGTATAAAAAACAGTTTTTTTAATGCTTGAAAATTTTGGGGCTTAGAATATTGAAAATTTTCATTAATCAAAAATTAATGGTAGATCTTTTGCATTTAAAAGTGTTTTAATATAAAAGTAAATTGCTGGATTAAGGTTAACAGAAGTACTTTTAAATATAGATAAATATAATTCGTTATTATTTTTTCATTATATTATAAAACAATTTTCTTAAATACATACTTCATAATTTTTTCCTATCATTCATTATTAAATTTGATAGCTGTCAAAACCAAACAAAGTAGGTTGTATGAACAAGAATTTTTAAAATATGCTTACCCATAGTTTAAATAGAATATAATTAAAAGTTAACATTTTTCAAAATATATACAGGGTGTGCAGGGTATGTACAGGTATAATATATAGGTAGGGTATGCAGGTATGTACAGGTAAAAACCTGTAAATGGCGTTTTTTTGTAAAAATGGGCGTTTCGTATTACAGCACGCTAAATATCAGGCTCTATTTTGCCCTTATTTACAGTTTTGATATTGTGATTTAGCTGCTCTATAGTTTGAGGCTTGTTCATATATACTCGTTCTTTTAGATAACCCCATAGGAAATAATCTGAATCCTTATTACTTGACATAATTTGGTCATAAAAAATTTCACATAGAAGAGTTGTGGTAGCACAGGCTGTATGTGTTGTTGCTCCATTCTGTTTGAACAAATTGTATGAAAAATAACACATCACAAAATTATTTAAACATAGTACCTGTCTCCACATACTGTCACAGCATTATCAACTTTATTCATAAAAAAGTATGGTACCATGCAACCTTTTGTGATGCCTATGCGGGTTGCTGAACATTTGAGCGAGTGTGATTGTCGCTGGTAAACAACTCTGTGGTTTGCAGTATCCCAAAATTGCATATTTTGCTTATGCACATTCATTAACATGAAAATATGCTTCATTACTCATAATTTAATTGTTCAGTAATTTTGTAAAAAAAAGTCGGTGAAATTGAAAGGTCATTGGGAAATATACTTTGTTCCGTTATTCGTTGGTGTAATTTTGCATGTAGTTGTGACAAGCTTCTATTAATAAAATCTGAAAAAAAAAATGAATAAACTAATGAATATAATGAATAAAAATAAGTTATTAAATTTTTAAAATCCAGGTGACTTTTGGCCCATCCTGTACTTCAAAATACTTTTTTTAATTATTCAATTATTTTTCACCTCCTGAAATAAAAACTATATTCAAGTACTTAAGTAACATTCAATTCATTTAAATTAATAAAATTAAAATCAATTCTATTTCCAATTATTTCAATTGAAAATATGTAAAAAAAAATTTTTGAATTTTTAAAAAGTTTCTGAATATTAAATCTTCTTAATTTTCGCATAGTAGCTCGTATTTTAAAATATTTCACCTATCTTTATAATTTATTCCACCTTCAAGAGAGTTGAAATGGAAGTGAAATAATAAAATATGTGAGAAATTTTTTAACAGAAGAAGGTCATACTGCCAACATACCAAACCAATTTATTGCACAATATTGAAAATATATTCAAATTAAATTTTACAGGAATTTTAATTTTCAATTCGAAATTCAATTTTTTTGTAATAAAAAAAAACTATAGATTTTTGCATATTTAAGAAATTGAAGTGATTTTATAATTTTTTTAGAATTTAATTGTTATATACGGTTCACAAAACTGTGAGTTGAACAATGATGCAATAATTGAATATCAATTTGTTTTTAAACAATACCATTGATTAGAAAATTTTAAAATTTAATAAATATGTAATATTCAAAATTTATTGTTCAGAATTTCAAATTTAAAATTCAAAAAATTTTTTATTTTGATCATTCGTCGTGCCGATATGGGTTAAAAAATTCCAAAATAAATAGTCCAGAAATAGTTCCAGAATCAAAAACGTTTTAAATACAAAATTTCATATAGTACAAATTTTAATGATAATTGGATGAGCAGTTGAAGAATTAATGGCGCTACATGCAAACAAACTAACAAACGAATATTCACTTTTATACATATATATATTTTTAAAACTCCACCTGAAATGCCAAGAACCAAAACATCAGACGAATATCCCAGAAAAATTATAAAAGTTATTAATTCTAAATTAATTAATAAAACTATTTTTTTACTATTATTGCATACTTTCAGGCGATTTTTTTTTTTATTCCATAAACCAAAGGTAATGAAAATTTTTCAATTATTTCTACAACTATATTTAAATTTTAAAATATAAAATTGAAAAATTTTGTAGAGAGTAAAGTAATAAAACCACAACATCTGTTCATTTTTAATTTATATTTTATAAAAGTAAATTTAAATATTGTTTATTCGCTTTACTTAAAACAAGCCACAAAATTAATAAAATGCTGGTGTGGTTTTACAATTATGTACTACGTCAATGTGATTAATAACACATTATTAAAACTATTATTGATTTCAATAAAATTTTATATAAAAAATATATATTTTTTTTTATATTGTAGGTACCTACATCACTATTTGAATAATTTGATGAATCCGCAACTAATATCTAATTCAATTTAAATTTATTGTAACAGTTTGTTTTAAAAAATTGATTTTTAAAAAACTGCACAACCAATGAACTCCGGAAGTAAATTATTTTTATTTTTTTTTTTGTAATAATTTAGCAATTAGGTAAAATTTCGATTTCAATTTCGGTTTAATAAATCAAATTAATTTAATCAAAAATAATTTTATATACCATATTGGTGGCAAATCATTTGGAAAAAAAAAATGTATAATTATTATTAATATGGTGGACTTGTTTAACATCTCTCCAAATAGTAATAAAAAGTCCGGTAGACTATTTGGAAAAAGTATTTTAAAGATTTACTTATTAATATCATACTTTTCATCAGCCGGTCTGTCCACAGCTCTTTTACATATACATGGGAGAATTATACATAGGTAGAGGCAGATATTGTATGGCACGTAACAATATTAGTTAGAGACAAATACACCTAACAGTTTTACACATCCGCAACGGATCTATAGTGGAGCTAAACTTAAAAAACATTGTGTCACTCAACTTTAAAAGCTCCTTCTCGGTTTATAAAATCATAAATAAGCTTTGAATTAATTCAATATTTTAACGGCTGAGTGGCACAGTGAATTCATTGGAGAGACTTGGATTCGAATTCCAGTGAAAAAATTAACTTATCTGGTTTGGAACTCAACTCAGCGACCATTCTTTTAATAAAAAATACATTAATATAACAATATATATAAATAATTTAATTTAAAAATATAACTCACAGATATAGAAATACTTTATAACCAAATTAAAAATTATCAGAATTTTATATAATAATAAATAATTGTAGAATTTAGTCAATTAGAACTTCGCTTTTAAATCAATCCTGGTACTATTCAGTTCACAAAATCCCCTTATTCTATTTTAATGAACTTTAACAATTCAAACAGTACAATTGCATAACAATATTATTGAAAAGTAATTTTCAATAATTATTATGGAATTTGTTGAATTTGATATGAAGTACCAATCCACGACATAATTGTAATCAAAATTCAAATTTTAATAATTTATAAATTTATTCTATATACTATTTTAGTAAAATATGTTCTAATATAACCTCTCTTCCATATTCTACCTTTCATTTACAAGCATACATTTTTACAATAAGAAAATGGGTCAATAATCATTTAATGGTCATACATTTCACAATCCATGTTATTGAAATTATTTTTTTTCTAATTAATAACTGATTTGATAAGTGCTTAAGTATACGGAATTTAAATTTAAATTTTGAAAATGATTTGTTAAATGTTTAAATTGATTTTTCATTAATAAAACAATTAGAATATGTTACGATAGCTCTTATATCAACAAGTTAGTAAGGGAAGAATAATCGAATATATATACAAGTTCATTCCCACTATTTATAAAATAAAATTAGAAAATTTACAAGATATGATATTCTTGAGTACTCGTATTTGTAGAATTTTGTATAATTATTTCTTAATGTGTAAAAGAAAACACAATATAATGATCTTAAAATTTCATTTAAAACAAACATTTGAATTTAAATAAGTTCACTTATAATATAACTGTGCTGAAATAAAAAAGCCACGGCATTATCGAATTTAATTATAAACTAAATATTAAAACCAAGTCTTTAATCTAAACTTATTCACTTTTTTTTTTTTTTTAACACGCTAGTCAAATCTAAGAACGAATACATAGCTAAAAAATAAATATTTAGGCTTGGCTATGAGGCAAAGCAGTTAGAAGGAAAATAGGATAGAAGATTAGAGTTGGATGGTATGTTAGAAACGAACTTATTAAGTTCTGTTTAAAACGTTGCAAATTGTATAATGGTCTATTTCAATCGGAAGGGAACACATTGGATGGAAGCATGTTCCATATTGTAGCGGTTCTCACAATAAATGAGTTTCCATAACCAGTTTTGAGCCACCTAGGAATTTCCACTGTGTAGAAGTGAGCACTTAATGACTCCCTGGTGTTGCGTTGAAACTTTTTAAAGAGAGGCATTATTGATTTTAATTCAATAGAGCAAGAATCAATACCTACAAGATATCTATAAAAGAGAGTTAAAGCTTCAATATTACGGCGAGTGCTAAGAGGAGTGAACTTTGCCCCTTTTATTACAACAGCGACATAAAAATTGATTTAAATTTAATACTCTACTACTCTGCTTTGGAAAATAGTGTTTATCCAAAATATACTTAAATAAGTTTTTGAATATTCCTACAGTAACAAAAAGCACTTTAGACATTTTTAATGTAATAAATATCAGAAACTATTAAGGTGATGACCCAATACTCGGTTTGCTTCTAACGTTTCTTCGAGCTTCCCTTTTCTATTTCATTAAGTTCCATTTAAATCATTATCGGTCATCATCTTTAGTCTTTAATTATACTTGACGTAAATAACATATATTATTCTATTTAAGAAAATTAAAGAAAGTTCTGCTTAATATGTTTTGAGTCCTGTCCCTATTCAAAGCATGGTAACAAAATATTCTAGCTAATGTTCTCATAGAAGATGGTTCTGCCTTTTTGAACCTAAGCCAATGATCGCATTTAGGTAGAACAACTGTATTTGGTTGTTATTTCCTGCACCGAAGGAATTAGAGAGTCGGAGCTAAAACTGTTTGAGTTTAGTTACTTAACTCGGTTTCAATTATATCTCCTTCTGTCAATAAATGGCCTCATTCAGCAACCGTGATAATGGCTTGTACCATGTAAAAGTTAAAAATTAGGCTAAAAAGGTATTTACTATATTCTGCAACACTTTTGGAAGACTTACAGTAGTTACTTAAGTGACATTTAATAATATTGACACAAATCGTAATAAAATATTCAGAATGCTTCCAGCATTCCAATTACACACATAAAATGGGTACTAAAATTTAAATATAACATAAAAATATTTTATTCCTATTTTTTTAAAACTAACAACAACCAAATGAAGAAGCAATTTTTTCAATGAAAACAAAGCTACCATGAGACTTTACCTAAAAACTTAATTTTACCCCTCAGCATATAAAACTGTTTTATTTTATTTGAAAATTGATAAAAAAAATTTTACATTCTGTTATTCCCTTCCTTATTTTTCAGAATGTTAAAACAATAATCAAATAAAACCAGATTCATTGTACTCGTATAAGTATATTAAGAGTATTCCTACTGACATACATATATACCTGCATTCTCATAAAAACTATCAATTTTTCTAACTCCTAGTTGAATTTAAAAAAATGTACTTGTTCAGTGGAAATATGTAATACTGAAAAAATATTTTATTTATATAACTCCATTACTATACAAGTACATATTGTATAATAATATATAATATAATAGAAAATCTTCTTAAAACAAGTAATATAACAACAGTAAGTTGATGCAACCAACTTAGTAATACCCTACACCTGAAACAATTAATTGACAGTTACATATTTCAAAATTTGCAAATTTCAATTTTCTAACCTTGCTAAATATGAAGATATGCATGTCAAGTCATGACAGGGGTGTGGCAGATGCCCGAACCACATCCCAACTTATCTCAAATCTTAAAGACATAGTATAAGCAGGCCAGAACATTAATATACCAAATATCAAATTTATTATTTATTAATTTCAAAGATATGCTTTTTCGGAAGAGGTGCGGGATTTACCCGAACCATCATTTCAATTCATTCACTTAAGGGGCACAGGTAAAACAGGAAGACACATCCTTGTAACAAATTTGATGATTTTCTTCTTATTGGTTTTCGAGAAATGGTTGTTTGTCTTTGGTTCAATCGAACTCTCAAGAATCAAAACCCTTGACCCAATCTCGCCCATTTTCAATCCCCGCCTAAATTTTATTAGTAAAAACCTACAGTTCCTATTGCTTTCATTAAGATAGTGCCATTATTTTTTGAAGGACGGGCTAATAGAAGTCGGTCAATCAACTCATGAAGTGACTTGTTCCCTTTTGATGAATCCCTAAATATATATACACAGTTAATATTTCCCTATACCTAATTTAGGTGCAGGGTACACAAATTCATATCACATCTCTATTTTCTCCTCATTTCTTTCTTTATCTGACAACAAGAAAATTTTTAAATATGTATGGAACAATTTTTTTAGCTTAGTTTATTTTTTTTTTATTCAATACACTGCAATTTTTCCACTACATCCATCTATTGTATATAGAATTTTTTGTTTTTACTATGATTATTACTTAAAAATGGCAGGTATTTCACTTTCAACCAGACTGCACTTTGAATTGATAATTTTAAAGTTTCAATACCGGAAACAAAAAAATAGTCACCTGTCTCGTTCTTGTCTTCTTTTCATACATTCTTTCTCCTGTCTTTTATTCATATTATAGTAAAGTTTCAAACCTGTAATATTAAATGTAGAGGAGTTCTTTCATATATTTTTTTTTTGAATTTTAAAATTTATGTTGATAACACTTTAAACACCTTCAATGTATTCTGTATAAAAATAGTTTTCAATATTACAATTGAAAATCAATGGTTCTATTAGATTGTGTCACATATTACACCGATTGCCAAAGCTTGCAATTAATAAAATATTTGTTTTTAAAAAAATCATTATCTTTTTAATTCACGTCTAAATAATCATTTTTTAATTACAAGTTTACATTTGTTTTGTTAATCTGGCGTTTACATACTGTCACTGTCTCATGTAAACCTGTACTGTCAATTGTCATGTATACTTTTCCTGTATTACAGACGGCACTATCGCCAACGAAATCAAAAAAAAATCTAAGATGATGCTGTCTTGGAAATGTAATTTAAAAATCTGACTGATAGCTCAGAAGTTAGCGTGGCGGCTTCTCAACCGAAAGTCTCGGGTTCTAGTCCTGGTAATTTTTCTCTTAAAATATCATTTTACAAATATAAATGGACTGTCAATACAATATTCGAACTCAACTTTGTTCACAAACAGTAAATTGACAAGCGATGGCAACAGTGTGTATAGCGACATAGTTTCACCTTCATGAATTTTATAAATTTAAAAACAAAATGAGTTAAAAACAAAATTTTACAATGACGATAATAATCACTTCTTTCAAAATTCAAACAATCAAAATTTCGACATTTTAAATTGGGCATACATCAAAATCTCGAAATTTAAAATTCCAGCACTTAAAATATAATTTTTACTTTATATGTATATGGAATAATAATTTACAATTTGCCAAATTTCTTGATTTCGATTTTGTTCTTCGAGACAATAGCGCTCACCTCTCATTAAGGTTAGAAGAATTTTCCCCCTATACTTTTAAATGTTGTTGACATTATGTGCAAAAAAAACAATTAGAACGTGTTTAAGAGTTGGATACAAAATTACAGTATCAATAATTTGTTTGGTGAAGGTGGAGCTGTGGCAGCCCTCCATATTTTAAATATTTTACTCTTGACATATGTTAAAACAAATAAATTCTTTATAGATTATGAAATTTAATTTTAAATTTATAAACTTTATAAAGGCTTTCCATTTTGAAATTTACACTTATTAATACTCCCATAAAAACAAAAATATTTGGAAGGGTTTCCACGAGAGTTTTCAAAGGCTTTGCTCAAGAATATACTGTCATCCTACTTCCCATTGACATAATCATAACATTTATAATTATTTTTTTAGTTATTTAAAATTTTCTATTAAAGTTTGAGTATAACTGATTTTAAAGCACTATTACAACATTGACTAAAAATTCTATACAGTTGATTTTTTTTTAAAACCATGTTTCCAGTTCCAGCACAAGATAAAGAACACATAAAAAAATTTGAGATCAAATCAAATTTTATTGTTCACTGGGAGAGATAGAAAAAATGTTAAAAGAAAAATTGCAATAAAAGTGAATTCAATTTAATTTGACAGGTACTAAATTTTGGTTTTTTCTGTATATTTATTATTGTTCCCAGTTCTCTCTGTTCCCAGTTCTTAATTTAATGTTCCAGACATAGATTTTCTCAATGTTCGATAAGATAAAAAATAAAAAGAAGCTTAAAAATACGTTTATAATTTAATTTTTTTTTTCTTATTATTTTTTTTATCTTTAACTTTTACTAAATTACTTTTTAAAGAGTTTCTATAGTAAATCTAAATGAATATCAAATGAAAATAATTTTATTTTAAATGATCGTAATTTAATGAAAATTTATTTCATATATTTTAAAAGACTATACATAAAATGGCTAACAAATCAATATGTTGGAAAAAATTTTAAAGAAATTATTTTTGAATATAAATTAAGTTAATATTAATGAAAGATTAAATAAAAACTAAATTAAATAAAATAAAATAGATTTAGTATTACATTTAAAGTTGTTCAAAGTTTATTATGTTATTTGATTGTAGTAGAATAGACTGTGTCAACTCTGGGATATCAGTATTCCCGTTATATAATATTATATCAGCCGGTTAATTACTTTTGGCAAAATTTCAGACGTTGTATATTTTATTCAGACGTTCTATATTTTATTCAGACGGTAGTTAACAACTATTGTATAAGAAATGCAGATGTGAAATATGAAGTTGTATGACAACTACTTGAACAATCTGCAGTAGACCAACCAAATTTTGCAGAAACTTTGGCCATAAAACTAAACTATTTTTGGCAAAATTTCAGACACCTAGCTTAATTAGGTGTAGAGTAATGCTCATATAAGAAAAGAAGTTGTATGGCAGCTAGTCGAATTTGTGGACCAAAATTGATGGATTTCAATAGCAATGACGACTATTGTATAAAAACGAATTTGTGAAAATTTCAAAATGCTAGCTTCTTTATTTTTTGAGTTTTTATAGGACGAAAAGACGAACATACATATCTAAATCGATTTATTTTTCGATTCTGATCCGATCCATACGCTTGAGTCTATACTTACCCCTTCTACATCCTTCTCCGCGTCACAAACGTAATGGCAAATTTGATATAACCGTTTGGACTTATAGTCATAAAAAATTCAATTACAATTTCATGTAATTTAAACAAATTAATTGCGATTGAGGTAATTATGAAAAAACAAGTAATCATTAAATTTGCAGTAATTTATCCATATCCATTTATTATACTTCCTCCCTCACCACTATAAATCAAAAGCTAATGATGCTATCTTGATGAAATTTAAGTTCTACGTTACCAATGACGAAAGAGACGGGGATTGCAAATGAATGATATCGGACCATGGATGCGGATTTTTGAACCTTCAATAATAATAGGGCAAATGAATTGAATAGGGCAAGCAAACATATCTCCTAGATTAATTAAAATAGAACCTTTAAACTTGGTACAAGGGTGTATTTTCCTATGTTTCTTAATTGTTGAATAAATTGGAGTTATGCTTCGGATAAAAAAATAAATTAGAAACAAATATTTTTAACAAGTGCTATTGTCATTGTGCTCATATTTTAATATTTTTAATTGAAAACGAAAAGTATTTAATTACTTTTTAATGTAATGATTATTAAAAAAAATAATTAATTAATGGTTTTCCAGACAATTATTTTATTGGCTCAGCACAATGGTTTCAGACAAATTATTACAATCATAGTTCTAACAACAGGAAAAGACTGTTGTAAATGACTATAGGACCTATGGACAAACAGGGTCGTTGGCTTGTTATTATATTTATTAATACATTTTTACTTAATTCTGTTTTTAATTTTGATTTATTAAACGCCGAAACATTTATAAATAATTTTATGGTTGTATACATTATTGATACCAAATCTAATGGATGACTCATTGAAAGCAGTTCCCAAAACAATATTCAAAACTAATAAATAACTTTTAATTTCGCTTTAAAATTTCGATTTTTGAAATCTTAGTCTTCCCCTTTCTAATATTTACATTAAAAGCAATATCAAAACAAATTAGCATATTAATCAAGAAAAAAATGGCTTTGATCATTCATTTTCATTCATAAAATTGGCAAATTCAAAAATTATTAAAAACACTTTTGATTTTTAAAAAAAAATCTACAACAATTCATTGTAACAAAAATAAGTTCACTATAAAAACATTTCTCAGTTATTTAAAAAGTAACAGTAGTTTGGCTGAATTTGCCTCCTAAACAAGATAACAATAATTAAATTAAACTAAAACAATAATGAAGGTAAAATAAAATAATATAACATTTAAAACCACCATTTTTGATTAAATTACGGATTTACAAAAAACTACGATCAAACAAAATTTGAACTTTCTTTTACATATAGATATTTATTTGCTTGATTGCTGTACTTACCTATGCTAATGCTTGCATCTTAGAAAATGGAGACTGTGATGGTCTTCATAATCATGGTGGCGGCGATGGGCATGTAAAAACCATCCGTGTCATTGAAGAACGTGGTGGAGGTGGTGGTTTTGGTGGTGGCGATGGAAGCAGTCATGGAGGTGGCGGTCATGTTCAAACTATTCGAGTAATTCAAGAACATTCTGGTGGTGGTGGAGTTGGTTATGGTGGCGGTCACGGCGGTGGACATGGGCATGCTGCCGTTTATACAATTCGTTTTATTGAAGAACATGCTGAAGGATATGGTGCTGGAAGTTTCGTAGGCGGCCATGGTGGTAGTGGACATGTTGAAACTATTCGTTTAATTAAAGAACATGGTGGTGGGGGTGTTGGTGGTGATAATAACGGTGCTCAAATTATTAAAGTAATTGCTGCTGCTGCTGCTGGTGGTGCTGAAGGATCAGCTGGAGGTTATAGCACTGGTAGTGGTGGCGGTGGTTGGGGTAAATAAATCTCTAAATAAAATAATGTTGTTCTAGTTGTAAAAAAAATTGTTAATTAGTGAGTCAAATACAAACTAAATAGAGTTTTTTTTATACAAAATCAAAATTTTTGGAATAAATTGAATTAATTCCGTTATGATCGTGATTATCTATAACTTTGCCTACATAGTTTTACTCTGTCCGTCCGTATGTTTACAAAAACCGTTTACACCTTTTACACCGTTTTAAATTAAGAGAAAAGAATAATTTAATGGAAGAACATTTTTCCATAGCCCTACCCGTTACGGAACTGCAGCCAATCAAATTCTAAAAAAGCTTTAAATTTAAATTGTTATAACAAGGGTTCTTTTAGATTTATTTTCAGTATGAAAACGGTAAATGAAAGCTGCTTGGGGTTCCCATACTATTCTAAAATTCACCGTTATTCAAAACTCGATTTTTGCAATATTTTGACTTTTCATATCTTCGGAAATATTTTTTTTGTCACGCAAATTTTTTTTGTTTTTTCTAGAATCTTTTTAAGTTCTAAAGAGATCAAGTTTACTATTAAATTATAAAGTCAAACAGCAAAGGTTACGAAATAGATATAAGGTGAAGTATATGATTCGAATCAGAATCGAAAAATGTTCGCACTGTAATTCAGCTGCTAAAAGAGTCTGAAATTTTCATAGATTTATTAAAATGTAAAAGTGGCGTTACTATTGCAATTGAATAAATTTGCTCTTCGGTACGAGAAATTGACTTATAGCTCTATATTATAATAAAGTAAATACACAAGTAATGAAATATTACAAAAGTAATTTCTATTTAGGGTCTTTAGGTGTTGGACCTACCCCAAATTTTGTTTGACTATTGCTTGGCAAAAACCGAATAATGTTTGGCTTACATTATGTTCCACTGACTATCTTAGAATTGGATTTTCCTTCGCATTTCTAATTTACATTTACAGTATTTTATATATATTCTTCAAAATTATTCTACAAAAGTTTAATATTTCAAAAAATTTCAATATTGGATTTATGAACGAACAGTACCACCAATTTTTATTTGTTGAAAGCATATGAAGCTTAATGAAAATTCAGCTATAACAAATTATAAACATAATTAAGTTTAATTTAATTTGAAATTTTTAGTATTAAAATTGAATAATTAGAAATAATTTTTTAGCAACATATTTTTAGCACATTTTCAAAAGATTTTGTAAAAATGTGCCTACATAATTTTACTCTGTCCGTCCGTCCGTATGCTTACAAAAACCGTTTACATCTTTTACACCGTTTTAAATTAAGAGAAAAGAATAATTTGATGGGAGAACATTTTCCATAGCCCTACCACTTACGTAGCTGCAGCTACACAAAGATTAAAAAAGCCCTAAATTTAAATTGTTATAACAAGAGTTCTTTTAGGTTTATTTTCAATATGAAAACGGTAAAAGAAAGCTGCTTTGGGTTGCCATACGATTCTAAAATTCACCGTTACACAAAACTCAATTTTTTCAATATTTTGGACTTTCATATCTTCTAAAATATTTTTTTGTGACGCCCCTTTTCTAGAATCTGTTAGGAATCGAAAATTGATATTTTTTTTATATTTAAATATCTATAACTTGAATACAAATTTTTTTTTGATAATATACAAAATTATTTAAAGCTTTAATATTATATTTTAACATATGTTAAAGGTTATCTTTAATTTAAAGTGGGTCCTTAGAATTGAAGAAAATGTGTCTTAGTTTTAACCAGTTTTGAATCTTCGATGATCAAATTCTAAGAAAAACTCCAAAATTTTTCGGCGGAAATCGCATTTAATTTTCTACCCAAAATTTTGGGCGGGTAAAGTGTGGATAGATCCTCGAGAATCAATATAAGTTTGCTTAGCATAAATTTGGGAACCTTTCCCATTGAAGAGCTTTTAGGACTTAAAAATTTCCAATTATTATAAATCGTGTCTTAGTCACCAGTGCATATATATTACCAAAATAAAACTCTGTATGAAACACTATATAAATTTGAAAATGTGCTTTTTTTAAAACCCCTGATTTTTTTCATCACTTGTTTATTGAAGCGATTACCTATTTTCTATAGACAAGTTTTTTTTACATTTATGTTAATTTCTTACAGTTATGTTAAAATTTATAATTTTAAACTTTCTTATTATATCATTATCATTCTCGTGATATTAGACATGCAAAAAAAATTTAAATGTTTGTAAAAATATATTTATGTTTATACCCGTATGACTATATAGTCAAAGGGTATAATAAATTTGCCATTACGTTTGTGACGCAGAGAAGGAGGGGGGGTAGATATAGACTCAAGTGTATGGATCGGATCAGAATCGAAAAAAAAATCGATTTAGCTATGTATGTCCGTCCGTCTGTCCTTCCGTCCGTCAGTCCGTCAGCACGATAACTCAAAAACTAAAGGAGCTAGGATCTTGAAATTTTGGCAAATTAGTTTTTTTGCAATAGCCGTCATTGCTATTTAAATCCAGCCATTTTGGTCCATGATCTGACCAATGGCGTAGTGGTAAAGACGCCGCCCTTCATGCGGAAGGTCTCGGGTTCAAACCCCGGTCAGATCATATCTAATAAAAAAATATCGTAAAATTGTATAATTATATCGTAATAGTTTATATCGTAAATAAGATTTAATAAAAATATATAAATAATTCTTGTGTAAGATAATAGATGGCGCACAAAGTTAACATTTGCGCATTCATATTACATAACTTTATACAATAGCTACAGCCGAGTAATCAACGGCTTAGTGAATATTATGATTAAAAAGAAACTGAAGCCAAGTTTAAAATAAACTTGGTGAATGCCCTATACTCCTTAAAGGAGTGGAAAAGGAATAAAAAAAAAAAAAAATTTTGGTCCATGGGTTCGGGTAGCTGCCGTACAACTTCTTTTTTTATATGAGTATTACTCTGTACCTATTACAGCTGCTTGTCTGAAATTTTGCCAAAAGTAGTTTAGTTTTATGGCCAAAGTTTTTGCAAAATTTGGTTGGTCTACTGCAGTGGGTTCGAGTAGCTGCCATACAACTTCTTATTTTATATGAGCATTATTACTCTCTACCTAATGAAGCTGGGTGTCCTAAATTTTGCTAAAAATAGTTTAGTGTAATGGCCAAAATTTCTGCAAAATTTTGTTGGTCTACTGTTGAGGGTTCGAGCAGCTGCCATACAACTCCTTCTTTTATATGAGCATAACACTACACCTAATAAAGCTGGGAGTCTGAAATTTTGCCAAAAATTGTTTAGTGTAATGCCCAAAGTTACAGCAAATTTTGGTTGGTCTACTGCAGAGGGTTCGAGTAGCTGCCATGCAACTCCTTCTTTTATATCAGTATTCCACTACACTAATAAAGCTGTATGTTTGAAATTTTTCCAAAAGTAATTTTGCGGATGATATAATGTATATGATACGGTCATACGGGTATCCCAGAGTTGACACAGTCTACTCTACTACACTCTTCCTCGTTTTTTTTTAAATATTTCGATTATTAAAAGTTGATTTATTTTATTTATTTGATTATTTTTCATATGAATTTCAAATTTGTAAATTATAAAAAACTAGCTGTTGACCCGTCACAGAATGACGGAAGGACAATTAAAAGAAGAACTTTTTCTATTTAAAAACTATTTCTAATTTCATTATGTACATTATGTTAAAAGTTACACATTATATATCGCATATTATTTATTTATTTATTTATTTGACTCATGCTTAACTCAAACACGTTACAAATTTTTTACTTAAAACTAACAAAGTGTAATAAAAGATATTAAATATTACAAAACTAATTAATGCAAAACTAAATTTATATAAAAAAAATCATGCAAAGAAAAAAAAAAAAGGAAAATAGAATATTCAATTAAAATATGAAACAAAATTCATTAACAATATTCAATATAATAATAATTAAAGGTTTAACAAAAAACAAAATTATTAAACAAATTTAAGAATAAAATTGAATATGAAAAATAATAAAAAAAAAATAAACAAAAATCAATAATAAACTAAAGATAATCCCAAAATTTTACCGATGCAAATACAAATCTTTCTTTAATGTTAATTTGGTTAGTTGAAGGTTAATACAGTGTTTATATTTATTGCATAAAGCCATCATTCTGTTAAGAGGCTCGTATTTACCATAATTGGTACGGTGAAACTGAAGATAAAACATGTTATGTGTTCTTAATCTAGAAACTGGACAGAAAACTACCCTATCAAGTAATTCCTTAGAAATAGTGTTGCCTTTGAGTAATTCTGTTAAAAATATTATATCAGCAACCTCACGACGTTTTTCAAGAGTGTTATGATTTAATAAATTTAGCCGATGCTCATACGGAGGGAGATTGAACGGATCTTCCCAGGGCAGATGACGAAGAGCAAATCTAAGAAATTTCTTTTGGACAGATTCAATCCTATTAACATGGACTCTATAAAATGGATTCCATACCTGGCTGGCATACTCCAAATTGGGTCTTACCAAGCAAGTATAAAGAGAATTAAGAACATAAGGGTCTTCAAATTCTCTTGCCCAACGCTTGATAAAACCCAGCATAGAATTTGCTTTATTTAATATATAGGTATAATGAGGTTGAAATGAGAGTTTACTATCAAAAAATACTCCCAAATCTTTAATTGAAGCAACAGATAGAATAGTTTGATTATTAAAAGAATAAGTACATGATAATTGATTTAAACGACGCGTAAAAGAAATAAAAGCACATTTAGTAATGTTAAGAAGAAGGTTATTATTAACACACCAGTTATGAAAACGGTTTAAATCATCTTGTAAAGCTAACGAATCATCTAATGATTTAATTTTTTTAAAAATTTTCATATCATCGGCATATATTTTAATGTGACTATTGTAAATTAATGAAGTAACATCATTTATCGAAATAATGAACAATAAAGGGCCAAGATGACTACCCTGAGGAACCCCAGTGAGAGCCAAAAATGGGGTCGAAATTATAGATCTAAATAGAATTGAATAACTTCGATCTGAAAGATATGAGGAAATCCAATTTATAAAGTATGAGGGAAAACCTAATTTTCTTAACTTAAAAATGATAATATTATGGGGAAGAAGATCGAATGCTTTACTGAAGTCGGTGTAAATTACATCAGTTTGAAAGCCATCCTCCATATTTTTAAGAAAAATTGATGTAGCCTCAACAAGGTTAGTAACGGTAGACTTATTTTTCACAAAGCCATGTTGATATGGTGATAAGAAGGTGACGCAGTGATCATAAATAGAATCAAAAACAATTAATTCAAAAAGTTTTGGAATCGAGGATAGTTTTGCTATCGGTCGATAATTAGTAATGTCATTTTTATGATCTTTCTTATGAATAGGTCTAATAAAAGCACTTTTCCAAATAGATGGAAAAACCCCAGTAGCTAAAGAGCAATTAAATATGGTGGACAGTGGGCCAGCCAAAGAGGCAGCGCATTTTTTTAAAAATAAGTTAGGGATACCATCACTTCCAGGACTTGGATTATCATCAATTTTATTTATGTAATTCAATACCATGTTAGAATCTATATTAATATTTGTAAGTGTAGTTTTCGGAAAATTTTCAAGGTGAGAGAAATTTGCTTCATTTACAGAAAAGGTTGAAGTAGAGTAACTAGAAGAAAAGAATTCACGAAAAAATTCGCAGATGATTTTGGAGTCATTACTAACAGAATTTTTATAATTGAAAAAGGTTGGGTATTGATCACTTTTTCTTTTAGAGTTTATATAATTTCTTCTTGTATCTTAAAACTTGAAGATGAATAAGTTTGTTAGTCTACTTTTATATGTTTCGTGTTTATAAAATATTGGGGTCGTTAGTTCAAATCCCTTCTTGGTATAATTTTTTTTTAATTTTAATTAATATTTATTTTTATTTAAGGACGTACTTGCTTAAATTAAATAAATTAATAAAAGATTTTAAATTTTTTTAAAGGTTCATTTTGTTTTAATAATGATCTATATCTCCATTTATTAATGTTTTGTATATATATTTTTAAAAAATGTTGCTATACATTCTATATCTATACATTCTATTCAAATCGAAATACTTATTTGTTGCTAACATTCTATAATGCACCTACTCAACCTTGCTAAATAATGTATCTATTATTTATATTTACGTAAAATTGTATTAAATAAATGTTGATTTTTGAATTGAATTTTGCATTATCAAATGCAAATTATAAATTTTATTTGGAATTTTTTTAATATACCTAATTTACTTTAAAAAAAATTTATTTTGTTTGGCTTTTCAGGTGCATTGAGCTCAGATATTGTATACCCGAAGCCACTTGCCCAAACTTAACACCATTTTCTTCCATTTTTATCTTTTTTTAAATAGTAAAATATTTAAAAGATTATGAGGGAAACATGAAGGGATGCGGGATAGATGAGGGAGAGTTAAGAGCGAGATGTGGGAGAGATGAGCGAAACTTTGAAATTACTTTGACACATTGCTTGGTTTATTTGCTTAAGAAAAGCAAGCAATGCATCAAAGCGAATAATTAAGACTTACTACACAAATATTCATGTGAAGCACAGTCTTCTTAATTTTTATTTACAAAATGTTTTACTATTTATTTAAAATTTCCAGAAAATCATCTGTGATTTTTAAAGCTGAAATGAATTAATTCATAAACTAATAAATAAATTTTATTTCATCAAAAAATTTCTTTTTTATTAAAAATAAATAAAATATTTTTTGGCCTGCTTATGATAATTTTGAATATTTTATTTTCTAAAATAAAACACATCCAACAAAACAGTAATATTTTATTTTTTTATAATTAAACACATCCAACAAAACACATTTAATTGAATGCGTTTGTTACACCTCATTCTAGACAAATATATTAATAATAATAATAAAATTCAGTGAAAGTGTTGCTTTATTTATATTTTATTTAAAATAAATATTAACAGTATTAAAATTTTGAAATTAACTTTAAAACAAATGGAAATACAACGAAAATTTGAATAAAAGGTGAATGTCAAGGTCGCATATTTCAGCTTTTGACTAATTATTCACTGTCTGTCAGTGTCTTTTTTAGAAAGTTCTTTTTAATTTTTATTTAATAGAAAGTGACAAAGAAAATATTATATTTTGATTTTTAAGCCTTTCTAGTATCAATATTTTATTTAATAAAAACAAATTAAGTTCTTTATTTATATTTAGGAATTATGTAGTATTTACAAAATCACTCATCCTACCTTGAGCATATAAAAGGTGGTTAACAATTACTTCATGTACTTGATCAGAAAGTTTATAATATAAATATTTTATATTTACATTATATTCCACTTTTTTAATCAACAACTCTTACGATCTGTCAGTCAACTTGCACAATTTAGAGATTCTTCAAATGTCAACTTGAGCAAAATATTGACTTTCTAAAAGTATAGAATTTTCGAATATAATAAAATGTGAATTTTATTTATCGTAGATGTTGAAAACCACTCTTTTATGTCTTCGAAATATATTTTCGTATATGTTTCAACAATAAAAGGAAGCTAAAGCCCTCTAACCGCCATTAAAAAAATTATAGAAACACTGCTTCTAAAACAAACTCTAAAATCCATCATCATTCATATATGCATATTCTGGAAAAAACGTATAATCCTAATTTTGTAACCAAATCTAAAATCGCTTCTATTTATTTTTATTGTATAGACTTTTTATGTAGTGGAGCGGCTGTCCCCAAAGCCTCACAAAAAAAATTATTGAAACTTTAATTTTGAAACTAACTCTAAAATCCATTCTAATTCAGAAACTCGACGCCTGTACATATAATAAACATCAACATTTTTGTAAAAGACGTATAATCCTGCTTTTGAATCCATAAACATTGTCTAAATATTCTGAAGAAGGGATTACTACCATAAAAATAATTTTAAATTTTGTTTTTAACTGTCATTTTCTTAGTTAATATTTTGGTAAGGCTACATTTTGTACAATCGACATTTTTGCAAAAAAAAGTTGAAATTTTGTCAATCGATTCAATGAAAGTCTATATATAAAGTAAGAATTTTTTAAAAAACATCGTAAAAACTCAACAATACTCTTCATATATAGCATGTTACTTAATTTCTTTATTAAAACAAATCTTTCTACTACTCGTACTTTATTTTTATACCCGTATGACTATATAGTCAAAAGGTATAATAAATTTGCCATTACGTTTGTGACGCAGAGAAGGAGGGTGGTAGATATAGACTCAAGTGTATGGATCGGATCAGAATCGAAAAATAAATCGATTTAGCTATGTATGTCTGTCCGAGTGTCTGTCCGAGTTTTTGCAAAATTTGGTTGGTCTAGTGCATTGGGTTCGAGTAGCTGCCATACAACTTCTTAGTTTATATGAGCATTGCTCTATACCAATTGAAGTTGGGTGTCTGAAATTTTGCTAAAAATAGTTTAGTGTAATGGCCAAAGTTACTACAATATTTGGTTAGTTTACTGCAGAGGGTTCGAGTAGCTGCCTTACAAATCCTTCTTTTATATTAGCATAACTGGTATGTTTGAAATTTTGCCAAAAGTAATTAATGTTTATAATAATAATGATATAATGTTTATATAACGATCGTACGGGTATCCCAGAGTTGACACAGTCTACTCTACCACACTCTTCCTCGTTTTACTTTGAAGAAAATTTTCAATTTTATTCATAGCACTCATTTTTTTGAAGATTCAAATTGTTCTAATATCATTCAATTATAACCAATCAAGAATTAAGATCTCTTTGAAAAACCGACTTAAAATAACAATGAAATACCAAATTTATTGAATAATTTTCAATAATTTAAAACTTTTATTAAATTCAATAAACTTATGATTCGGCACAGCATATAGTTTAATTCAAATCGCAAAATTCCAAGGCATAAGTTCTCCAAGAATTTTACAAACATATTTTACTCGTTCGCCTCGACGATTTCTTCGCCTTAATGTTGTTTTTCGAAGTTTTATCCAGCGTCCATTCACTTTTCTCCAGTGGATTTTTCTTTTAATCTTAGTACACACCACAACTGAAAAATTTTTAAAATTTTAATAATTTATTTTTTTTTAAGTTTAGTTTAGGATAGCGATTATAAATTGATATTAAGTTAATATCTGTTCGTACCTGGCCTTTTAGGTGCAATAATTTCTTTTGGAACATTTTTATTTTCTGTTCTTTTATGTGCTAATGGCCTTTTAGGTACAACAATTTCTTTTGGAACATTTTTATTTTCTGTTCCTTTATCTGCTAATGGTTTAAGAACATTTGTAACCTTTCCAACACCAACTACAATATTCGCTTCAGTTACAGAGGTTTTATCATTTGCAACTTTTATACTAGTCTCAACTTGGTCACTTGTATCAGCTTGAACTAAAATTAGAAAAAAAATTTTTTATTTGGTATTAAATAAAATCTAATACAAAATAACCGAGCTAATCTGATAACTAGAACACAATTCATTTAAAATAAGTTCTAATAATAAGAATATAATATTTCCCACCCTCTAAACATGCACATATATAAATATATATATATATATGTATATAGAAAGAATTTTAAGGCACTTAAAAGGAAAAAAACGATTCGCTAATTTAGAATCATTCGAAATTTAATTTATTTTGAAACTAATAATTACCGTTAGTACTAATAAAAAATAATAAATTTAATATTAAGAATAAAATCATTTTTACTTGTTTTAGTTTCGAAATCTAAATTTAAAATAAATTAAGATATTTCAGTGTTCTCACAATATATATAATATTACGTATATATTCGTTTGTATGAATGTGTTTAAAAAGTTTTAAAGTGTGAAAATTTTAACAATACTAATTAAATTTAACGGTTTTTTTTTTTTAACTGGAATTTATGCTAGTGAATAAATTTAATTGTATCAAATGGAATAAAATTTAAACAAATCTTTGCTATTCGTGGCAAAAATCGTATAAAATGGGTAGGGTGAAATAAAGCCTAGAACAATAAAGACTAATAGACTTAATTAACTTCAGATAAATTTCGAGAATTAGGCTCTATATTATATTTCTAAATGAAATAATGCCGAATTATTTTTAAAAAATTATGGAAATAAAGCCTATTTATAATTTTATATTTCAATAAGATATTTTTTACATGTTTCAGTTCATTTAAATAATAAAATTTTTAGAGTTGATTACAAAAGCAGGTTACAATATCCAATTTTTCCAGAATGTATATATATCTAAATACTATAAAAAAGGTGGAAACCTGGTTTCGTAAACGACTATAAAATCCCTTCAAATAAATGCATATATACAACAAAAACTTTTATTTTGTTAACAGAGTAGAGCATTAGCAGAGGCAGCAGCTACTAATCCTTCAAGGAAAACGTTAAGGTAGTTTCAAAGAGAAAGCCTAAGGCACCAGTGAATAATGCTTCAAAGAGGAGAGCGTGAAGACAAGGGGTTTGACTAAAATATGGAAAATTTTTTGTAATCAGTTGAAAATATTCAAATATAACAGTCGGCTACAAATTTGGGATTGGAATAAATGTATGTTATCTTTAATTTCGTCAACGTTCAATGTGAATGCATTCATATAAAGGATAGAGTTATCGTATATAAAACATAAACACACAAAACCCACCTTAAACACTATTTAGCTTTACATTTATGAAAAATTAGTTTCAAAATTTCCTTTGGTATTCCTCCTCTAATACCTCCTCTATTCCTCCTTAAAATTATACAGTATTTGCATGGTAACTACAATCTGTACCTATTAGCTAGACCACCTGGAAATTTAAAATTACCAATTTTTGGTAAGTTGCATTTCTTTTTCCAAATCTAAATAATAAATAAAGAAATTTACAAAAAACTATAAATAATTTCCATCGAATAAAGAAAACAATATTTTTCTTTCAGATTCATAAACCCATTTTTTATTTACTTTCCCAAAAGTACACTTGTTCAATTGTAAAAAAAAGGAGTCCATATTCCAAATTCTACCTTGATAGACTTGTTCTTGATTATATCCGCATGAGGGAAATTAAAATCATAATAAATATAAATAGAATAATATAAATAAAATAAAAATAAAAAAAAATTTTTTTCCATAAATATACTTTTATTAAAATATTGCTAGCCCTCTAAAATGTAGAAAATAAAAAATTTATGGGAGATCTTGGGAACTTATGATGTTTAAAGTAAATTGCTGGGGTACGAAACAGTTCTTTTAAAGCTTGAAAACTTTTAAGCTTAAAATATTGAAAATTTGCGTTAACCAACAATTGATGGTAGATTTAAAAGTGTTTTAATATAAAAGTAAATTTCTGAAATGAGGGACAGTTCTTTTTTCTGTTAACCTTAATCCAGCAATTTACTTTTATATTAAAACATCATAAACTATAAACAAAATACGCACACACATATTCATATAAAATAATTATTATTAACTATCAATCCAAAAATGCAAATAAACTTACATTAGGGTTAGACACATTAAATTATATATACCTACTATAATATATACATAACATATACTGATATACTTACACTTCGCAAACATTTTGTATTACGCAGATTATGCTTCAATATCTAGTGGAATCAAAATTAGGATAAATAAAGAAAACATTGCGTGCATTGGGTTCATGCAGCTGCCATACAACTTCTTCTTTTATATGAGCATAACTCTAAAAAAATTAAAATGTTTTTTTGGACGTAAAATTGCATTAAATAAATGTATTAAATAGAATTAAATAAATGGTTAAGAATTGAGGTGTTACATTATCAAAGTGAAGTATTTTATTTAGTTTATTTATCAAAATAAATAAACTTCTAACGAGGGTCGAACTCAGAACTCTTTACACCAGAAGGCACTTCGCTAACCTTTACATCTTAGAATTCATTCAAATATATGGTCAGATATTAATATTAAGAATGCATAATATGACAGTTTGAAAATTAACCCATAGATACCGGCAAGCTAATATAAAAGTATATAATTAATTTGTCATTACGTTCATTAGGCAGTAAAGGAGAGTTGGCAAATGAGGACTAAAGTGTATGGTTCGGATCCCAATCGGATAAGAGAGCTAAGATTTTGAAATTTTCACAGTTTTTATACAAGATTTCCGTCCTAAAAAAAAAATTGTTTCATTTTGTCGGAAACTAGTTAATTCAAAAATTTTATGTGTGTGTGTGTGTGTCTGCTAAAGCGGGAACTCTCTTAAATTTCAACCGATTTTGATGAAATTTGGTATGAATGTTTTTTTGTCAAAGGTAAGGTTAAGTTCGTTGATGTGCCAAATCGGACAAAGGGATCGAGAGGCTCCCATACAAAAACACCATCTACTATCCAAGAAACCCTCGAGTTCTAACCGTACATATTGGTGGGTACCTATGAAGAATAGCTTTTATAAATTGATTCTAGTATCATGGGGTCAATTCTCAACCTGTTTTAATGAAATTTGGTATGAATGCTTATTTTTGCTAAAATAAAGAACGGCTTCAAATATGGTTCAAATTGGATCATAGCGGAGTGGACTCCCATATAAAATAACGAGAAAAAGAAAAGTTTATACAATCTAACTCGAATTTATTCTTACGTTTTGTAATTAAAGATTCAATAACAATGACTTTTAAATGTAATTTAAATTGATTACACAATGTTATTAATTAAACTTTAAACTTTTAAACTTTTTTATTGTGTCCCAGAAATTTTTTCAAGCATATCAAATTTTTTACATATTCAAAACTGCCAGTTGTCCGCTAAAATTACATTGTATTATGCCATAATTTGTTTAGAATACACCACAATTAAAAGTATTTCACTACAAAGAGTATGTGTGCCACAGGGATGATTTTTAAAAATATTTTAAAACGCTTTAAATTAAAAATAAAGGGTTTTTTTTATAAATTTTCTTATAACAATGGTTACAAAATTATTCCATTACTATATTTTACATAATGGATACTTTTTGTTTGAAATTTGTTTGTTTTTGATGTGAACCAAACTCTTTAGTGTTCTACTGCCGTAAAGATTTGTTACTTTGATTGAGAAAATTTTAGTATTTGATAACAAATTATTTTTGGAAAAAAAAAGATATAATTTTGAACTTCTACTTTACATTAATTCTAAAGTGGTGTATTCAAAAATATGAACACGAGCATATCGTAGGGTTGCATTAGACTGCCTATACATTGTCACATGAATGTATTTCATATAATATAAGCAATCGCTATACATTTTTATATAATCAGTGGCGTAGTGGGTGAGGTACCGTTCTTTCAATCAAAAAGCCTCGGAATCGACTTTCGGTTTGGTCATGTTCTTTAGTAATAGATTTTGGAAATATGATATATTTAAAAAAAAAATCTTTTAGTTTATAGATTTCTTGACAAACAAATTTGTTAATTAAATTATCAGTGAAACTAAAGATACTCTAAATGTAAGCTTAGTCTAATGTAATTGTCGCTGCTTTTAATCCTAAAAATATTCAAACACGTAACATCAGAATTACAATGATTACTGATTTTGAATTACTCGAAAAAATCAATACCTGTTATTTGTAAGGACTAATGAGTAATAGACAGGCCTATCGAAATAATTTTTAATAGGCATTGTATGGTTTTTTTTTCTATTCGTGTTGAACAAGGTTCTTCTACCACACCTCGTGCGTAATGACACCTCGTGACTCTATACTGTTACTAAATTAAATTTAAAGGTATATATTTTAATCTAAAGATATTTTTTTTTTTAAAACCTAAATTAAACACTTAAATTTTTATGCTTTATAACAATTATTTATTGTTTAAATTAATTTTTTGTATTTTGAACAATCAATGGTTTATATTTTAGTTTAAATATTTTTTCGAGACTGGAACAAATCTTTCTGTCAAATGAATTACTTCTTTGATTTTTCTTTTCCATATCACTTAAATCACGATCCAAAGCACATAATACAACTTGAAAATATTCAAAAAAAAAAATAGAATAAAATATTTTAATAATTTAAAATAAATAAACTGAGTGATTACAGACTTATTTATGGTTATCAGATAAAATAAATTACTAAACATAAATATTTTATACCTCTCCTTGATTTGCCTCCAACCCATTTTGTTCTTAGTTTTTTAATAGTTGAATCATGCATCATCATATTATTTAGTATCATTAATTTTTGTGCACTAAATGAATTAAAAGTTCTTTCTAGTTGGGCCAGTGATCTTGGACTCATTAAATACGATGTTGATGGCATTTGAGCTTCAACTAAAATTAAAATAAAAATTTGTATCAAATTTAAATAAAAATTTTTCAAATTAAAAATAATTAATAACTTTTTTGTAATTTAAATATTAAATTACCATTAGAATTTATAAATAAAATGAAATTTAATATTATGAACCAAATCATTTTTGATATTTGGAAGTTTACTTTCAACTAAAATAAATTCATTTTACAAGTTTCACTTATAGTTTTTTACTTTAATTGGTTGGTGTGAATGTTAATTGGAATTTTTAATCAATACTAATTAAATTAAACGGTTTTTTATTTAAATATAATAAATATTGCATATAAACAATACAAAGAAATATATTTCAAATAACTTAGTGAAACTAATTGTTATTTTCAACAAAGAATTTATTTGAATGTTAGAGGCCTCGATGATGTAATGCGTAAGCATTTGGCTTATTAACCGAGGGGGTATGGGTTCGATTCCTATACAGGTTATAAAATATTTAATTAAAAAAATTGATAAAATAATTTTTCTTAACAAAATCCCCATAAAAATTTAAATAGAAAGTATTGAAAGTGGAATGAACAACGTTCCGCAAGGCCTAGGTGTTAAAATGGTAAATTCTATCTCCCAAATCATTCAACAACATTTATTTAAGTGTTGTTTAACAAACCAAGAAACCTAGAAACGGAATCGTCAAACTCAGTTGTTATATATCAAAATTTTGTGCAAGGTGAAACTATTATGCCGCAAATTATACCTCCCAACTTAACTAAAACCATAACCCTTTCAAATTAAATTACTAAATCTATTGCTTATTATTCTTTATCTTTACATTCTGAATCACAAGCTTGTCCTTCCATAGCTCATTCTGAAAATATTATATTATCTAATTCCAAACTGTAACCAACCTTAGATCCTTTTTTGCCCCAGATTGTGAAACTTATTCAAAAAGTTCTTCATGACAGTAACAATAAGAGTAGGTACGATTTAGCTAGATTAATGGACAGTAGAATTTTTAATAATGTTAGATTATACCTTGCATATATTCACGATAAATCAAATGTTTGTATAATGTGATAAATCAGATGTTTGTATTGGTGAAAAAACAAATACTTCGCTATTCAACAAGAGGGCTACCAATTGCTATTAATAACTTACGTAATATTTTTGTTAGATATCATGAAACCTTTAATATTTCAGCTGAAAATGTTTTGACCGATTTAAAATCTTTTGCTCTCGTCTAATATAATTAACTATCTTCAACTTGTAAGAGAAAATCATGATAAGTAATTACGTTTCCTTCCAAGTGAGACCTAAAAAAATTTTTCTAAAGTTTTACAAATAGTTCTGCCATTTAAATCTTTTGTTAATGGGATTGTCAAATTATATCGTATGATCATTAGCATTAAATTGTAAATTTTTTTTTAAAACAAACTTTGAAAATGTCAAGATGCCACAAAATAACCTATGAAACCGTTTAACCTATGTTAGGTATGAGAAATAACTCTAGTATCCGTATGGGATTTTGTCAAATCAAAGCTATCTCTGAAAGTAAAGACTGGTTTTAAAGATAACAAATCTGATAGTTTACATGGAAAAATGCCTCAGTCTATGGGCATTTCACGTACGTAGAAGCTCTTCCTGAGCTGCTCTCTTGAAGATTTCCTTCAAGTAAACTATTTTTCGGAATTAACATCAAAAACCCATTTAATACCTTCTTTTTTCAAAATTAATTTTACGAAAGAACTACAATACTTATAATTATACACATATATATAGTTGCATACATATATATATATAGTCATTTACGTATGTAAAAGATGAAACTCTTTCATATGCGCTAGAGACTTGTGGTAAAAGGCATTTGATAGAGCTTCCTGAGTAACTATCAAGAACTGTTTGGATCCTGAATGTCACTTCTAAAACTTTAAGCCCTTTTTATGTATAAAAAGATAGAGTTGGAACTTTTAGATTTGCTAGAATTGGAACTTTTTTGGTTTTGTAAAACTCTTTAAGGAATTTTATTTAATATCCTCGAATGTCATGACGTGGGATGTCATTGACCTTGGCGAGCTTTATAACTTTTGTTTGAGGTCCATTACTCAAGTTCAATGTTTCGGCGTACAGGGTATTTTTAAACAAACAGGAATTATAAAAGTCAGTATATGTTTAATCATGTTGAATACCATTAATACTCTAGGTCCTCTGTTTAGGCATAAAAGATATTTATTATAAAAGTTATTTATGTTATCATGTGGAACGTTATTTAAAAGACCTTTTGGGGCCCTAAATTTTTCATTATTTGTATGGAAATATAATGTATGAATGAAGATCACAATTACTAGAAACCAACCATGTCAACGCTTTTAATACAAGCACACATTACTATAACATAATTTTTGCAATATTTTATTTACAAAATAAATTATTTTAAACCAATTATAATTAATTCTACAATATTGAAATAATTATACATTAAATTTATACAAGATATAATTAAATATAATACAAGCTCCTACTATTGTATAAAGTAATTTTTTCTGATCTTTGACTGCAATTGCAGAATTTTTTCCTCTTTTCCGTTGATGGCGACCAATGTTGTTAGATGTACTACTAGTTATCATATATAATTGTTTATTATTCCATGTATTATTTACAGGGGGTTTTTCTATTTGATTTTCGACTCTTTTGTTTTTAGCATAAATTTTAGCATTTAAGGTTTTTGAGGAAACATTTTTCGAATTGACTTTTTGTTTTTCAAAATCTTGAGTTTTGACATTTTCTGTTGACATTTTATTTACTGTCAAAGGTATAACAGCAGTTTTTTCATCTTTATTATTTTCATGATTTACTTTAGAAAAGGAATTATTATTTGTTGCCACGTTGGCGTACTGAATTTCTTGTCTTTTGTCTTCGGTTGTAGTATGAGAGTTGTTTTTTAATTTTTCAATTAATGTCATTTTTGACAATTCTTTCTGTTGCTCGACACCTTCAGTTTTATTTAATGTTGAAGCTATAGAAGATGGTTTTTCATTTGCATGACTTATATTGGCGGCTTTATTAATACCTTGCGTTAAATTTTTAGTTGTATTCTGTTCATCTTCCATTTTGTCCGTTTTGGTTTTTATTGATTTTATTAACGCTATTTTTAAGATCTTTTTTGGCTCTCCTTCTTTTGGAGTGTTATTGGAAACATTTCCTAATGATTCTTTTACCACTGACGTTATCAAAGTAGTGTTTAGATTTGCTGTGTTATTAGGGATGATATTTTGACTTGTTATATTTGCATTATTTGTTGTATTTTTTTCGCCATACGAATTATCATTAGTATTTAGTTGTGCATGCAAAGTTTTATTTATATTAGTTTTTAGCGGTTCTTCAATTTGAGTCTCAGTTGTATTATTCTGACTTGAATTTATTGTAGTATCATTCAAAGTTGTAAGATTTTTAGTAACATTCAGATTGCTATCAGGGAGGCCAATTTCATTGTCAGCTGTTATAGCTAAAAAAAAGCATAGTTTAAAAAATTAAAATTTAAAATTATTTATAAAAGAATAAATAGTATTCATATCCTAATACGTCCATACAAGAAAAGCATGCTTCATTTTCCTGTCATACAATTTTTTTTCAAAACGGTAGTGATACTTATTAGATATTTACATAAAATCAAAAAATGAAGTAAAAAGAGACTAGAGATAAAAAAAAATAAAATCTAAGTCTTAACCCATGTGGGGTATTTTAATTAAACTATACTTTGTTATATTTACTACTCTCAGTATAGTAATTTTGTTGAGTGCAGTATTAATGGCATAGTTGACGTGTCATAAGTTGCAGCATTATAACTTCTTTATGATTCTGCATTCAACTATAAAATTCATAGTTATAACTTTCGATTTTATAATCTAGTCCCAAAACTACATACTATTTGGTTAATTCAATAATTTCTTAGGAAATTATGAATCACATTATCTATATCACAACTTCCTAAAGAGGAGTTTCAATACATCCTTTCGAATCCTTTCCTTACATTCCTTTAAGTCCATTTAACAACTACAATTATGGACGTTTAAGATTTAAATTAAATTTAAAAATATTGCATAATCCAGAAAAGTTTTTAAACTTAAAAACTCATAAGCAAAGTAGCCTCAACTTGATCCAGACTACAGGATTTACTTTCTCTTATTTTTTCTGTATAATTTTTCTTAAAAAATAAATTTATTTCAAAGATAATTATTAAATTTAAAATTACCATTAATATTAATAGAAAAAATAAAACTGAGTAAAATAAAAAAAATCATTTTTCCTCAAGTAAATTAGAAAATTAATTATTAAAGAAAAAGTTTACTCCATTCGAACTCTATTGAAAACTAAAAATCTAGAATTTTTAAATTTTTATTCTAACCCATATTTGTAATTATTAAATGTTTTAATTGGATACGCTGGTAAAAATTATTTATTTTTGTTAAAAAATAAAAGCTACTGTTTCGTTAGAAGTGATGTGGAAAGTTGAAGGTTTTTGAATAAAGTGTTTTGTCTGATTTTGAAGTTTCATTCTTGCTTTTGTATCGTTAATTACTGAAACAATCTTTTACTTTTGGTGACTGGTACTAGCTGTTACCAAAAGAATACGATACACATATAATCAAACACATAAAAATCTTTTGCTTACAAAAATTAGATTTGAGTTCAAGCACAGGTTATGCATTCCTCCCATTGTTTTAAAGAGATCAAAAATTTGTTTTAAGCTACCAGAAACAGTGATTAGTTAATAATTTAGTCAAAGTAGATCAATATTATAACAAAAAGTACTGTTAAACTGGTTTACTATATTCATAAAAAGTTTGGAGCTAATAAATTCTTGAAACACTCTAAGCAGACTTGTCCATAATAATAGTGCATGTGGGAACAATAATCTCACACATTTTACTTTAGATAAATTATAACTCCAAATTTTCTAGTCCTATTTAAACTTTCAAGAGTGAAACCACTGTGCCATCCAGATGTTAGTGGGCCGACTTTCATGGGAAAGGCGCGGGTTCAAATCTCAGTAAAAGTTAAAACTTTTCTAGTTATAGACCCGACTCAGCTACCATTTCAATAATTTAATTATGTATCTTTAATAAAAAAATACATTAATATAACAATATAAGCTAAATATAAACAAATAATTTAATTGAATAATATAACTCATAGATATAGAATACCATATAACTGCAAAATAACTGCATATAACTTCGTTGCAAAATTTTATCTAATATTTTCCAATTTTAAAATATAACTTTTGCATTGTTCAAAGTCATAGGCAAATTGTCATTCAACCTACCCTACAAAATTGATTCTAAAACACTTCGCTATTGTAGAAAATTACCCTTTGTATTTTGTTTACAACCATTAATTTGTATTTGTATTTTGCCAGTTTTAACTTGATAAGAAAATTTAATAGAATTTTTTGTTATTTCTCGAATTCGGTACTGCTCTTTTACAGTGTAATTTAAAACACTTATATCACATTTCGAATTTTATTTACAGTTTTAATTATTTTTTTGAAATGTGGAATTGTTTTGTTAGAGAAAAACATTATTTCAAGTTTGCAATTAATATATAAAACGTCAATCAAAGGAATGTCGGGGAATGCTACCCATAAATCAGTTACACACATTTCTTCAATTGACCTTCTCTTTTATCAAGAAAATGCATTCAGATTTGTCAGACAACTGAAGACAAATAAACAAACAACCGCATCTACCAGATCATTATTATGATTCTTAAGATTTTTATACCCGTATGACTATATAGTCAAAGGGTATAATATATTTGCCATTACGTTTGTGACGCAGAGAAGGAGGGGGGGTAGATATAGACTCAAGAGTATGGATCGGATCAGAATCGAAAAATAAATAGATTTAGCTATGTATGTCCATCCGCACGATAACTCAAAAACTAAAGGAGCTCGGATCTTGAAATTTTCGCAAATTCGGTTTTTTGCAATAGCCGTCATCGCTATTTAAATCCAGCCATTTTGGTCCATGGGTTCGGGTAGCTGCCATACAACTTCTTTTTTTATATGAGTATTACTCTTTACCTATAACAGCTGCGTGTCTGAAATTTTGTCAAAAGTAGTTTAGTTTTGTGGCCAAAGTTTCTGCAAAATTTGGTTGGTTTCCTGCAGTGGGTTCGAGTAGCTGCCATACAACTTCTTATTTTATATGAGCATTACTCTACATCTAATGAAGCTGGGTGTCTGAAATTTTGCCAAAAGTAGTTTAGTGTAATGGCCAAAGTTACTGCAAAATTTAGTTGGTCTACTGCAGTGGGTTCGAGTAGCTGCGATACAACTTCTTATTTTATATGAGCATTACTCTACACCTAATGAAGCTGGGTGTCTGAAATTTTGCCAAAAATAGTTTAGTGTAATGGCCAAAGTTATTGCAAAATTTAGTTGGTCTACTGCAAAGGGTTCGAGTAGCTGCCATACAACCCCTTCTTTTATATGAGCATTAAACTACACTGAATAAAGCTGTATGTTTGAAATTTTGCCAAAAGTAATTAACCAGATGATATAATGTATATGTTATGGTCATACGGGTATCCCAAAGTTGACACAGTATACTCTACCACACTCTTCCTCGTTTTATTACTAATTTTTAAGTTAGTAATTTTATTTTTATTATTTTTAAATTTGCTGTTGTTAACTTATTAGTCAAATATTATTTAAATTTTTGTTTATATTTTATATTCTCATTTACAAGTGACAACTTACAGTAAAAGTTTCGGTTTTTTGTTAAGATATGTCAAAAATTAAACGATGTCTACACATGAATATAAAACAGATAACCTTAATAAATTTATATTTTAATATTTAAATTAATTAAAATTAATAACAAATTATTTATATTTTGTTGAATTATTTTTGAAACATATTACAAATCTAAGAATATTAAGACATATTACAAATCTAAATATACTAACATTTACATAAAAACATTTTGAATAGAGATTAATAAAAAGGTTATTCTGATTTATTTAAACTATCTTTTAAACTATCACCTGCTAAAATTCTAATTAATAATTAAAGATAAAATTAATAATAGTTATTGTGTTTTTATCATAAATATGTAGTTCGATTTAAAATTATGGGGTAATGACATCATGGGGTAAATAATGATGACATTTACTAATAACCAAAGTTGCTTCATTAAAGTTTATTGAATTTTACTATAAAATCAATCTATTTCAAAATTTAAAGAAGAATACTGTATAATTTATAACTTAAAAATTCAGAATATGTTTTCCTTTTAGAATTTTTTAATGCTATACTTATTATCAAACAAATGCTAATATTCTTAGAAGCTTTACATTTACATTATAAGAACAGTTCAGTACAATAAAAAAAACAGGGTTGTGTTCAACAAAAAGTAATAAAATAAAATTTGTTCTTTTTTTTTGATCTAGCTTTAGTAGTCATCAGAATAAAATATTATGTTGCAATAGAATTTTATTTTATCATAACTTTTCTTATTTTATTTTTCTTATATTTCACATACTTTTATAACATTTTTTTATAAACTTTATAAATAGTTTTGCAAATAGTATTATTAATATTTTTTACTTTAATTTTTGCTCCGCTGAATCTAAAAAAAAACAAAAAACAATTTTTTTTACCTTAGAATAACCACGTTTTTTTTTTATTCTTGTATATTTAATAACGTCAGTTATATTCATAAGACATGTCATATTCAAACACTTCTTTTGAATCACAACAAAAATATATTTATTTTATTATCCCTTTTTGACTACCAATGACTGTTTATTTATCTTTTGTTCAACCATTCTGACTGTATTCAATTTAAATTGAATGGCATATTTCCTTTCATTGATTTAAAATAAAAATTTTATGACAAAGGGCCTTTGATACAAATATGCAGTTTGATTTTGAGGATGCAAATTCGAAAACTAAACTTTAGGAACTGGGTTTGGGATAATGGATCAAGTAGGATAAATGGGAAAATTTCTGGAGGATATTAAGAACAAAGATAATTATACGAATTACAAACTTTAGGGAATACATTGGATGAAATATGGTTCCACAATCTCAACATGCACATAACAAACGAATTTCCATAAGCCATGTTACGCCATTTTAACAATTCGACACAGTAAGGATGAGTATCCGTTGCACTCCTTATTTAACGTTGGAAAACTTTGTATAGAGTTTAAATGGTAAATCTGTTTATTTTTCTTCAGAAGCGTTGATTATTTGATAAATTTCGTAAATTTTCAATATTAGTTTCCATGGTAACCGGATTAAAGAGTACAACAAATAAGCACAGAAATTATTTTTTATTAGACACGATCTAACCGGAGTTTGAGTCAGAGAATTGCTACACAATTTGTGAGATATATAATACTGACTACAACTATATATCATCGGTCTAGTAACCTATTTAATTTATAGTGTCTATATAAACTTTACGACCATATATTAATTTTTAACAGTTATGAAATATGTAGTTATTATACAAATCTCCAAATTCATCTACATACAATCTTGCCTCTTGACTTGAATTACTGATTGTTGTAATCGTTTCTTTAAGGGCGAGTTGATACTCAATAGGTTTCAATTTAAATCGTGGCTCTTTTTAATTCTCGAACTGGCATCTTTCGTAGCCCATTTATTTTTACTTCTTATTACAAATTTATTCAGCAAAAGTGAGTAAAGCCGGAAATCTTGAACAATTTGTAAAAAAACAAACTATCGTTATTCTAACAAAGATAAAATATTTGCAAAATTTTTTTATAGTGGAATTTATGTACATATATAAATAGGTAAGTAGATAAAGAAAGAGTACACTGCTTGTTACAACGTTATTATATTTTAAAGAAAAAAAAAACTGCATTCTGTTTTCTTTTTTGTTAACACTTTCAGTGTCACATAGTTTAAAATATTCATAGTTATTTTTTCAACTATATACGAGTATATATCATGAATAACATTTACATTTCATATTTGCAAATCTTATAAATGTCACTCTCATTTTTTTTTAATGATTATAGTGATTATAATCATATCTTATTAGATTACAATAATTTGCATGTTGAAATTATAACAGAGTTATAAATATTTTGAAAATTTACTTTGACTTTGAATATCAGCAAATATAAAATAAGAATTTTAATTCAGTTTTTAAAAAATTAAAATTTTTACAAATTAAAATAAATTTAATTCAATATTTTAAAAGTTCACTCTAACGAAACACTCGGACTAAACACTCTAAGTTCACTTTCAAGGAAAAAAGGATGCTAATTATAATTTTGAAAAGCTAAGGATGAAAAAGTGTTTTAATAAATATAATGTACTTAAATTAAATATTTTAGTTATGGTCTATTTCTAACGATTTTCAGGACAACGGTCTTTAAAGTAATTTCGTTAACTGTTTAAAGAGATAACATCATCGTAGTCCCTGTGCAATATAGAAGATTCGGTTAGGTACCGGAAGCTAGCTGAGGTTATGAGTTTTCATAATCATAACTTCGGTCCTTTCCAAAGTAATGGAAAAAATCAAAAACCAAAAGCTATTGAAATACTTGAATCATAAATACATCACAAATACAACATACCTGTTTGCTTACTGGTCGACAATACGGGTTCGGAGCCCGTCTTTGAACTGGTAAAATCATTAATTTCAAGCTCAATATTAGCCTTGAATATAAATTAAATCTTTGAGAAATTGCACGCTCCCGGACAACACCGGATAAATCTGCCAGTATGAAATATAATAGGAAGTAGGTACTGTTAGAGACCATGAGAATGGGAATTGGACCATGACATTTTTGCATATACGCATTTATCCGACGTGCAGAAACCACAGCATATTATTTTCTCTTTGGGTAGTGCGCGACCTTAACCCACCAAAACCGCACGCTTTTCACATCGAACTTTCGAAACGTACCTAAGATACAAATGTGCAATTTGGTAACGGAGATGGAGATATGGAAGGATTTTGGGATTACGACGTACGATATTTGGAATTCTTAGATTAAGGGGGATGGTGAAAATTAGATTGCAGATTTAGAAAAAGATGTTCATGTTGTTCTTAAATTTAACCATATCGTACACATATGTATATATTATCAACTTTGGCGAACGAATTAGATGGAATATGGTTCTTGAAAACATATCAGAAACCACTTAAATTATTATATTTTTGGAGCATCGAAGTCGACTGAAGAAAATTGATTTAAAAATGATATTTATTTAAATATTTTATTCAAAATTTAAAATTCAATTAAATAAAACAAAATTTCGAGAAATAGTTTTTTTCGGAATAAATATTAAAACGGAAATTTCTACAAAAAAGCTTTCGGTTATTTTTGGTAATCAAAATTCACAGATATTAAAAAAAACAGCAAATAAATCAGTAATTTATTAGTTTCTTCAATTTAACAACGGCAAAAAACGTCACTTTATTATAAGTGCTTACCAATTTTTTTAAATTTTAAGAAAGGAAAAAAAAAAAAAAACAAAAAAATGTGTTACATGTATTGGGCAGGTGGTATCTTTAATCCCTGGTGTGATGGAAGACCACAACCAATCCCACCATTAACTCCACCATGTTGTAATATTCCGTATAGAGGTTGTACTTCATGTGGTCCAACAGGAATGCATCATTTTTGTAGTTGGCCTTATGTAAGTATTAAATAAAAATTTAAAATTTTCATTCGTAACTTTTAAAATTTTTTAAATTTAATTGAAGGTTGAATATAATTAGAGAATGTTTGGAAAAAAAAAATAAATATGTGGTAGTATTCCATTACATTTATGTCTTGTATAGTTTTTGAACGTGTATACATAAGAAAAAGAAGGAACAAAAATAATTAAAAATATTTAAAACTGCTTTAACATTTTTATTTTGCTTTCAAAAAAGCCAAATAAAATAAAGTATTTGCCAAATAAAAGTTTCTGTTTTTTTTTTTTTTTACCTAAATAAAATTTATTTTAATTTGAAAATATTTTCTAAAGGATCGAATTTACCACAACCATAAAATTATCTTTTAGTCTTAGCTTTAACTTTCATTATTAAAATTAAATATGAAGAATTTATCAAAATACAAAAATCTCTCTAATAACAATCATGACGGCATACCATGTAGCATAATGGATGGCGTTGAATAAATATGTAAGTATAAAAATAATTTGAAATTTTGGCATTTTGGTTGGCATACAGGCCTATCGCGAATGTCAACTATAACAAATGTGATAATATTGAAGACGAGGAAGAGTATAGTATATTGGACTGTGTCCGTTATATGACCGTTATATAAACATTATATCATTATTATTATAAACATTAATTACTTTTGGCAATAATGCTCATATAAAAGGAGTTGTATGGCAGCTTGTCGAACCCTCTGCAGTAGACCAACCAAATTTTGCAGTAAGGCCATTACACTAAACTATTTTTGGCAAAATTTCGGACACCCAACTATAAGTATAGAGTAATGCTCATATAAAATAAGAAGTTGTATGGCAGCTACTCGAACCCTTTGCAGTAGACCAACCAAATTTTGCAGTAACTTTGGCCATTACACTAAACTATTTTTTGCAAAATTTCAGACACCCAGCTTAGAGTAATGCTCATATAAAATAAGAAGTTGTATGGCCACCCGAACCCATGGACCAAAATGGCTGGATTTAAATAGCGATGACGGCTATTGCAAAAAAAAAGAATTTGCGAAAATTTCAAGATCCTAGCCCCTTTAGTTTTGAGCTATCGTGCGCACGGACAGACATACATAGCTAAATAGATTTTTTTTTCGATTCTGATCCGATCCATACACTTGAGTCTATATCTACCCCTCCTTCTCTGCGTCACAAACGTAATAGCAAATTTTTTATACCCTTTGACTATATATTCATACGGGTATAAAAATTTTGTTAAAAACCATATAGTGAAGAACTATTGATAAATTTTGATACAAATTTACTATTGTAAATTGAAGTTTTTGAAATTTAAAAATAATTATTTTATTTCCTTTGGGGGGGTTTCATTTGAATATAAAAATTAGATAAATATAATATAAATCTGAAGGTTTTATTTGCTCTAGTTTTCAGCAAAATTATTTGAAAAATATCTTCAGTGGAGCTATATTATTCACTGGATGAAGCAGAACAACTTAATTTGCAGCGAGTACGTAAAACTTTGTGAGATAATTCTAACCCAATGGTGTTAAATGGTTGAAAACGAAACAGTTATCTGTATGGTCACTGTTTATTAAATACTTCAGTTTGAACAAATCTGTATTTCAACATGTATTGGAGAGTATTGAAAACCAACTAGGCTTAATATAAGGCCAAAAAGCTGTGCCAAATACTATAACCCTTGCATTGATCTAGATTTTTCGCCTACGGTACCTTTTAAACTTCAAGAAAAATTTAAAAATATCGACTTTTTAAACAAAATTCTTAAAATTTAATTCAATAATAGGTATCTTCACGAACAAATAATTAAACTTAATTCGATTAAACTTAATTCAATTAAAATCGTTTGGCTTGTGAGGATTTTTTTTGTCAAAAAAATTAATTGAGTTATATTAATTTTGAAAACAGCTGATTATAAAAAGTTGTAATATTTTATTATTTAAGAAATTACTTTAAAAAACAACTTTTGTTTATTAATATGAAAAATGTAAATATTTACCTTTTGTTTGTAAACAAACTTGTCAAAGTAAAATAACTCAATTAACTTTAATTGAATTATTTAAAAACTAGTCCTGAGGCTTATTATTTTTCAAAGACCGAAAAGCTGTCCATTTGTTTTTATATGATAATGTCATTTTACTAATTTGATTGGTTCAAAAAGCAAATTAGTCATATAAACGAACGGAATTGAAATGTCAAAAATAATATGATGATTGAATTAAGTTATTAATTTGTGAAGAGACCTAATATTTTGCTTATTATTATATACTTTTAATTGAACTTGCCTGTGTCTATGGCTTTATTTTTCATTATATTTATATTAGAAACCCCATAAACCATAAATTTATAAGAATTGTATGGTTCAGTGGTTAGCAAAGTGGCTTAGGGTGTAAATAGATCTGAGTTTGATCCTCATTAAAAGACAAACATTTTTTTTTAAATTCAACAGAAATATAAAAAAAAATTACAAATAAAATTAATTTATTTGGATAGTTTCTTTAAAAATTTATAACTTTAAAACCTAAAATTCTTCACTTTGATAATATGAAACCATAAACCAAATAATTATATAGACGATCAGTTTCATATAAAAAATTTTAAAGTGTTTTTTTTAAGCCAGTCCCTATATTTTTGGTTCATTAATTTAAAATTTATAAAAGTAGGTACTTAAATAAAAAAAAAAATTTAGATTGAAATTAAAAACAAAATTTCACCATTAAGCGAACTTGAGCCCACGACCCCAATATTTTATAAAATACAAAATATACAAAAAGTAAAATACGTAATTATTCATCTTCAAAGAGTGATGATAGATCTTTTGCATTTAAAAGTGTTTTAATATGGATTAAGACTAACTGAAAGATAACAGTCTCCCATTTCAGCAATTTACTTTTATACTAAAACACTTTTAAATGCAAAAGATCTACCATCAATTTTTGGTTAATGAAAATTTTCAACATTTTAAGCTTAAAAGTTTTCAAACATTAAATGAACTGTTTCTTATACCATAAATTTATTTTTATATTAAAACAGTAACAAATTCCCAAGATCTATCTTCAATTTTTTATTTTCTACATTTTAGGGGGCTAGTACTATTTAAATAAAAGTATATATTGATATATTATTTTTATTTTATTATATTTGTAAAAATACTTTATTTAAACGTCATATTAAAATGAGCTATTGATAGATCTAACAGATATCACGTATTTGACATTCTCGATACCAATTAATTACATGACATTTGACTAAATTAACAATAGAAATGAATTTTTGATACATTTGACACTTGGGATCTGATTAATAAAAATTTTTGAAAATTATCACAAATTGTGATAATTGTCACTCACAATAAGCTTAGTACATTAATAAGAGTGGGTGAAATCAAATATTAAACAATCAACAAACGTCAATCATTTATGCAACACTGTAGTAACATTAAGTCAACATTTTGTAAATATTGTATTATGAAATTTTATATTGCAAGGAAAGTTTCTTCAAATTTTTATTTGAAATTCAAATTTTTTTTAAAAACTGCAGGCAAACGAAAAATAAGAATTATTAAAATTTAAATTGTATTTTAATGTATTAACTTTTTTTTTTATACATAGCCAAGGGTGGAAAAAAATTGAAATATAATTTATTTTACGTCGCCTTAAAATGGCAGAGGATTTCAAAATAGGTTGAACAAAAAAAAAATTTTGTGGAGAAGGATTTAGAGTTTAAAAAAAATTCCCAAATAGAATGAGAAATTCTACGAAAAGAGTTAAAAAGGGTATTCTTAAAAATTCAGACATAGTTAATTTTTTTAAAAACCGAGTTATTTTCAAAAATAGTGGTAGTGTTACCTAGTGAATTAAAATAAAATATGTAAGAGATAAAATTTTAACATTAACAATGATTCTAAAATCAAAAACAGAAGTCATAAACTGATCTTCAAATTGTTATTTTTTTAGAAAACGGCCCTTCAGTGTGTTCCAAGGGTGAATCTGTAAATTTTTTTTTGGTTATTTTGATTATTAAAAACGCGATCGATACGCACTTCATACAAATAACGTCATATTTTGATTTTTAGATTTAGATGCCTATTTTAGCATTGTCCAAAAAGGAAGTTTGATACCACAAAGCTAAATTTTGGTCAACAAAACGGTGAAAAACGTTTTCCCGCGTTAAAAGCGTTTTCGTCGTTTTTTATCGTTTTAGGCTTTTTTTTTAGTAGAAGTGATGAAGTGTGAATGACAATTGTAACAACGTGCTAAAGCACAGAATAATAAATATCATATACAATTCCAAATATTAAATGTTTCTAAATTTTAAAAATAAAATAAAAACAAAAACATACAGCCTTAAAAAAACAAAACCCTTTTTTAAACGTCAACTATTTTATCAACTATTTATTTACAATATTCAATTTTACCTATGACGCTAAAACAAAAGACGTTTCGAACGTTGCATGCTTCCAAAAGTATAGCGAAACAAAATTAAAATTGACGTAACAAATTATGTGCTTTGTACCAAATTTCAAAAATAGCGTAACAAATGGGTTGTATGTAACTTACAAATATTACCACCCGGCTTATAGATGGTTGGTCTTATTTTTCGAACCAAATACTTTTAAAATAAGTAAAAGTTAATAAAATGTTTGGTGAGAGGGAGAAACTAAACAATTTTTTTTAAGCATTGATACAATTACAAATTTATTAGTATAGTTTAAAGTGGCATTTCAACACGATTCACTCGCGCTGTTTACGTAAATTTATAGTAGGCCTCGAAGGTTGTTGTAGTAGTAGTTGTGGTCATAGCAAAATTATAACTGTGGCATAAAATTAAATTAATGAAGAAACCTAATTATATTTTGTTTTTGTTTTAATATAAAATAATTTAATGAATAGTATTAAAAAAGAAAAAATTTTAATAAAATAAAAATTCAATTAATTCTTTTGAATATTATAATAATATTAATTAACATTTTTGTACATTAAATTAATCAATCATTAAAAAATATTTTTTATTAAATTTTAATTAATATTTTTAATAACAAATATGTATATATTCCAAAAAAATAACAATTTTAGAACTATTTAAGATTGCCCTCCAAGTAAAAACGCATAAAATTGCATATTAATCTGAATTAATTAATATATTTAAAATACATCATGCACCTAAAACTAATTTTTAGATTTCTGATTTTGAAAATATCTTCGTATCCAAAATATTTTACACATGAGATGTTCAAAAATAAAATTTTAATTTTATATTTAAAATATTCCTTAAAATATTGCCATTAAATCTTGACTCAATTCTATACGAGTATAAATATGTATCAAAATTTGTATAAGATCAAAATATGTTGACGTGTGTATTTTACAAATTTTACTGCAGTAAAGAATTTTTAATTTTTGTACTTTTTAATAATAATGTTTTTACATCAACAGGTACACGATTCTTATTATAAATTTAAATACAAAATTTCGTTTTTAGTAGAAAATAATTATAATTGGAAAAATATGTTCCTTGTCAAATTCTTTTACCCAATTAATTAGGCACTATTATTATAAGTACAATATAAATTTTAACTTTATTTAAAATATCTTTTATTACTTTGTATGAACCATTAATGTAACGAAGCGAATATAAGTTAAAAGTAATAATAAAGTTATCAATAAATATAAAAATAAAAATGTTTTCAACAGTTTTTCATTAAATGAAAAAGCAAATGAAAATTTTGAATAAAATATAAAATAAATATATTTATAATAATAGCAATTTTGCATTAAGTTTACATTTTCCAAAAATATATAATAAACGAGGAAGATTGTAGTAGAGTAGACTGTGTCAACTCTGGGATACCCGTATGACGGTAACATAAACGTTATATCATCCCATTAATTACTTTTGGCAAAATTTCAAACATTCAGCTGTATTATGGATAAGGTAATGCTCATATGAAATATGAAGTTGTATGGCAACTACTGGAGCCCACTACAGTAGACCATACAACAATTTAGCAGAAATTTTAGGCCATAAAACTAAACTACTTTTGGCAAAATTTCAGACACGCAGCTGTGTATAGGTACAGAGTAATACTCATATCAAAAAAGAAGTTGTATGGCAGCTACCCGAACTCATTGACCAAAATGGCTGGATTTAAATATCGATGACGGCCATTGCAAAAAAACGAATTTGCGAAAATTTCAAGATCCTAGCTCCTTTAGTTTTTTGAGTTATCGTGCGGATGGACATACATAGCTAAATCTATTTACTTTTCGATTCTGATCCGATCCATACACTTGAGTCTATATCTACCCCTCCTCCTTCTCTGCATCACAAACGTAATGGCAAATTTATTATACCCTTTTGATTTATAGTCAGCCATACGGGTATTAACATTTATTAAATGTGTGTGCAAACATTTTATAAACATATTCATGACGAGTTTTAATTAAATGAGCCTAGAGAAAAATTGCATTTATTTTTTTTTTATGTACGTATGTGTGTTATGTATATGTGTGTGTTTTTTAATTTTTTTTTTGTTTTTTGTAACATTAAAAGCACATCAAAAAATAAATAATTATAAAAGTAGCAAAGTAGCAATTAAAAAAAAAAAAAATAAAAAAAGGGAAATATTGCATATTTAACCGTTTAATATAACCAACACGATATCATGATATGTCTACCATATATGTAACAGATTTTATTTATTAACAGTATCAGCTTATTCAATTGAAATGGTATATAGAAAAACAACAATACAAAAATAGTACAGTGACATATAAAATATGTTCAATGTTTTTGAATTTTCAAATTAAGTAATTATACTTTCGTTTTAAAATGGTCAACTGTTAGGTCATGAAATACCTATCAATGCTTTATATGAACGTGTTGGAAGAGGACGTAGGTACTGGTCATGTTCTTTAGGTAGGTACTGGCCTAAGATTTTAATTTTTATCAACTATTTTCTCAGATAACATAGTGGTTAGAACGACCCAGGTTCGCATTGTATCAGCGGAAGTGAAAAAATTTTTATCTGGTTTTCGATTTGATTCGGCAAACATTCCCTATCAGATTAAAATTAATGCCATAATCAATAATTAATAATTCTATATCTTTAATATAAATTACATATAGAAATATGATCAAATAAACAAACAACAAATATACAAACAAATAATTTAATTGAATAATATAACTCACAGATACAAAAATATCTTATAACCAAAATATAAAATTCTTACATTATAATGTACCAAATAAGACATTCCTGTTCATGTTATAAAGCCTAGTAAAATGTCATATACTATTGCCATTTGGGAATAGTTAAGATAAATACAAACTTGCTTTCAATTTGTTACCAATAGCTTGCGTCCTGTTCCCAAATGTAACAAATATTATTTCTTAAGTAAAATAGTTAAATAGCGCATAAATTACAAAATAGAATTCAACCGAGCTTTAACCAAAGTTATCAACGGTTTAGCGGAAGATATATTATAAAACTGAAGTTTAGTTTAAATAAATTCTTAATGTCCTATTCTCCTAAATACCTATAGAAATGAAATCGAGAGAAAAGGTTTATATTAGGATTTTTTTTTTTCAAGTCTACGAAAACTGTCAAAAGTCAAATTGTCAAAACAATTTTTAGGTTCTGAAATTAATCAAAAGAATTAAAAATTTATTTATACTTTCGTTTATTTTGTATTCGACGATAAAACCAATTGTTAAAAAATTTAGATTCACTGTAATATTCACCGTTATATTAATATGACACTTGTAATTTAAAAAAAAAAATGTTAAAATTACATTTTCCTATATATATAAAAGCAGTATTAAGACTTTCGAGTACAATAAACTAAAGATTCTTAACAATTTTGCAAATAGTGTTTAATGAAATTATTTTGGAAATATTCCAACAATTTAATTTAAAAAATTCCATTTTAAGCCAATTGTGTAAATTTTAATTTTATACGTATATATATAAAGTTTTCTGCACATTAATTTCATGGATTTTTAATATTGAAAATATATTCTTATACACTTGCAATTACTTTATTAGTACGTGTATACATATATAATTATTTATTCTGAACATTTATACGAAAACATTTGTTATTATGAAAAAATTTACAATTTTTTTAATATTATTAATTATTCTTTTATTGCATTTCCATTTCACAATAAAATTATGCTCTTATTTTTCATTATTAAACAATTTTCCTCTTCAATTATACTTTAGTATCCACTGAAGTTACAATTATTGAAACATTTTAAAAATGTTAAACTTTGATTGCAAATTAAAGATTTTATATAGAAAATTATTTTTTAAAATTTTATATTTCACACCTTACTGAGACTAAAAATTGCATGGAGAAAACAAAATAAGTTCGAACTTCTTTTAAAGGCTAATGCAAATCAATTTTAATATCTAAATTATTCCAATCTATAATATCTAAATTATTTATATAATTAAATATAAATATATATATATATATATAAACATCATTATTTTTAAAATTATAAACAAAATATTGAAGCTTTAAAATATATATTTTTATATACAAACAAACGGTTCAATAAATGACAGTTGGCATTAGGACTACAAACGAACTAATGACAATTGACATAAGTTCCTTTGAATCTGACTACAATATTTTTTTTTAAATAATTTAAATGAACTGCACGCATAATACTAATTGTTACTACTACAACTTAAACACAAACACATGCGGAAATGATCTAGACATAAACTTTATTGAAGTAATCAAAAAGTATAATTATAAAATATCATACATATACAGAGTGTTCCGTAATTAACTACTGTGATATGTTTTTCTTTATTAATATCTATAAGAGGGAGATTTTAAGCGGACGAAAAGTGACTTCTATTGTGATCTACAGTGACATATTTTTTTTGTCATTTCACTCCGCGAGGGAGCATAGCGCTTCCATTTGACATAGCCATCTCACCCAGTTTCCTGCTGCTGTTTTTGCATTCTTCCAAGTGAGGTTGCACTGATTGAGCTCGCTTAATATGGTGCGCCTCCAGGTGTTATTTGGACGCCCGCGTCTTCTGCTTCCTTGGGGGTTCCACTCCAAAGCCATGACATATAGACAATGACATATAGATGAGAAAAAAATTAGCAAAAGTTCAACCATGCATTAACTCAAAAATTCATAAAAATTTTTACACTCTGTAACTTTTGAAGCATATAGTTTAGAGGTGTAAAAGTTGGAAAAGCACATTTGTTAAGTTTGGGAATATTTTTGAGCAGAAATGAATTTAAATGCTGATTTGTTAAGACCTAAAAACAATTGTATTAAAATTTCAATTAAGTCCCTATATGTTAAAAACTAGGAAATTCTAAACTAAGCTTCAATTAAAAAAATATACCTTCTCATGTCTATGCAGAAAAACGTGTTTTTTTAGTAGAAGTAACAAAGTAAGAAAGAAAAGGAAGAAAAATCAACTGATCATTGCAACAACATGTGAACGCATAGAATAATATCATACATAAAATAAAACATACCTTCTCATTACAGTCTTTACAAAATAACAATTTTTATGAGACACCCTGTATCTTTATATTACAATTTACAATATCAACTTTATGCAATATTGAATACGTGTATATTTTATATGAATCTTTTATTGCGTATCATCAAGTATTAAAAATTAAACCAACAAACTATAAAACGGTAGTAATTATTGTAATTGTCAAAGGATAACAGCTATACGACAACAGCAAAAACAACAACAACAACAATACTTATATTTTAAAATGACAGATTTTAACCTTTTTCCTGTACTGTTATTATGTTGTGTTGTGTTGATACTGATGCAATCAATTCTGATTAAATTGTACTACCATATTGTATGGCACTTAAATTATATTAAAGCAACAGAACCACTATAATATACCAATTACTAATTCCAGTATGTTGTATTGTAATGGAAACGTGTCAGCATTATATAATTTTATTGTTTTTTTTTTTAATTTTCATTTTCTTCTATGTTTTTTATTATTATTAATTTTTGATTTAATGATTTTAAATCAGGTACAGTGGCAATTATATACCAAGTAAAAAATATCAAAAACATATACATATATAAGGGTATAATAAAGTTATTGAAAGTAAAAAAAAAAATGACACACGAAATATTGTTGATAGATGTTCAATTCAATTGTTAATTTAAAAAAAAAAATAAATCGATTTATATATGATATTCTTTTTTTTTTTTATAATTCATTTCCGTTTCTTGTGTTTAAAAATAAAATTATATATTGATTGTCACATTCATTTTAATAACCGGTAGAATTATATATCAATTTCAATTTAAATAAATTATTTGAAAAAAAAATAAAGAATAAATATCAATATTTTAAAAATCAATTGAAATGAATTTTATTTAAAAATTATAATAATAATTAAATAAAAAAAACACCATGTACCCGAAATTGATTTAATATTCTTTTTTCCTTTTTTAATGAAAATTATATTTAAAAATTAAATTAATTTTAAAATATTAATTAATTAAACGATATTTTAAGTCAAGTTTAATTAAGTTAAAAATAATTAATAATTTAAAATTTATTGAAACATAAAATTAAATTAAAAACGAGGAAGAGTGTAGTAGAGTAGACTGTGTCAACTCTGGGATACCCGTATGACCGTAATATAAACATTATATCATCCGATTAATTACTTTTGGCAAAATTTCAAACATACAGCTTTATTAAGTTTAGTGGAATACTCATATAAAAGAAGGAGTTGTATGGCAGCTACTCGAACCTTCTGCAATAGACCAACCAAATTTTGCTGTAACTTTGGTCATTACACTAAACTATTTTTGGCAAAATTTCAGACATGCCAGCTTCATTAGGTGGAGAGTAATGCTCATATAAAATAAGAAGTTGTATGGTAGCTACTCGAACCCACTGCAGTAGACCAACCAAATTTTGTAGAAACTTTGGCCATTACACTAAACTACTTTTAGCATAATTTCAGACACCAGGCCTCATTAGGTGGAGAGTAATGCTCAGATAAAATAAGAAGTTGTATGGCAGCTACACGAACCCACTGCAGTAGACCAACCAAATTTTGCAAAAACTTTGGCCATAAAACTAAACTACTTTTACCAAAATTTCAGACACGTAGCTGTAATAGGTACAGAGAAATACTCATATAAAAAAAGAAGTTGTATGGCAGCCACCCGAACCCATGGACCAAAATGGCTGGATTTAAATAGCGATGACGGCTATTACAAAAAAACTAATTTGCGAAAATTTCAAGATCCTAGCTCCTTTAGTTTTTGAGTTATCGTGCGGACGGACGGACATACATAGCTAAATCGATTTATTTTTCGATTCTGATCCGATCCATACACTTGAGTCTATATCTACCCCCCCTCCTTCTCTGCGTCACAAACGTAATGGCAAATTTATTATACCCTTTGACTATATAGTCATACGGGTATAACGAGGGAGAGTATAAGAGTAATAGTTAACTCTAGGATACTTGTATGAACGTAATAAAAACATTATATCATTCAGTTAACGTTTTTCGTCCACATTTCAAATATACAGCTTATTGGACTCATAAGTTAAGTATAAAATATCAGTTGTATGGAAGCTATAGAAACCTATTTTTTTAACATGCTAACTGTTCACTATTATACCAAACAGCCTTCCTACATATGTGCATTTCGGAAAAGGGGGAAGTATAATGTTCATATTATTAGAACTAATCAAATGAATTCCACATACAAGTTACATGAGATAGAATTACGTCTTATAAAATGTAAAAATGTCTTAAATTTTCAATAAATACAATTCTATTTTGTTTATGTTGTAATAATTTTGTATTTGAGTTAAATAGTATTCTATATCTGTGAGTTATATTATTCAATTAAATTGTTTGTTTATATTTTGCATTTGTAATATATATTTACAATATAAAGTTATATATCAGTATACCAGAAATTTTCCAAACTCGGTGTTTCATATTCCATTTGAAAACGTACATTTACCCTTATTTCAACAAGATCATCTTTTAGTAAATTACTCTCATCCATTGGGTCCAGATTATTAATAAATGAATCTAATATCCATATTTCTGATATATCAATATCTTCGGTAGCAAAATTAAATCGAAAGATTCGCTCAACCTTTGCAAATGATCTTTAATTTCGGTGACAATAGTATGTCTTTAAACATCCGAAACAAGAACTTCTTTAGGCAAAGGAAAGTTAGCATTTTCTTCATGTAATGAAAATTTAGTACTCCCTAGGAGGTGTTTGCACCAACGGTTAAGAACCAAACATTAGACCAACAATATTTTTGGGAACTAAAATTGGCGAAATATCAGATCCACAACTTCACTAGGTATTAAGTTATGGGCATATTGAAAAACCATTTCTACGGCATTTAACCAAATTTTTCCCAATCTTTGGTTATAAAACTTAGCTGATTTTGGGAAATTTTCAGATATTTCTCTTTATTAAATATACTAAACACATTTTAAAACCAAAGGTTTGCGGCAGCTACCGCGACTCCGTTGCACAACGATTAATTGAATTTCAATAGCAATGACGGCTCGTGAATTTCAGAATCTTAGCTCTATTAATTTTTCCGTACAGACAGACAGATGGACAGATTTATAGCTAAAATAATTTACTTTTTGATGCTGTGAATGAATTTTAATATACATCCGTTACTTTTTGTTCGCAAAGGTATACAAATAATTTACACAGCTAAGGGCCTTGCTGCTAGTGCAATTGTTTTAAATTTAGATTGATAATTATAATAATAACATCTGGCTTAAAATATAAACAGTTGTAGTATTAATTTTTATTTAAGTATCGACATTATCTAATTAAGTTATAATAAAATTATAATTTGTTGAAATTTAATTAACAAAAATTGCATACATTGAGGCGAAATATTTGTACGTTAATCAAATCATTACAGTAGTATCAGTAATAAAATATTTTTGCAGTAATTAAATATATTAATTTAATTTTTTTTTTACAATAATTTAAAATTAAAATTTAATTTTATGAAAAAGAACTTTTAATGTTTAAACTTATTAAATCTAGCAATGGCTAGATTTCACTACCAAACATTTTATATTAATATTTTTATATAAGAATGCACTCATTAGGTTTTTTATTTTTGGAAAATTTAAACTGTTCTTACCAATATTTTTTTTTCATATAAAAGAGTGCTCCAGGTTCCAAAAAGTGCATACTATCCATTCTTTTCATTTAAATTATGTTAATTTTAACTATTACTCAAATCGTACAAAACACTTTTTAGAAATGTTTAGGGAATTTACATTAAAAATGATACAATTATGCAATAAAAAGTTGAACCATGCAACAGTATAATTTAAAAAAAATATTTTACTTTAATATTAAAAAAATTTTATTCTTGCTTGAGGTCGATTCCCTATCCAAAACAAGTCCCACTAAAAGTTTTACATAAAACGAAGTTGAATTTTTAATTTTCAAAATTTTAATGTGGTTATACTAAGTGGTTTTATGGTTTTTAATATGAAAAATTATTAAATTTGAAAAATTAAAAAAAGGAATACTTACACTTGTTTAAATATTTTTTTTAAATTTAAATCTTAATTAGGAAAAATGATTAAAACAAGTGATGAAAAAAACCAAGGGTTTTCAAAAAAGCACATTTCTAAAAGTACACCATGTTTCATGCTATGTTTTGAGTAAACAACCTACTCGGATATAAAAATAAATTTATTAATGTTATCTATGTTTTGAAAATTATATAATAATAATAAAATCCATATTTAGAATATGAGCCCAATGCAATCAAGAAAATCTGTCAACATTTGAACAAAATTTCAGTAGAGCTTCAATTTGAATATATTTAATCTTCGGAATGCCGCCTATAACTTTTATTATTTAAATCCTAATAGCCCTCAAATGGGAAAGTTCCTAAATATTTTTGAGCAAACTTATGCTGAATCTCTAGAATCGAACCCCCTCTCTTCCATATCTAAAATTGCAGATTCAAGGAATTAAATTGTGTCTTGCACCAAAATTTGGATCTTTTATTAGAAAATGAATAGACACTCACTGCAATTTTACAGACGCCCTTTAAAAATTTAAATAAATTCTTTAATAAAGGCTAAAATATAATGTTGGAGCCATAATTTTTATATATTACTTCTAAAACATTTGAGCTGTAGATTCTTAAGAATAGCAAAATATCGATTTTTGACTACTTACAGCTTCTATGCACTGGACCTTATAAAAAAATTTCTTAAAAGATTCATACTAATTTTAAATCGGTGAAACTTCCGGAAAGGAGTTGTGAGCTATCAAGATGACGTCATCACATAACGGTACTAAATATCTCAAAGTTTCCGAATATATATACCATTAGTGGCGATGGCGCCATCTAGTGGTCGAAAAATGCATTACAAAATGTTCCTAAGATTTTGTAGCATTTTTATTAAAATGTTATATTTTTCCTGTTAGTCCATAAACTGGAACCAACATCTTACAATATTGTAGGGCATGATATTGTCTTTCATAAACATCTTGGTTTATCTGGATCGGTGCTACCATTTTTGAGATATTGCAATTTAAAGTGAAAATTTAAAAAAAAAAAAAAAAAAAATCCAACTTTCAAAAAAACTAGTATAACTGTGAAATTTTCAAAAAAACCCTGTATTATTATTATACCATTAGAAAGGTCTCTTAAAACTCTTTCCAACGGTATATAATAAGTAAGGCATATGTTGACAAATAGCCCCACCAGAGAACATAAATGCAAAAATGACGCAACAATTTTATTAAAAAATACATTTTCATACTTTATTTGTCATAAATTTATTTTGCCTTTTTGTTTTCCATTTGAAATATTTATTTTAAAATTTAAGAATGTACTTTATAGTTTGATACAATATTGAGTTGGGTTTTGTTTAGAAGATTTTTGAGGTATTTATATGTATGTAAAGTATAATTAGAAAGGACCTTAGAGTTGGTTATAAAGTCAGAATTATACGCTTTTTCCAGAATATTTAAGATTTATAAGATTTATAAGATTTTGAAGATTGACAGGATTTTGAGTTGGATATAAAATTACGCTTATACTGTTCCAACAACCTGTATAACGTTTTATTTAGCCCTTTCGTTGGGCCCTTTCGTTGGTTGGGCGAACAGGTTGTTCGCATTTGAATGCGAAATAAAGCCATATAATTTTCTAAAATTTTACGAAATAAAGCCATATAGTAAAATTGATACAAATTCTAACACTAAAATGAAAAGAATGGTATAAGAATTCGGATACCTAATTCATTCAAAAAATTAAGAAGTTCCTAATTGTTTTTAATACACTGTAATAAAACATGTTAAATAATATTATATTTTTATTACGGGGGCTGCCGCCCCCGAACCCCCACTAACTCAATTATTGAAGCTAGATTTTGAATCCAACACTAAAATGAAAAGAATGGTATAAGAATTCGGATACCTAATTCATTAAAAAAATTAATAAGTTTCTAATTTTTTTAATACACTGTAATAAAACATGTTAAATAATATTATATTTTCATTACGGGGGCTGCCGCCCCCGAACCCCCGCTAACTCAATTATTAAAGCTAGATTTTGAATCCAACACTAAAATGAAAAGAATGGTATAAGAATTCGGATACCTAATTCATTAAAAAAATTAATAAGTTTCTAATTTTTTTAATACACTGTAATAAAACATGTTAAATAATATTATATTTTCATTACGGGGGCTGCCGCCCCCGAACCCCCGCTAACTCAATTATTGAAGCTAGATTTTGAATCCAACACTAAAATGAAAAGAATGGTATAAGAATTCGGATACCTAATTCATTAAAAAAATTAATAAGTTTCTAATTTTTTTAATACACTGTAATAAAACATGTTAAATAATATTATATTTTCATTACGGGGCTGCCGCCCCCGAACCCCCGCTAACTCAATTATTGAAACTAGATTTTGAATCCAACACTATAATGAAAAGAATGGTATGAGAATTCGGCATAACTATTTCATACAAAAAATAATCAACCCTAATTAATAAATATAAATATTCTGGAAAAGGTTTTGAATCCAACTCTAAAATCCCTCCTAATTGAGAATCCCACATATATAAATATTCTGGAAAAAGCGTAAAACCCTGCTTTTGAAACCAACTCTAAAACTCCTTCCTAACTATTTAAATAAAAAAGTTTGGAAAATTAAATTGCTTCTATTTTCACAAATAAAATTACTTCTGATTTTGTAGCCTAAGGGCCTTTCTAATTATATTTTTACATACATATTTAAATAAAAAAAATCTTAAAACTTTGAGGTTGTCACCTCCAAAATCCCTCAAAACAAATTGTCAGAACCAAACTCAATATTGTATCCAAACCTAAAATGCATTCTTACATTTTTAAATTTGCCAAAAAGGCAAAATAAATTTATGACAAATAAAGTATGAAAATGTATTTTTTAATAAAATTGTTGCGTCATTTTTGCATTTATGTTCTCTGGTGGGGCTATTTGTCAACATATGCCATACTTATTATATACCGTTGGGAAGAGTTTTAAGAGACCTTTCTAATGGTATAATAATAATACAGGGTGTTTTTGAAAATTTCACAGTTATAGTAGTTTTTTTGAAAGTTTGATTTTTTTTTTTTTTTTTTTTTAAATTTTCACTTTAAATTGCAATATCTCAAAAATGGTAGCACCGATCCAGATAAAACAAGATGTTTATGAAAGACAATATCATGCCCTACAATATTGTTAGATGTTGGTTCCAGTTTATGGACTAACAGGAAAAATATAACATTTTAATAAAAATGCTACAAAATCTTAGGAACATTTTGTAATGCATTTTTCGACCACTAGATGGCGCCATCGCCACTAATGGTATATATATTCGGAAACTTTGAGATATTTAGTACCGTTATGTGATGACGTCATCTTGATAGCTCACAACCCCTTTGCGGAAGTTTTGCCTTTAAATCATTTCCAAAAATTGAGTTTTGCATAACGGTAAATTATAGTACCGTATGGCAACCCTATATATTTGTTTTAGATATATTTATAAAGTTTATAAAAGCAGCAGTTTTTACCGCGTTTGGATTGAAAATATATCTTATAGAACTTTTGTTATAACTGTTTAAATATAGGGCTTTTCGTATTTTTGGGATGCTCTAGATCTGTTGCAGGTGGGGCTTTAGAAAAAGTATCTTCAATGAAATAATTTTTTTTACATGTCTATTCGGAGTTAAAATTTCGTTTCTTTGTGCTTCATCGTTTTGTTAACATGCTGATGAACGGACTGTTGAACAAACGGTCAAATGGACGAACAGACAGATTGAAATTATATTGTCACATTTTTTCAAAAATTTTTAAAAATGCTCTAAAAATATAAAGTTTTATAAAATTTTTCATATTTATATACCTTGATTATTATTTTTTTTTTAATTTTAGTTATTTCAAATGAATTTATTTCCACTTTAATTTAATTTGATAGCAGGAACCTGCGAATTCAGTTAGAAATTTTTTAACTTGCCTCAACTTTCAATTTTTTCATAGGTAAATAGTAACAATGGCAACCCTTAAAACTATGTATCATATCATAATAAAAGAACACTAATTCTTATGATCCCTGTGATATCAAAACTCTTTTACTCCACCCCCGTTTTGGTGTATTCTTTATTACTAATTCTTGTTCGGAGGTCAATTAAAATTTTTTTTTAAAAACCATCTTATAAAAAATATCTAAAAATTTGGTACAAATATTGTTATTTTCGAATATTTTAAACTTTAAAAATCTGATTACATATTTCGATTGTATTATAATTGAATTGTAAAATAAAAACTTTTATGTGATTTTATTTAATTAAAATTCACTAAATGTATTGACATTTAAGATTTATATTTTAATTCAGTAATAAATTATTTAAGTTATATACTTTGAATTAAACATTAATGATTAAAGTAAAAATTTTTAATTTATTTTATTTCTATTATTTTTTACAATTACAAAAAAAAATACTTAAAGCTATTGAAAATTAATACGATATCTAATAAGTTTTCTTATTTAAATATAAATTCAAAGATACATATATATATATATATATATATATATATATATATATATATATTTCTATAGATCAATAATGTTATAAATATTCATTAATTTATAATATGTATGTATTACTTTAATATATAAAGCTTCTAAATTTCTTTTACTTTAATATAATTACTGTGACCTAAATTACATAAAAAAACTTTGTCAAGAATATTGATCAGTTTACTTATCATTATAATATCATATAATATTAAATATATTTAGTTAGTTATACATAATATTATGGATAGATACAGTTGAGAACAAATAATTAGGAACATCAAAATAACTTTTGTTAACAATTATCTACAAGTTGTTAATTTTCAATCTTGAACTTTATACTAAGAAGGTACTAAAAACTTTATAAGCATCTCAGCAACTTACCATCATTATTCTATAAGTATCACGGAAATAATATTAGTCTTGGCCACTAATTTTATAACCTTGCTGTCAAATTCTTTCATAAAGATTTTAAAAAGTTTAACATACGTCTTTGAACTAAAAGTTTGAATGAAGGAAATCAAAAATCAATTAGTAAAAAAATGTTCAAATCTCGAATATAAAACAGTTTACCCTAATATTCATAATCTATGGGGTAAAAAACAGTATTTTAGCTTGCGCTAGTAGCATAACTTTAAACAAAGAACCTTAACTTTTAGACTATGCAACCCGCTTAGTAATACCCTTCCTTAGTAATACCCTTCGATAAATTCAATTGACAGTTAATGGATCTCCTATTACAACTCACTTCAAATTTCAGGAATACTAAGGAAACAGAACAAAACTACCTTGTACCAAATTTCAATTTTCTAATTTTATTAATTCGCAAGATATGCAAGATATTTTGCCATTAATAAGCTGTAGTATAAATTTCATCAAGATAGTATTATTATTTTTTTAGTTATCATGTTTACGGTCGGACGAATAGACATAGCTTAATAGACTTCGGCAGTGGTATATATACTCTTCTACATTTAGTTTGCTTTCTTTTGTAATTTCAAACACCAATCCAAATTTAATATATTTATAAAAGCTTAAGTAATTTCTGAAATATCGTCGTGCCAATTCATTACAGGGCCCGATGTACCACTTTTCATTAATTAAATAATCATGAAATAATATCCAATAAATATCAAAACTTTTTTGAGTTATTATCAAATTTGGTTGTTGGTGCAAAAAGAAACTTATCAAATATATGATTAGCATTTGGCTTACTAGGGTAAGCATCAGGATAACACCCTTACTAGGATAAGAATCGTACGGGTCATGAATTTTTTTAATTGAAAAAATAAGTTTTTTGTACAAATCCCCATGGTAACCAAATATAATGTACAAATATATAATATAAAAGAACAAATTAATATTGTAGTTATAAATAAATAGAAAGTATTATATTTAAGAAGCCCAAATGCCAAATAGGCAAACGACTGTCTATAATAATATCAGACAATATTTACTATTGTCCTGGTTCTAATTATAAATTAATTAATTTTTGGTAGATCATTAATACTATAAGTGCTGTAGGCTCATTTAAAACAATGCGCATTTCAAGATCTCAAGTAATAATCTTTTCTATAAAATAAAACACCTCATGGTATAATATTTTAACTAAATTCTTAATAATTTAAATAAAACTAGTCAAAATTAATTTAAATCTACTTGTCTAAAATTTTTTCTAGTATCATTATAATTTTTTATTTGACTGTAGTTTTATTTGTATATAATTTATATTTTTCTTAAGTTTCTTATAAAAACTTTATTCATATTATACTAATCATATATTAATTAGAAAAAATAAAACTAGATTTCTTTTAAAAAAAAATTGCTAATATAAAGTTAATGAACGAATATTAAGAAGAGATTAAAACAAACAACTGCTTCTACAAAAGAAAAACAAAACCAAATAAAATTAACACTTAAAAGAAAAGTTTTTTTTCTTAAAAAGAAAAATAAAAAAAATTAGTTAATCGTATTGGAATAAGCATATAACTTAGAAAAAAACTAAAAACTTTATATATTAACTTTTATATTCTTATTTGTTTTTCAATTTACATATGTAATCATTACAAATTTACAGCTGATGTAAAATTAATCAATAACAAAGTAAAAATAAATAATATTAAAGAATAAAAACTTACACGTTCATAAAATTGACAATTTCCAGAAAAATATTTTAATTACAATAAGCTTGTAGACTTGACTTTTAATTTTAAGTGCAAATTGAAAGAATTGAGAGATTAAATTTTTTGTCATAATTTTAAGTATAACGAGGAAGAGTGTAGTAGAGTAGACTGTGTCAACTCTGGGATACCCGTATGACAACATATACATTATATCATCCGGTTAATTACTTTTGGCAAAATTTCAAACATTCAGCTTTATTAGGTGTAGAGTAATGCTCATATAAAAGAAGGAGTTGTATGGCAGCAACTAGAACCTTTTGCAGTAGACCAACCAAATTTTGCAGTAACTTTGGCCATTACACTAAACTATTTTTGGCAAAATTTTAGACACCCAGCTTCATTTGGTGTAGTGTAATCCTCATATAAAAAAAGGAGTTGTATGGCAGCTACTCGAACCCTCAGCAGTAGACCAACTAAATTTTGCAGTAGCTTTGGCCATTACACTAAACTATTATTTGCAAAATTTCAGACACCCAGCTTCATCAGGTGTAGTGTAAAGCTCATATAAAAGAAGGAGTTGTATGGCAGCTACTCGAACCCTCTGCAGTAGACCAACCAAATTTTGCAGTAACTTTGGCCATTATACTAAACTACTTTTGGCAAAATTTCAGACACGCAGCTTCCATAGGTATAGAGTAATGCTCATATAAAATTATAAGTTGTATGGCAGGTACTCGAACCCGTGGACCAAAATGGCTGAATTTCAAACTCGATTCCGTTTTTTGCATAAAAACGAATTTGTGAAAATTTCATAATCCTAGCTCCTTTACTTTTTGAGTTATCGTGATGACGGACGGACGGACGGACAGACGGACGGACAGACGGACGGACATACATAGCTAAATCGATTTATTTTTCGATTCTGATCCGATCCATACACTTGAGTCTATATCTACCCCCCCTCCTTCTCTGCGTCACAAACGTAATGGCAAATTTATTATACCCTTGGACTATATAGTCATACGGGTATAAAAATGGAGCCAAGGAAAAAGTGAACACTAAGTGTAAAAAAGTCTCCACAAATCTTAATTATTACTAAAGAAAAAATATTTCCAATTAATCTCCAAAAGTCATACTGATCTGTATGAATTTTTTAGGCTTCTGTTGATCCTACGAAAAGTTTAAACTTTTAATCTTAGTTCGTTAAGTGCAATCTTAAAAAATTTCAAAACTAAAAGGGGTTGTTTCTTCTTAATTAGAATTCAGATGATTTTTTAAGAGAGCGTGTCATATGTCTTAAATTCTTTTGGTCGTAGGTTCAGTCTGTATTTTGCAAAAGTAGAATTATATTACAAAACATCTATATAAATGTAAACCTAAGATTCTAAGTTAGCAGAGATTTTAGAGTTGGTTACCAAATTAGGTTTTAATAATTTGTTAAGCAAAAAAATTAATATAAAAAATATCCAAGAGAAATTTTATAGTGGGTTACAAAATTTGGATTATGCTCTTTTTCTACAATATTTATATACATATGTTTACAGGCAAATGAATTACAGTTAAAAGAAATACAGGCTTCTGATATTAACCCTATGATAATATTCATATTATGCTTCTGCAGTTGGCTGGGTTTGATACAGTCGCCTCTCCCGCTTCCTCGTTTTTTCTAATTTTTATTTTAAAACTTAGGGCCTTACCTAATCAAAAGCGTACGACGTATGACGTACAATACGCCGTACGTCGACACGTCTATTGAAAATCTATTTTAAATATTGATTTCATATAAAAAATAGCGTTTTTAATTTTGGTATTATTTTTAATTTTTTTTTTTCTTTAAATTTTGTAAAATGGATTTCGATGATATTGAAGTTTTAGAAGATTTAAATTTAAAAACGTTTTATTTACTAAATATTAACAAACCGTCACCATAACAACATAACAAAAAACAATAACAAAGTTGTATACGCTTTGTCAATTTTTATATTTTAAAAGCCCAACGTATGGTACGTCGCGTATTTCGGGAGTTCCCATATAATTATATGTATTTAAAATTATTTTGACAGAAAATATACGCCGTACGTCGTCATTTAGGTAAGGCCCTTAAGTATAAAAAAAAGTCTTCAAAATTGAGGACATTTTTCCTTGGGTTTTTTTTACCCCTGTGATCAATTTTTTTTTAATAAATTTCCTAAATTACAGTTGTTGAGTCTAGTACGTTATATATTGGTGACAACAATGCTATAACTCTTAAGAATACGAGAGGAACTTTGAAGACACAAAATTAAGAATATAAAAATTCTATAAAATACAACTAATATACGTATAGTGCAAGTAGAGTATTCATTTTGCAAGTAGAGCTTTAACAAATACGAAGTAATATAAAACGTACCATCAGATGTTGAATACATTACAATCATTATCTATGTGTCAACTAAAGTTGTTATGAAGTTTATCTTCAGATATTCTAAACTTAAGATAATTAAACTCATATGTAAATTTTGAACTTTTATATTAATCTTGATTTTATCTTGATTTTTCTGAATTTTTTCTAAGGAATTTTAAAACAATTTTTTTACGGAAAACCATATAAAACCATATTACTTTCAACATTTTAAATATTCCTACCTTTTACATGACCTACTCAAAGAGTATTTCAAATCGATGCTCGATATATGTTACTGTAAAATAATTCAATCTAAAATTAACTTAAAAGGTTTCTTATTTTAAAAACTTTCCTTTCTGCAGGTGATAGATTTTCCTTGTCTTAAGATTAAAACTTTGCATTGGAAAAGTTTCATTTAAAATTTCACTCAACAAATTTAATTTTTATAATTATGTATTAAAGACTTGTCTATAAAATATATGCTCGTATATAAAACATTATTTTTAGTTTATTTTGTTTTATTAACTTTATTAAAGAATCTTAGATTAAATTTTTATTTTATTAAATCATTAACTTATTTTTATTTATAGACTCTTGATATAAATTATAGTATAGTAATTTAAATAATGGATAATATTAAAAATTAGTATTCTATAACCATAAAAAATCTCAGAATTTTTTATGAACATGGTTTTAAAATTGATATTAATAAATTCTAACAAATGAATGATAAATTTTCTTAATCATAAATAATGGTAAATAAACGCAGAAAAGTATAGTTCTCCGTGTTAACTCTCAGATACTCTTGCAAAATAATTATATATTGTTTTAAAATTCAATATGCTTTTGACTGAAAATATTATTTTTTGAACTTAGATCATATAGTTCTTGATATGTATTTAAAAAAATCAATTTAGCTCAGAGATCATCTCTGTAATTTTTAAAAGTAGTCTGGGTTAAATAGTTAATTTGGTTTCCCTGAGGCTACCGCAGACTGAGCAAAGGATGACACACTTCTAATTTTTTTATAAAAAAAACTATTTTGAAGAATATGTTATGAAAACTTGGTCTAAAGCTGGTTAAGCAACTATCGTAAGTTTTTTTCATAGTATCTTGAACTTTAGCGAATGCATCTCTTTTGCATCTTAAGCTGCCTTTATCAGTGAGATCATTAGAAATTTACAATAATATGAAACTTTACAAAATCACATCCGCCATTATATAATTCATTCGGTTCTATTAACAAACTTTTTGTCTTGCTCGTTTTGATGATAACAAAATTATAAATGAAAGTTTGTACGGCAACTAATCGAAGCCTTGGTTTAAATTCAAAAAACAAAAAAGATGGAACCTCAAACAGCTGGGCGGTATAACGGTTTGAGTGCCAACATTTCACTTCAAAGGCTCCGGTTCGATTCTCTGTAAAAGTGAAAAGACTTTTCATCACGTTTTTAAAAAAGACTTAGCTACTATTCAACGTTGGGTCAAATTAATGGCATAACCAATAATTAATAATTATATGTCTGAAATAAAAAGTATACGATAATATTATTTAAATAACAATATTATTAATTTAATTTCAATTATATAACTCACAGATATAGAAATTCCTTATAATCCAATATAAAATTATTATAAAATAAACAAAATAGAATTAAAAATCTAAGACGTTTCTACATGTTATTAGGTCTAGTACTATCTCATGTTTTAAATGTATGTCAATAACCTAAGATAAGGACAGGCTTATTAGCCTAATAGTTAATCAGTTAGCAGGTAAAAAAAAATTGTAAATGTTAATTAAACTACTTTGGATCAATTTTAGAAACACATATAGATAAATCTATTTAAATTTCAATAATGATATGATCTTGCCTAATTCCTTGTGTTACAAACGAAGGAGCGCTTTTGTTATACCTGTAACTATTGTTCACGGATATAAAAATTAGTATTCTTTAATCAAACAATATTTAAACTTATTTTTATATTACATATAAACTTTTAAAGTAGCCATTAAATAATTCTAACAGTAATAATGAATGATATATTTTCAATTAAAAATGAAATATAATATATTTTATAAATTCTATTCTAATATCAAATAAGAAAAAATATATATATAACAAAATTAAATACAACAATCACGTATATATACTAATAAATTCTTTAAATTACACTTCCTAACTAATTATCTTATGCATAAATATATATATATATATATATATATGTTTATAAATACATACATATCGGAAGCATAAAGTCATAATTATTTTAACGGAAACATAAAATCAACTAAATATTTATTTAATATTAATATAATATTATTTACATAATTTAATTCTAACTTATGCGATTATATCGATTACTTTAAGTAAAAAAAATAAATTAAATCATTAATTTAAAAATAAAAATTTAATTCAATTTTAAATAATTTTTTTTCTAAACTCATTGTATATTTATATAGACTACGAAGTTTAATTATGTTATACTTTACTATAAGTAAACAGGTTGGAAACTTGTATTAATTGTTAGGAAAATTGATTATTGAAATTACCAATTGTCAATTAATAATTTAATAATGCAAAGAACAATTAATAACACTTAATATATCTAACAAAATAATATGTATAGAACTACCAACATATTTACTAATTTTTGACGTTTATTATAAGTTATTTCTTAAATAATATATTAAATATTAACATTTTAAAGTTAATTATAACCAATTATTTGTTTAAATGTGTTGGACAAGAAGTTTTAGCGAGCCTTACCCTGGATAAGAGCAAATTTAAGGTTATTTTAATTATTTTTGACATTTACATTTATATTTGACTTATTGATTCTAATTACATTTTAATTTGACATATTGGTTAAAAGCAAAAGTTCTATTTTTAAATAATAACTGAAATTTGTTTATTTGGTCGCACCTTCTGCATTATTGATAGTTAGTGAACTAAAACTTACTTATATTTTTAACTTGGTGAAATTTATTTCTGAAATAAAGGTCTAAAAGTCTTATCTGTGTCAATATGTCATTTGAAAATATTTAAAAATGTTAAATATGTTTATTAGTTTTCAAAACAGGAGAAAACAGAACCACGCAGAACAGCAAACATTTAAACGTCAAACACTAAAAAACAACAGCAAAAAAATTATCCAAAACTGTTCTGAAAAAATCTAGAACAGAAAAGTGTAACTTAGAACAATTAAGAACAACTAAACTAACACAAAACTAGAACACTTTCGGACAAAAAAAAACACTGTTTAAAAACTAAGGAGCGCAAAAATCTTGTTTGTTCAAGGTTCAACTGTTATCATACCATGTTGTACAACAAGTTCATGAACTTGAGTATTTATCGTGTATGGGATTAAAAAACAATTTTAAAAACCTGAGTTTTTTTTAATTTTAATGACATTTTTTTGAAAAAAACTAAAAAACCATTTTAATAATATTTTATTTTCAAATGGAAAGGAAAAAGTTTTTAAGTATTTGACTTTTGATATATCTGTCAAACAAAAAAAAAATTTTTTTTGAAGGTTGGATGAATCCTAATTGTAGAATAAGGCTCGACGGTTTCAACCTTTATGACATTTGTCTTATTACAAATTTTTAAAGATACAATGCTTACAAATATCGAAAAATTCATTAAATTGTCATATTAATTTGAATTTAAATGACAACTCTCATATTTTTTTTTAAATTTATTTTATAAAATACAGTTTTTAGTTTTAGTAATTTAGTTTTATAAATTACAGTCTTTAAGAGTAAATTGGGGATCAAGTCATAATATGTAATCATAAGTGTCAAATATTCATATTTGACACTTTAGCCAAAAAGTTAACAGTATCAAACTAACATTTATTAATATATTTGACTACAAAATATACTATATATTGGTACTATACTATATATACTATAAATTATTTTGACACTATTATTAATAAACCTAATCATTAAAAGCAACAAACTTTGACCCTTCAAGTTAACCTGAAAATTATCTAAATTTTCTTAAAAGTTAATAATTAGTCATTTCAAAAAAAAATATTAGTCAGTTATTCATTAATAACAAATATTAATTAAAAGGTGCAAGGTCAAAAGTATTTACGTACATATAAGAATTTTATTACATAAAATAATAAATTATTCTAAATCAAAGTGAACAACTTAACTTTGTTTAATGGTAATTAAAATGTAATATAGCTATCCAAGATTAAACAGACTTATCTATTCAATAACAAATTTTTTAAATGGCTTTCTGTAAACATTCTGTAAAAATAATTTAATTGAAAATATAATTCTACGAATTATAAATTTATATTATATTTTATTGATTTATTAATCTAGCTTCCTTGTAAAATCACTTACAGTGAGTCATCTAATAATTATTAAATAAACAGCAATTAGAAGAAAGCATTAAAAACTTACAATTATCTTAAGTAAACTATTGTTTTTTATAGCCTTATATATATACAAATAATTTTAAAAAAAGAACCTTTTCAAAATAAAACTGGTAATTAAATTAATAAAAATATCTTAAAAGAAATTAATATTTTCATTAATTTATATCTTACTTTGGCAACTGAGTTTTTTGAGTACCTTCCTAAAAAATTTATAGCTTTCTGAAAGTTTTATTAAAATTTATTTAATACATTTATGACTTTTACCTCTTAATTTTGAAGCATTGTAATCAACTGACAGTTAAATCCTGGGTACACAGTGGTTAGAGTACCAATCTTTCATGCGAAATGCCCGGATCGAATCCTAGGGAAAGTGAGAACGCTTTTCCCAGTGAAAATGAAAACGCTTTTTTTTCAACTCGGCTCAGCTAGCATTCGCACATTTGGTTTAACAACTTCAGATTTTTTATCCAATAACAAGAATTAGAAACTTATCTCGATCACCTTAGATTAAAATATTCAGTAACTTTTTAAGCTTGTTATCAAATAAATAAATACTTTTTGTAACTTATTACCATATACTAAAATTAAAACTTTTAATTTTAAATTACCTAATTGTATAATTATATTTTATGTTTAAAAAAGATGTTAAAGCCCTGCTTAGCATAGATATTAAAATGCATATAATTATTTAACACAGTGCCTCCTTTGTAGCTTTAGCTTTTAAAGAGTTAAAAAAAATTTTTTTTGTATATTTATTAAAAATTAATAATTTTGTAAAATCTAAACTTCTAAAAATAATAACAGAAACATTAATAGAACTTCATAAACAATTAAAATTATAATTTAAAACAAACGAGGAAGAGTGTAGTAGAGTAGACTGTGTTAACTCTGGGATACCCGTATGACCGTAATATAAACGTTATATCATCCGGTTACTTATTTTTGGCAAAATTTTAAATAAACAACTTATAAGGCTTTCAGTTATGAACAAAAGAAAATATAAGTTGAAAAGCAATGCTCATATAAAAGAAGGAATTGTATGGCAGCTACTTGAACCAACTGCATTAGACCAACCAAATTTTGCAGAATCATGGGCCATAAAATGAAACACCTTTTTGCAAAATTTTAGACACCCAGCTTCAATAGGTATAGAGTAATGCTCATATAAAAAAAAAAGTTGTATGGCAGGTACTCGAACCCATGGATCAAAATTGCTAGATTTCAATAGAAATGACGGCTATTGCATAAAAACGAATTTGTGAAATTTTCAAAATCGTAGCTCCTTCAAATTTTGAGTTATCGTGGGTACGGACGGACAGACAAACATAGCTAAATCGATTTATTTTTCGATTCTGATCCAATCCATACCTTTGAATCTATATCTACCCCCTTCTTTCTCTGTGTCACAAACGTAATAGCAAATTTAATATACCCTTTTGACCTATAGTTATACGGGTATAAAAATGTATAAAAAGTTAATTACTATTGTAGTTTATTTTTTCCAAGTAAAGTTGAACTCCTTGATTAATAGAGTAATAGTAACCTTTTAAAATTTCCACATGCTTCCAATTGTTGCAATTTTGTTATATTTTTTTTCAATATTGATGTAATATTACTCTAATTATATTTTAATGCATATATGTATACGCAATTATGAGTCACAATATATCTTTTATATAAATAAATAACAAATTAAAGAAATATTATTTAATTATAAAAAAGTACCTAATTGTTTTAATATTATTATATTTTATATTAAGTATTTATATTTATTTATTTTTAAATTAATCTTTAGTATCCGATGAAATTTAAAAAGATACAAAATGTTTTAAGAACTTTGATAAAGCAAATCAAACAATGTGATTGTGGGTTATATACAATATACATTTAATAAATAACATTTCTTGACCTTATCCATTAAGAGCCCTTTTTCATATTAAGATAAAGAAAAAGCTGGTTTTTATTGAAGTTTTAAAGTATTTTAATGAAAGAATTAATATGAGCACCTATAGCAAAAGCTTATATGAAATATGTGAAATATCATTGAATTGAATCTTTTGAACGTCTCCTAACAAACTTATGCTAAAAAAATTATTGAAACTCCAATTTTCAATCCAAATGTTAAATCGCTTATAATTATTTCACAAAAATTTTAAATATGTATTCGGAATAATTCGGAGTAAAAGTCTTTTTGAAATATCTATATATATATTCGGAGTTATTCGGAGTAAAGATATTTTTGAAATATCTTTGATTGAAATGCAAATAAATGATAATCAACTCAGTTGAATGACACTTCAGCAAATGCTATTCATGCTTATAACATTTACATCCTAATTACAATCAGCGTAGCCAAAACATGCACACAATGAAATGAACATAAAATAGTTTTAATGCAGCTTTGACGCAAACAATATTGAACTTTTAACTTCTACGCATTGACGGGCAATTGTTTATATTTTGTCAGTCATTTATATTAATTATTACTTGCTAGTTGAAATTCAAAAATGTAGAATTAAAAAACTTAAAAATTTAAATTTATTTATTTATTTAAGTGCCACATAAAATGTGATAATTGAGTGATTTAGTCATTCCTATTCACGTGGGGCAGATGTATACTTTATATTACGATATTAATTATAAACTACATTAATAAATTAGATATGATCTGACCTGGGTTCGAACGCGAGACCCTTCGATTGAAAGATCAACGTCTTAACAACTATCCCACCGGTCAGATAAATGAATTTATTTATCATATAAAATCATAAAATTCAAAAACCATTACAAATTAATTATATTTAATAACTTAATATGTTTATATTTAATGTCACTTTAACGTATTCGACGTTTTACAATTACACTGTGCTTGAAAAATTTAAAAGGTACGTTTTTTGACATTTTGCAACTACAATGCTGCGTCATGGCTACGCTTATAATTCTCAAGTCATTACTCGCTCTGGTCAAAATTTTAATTATTAATATTAACACATTAATATACATTCAGAATGCGTCATAAATTAGAATTATAATTCAAAATTATAAAACAAGGTAGATAGTAATTTAGTGTAAATTAAAACTATTAACTGAACCTCATATTATTAAAAATTATACATATGTACAAACTGATTGATTATTGATAACCTTAGTTAGAAAAAAAAAACATAAACAGAAAAAAAAAACAAAACTGCAATTAAAAGTCTCATATTATTATTTCTATTCTAAATCTTGTTTTTAGTATAAATATCTTAATTGAGATCAAATTTACTTCAGTTATATTCTCTCATTTGTGATATCAATATTAATTTAAAATTACTTTGAAATTAATTTAATCTGTGATAAAAAGTTTTTATAGCAAAATATAAACAAAATAAAGCTAAAAATGGCTTTTAAACTAATTTATAATAGTGTAATTGCAACATTTCTAATTTTTGGATTAGTTTTTGCTGAAATTCGTAAGTTTTATAAATTTTTAAATCTCCGAATGTCATTTAAGCCATTCAAATTTTTCATATAAGTCTGTTTGTAACTTTTTTTAATTTATCAAGCCAAGGCATAATTGTATAATTTATATCAAGGCCGGGGTAGTTTTTTTTTTTTTAATTCAAATTCAATGTTCAATTAGGAATTATTTTAAGAAAATTTAGAAAATACTAAATACTAAATTTAGAAATTTAAAGTTCTTGAATAGCTTGCGTAACAATGTAGAAAAATTTAAAATTATTATGTTGACATAGGCACAGGTATAGCAGGATTAGTTTGATGAATTAATTGTTATAATAAATGTATAGATTTTCATAATAATTTACTAATATATAGCAAAGTATATATGGTTATTACTATTATAATTATTATTTATTTTAAATTTACTGGTTTTACTTATAACTTGTAACTTATATTGCGCTATTGAAATATGCATAGTACTGCACTACATAATCAAATTGTAATTAATATAAAATATCCAAAGAATGTATTAAACAATTCACTAAATTGTTTTTGTTTTAACTTTAAACTATATAAAAAAAAATTATATCAAATTAATATTTGCATATTTCATTAATAAATAATTTATTAGATTAAAGATAAAAACAATAACATGTTATACTGATGTTTTTTTCCGATCAGTAATTGTAAATGTATAATGATCTTGTTTTATTTTTAATAACATTATTGGTATTATTATAAAATTAGAATAATTATAGTACAGTTCTATTAACATATAAAAAATATGTGACCTATACCAATTATTCTATTACAAATATATATTGAAAAGTGCTCATATAACTTTCAATTATGGTGTAATTAAATTAATATAGGGTGTATAGTAAAAGTAGGAAAATTGGTCTATTAGACAACTTAATAACCAGTTTTGATTTTTAGCAGCTGGGTTGCGCAGTGGTTAGAATGCTGACCTTTCACACGAAAGGCGCGGTTTCAAATCCCAGTAAAAGTGATAAGGCTTTTATCTGGTTTTCTGCTCGACTCAGCTAGCATTTGCCATCAAATTAATGGCTTTGCATTTGGGGTCAAATTTATGGCTTAATCAATAATAAATAATTATGTATCTTAATTAAAAATGCTTTAATATAACAATATAAACAAATAATTTAATTGAATAATATAACTCACAGATATAGAATACCATATAACTCAAATTACAATTATTACAATATAAAAAAAAAAGAATTTTAATTTTCGAAACTCTTAGACATTTCTACATGTAACAAGGCCTAACCACTCAAAAAAAACATAAATTGAGGAACTGAATATAATTATTGGGCAGCTCATTCAATGCCTCTTTTAAAATTAAATAAAAAGTTTATAATTGTAGTCTAATTATTTTCTAAACTTTTCCTAAAGATTAATATCAGAAAAAACAGATCAATTAATGATCGAAACAGCTATATAATTATAATAATATCTAATATTAAATTACAAGCGTTTTAATACAGCATTAATTTAATTAAATTAAGTAATTAACAAATAGTTAGCAACAACGCTTTTTAATATATTTAAGTTGAATTTTATAATTTTATTATATATTACATGACATTTGTTTTAATTTTTACTTAAACTTATTAAATTACACTTTAAATCTGATTCAATTAAAGTAAACAAAAATGGTGGATAAAAAAAATTTTAAAACATTTTGAAAAAAAATTTTACAAAATAAATAAATTAAAAATTCAATTAAACATTTTGCCATAAGCTATTTTATTACATATAATTATTTTGAAAAAGATCTACAAAGAAATCAAACAGTTAAAATATAATATATATATATATATCTATATATTTTATACATATGTCATATTTAATTAAATTTATAAAAAACAATATATATTAAGAAAAATTTAATGAAATTAAACATTTAAAAAAAAGAAATTCAAATTTAATTACTAAAAAAAAGTTATTTATTAAACTTGTAGATGCCACCACCATTTATTAAAACCTTTTACTAATATTTTTTTAATTTTGACAAAACGTCACTAGGTAATTTGTACGTCATTTTGTATATTAATTAGACACAAGTGTAATTTGTAAATTATTCTTAGATAAATAATTAATACTTATTCAAATTTAAAATCAGTTTTAAATAACAAGGAACTCGATCCCCAGATTGTATTTGAAAACCTCAGAGATGTATATATATATGAGTATTATTCCATCCAAAACACAAAATCCAACTATGTATTCTATATTCAAATTTGAAAAACAAATTGATACTAAAAAAATGTTTATAAACATTTGTTGGAAACATAAATATTAAATATGAAAAGAAATAAATTTAAATTCATTCTTATAACTCACATATGGAAATTTCCTTAAGTGAATCTATGATTCTTATTATTGTTAAATTTGGTTTCAAATCGAGTAATACCATAGTTTTATTAAATTAAGACAGATGCAACTGTATGCAACTAAGTTCAATCTAAAATATTATTAAAAATTAATATAGATTTAATCTTAAAATTACTTATTTATTTAAATTTGTTTTTTAGCCGCTGATATTGAAAAATGTCATTATGGTGATGTCGAATGTATTAAGAAAGTTTCAGCTGATGTTTTACAAAAATATCCACATGGTTATGAAAGTTTAAAAATTCCAGATTTAGATCCATTTTATTTACAAAATGCAACATTTGGTGAAGCAACAACACCTAGAGAAAATTACGATGTAAAAATACAAATGACAGAATTTAAAATATATGGTTTACCAAAAGTTGAATTTGAGAAATTTGTGTAAGTCAAAATCTTGCAGAATATTGTGCAATCAATACGTTTAAAATATCGAATTTTTTATTTTAGTGGTTTTGAAAAAGATCCATTAACAAGCAAATTTGAATTCTATGGTAAAATACCAAAGATAAGAGTTGAATCAAAATATAAAATTAAAGGTAAAGTATTAGGATTACCAATTGAAGGTGATGGTGATGTTGAAATGGAAATTACCGATATTGATATTTCAATGAAACTTAAATTGAAAGAAAGTGATATTAAAACTGATGGAAAATTACATACAAAAGTTGATAAATACAAAACATTAATCGATGCAAAAGGGTAAATATACTTTATTACATTGCAAATGTATTAATTCCTTAATTAAATAAAAATTGTTTTTCTTTTATTTTTTTTTTTAGTTTTAAAGTTACTTTCAAAAATTTATTTAATGGAGACAAGAACTTAGGTGACAGTATGAATGAATTATTAAATAAAAATTGGAAAACAATTTGGGTTGAAACTAAACCAGATATTAGCAGAATTGTTGGTAGATTTTCTGTTAATATTTTAAATGATGTTTTTGAATCAACACCATACGAAGATGCATTTTTACCCGACAAAATATAACAATATATTTGAAAAATATATATAACTATGTTATTGTAATAGTTATTTAAATAAAGTCACTTTAAAAATTGTTATTTAAATATAAATTTATATTAAATAAATAATTATGAAAAAAAAATTTTTAATGTTTTGTCAATTCCAGAAATTTCAGAAATTTATAAATTAGTATAATCTTATAATTCAACTTCTACAACTTTCAAGTTTCTATATGTTAAGAGCTATAGTACTGTCTCATGTTTAAATTGTATGTGGAATTCATTCGATCAGCTCTAATAACACGAATTATAATATGGCCCGAAGTAAGAGGTACTTTTTCCAAGAAGTACCTGTGCTATAGACAATCTTTTAGCCTATAACAATTGAACAGTGAACACTTAAACAAGTTTAGATTCGAACTTTAACTAGCACTTAATTTTCTTCATCAACTTAATTTTATGTAAATATAGATGAAAAAGCATCAGTTATACCGATAATAATGTATTTTTTCTGAATAATATTTTAAAGAATTGCCGAACATAAAAAAGTTTCCAACACAATCCGGTTCATGGATACTCAATTTTATTTTCAAAAAAATATGAACCAATAACTTTATCAGCCACAATTCTAGGATATACTTCCGCAAAATGGTTATGACGTATCCAGATGACCTGATCACATAACGGTACTTTATATCTCAAAGTTTTGATGCCGCCATCTAGTGGTCGGAAAATGCATTACAAAATTATCCTAACATTTTGTAGTATTTTAATTAAACCGTTATATATTTTCGGTAAGACAATTACCTGGAACCATTTTCTAAAATATTTTAGGGCATGATGCTGTCTTTAATTATATATACATCTTTTTTAATCTGAATCGGTGCTACCGCTTTTGAGATATTGCGGTTTCAAGTCGTTTTTGTAATGCATTTTTCGAGCACTAGATGGCGTCATCGCCACTAATAATTTAAATATTTGAAAACTTTAAGTTATGAAGTACCCTTATGCGATGACTTCATCTTTATAGCTTGTCACAACTTTGCAGAAATTTAACCCAATTCTGAACCAAACAGTACATTTGAGAGGATGTTTTTGTCACTGATAAACTACTCTCGAACTTTTCTTCCCCGAAATTCGGCAGTCCTGTTTATTGACATATCCATTTAAATGAAAATATGCTTAATCGCTCAAGTCTTATAAACGTTCTTAACTTTATATGATGGCATTATAAAATTTTATAAAATTCTTTAATTACAGCAAAAAAAATATAATAAAAAACTTTAAAAAAACATTTATAAGCATTTCAAATCAGTCGGTCTAAGATGGTCCACTCTGTACTAACCAATGCTATAAAGATTTAAATTGGGTAATCAAAATTAAATTAGAAAATGAATTGAGTTGTTTCTACAACGATGTAAAATTAAACTTTTCATTATAAATCTATGACATTTCAAAGGATTTACAACAACAAACAAACAATAAGGTTTGTTTCCTCTCTCCTTTTTGTAGAGAATCGGGTTAAATCTTAGCATTCAAACTGTGCTTGAAACCATAACCTAAAAACTTTTTCTATATTAAAATATTTTATTTTTATTTTTGCATATTTTAGCACATTTTCGAAAAATTTTGTAAAAATGTGCCTATAGCTTCACTCTGTTCGTCCGTCCGTATGTTTACAAAAACTTTTACATCGTTTGAAATAGAGAAAAGAAATTTTAACCATGAGTAGGTGTTACAAAAAAAAAATTTCGTAGAAGTACCCGTTACGAAGCTACAGCCCCCCAAAGTTGGAAAAAGCCCTATATTCAAATTGTTATAAAGTTTTATTAGGTTTATTTTCAATCTGAAAACGGCAAAAGATAGCTGGTTTTATAAAACAAATGTTAAAAAGACAAATGTTTAGAGTTGCCATACGGTACTAAAATTTACAATTATGCAAAACTCAATTTTTGCAAAATTTTTGGCCACACATATCTTTTAAACGGTTCAAGCTAGGGTCTTGAAATTTGAAGTAGTTAGATACTCAGAAATAAGTTGAAATCGGTTAATAAAATTTTTTGTCAAGCCCCACATTTAGGAGCTATAAGGGCTCGAAAATTGAAATTTTGCTAATTTTAAACACCTGTAACTTGAATACCTGTTCCAATTTTTTTTTTTTAATATACAAAATTTGAAGGTTCAACATTATATTCCGATAAAATACTCAGTATGAAAAACTATAATATTTTGAAAATTTGCTTTTTTAAAAACCCTTGGTTTTTTTCATCACTTGTTAATATAATAAATTTAAATATTGCATATATTTATTCATATTTATACATAATATGTAGGTATATTAATCCAAATTTACAAAAAGTATTGAGAAAAAACAGACTTCAAAAGTTTCCAAAAAAAACCTTCAACTTTTGTTAACTTATAAACAAAAATCTTTTTTTTTTTTTTTTTTTTTTTTATTTTATTTAAAAACAGATCCCTTCATTTCCCTAATAAAACAATGAAGGACATAGTTTTTCCATTAATTTGCCTTTTTTTAATTTCTGATCTCCTAATAACTGTTTTCTTATTGTTTGTATATAAGTTTGTAAACTTAATTATTTGTAAGAACAAAAAAAATTTTAATTTTAAACTTTTTGTAAACTTTATCCTAAAAAAAAATTTCTTAAGAAAAACTTTGAAAATATTCGCGTCCTAGAAATATAGGTATTCAATCGATGCTCTTCCGTAATTCTAATAGAGGTTTCGTTTTTAGAGTGAATTAATATGAAATCTAAATTGTCTGAAAAATATGTTAAATTTAAGTTCATATATGAATGAATACATACTTAAAATGTATATTCTATTGCGAAATTATTTTAGTCCTTTCTTAAAGCTGCACTTTGACGTGGCGTGCTTCTAACTTGACATATATTTACGCGTTGATACTTACATATTTTATAGTGATGTGTATTAACACATACACGATTGACTTACTTCCAGTATACGAGTAGTAAGAATTTATTCAAAAATAGGGAATAGTTTCAGGACGGGTTTTACATCTAACTTTAAAATAAACTCAAAAATATAAGGATTAATATAATTTTTTTTTTAATTTTTTTCTAGGCGTTGGAAACCTGAGTTTTGAAATAATTTAAAAAAAATACAGTCATTCAGGCTTCTGAAGTTACAAATTTCGTTGTTTGGGGTAATTTATTTTGTGACCTCTTTGAACTGCCTCTATTTTATTTGAAAATTTCTAGCTTATTTCAATTTTATCACAATTATATTTTGCGGTAATGTTGTATTGCAGACTATAACTTCCTGCAATAATATTTTTCATCTGTACGCGTGGATTTAGAATTTCAAATTAATTAACAGTGAAGCTTCAATTTCTTAGGGTTCATTTATATTGGAGCTGCGAAAAGTGATAAGGGTATCGATAAAAGCAAAGCGTAGAAAATTACATACATGATTTTAATAGAGGAGCATCGCTTTCATCAACGATAATCAATAACATATTTTTATACGCTATTCTCTTATCGACGCTCTTATCACTCATGACAGCTCCAACATAAACGCACCCTTATAATATGTATTTACTATTTTATATTCCAAAAGAATAACTCACATTTTCTTTATATTTATAGCACTTAAGCTTTTTTTAACAAGATACATGGAAAGTTTCAAAAAACACCTATTGAAGTTCTGCGTAGTTTCTTTAGGTAATATGCGACTTTAACACACCAAAACCCCCACCCTTTTAACGAGGTACATGGAAAGCTTCAAAAACCAACTATTCGAGTTGTACGTAGTTCCTTTAGGTAATATGCGACTTTAACCAAAACCACAACCCTTTTTGAGCAAAACTTTAAAATAGACCTCTAATACTAATGTACAGCTTGGTTTTAAAGATACGGACTTTAAAGGGACGCTTCATGAATTGGATTTGGAAAATATAGGATTCTTGGATTATGAGGAATGAGTAAATTGTTATAAGTAAAATTTATATGAGTAAATTGACTAAAATATTTAGAATAAATATGTTAATGTTCTTTTGAAACTTTTCTAAACCGTACACATCTTATACATTACCAACTTTATTGAACACATTTAATGGGAAATTTCATTATTTTCATTTAAATATTTTTATTTGTAACGGACGGTCAAAAAATAATAAACAGTCACATTTTTAAAAAAACTGAAAAATTACTTTAAAAATTTCTAATAATATTTTAAGTATACGTATATCTTTTAAGTCCCACCATTTATATTTCAACGTGCCTCCCACATTGATAATTATTAACTATTTAAAGAAAAAAACCACAAACAATAGAATAAAAAGTTATTTTTAAATAAATTAATTAATAATAACAGGCCTAATATAGGTATAGGGTATATATTTCTAAGATAAAAATTCAATTAAATTAAAAAATGGTTAATTAAAAATTAAAAAATGCTATTAAGTAATTTCTTTAAATTTTTATCTAAGAAACATGTGGACCATTTTTTACAACAAGTAAAAAATAAAATTAATTAAAAAGAAAATGCCTCCCTTTTTTTTACTCTTATATAAAAATTAAAAAAAAAACTTACGTCACGTTTAATTTTTAAAGTACTTTAGTACTATCATAAAAATTAAAAACTTATTCAATTCTTTTTATTTTTTGTCTCTTTCTTAAAACTTTTTTTTTTTTTTAATATTAGAAAGGAAGTAGGTAATAAAAAAAAACAATGATATTCTTCTCACTTTCAAAGAAATTAAAAAAGTCAAGAAAATATATATATATATAGATTTCCTTGTTTTCCCAAAAAGTTTTTCTTTTTATTTTCCAAGATATTTTGCGTAATTAAAAAGTTTTAAAATAGTATTAGGCAAACAGTACAAAATGGAAGCAAATTTTTCCTCAAAAAATATGAATATTAGTATATAAGAGGGTATCTTTAAAACAATATATATATATATATATACATACCTAATTATATAGTGAGATTATAATTTATAGAGAATCTTACAATTGTGCCTTTTTCAGAATATTGTAAAGGAACAATGAATGAAAATCATTTTATTCATAATTACAGTAGAAGAAAATTATATTTAACATTTACATAAGATTTGTTAAATTAATATTTTAATTTTTAATAAGTAAGTACTTTTAAAATCAATATCCCATCAATATCACCCATCAGGTGGTAATTATGATTTTAAAAATTTTAAAAGAAATTGAATTAAATGAAATTCAAATATAATCTACTTCTTATGATCCCTAAACCCCTAGGGAAAGCATTATAGAATGTCAGATAGTTCTTCTCATCAACGAAGTCAGATAAAGCCAAAAATTATTCTCGCATCTTCCCATTTGGTTTTTTTTTAAGTTGATGCCCTATGTTTTATCAAATGTTGTTTTAGCCAAAAGTAGAATTGTTTTTACCCATCTCCGGCCTGCCTCTTACCCATCTAAGACTCATTATGGATTGCTTTCGAAAAACTTTTTTTGATCATCATTCCAGATTTCGTCTAGGTGCTTAAAGTTCAATACAGGATAGCCGTCAATGTTCTTCTTGATTTTCCTATACATCTAGGACACTAATGACTAAAATTTGAAAGGCTGGGTTTAAAAAACCATCTGTTATTTAGCATTGCATCGTCTTGTTCTCAATGCATCGTCATTTACTTTGCGGACTTCAACATCCATTATATTCTTCTGTTTTGTTCGTCGTAAGCATTTTGGGCACGGTGGTTACTATTCAAAAGACTGATTTGCAATATCATAGTCGTCTAGTTCCATCCTTTTCTTCCCAGTCCATCGTCATTTCCTTTGCGGACTTCATCATTCACTACACTTTTGTTTTATTTTTTGTCAAGGATCTCTGTTTGGTTGTTTGTATGACGAATTTATTTTAAAAATTTTAAGAAAACATCTTTATATCACTGCCTGCAATGTAGTAGCGACTGTAATGCTTCACGCGTCGCAAGATAGTACAAAAGGAATTACTTCAGTTGGTTTATTTCAAACAACATAATTTTAGAATATACCATTTATATTATTAAACCTATTTCGCTTCCTTTATCCTTAGCCATTATACTGTTTAAGAAGTTCCCGTATTAATCCCACGGTTTTGGCTTAAGTCGACCGTCTGTTAAGCGAATAAATGTCTCACGTTACCACATTCAGAATTTGTTAATGGATTTTGAAGAATTGTGTTCCATATTATTTCAGTTTAAATGAAAAGTAAAACTTTATGAAATAATATAAACCCATATAAATATATAGTTATTATAATATGATTTCCATTGTTCTAAAACTTTAACTTTAGTCTATAGAGTTTAATCATAATTTTTTAATGTGCTCATTTTGTTTTTGCATATGGAACTGCGTTTTTTATTAAACAAAAACTTTATTGAAATAATTTAAAACATTTAAGAAAAACTTTACGAAATAAAAAAGTTTCCAAATAATTTAAAATTGAAAACTAATTAAAAAACGAAATTTCATAATGAAGAAGGAAATAAGTATTGCTCAAAAAAAAAAGCGAATCAAATTAAAAAATTTAATTTTAATATATAATTTATAATAAATTAATAAATTTTATAAAAATTTAAAAATTGTCTTGTGACAATTTTGAGTTTTGTTTTTCTTTTAAAAGGATATGTAGACCGTATACTCACTCCTCAAAGCTTATGATATGAGTTTTCACTCCTAACGTACCAATCGCTTTTAAGTAATCAAATAATGAAATTACAATTTGTTTAACAAGTTAGTGTTTTTCACTAATCAAAACTTTAATAAGTTGTAATATGATTCTGGTGCTACAAAAACTTATCCAAAAAAAGTTCATAAGTGACCTATCACTTATTAGTGTCTTGATAAGTGTCTAGAGCAATAACGCTCTAATATAAATACCAAAAGATGTGTAGTGCGTTAAAGCTCTGTAATAAGTAAATTATCAACATATATTGGAGGAATCAGAATTTTTACAGTTTTAAAAACACTTTGAAAGTCATTGACCTAAATTCCGTTGCCTCTTTTAATTCCTGAAAACTCTTTTTTTAAATATACGTTTAAATTTAAATGATAATCATCAGGAGACATTTTTTTTTAAATATTTTTATGGAAAAAGTTTTTTTAACTTTTTTTATTCTAATTTATTTACAAAGTTTGTTTTTTAAACTTAATATTTTTTTTCAAAATATTTTAGATTTAAACTTTTTACCAAGTTTTAAAAGTTATTATATAAAATTTTTTTAAACAAACGCACTAATATTTAGATAAGTAATTGTATCAATACCTGGTATAAAGTGAGTGTAGAAGGAACAGGTCAAAAACTTTAAATATACCTTCGTACATGTGGATTATAAGCCCAAAGTATTAAAACTTTCAACAAATTTATTAATTTAAAATCAAGTATACAGCCTAACATTTATTTGAATATCAATTTTTCTTTTTTTGTTACCCTATTAATCATTTTCAAATGTATTGAATCTGCAAGTTAAGGTTTAAGTGTTCAAAAAATATTAATTTAGGACCCAACTTTTTAAAAGAACTGAAAGACTGAAAAGAGATTAATTGTACAAATTTTAATATTTAATTCTATAAATCAAACCACTATGCCATGGAGCTTCTTTTAATAATAAGTGAAAAGCTTAAGAAATTTAAAGATTAAGTCTAAGATGCTCTAAAGAATAAGTCTATAAATAGAAGGACCTTATTTTCAATCCGACAATTTATATGAAAAATACCGTTAAAATTACGATGTAATCCTAATCATCAGTGTTTCGAGAAGACAAAATTAAATTAAAATGTACAGTAAATTATCTGACCGGATGCTCAGTAGTTAAATGACGGCTTTTTAATCGAAAAATCTCGGGTTCAAACTCTGGTCGGTAATAAAAAAAATATAGTGTATATTAAAATAATTTAATAATAAATCCAAATGTCAAATCGGCAAAAGATTAATATTATAAAGCAATATTTACTACTGCCTGGTATAAATAACAAATATATAAAATTAATTGTCAATGTCAAACAATTGCGATAATTTTGTTAAACTGTATTGACTGTCAATATGGTAAGAAACAGGAAAATGCATTGCATAGTTTAAGGCTACTTCGATATAAGTAATTTTTAGACAGTATTTATACTGAACAAATAAACATTATTTATTAAATTATTTTGCAATTAGTCTTAATTGCTTCACTTATTTCTGTGGAGGTTGTCCTAGAAATCTACAAATATAAGACAAGTGGGTGTTCTTTATTCATTCACTTCCTCCACAATCACTCGAATGTTGGTGATTTGATCGAGACAACTTCTTTCAACTAAATTATCTATCTACAGTTATTATTTATTACCAAAGAATTCAATTTAAAAAAATTTAAAAAAAAAAATATATTTTAATTACATATTTAATATTATAAGTTTTTAAAAGCTTTTCAACTTTTTACTTTAGGTAATAAATTCAATTAAATCATTTTTATTTTGCTGTCATTTTTTTATACCTATTAATGTTTACTACATATAAATATATATATTATATATGTATATAAACAATTTAATTATTGATTTTATGTCAACTCAATAACAGATCCTATTTAATTTTTTGAAAAATATTATTAATGACTTTCAATAACACTTTTTTACATGTAAGAATAAATAACAATAAGAATAAAAAATATATATTATAAAATTATGTAAAATTTTGTTAAAGTTGGCAGTTAATTACCTTAAATCTTCATTATATATCATTTACATATGCATAATATTACATTATATATATATATGTATATATAATTAATAATTGGAGATGAATATAATTTTTTCATCCTAAAATAATCAATAACATATTTTCCACTTCAACAAATCAAATTCATACAAGTATAGATAAGTATATGTATATGTACATTGTTTATATGTGTATGTAAAATAATTAAGGGTTTTTATATTTATTAAAAAATTCTGACAAAGAAAAACAAAAATAACACTTAAAAAAACCTTTAATTTTATTTTTTTGATAATTTTTAAAAAATTTATAACAATATTTAATAAAAATATAAAAGTTTATTAAATAACATAAGTACATATACATATAAACAATTCATCACCATTCCTATCTTGTTCACTAATCAGCAAAACAATCAGGAAACTTATCATTAATCATGAGTACATATAGGAATGGAAAACAATACATAAAAACACTCTGTTCAGGTGACATAAATTACAGCATAAAATCAGATACAAACAAAACATAAAATAGAACCCATTTTAAGATATATATATATATACGTAATACACGTTAAAATGTAATATATCAGTGTATAATTATATATAAATATAACACATAATTTAATAAAAAAAAAAAATGAAGTAAAAAAAAACATATTTTCTCCCCTTCTATATAAATTTAATTTTTCCACTCGATAAAAATTTATTTTATATCTTACTCTTTTTTATTGAGAAAATTTTTTTCTAATTTATTTAAACTGTTACATGATCACCCTAAAAATGTGTAAAAAAAGTTTTCAGAAGAAAAAAAAATTATGCGGTAAAAATTTATATTGTAAATTAAATTGACAGGTTGACACAAGTTCTATTAAAACAAGTGATGAAAAAAACCAATGGGTTGTTTTTTATGTAAAAAAACAAATATATAAAATAATCTTACACAATAGCTCTGCAGCTAAGTGAATATAACGATTAAAGAAACTGAGGCCTAATCTAAATAGACTTTGTGAATTCCCTGTTCTCCATAAAAGAATGGAAAAGGAATAAAAAAAAACTAGGAAGAGTGTAGTAGAGTAGACTGTGTGAACTCTGGGATACCCGTATAGTCATAATATAAACACTATAACTTCCGGTAAATTACTTTTGACAAAATTGTAAATACATACACAACTTATTAGGCTTTCAGTTATCGTGATAACGGACGAACAGACAGACATAGCTAAATCGATTTACTTTTCGATTCTGATCTGATCCATACCGTTGAATCTATATTTACCCCCACTTTCTCTGCGTCAAAGGTAATGGCAAATTTATTATACCCTTTTGACCTATAGTCATACAGGTATAAAAATTAAATTATTAAAGGTTGTTTACATGTGTTGAAATAAAATGTTAGAGCTTCAATGTCAACGTTTAGTTTTGATGTCTAATGTTGTTAATTTTTTTTAAAACCCTAATAGTCCTTAAATAGAGTAGGCTCCTATTTTTCTGAGCACACTCATGTTGATTCTCATGAATCTAAACCCTCACCACCAAAATATTTAGGTTCAAAGAATTAAAATGTGACTAGCATCAAGATTTCTATCTCTTAGAATTTTATTATATAAGCAAATTTTTTCATTTATTTATTTATTTATTTATTTATTCATGTGTTATTCACCACATTCAGTAAGTGAATCTCCTTTTCAGGTGGGCAGTTAAATTTATTTTAAAATATGATATAAACTATTAATTTATTATAAAATATGATATAAACGGTATCAATTATAAATTATATTTGTTTTTTTTTTATAAGATATAGATATGATCTAACCAGGATTTGAATCCGAGACTTTTCGATTGAGGAGCCGGCACTTTAACCACTGAGCTAGTGGTCTGATGTATAAGCAAATGTAGTAAAAAAAATTAAGATGAGACTTTTTTCAGAAATCAAAAACTACTAACTTGTTCAAATTAGTAGTTTTGATTTATTATAGCTGCTAAACAAAGGGCTTTAATGAAAAGTTTTTTTGAAAGACTCGTATTTCTTTTTTAAGATCTAACTCGTCACAAAACTTCAAGTGTCTAATTCGTAACATTTGGAAGATAAATAAAGTCAAGGATTTTGCAAAAAATTGAGATACCGTATGGTAACCCTTTACATTTGCGTTACATATATTTATATATATAAAGCTCATACAAATAGTTACCGTTTGGCATTTCTAGATTGAAAATATTCCTCACAGAACTTTTTTAATGATAATTTAAATATACTGTTTCGGACTTTGAGGGCTGTAGCTCCGGGTTGTACACCTACCCGTGTAGTTAAATTTTCTTTTCTTTATTTCAAACGGTGGAAAAGTTTTCTTAACATACGGATGGAGGAACGGACTATAGAAACAGAAAACATAGAGAATTAATATTCAATATTGTCGATCCACGGAATATGAATACAAAGTGTTACACCCACCTTTTTTGAATCTAAGTCTGTCTCAGCTTACGTAATAACAAAATGTCCTATATTCTATATTACATATATAATTTCAATTTTAAATACCTAGATACAATTAAATTTTAATTAATTTTAAATACATATTTACTTACAGAAGGATAAAAAAAATATCAGACAGACAAACCAAAAGTATTTTAATAATTCACTCTTAAATTAACAAAAATACACTTTAATATAATTTATTAGTAATTACACATTATTATATATGAGCATACCTTAATTATGATATCCAAAGTTTCTGAAAGGAATCTAAAAAAAAAACTATGGACCATATCATATCATAATAATAATAGTTTAGCTTCTAAGAAATTTTATTATCATAAAAAGCTTATTAATTTTTAGCATAATTTTGTAATAAACAGTGTTTTTCAAAGTTTTTATAAAATTTATCTACTATATATGTACATACCTATATTAAAATATATAAATTCTTATTATTTGTATTAATAAAATAAAAAAAAATAAAAACAGAAATGCCTTTTTAATTTTCTATTGATACTGTCCATCTATACTAATTAGCATTAGACCAGGAGGTCTGACAAAAAACGAGACGCTGAGGTAAATCGATTGAAAGATATACAGAATATATAAAATTGATCAAATCTTCTTTTACTTATACACCGTCCCATTAAAAATGCAAATTGCAATTAGATAAAAAAAAGTGGAACCCGCCTTTCCTTTACAGCTGCGGCGGAATAGAGCAAAACCTACATTTGCTCCCTACATGCTCCCAAAACTAATTGATTAAGTTTGTAAGTCCCTGTTTAAAAAACAAAAATGATTTATAAAATTAAAAATAAAGCAAAAAAAAAATTGAAGTAATAACATTAAATTTCTTTTATATAATATGATTTACATACACGTAGAATATAATTCGTTATTTTCTCCCCTTATTTTTATAGGTGACTTTTTATTACAAGCTCCCAAAATAATGTTTTATAATTTTTTTCAAGATATACCTCCTGATGATATATATATATAGGAGTATATATATATATATATATAGGTACTCCTATAATTTATTTTTATGTTCTACAATTTGCAAATATATATATATAAATATTACATGTATGTATGAATTATGTAATGTCTTCTAAACAAAAAAACCTTCCAACTAAATTTTTATGTGAAAATAAAAAAAAACAAAATAACTGTAAAACAAACTCCATATTATGAATCCACTCTCTAGATAAATCCGTGTAATATCCGGTTACTTATTTTTTCGTGTCTTTTTTGTTTTTTGTATTCCTCTCGTATGATTTATATCATTTCGTACATAATATATACATATATTTAATATGTATATATGAACATACTTTCATATTATATAAATCAAATATATATATATATATATAATAACAATAATATGTGTACATTATGTCAAATAATAATAAATAATAAATTTTGTAAACAAAAGGGAATGAAATCTAGGTAGCGGTACATAAAAGTACAGTTAGAACAAAAAAAACAAAACATAACAGTAAAAAAACCTTTTTTTTTCAACTTTGACAAAACTATAAACAACAAAATGGTATCCAAGAAATGAGATTTACTGCAAAATGTGGTAAAAAAAACTTCGCATTAAAAAAAATATTCGTAAAAAATCTTAAATACAATAAGAAAACTCCGTTAATATTTTTAATCAACTAACTTTGCTGTTATCAATTCGGTTGTTAACTGTTAAGTACATTTTTTTTTTTTAATTTTATTATTCAAAAATTTTTAGCACAAAATTTATTAAAGTTCTAAAATACACACATGCGCACAATATCATCTCATCACTCCATTCTTTAAAATAACAGTTTTTCAAATTTCTCCAATTCTGCTACCTATACAAAAATATTTTCTTTAATGAATGAAAACTGTTAAAGACCATTAAGATGTATTATGAATTTTCTTCATCATTTGGTTTCTAATAATATTGTATATAATATATATTTACAATATTCATATACATACATATATGTACAACAATAACATGCGTTCATCATATACATATACTGCATGACACTTGTTGCAAAGCCATAAGAATTGTTTCCTAAAAATAAATTTGTAAAAATATATATGGATATAAAAATATAATAAAAGTCCCGTTAAACATTTTTACAGCTATAATTATATCATAAAGTGTTGCCACTTCAAAATTTTCTATACGGTCAAATTTGACAGTTTGACTGGAAAACATTTTAAAAAATTCAGTCAAAAAATCCAGTCAAAAGTTTTAAGTATAAAATGCTGTCAAAAAATCAGTCAGAATAAACATTTAATTAAGAAAAACTTAAAATTAAGTACGTATAATGAAACATGTACATAATTAATTTCTTTGTTTAGATTGATTTATGGAGCTTTGCTTTTTATAAATTCACAATACCCAATTTAACTAATGATGATTTTAATTCTGCATCTAAAGGGTGTTCAAAATTGAGGTATAATTTTGATTTTACCGCAATTTTTTTCCTACCTGGAGTTTTTATACGAGGTTGCTTTGGGTATATTCTAAATACATTCCGGTTAGTTAATATGGAACGTTACACGAGAACAACGTGTTTTTGTTATTATAACATTTTTCGAAAATGGTAAAAGTTTTCAAGATGTAATTCGGAAATTTCGAACAAAATTTGGTAGAGAAAATGCTCCAAAAAATCGTGCCATCAAGCTGATGGTTGATACATTTTTTTTAAATCGAAAGTGTACAGCAATAATCCCACTACAATTCAAGAGCTTAAAAACAACATTATCGAGCAGATTTCAACCATTGAGAACAGTTTATTGAACAACGTGATTCAGAATTTTGGTAAAAGATTGGAAGCCTGCCGAAGTAGTAGGGGGGGAGCCACTTGGTCGACATAATTTTTCATTATTAACCGGAACCTATTTGTAATAAATTAAAATAAAAATATATTTAATATTTCAAAAAGAAAGTCTTTTTTTATTCAAATTAAAATTATACCTCAATTTTGAACACCCTATATAAAGTAGTAAAATATTTATTTCAAAATATCAAATAAAAATTATCATAAACAAAAAAATTCTACTAATATTAATCAAAAACATTATTTCCTGAACAAAAATTATTTCATAAATTAAACAAAAAAATATCTATATAACTGGACGTTATACATATATAAATCTTATTGCACTTGTGTAATATGTATATAACAAAAAAATATATATTTTCAAACGAATTAAAAAAATTCATCCATAAAGGAAATATCTTCTTCATTATCGTTTTTATATACATATTTTTACCAATTTTTTGAATCACTTCTGGTGGTTCCGAAACGAAATTATGTCAAAAGCGGTCAAATAAAAAAATAAATCAGTCAAAAATCCAGTCAAAATATTTCGAATTTTTTTCCGGTCAAAGAATATTTTTTCCATTCAAATTTGACCGGAATACTGTCAAAATGGCATAACTTATGAATTTTGTGTATTAATACAGAAAATAACCATTATGATAATAAGTAATTTTAATAATAAGTAATATGAGTAATTATACATAATAATATTAATCATTGTAGGTACTACGCAAACAGAATATCTATAATAGTTCTGCGAGATTTTTTTTGCCTACCAGAAGTGGTGCGTTTACACTAGCAAGAAAAGTGTATCACTGAAGTACTCCAAATGCGACGAACAATTTCAATGAAAACTTAAATACCATAAATCCCGTTGATAATTTTTTAACAGATTAGGTAAACGTTTTTTATTATTATAACAAATACTTAATATGTATTTAGTACATAACATTATTATTGGATTCGACTACTTATTTACAAACTTAAAAACTAAAAAGTATTACGGAATGGATTTAATAAATACGAATATATTTAAATTTTCATAATTTTAATATTACTTTAAAATGCATTAATTTTTTTTTTTGTATATACCCTATATATATATCATCCATAAAATAAACAAAATAAAATAAATCAATTTTATTTTATTTTGTTCTAATTTAAAGTTTGTAACTCTATTTCAATAAGTTTTCATAAATTCTTCATCATATGGATATTTTTTTAATTAAACATGCCTTTGCATAATTAATTCAAAATTATTTCCATAATCGAAGTTGATTTATCATAATTTAATTTTAGAAAATATTAATACAATTATACTTAGTCTAAGTTTAAAGATCAATCACTTAAGATTGAAGTTAATTTTTGCGCGGTAAAATTGCTTTAAAATAAAAAAAAAAATGAATATTTTCATAATTTTATATTTCCTTTTATTTAAAAATAATTTTGGTATGAAAGAATTCATTCCAAATGTTACTTCTATACAAAAATTTCGATATTTTGTGCATTAATTTTTTTATATTTTTAGTTCAAATGCAAGATGCAGCAATGCCAATGCCAATGCCAATGGAGATGGGAGACATGGGAATGCCAATGCCACCAGCAATGGGAGCCATGCCTCCAGCTTCAACTACTCAAAAACCTAAACATTCAACAACAATATTACCAAATCCGTTCAATACATTAACAAGTTAGTTAAAAATTTTCTTTAAATAACAGTATTTTAGAATAAAATATTTTAATATTTTATATAATTTTTAATTTAAGATCCTTGTGGCGGTTTATTTCCTTCTTTATTTAACAAAGGTATGATTAAGTGTCAAGCACTTTGTACATTGTCTGGATATGCAAGAGGAGGATTTTGTTCTTCAGTTGAAACTCAAAGTATTTGTTTTTGCAGAGTATATTAATGCAGTTTTATTTACATAATTTTTAATAAAAAAAAAAAAAAAAAAAATTAATTTACATATGCATACAGGATTATTTTATAAATTAATAATTTTTAAATAAAATAAAATTTTTATAAAAAAAGAAAATTTAAATATTGTGAACCTTTATCTTAAAATATTTAATAAATAAAAAATTTTAATAAAAAAAATTTAAAAATGATTCCTAGAACAAATATTAATAGAAATTTTGAGAAATTTATTGAACTAGTTGAATTGCATAAATCTCCCTGACAAAAGCACATAAATACTCTTTTATAATTGTATGTTGTATATGCACAACGATCTTCGGAATCGTCTGGACCTCTTTGAACACACATTCTTTGCACAGCCATATCATAATCTGAAGTATATTTAATAAAAATTTATCCAATACATACACACATATTAATTTAAGTATATATAAAAAGAAATTTACCATCTGCTGCATATGAACCTCCACCTTCCATAACTTTGCCACACCAACCAGAAGCACATGGAATTGCTTCAACTCCGTGCTCTTTTTCAACTTGCGTTACATTATACTTAAAGGGATCTTTACAACTCCCAAGTTCGCCACGAGAACGACATTGATAACATCTTCTTAAAAGTCCTAAAAAAAATTTCATTACAAAAAACAAATTCATTAAAACTATATGAAAAACGTACAAACTACAGAGTAATGAATTGAAATAATGTTATATTACTCATAGATTGTTACAATTACATTAAAATTTTTTTTTAGAAAGAAAACTAGTCACTGAGTAACAGAAATATTTTTGCTCAAAGGCATATCAAAAGACTTCAATGATTAATTTTCATGTATGGTAAAAAAAAAAGAAACTTTAGTATTTTTTATTTTTGACTTTAAATAGTTATAAGCTATTTTTAAATATACATACCTTCTGAATATTCAAAACTTAGAAATATTACAAATATTAAAAAATATTTACTACAATTATTTAACATTTTATTTAATTTTTTTTAAAGCAATGAAATTATAATAAAAAAAAAACTTATATTTTCTTAATTAATAATTTGTTATTGTACTATGAGCTGTTACTTATTGTTTTTGTCATCTGGGATTGTCAAAAGAACTGTCATGTTATTTCACCACGAATATATGTAATTAAATAACTAACCTACCATTTGTACAAGATATAAATTTTTTAAATGATAAAAAGTAGTAAATTTTAAATATTATTTTCTAAAATTTTGAAATATATTTATTAGCACGATCAATACACGTTTAATATATAATATCCACAGACAATAATAAAATATAGTTTAAAAAAAATAGTGTATTAAACTGATTAAATTATATTTGTTATATATATGTATAACAGTTGAAAAATTTGTTAATACTGATTACAGTGATTACTGAATAACTGATATACATACAAGGTAACATTGAATATTGGTAACATCTTATCTTATCCTATGTATAAATTTTCAAATTAATTCAATTGTACCTACATATTTCATAACTTTTTTAATTATTTATTGGTATATTTAGGTACAATTATAATTAATGAAATTAAATTTTGTAAATTCTTAGAATAAATATGTAAAATTTACTAGAAATCACAAAAAAATTAGAATCACCCAGTTCTCACCTATAAAATTCTTCGGATTAAATACATACATATGCATATAATTTTGAATTTTGAAAGTTCTTTGACTCAACCTGATATCTTAAATTTTTATTACGTACAATTTAAAAATTCTTGAAGTATCTTTAATCTTTATGAAACTTTGAAATATATATCTGATTTTATATATGTAATTATATTTGAGCTATATATACTATATACATATTATATATTACCACATAATACTTATGGTCGTATTACTTTCCTAATTTAAATGGATCTTGCATCATTAATCATGATTCATAAACCAAAAAAATGACATTGTACTATGTAAGTTAAATGAACAAACTGATTAAAATAATGATAATTTTACAAGAATAAGGAAGTTTTTCAAAAATTTATTCATGCTTAAATTTTTTGTACAATTTGTTGTAACTCTAATATTTTTTCAGCTATTACATTGTCGACATACATAGTCCAATTTAATACAAATGTTGCATGGAATATTGGACACGAAAACGATATTTTTTTTTTAAATAATAAGTGAGTTCATACATTTTTACACGCATAACACAACACACAAAAGGATTCAACACATATAGAAATATAGTGTTTGATTTTTTTAATATTCACGACAAAATAATTGTGTTGAAGCTCGAACTTTAAAATTCGAATTTCTTCCATTTCATATTTTTGTTTGTATATTGTAAACATAAGTATTGCCATGGATTTCTGTACTAAAACATTATAAAAACAATAATATTATTAGTTTTTGTAGACTAAATTAGAACATTTTTAGTTTTAAATAAAACTAAAGTTCCTAATAAAAGTACATAACCTTTGTGTAACGGTTTGTATTACTAAGCATTACCTGATTTTCCCTTAGAAAAGAACAACGTAAATATACAAAATTATCTGAATATTACAAAAATGCAACGTTTGTATTGTACATACTGAACTGTAAAGATTTCTTATAACTAAAGTTAATACAAAAATCCAATTTTAATTATTTGTAAGGTTAAGTAAATATGTATGATGTAATATGTAAAATAGGTCGAGAAATCTAATACAGTTATTTATATTTCAAGAAATTTAATGAAAAAGCTTTAGCCTTAATAACGTGATTGTACTTTGAATGTTGAAAATAAAAATAAATGATAAATAATATACTATATTATCAGTTATCTAAGTAAAAGTATCAATCTGAAATAAAATTTGTGTTTAGAAAATAAAAACGCATAACTTCAGTTCATTTAACTGATAGAATATGTACAAAGTCCAATCTTTGAACAAAATGAATATTTTAAAGTTATTTGAACAATATTACTTAATACTTAGGTTATATTCAATTGAATTGTCTTAAAAGAAAATCATAACCAATCGAATTCATACCTTTTTTACAAATCTGTTAAAAATTTTTTTTATTTATAGTTTCAAGCACAAAAATGTAAAATCAAAGTAAAAATGTTAAAATGTTAAATTGATAGATGGTTCCCAATATTTTCTTTGTAAAATTTGAATCATTTAAATTCGAAGTTAAGAGTTAATAAGAGTACATTAAATCAAAATAAATGGATTTTTTTTTTTAAATAAATTTATTGATTAAACTTAAAATCATACTTTGAATAAAAATTTTTAAATGAACTGTTATTGAGATTGCAACAAAATAAAATAAATCTTTAAAATGAAAAGCAATCAAGTTCAAATTGTAAATAAATTGTAAAATTTAAAAAGAAATTTTATATCCAAACATTACTTTAAAATCAAGCATTTTTTTTATACAATAAAAATATTAACACGATTTGTTAAAGAAAATTTTTTTTTTTTATAATTAAATTTTTCTAAAGATATCCAAATTTTAATTTAATTTTCACTGCTTTCTTCTTCATTGATTCCATCTTGGATTTCTATTATACTATTATCTTCTTTAATTACTAATATATCCTCATCACTATCATAAAGTTCGTTGTTTCTATCATATTCAATCAATTTATTTTCTTCTTTACTATCCCTAGAAGATAGAGATGATGATGATGATGCTGAAATAAATGGTTTTGATTTTTCTTTTATTGTGCCTGCTCCATTGCTCTCATAATTTTTATTTTTATTATTGTAAACTTCATCATCAGATATTTCTATTTCCATAACATTCGCTGTTTCTTTTTCTTTTAATTCATCTTGTTGATTTTTGATTGTGCCAACAATATTAAATAACTGATTCATTTTAGTCTTATAAATTTCGCTTTCTTTTAATAAACTACTATGGCGGCTCTTAGCTGTAACAATTTTTTGTTTAAGTAAATTACATTGATCTATTAAAGAAGATCTTCGAACTTTATTTTCCCCTCCTACACTCGGTAAAGGAATCAAAGCTAAGAAAAAGAATAAAAGATTCTGATTATATAAATAAACTTTAAGAATGTATTTTTAACTACATACCTTCTCCAAAACGTTGAGCATAACTTTCTGAACTAGCTGATCTAGAAGATTTTTTAGCTCGAATACAAATTGGACACACTTTTTTCGTACTACTAATATCATATTTTAAATGGCACGATATATGATAAAATTGTTTACATTTTTTACAACAATTTAAAGTAAGTAATTTATTACTTCGAAAGCATACATTACAAAAAACTTTTTCATCGGGTGACGAAGTGGAAGAACGATCAGATTTATTATTTGTTTTATTATTTGAAATGTCATCTTTAGCACTTTTTCTACGTTTATTTGATTTACGAGAAATTGTTGGTGAAGCTAAAAATATTTTCTTCTTTTTTTCTTTAGGAAATGAAGCAGTTTGCGCCTAAAAAAAAATTCAACATTAATAAAAATAAACAAAGTACTAATTTGAAAAAAAAAATACATCAATGGCAGCAAAATTTATTGTTCCATAATGAAAATCTTTCCGCCCATTCATTTGTACATTTCTTCGACGACGTTTTGATCTACGTTGTTTTAAATATGCACTATGCTGTAATGTATATAATCCAAATTGTCTTAAGAACATTTCTTGATTTATTTGAAAAGCATTCGGTCTTTCTGGTTCAATAGATGGTAAAACATGTATTCCATCCAAAGAATCATCTGATGATGATGACGTTACTTCAATAAACTTGGATAATAATTTTTGTTGCTCCGGAGATTTTTGTACTGATTTAACTTCTGGGACTGATTTAACACTTGCAGCAACTTGTGGTTGTGCTAGAGGACTTTCTTTTAAATTTTTAGCATTATTTAATGCTTGTAGCAATTTCATTCTTCCGATATTCATAGCTGGAGAAGGTTTCAACTTTATTGATGGTTCTTCTTGATTTTTAGATGAATCAATTTTTTCTAAAATAGGTTTTTCATCAACCTCCATCACATCCACAGTATTATTTTCACTATTAATTGTAGTTGGTACGATTTTTTCTTCATCGTTGCCATAACTGTTTTCATCTTCATGCTTAATTTCCATATTTTGATCTAAATAGATTAAACGTGCTAAATCTCTCTCACATTTTGGTTTCAATAAAGAAACTCTTTGTTTTTGTTGTAAGTTTGCAGGATTTGGTGTAATACAACCATTCGGTATAATTGGTGTTTTAGAAGATTGCATGTTATTAATATTAAAATTTCTACTCTCATTTAACATACGTTTCGGATCATCTAAATAAAATTTCTTTTTCCATTGGCTAAATGTTCGACGAGTTTTAACTGAAATAGCTTCACAAGGATAATTTGGATCGTCGACATGTTTAGAAAATGAATGTCGTAAAAATGTATTATCAGCATCTTGATCGATAATAATATTATTTAATGGAATTGATTTATAAAATTCTTCAAGTGATTTACGTAAACGATATATTAGATATCTTTGTTCTGCATTTATTTCATAAATTTCACGTTCTAAATCATCAAGAAGTTTGCGAACAGCGGGTAACTGAAAAAAAAAAAAAACAAAAAATTTAATTTGGTGTCATTTTTTGTTATACATATTATGTGTGTTATAATTTATAAACTACCTAATATTTTTAAAATTTCGATTGAAGTAAAAAATTGTAATTAGTAATATTTTTTTAAATATATAAAATTTAAATGCCTTTTACCAATTAAGAGATATGTACATATATTTTATAACCAAACATAATTTTTCTCCAACTCTTATTACCTGAAATGCAATTGAATCGACGCTTATTAAGAGTTTGTGGAACAGAAATGTTTTATATACCTTGTATTCGTTGTTCCATTTTTTTTTTTTATTTAAATAGAGGAAGAAATACTTTTTTTGATAATATTTATTTGTTATATGAAATGACTTTTTTCTTCTTTGTCTTTATTAAGAAAAATTTGTTTTAACAAAAAAAAATTTCAATCTAAAGAGTTTCCCCGAAATTTTTACGTGACGTATATACATATGTATGTACATATAAGTAAATAAAATTAAATATTTATAAAATAAATATTGTGTTTTGTATTATATATTTAAAAAATAAAATTATAAATATTTTCTCATTTAACATACATAGGTATTAATAATAATTTGTAAATTTGAATGGGTACTTCATATTATATATGTATATGCATATGTATACATATAATTAAAAATTTTTCTAACAAATTGTTAATAAAGTTTGTATAACTATTAAATTGAGAATTTGAATTTTGTAATCAATTAATTATGCCATGCATATATAACAATAATATACGATTTTAGTAAAAGTAACTATACAAAAACGGAAAGTTTGACATTAATATGTCAAATATGAATAAGTTTAATAAAAAACAACAAAGGTATACCTTTCAAAATTTTAATATATATATAGGTACCATATAATATTATTCATACATATATGTATGTATAAACTGTTTTCTGCAAAAACACATGAATGGTTATTTTTTTAAAATGAAAAAAATAAAATAAAAACTAAGAAAAATACAAAGAATACTTTAAATATTATAAAACCTTTAATTTTTTTTTTATAATTTTCATTATTCAATTTATCACATTATCTAATGATACCTAGATACATACATATATAAAAATATATATGACTTGCTTATAACGATATAAATAAGTACATATGTAAGCATGTACCATAATATTATATATAAAATCATATCATAGATTATATATATTTTATATATATATAGATATATTAATATATTTAAATGTGTAAATCTTTTCTAAAAAAAAAACTTTAAAACTGTCGATATTTCTTTAAACATGAAAATTAAATTTCATTATTTTTACAAAAAAATGTAATCATTTATATTTAAACTAAAAACCCAATATTCAATCAAATATCTACAAATGGTCACGTAGAAACTTATGAATATGTATATTGTGATTATTTTTATTCCTTTTTCGAAATTTTAAAAAATCAAATTTATATTAAAAGAAAAGCATAAAACAAAATAAAAAATCTTATGAAACAAATTAAAATAATTTAAAAATGAAATAGAAATTATATTTTACTTACAGCCGTCATAAATTGTCTAAAATGTAAAAGAACCATCTGTAAATATAAAAAATGTTTTTATTAATAAAAACCCATTTAAATCTTTTCATTGTTTCAAATAAAAGTATAAATAAAACATATCTTAAAATGTTTTAAATATTATTTTTAAAACTTAATATATAAAATTATTATAAAATTCTTTTCAATGCCATGTCCCTGTTTGCAATTTATGATTAAAAAAAAAATTTCATAGTCTAAAAAAGACTAAGGAAATAAAAATTTGATTAAAATACTTTAATTTACCTGATGTACTTTCAAATATGTTCTTAAAGCTTTTTGACAATATATTATATCATTTTTTATTTCAAATGGTATTTGATATTTAATTAAAACATTATTATAATATGTATTAAAATCTTGTTTCGGTACCAGAAGCTCCATAATGTTTTTTTTTTTTTCTGAATTTTCTTAATTTTTTATTTTGAATTTATGATAAGTATAAACAATTTTAAAACAACTAAATTTATAATTAGACTTAATAGTTTTATATATAATTAAAAAATTTCAATTATTTATCTTAATATTTATTTTATAACAATTTCAACACCATTAAATTTCAACGTTTTTACTTCTAAAAAAATCTAAGACCGCACTTCACTCTTGAAAGTACAAAAAAAATATAATTTTTCTTAAAGTTTTGACATTTCAATATTTTATTATATTTTTTCATGCAGTTTTCTGGCAGTTCAAAAAGCCAGTAAAATTTTAATTTTATTTAAAATTACCAGTAGCAATTAAATATTTTGATAATATTTACATTTATTTTATTCAATATTGCTTTATAATATAAAAAATTAATCAAAAGATAATCTTTATAATGGATATTTATATTAAAAGTATATAAAATTTGATTTAAAACAATATATTTGCTGTTTAGTGATTTTTTAAAGGAAAAAACCGTTGAAATTCAATTTTGGCATTGTCAAAATAAATTAATAAACCAATATATAATATCAATAATTTCAAATAAAAGGCAATTAATAACATAATTGTAAAAAGTTTTTTTTTCATTTTATATTGATTAATTAAAAAATTACAAATTAAAAAAAAAAAAAATGTTCCAAATTAAAAATTAAAAAAAAATTGAAAGAAATTGGTACAAAATTCAAATTGCACGAATTAGTTTTCTTATCCAAGACACAAACAGAAGTGAACAGGAAATAACTATGTTTTTATCATTTTCTATTATGCATATTCATTTTGAAATCATATTAAATTGGACAGATTTTAATCATTTTATGTTGAAATATACATAATTATATGTTTTTTATTTAAATAGAAAAAAAAAAAAATCGAATTTATAAATTATTTAAAGCCATCAATTCGATCAGAACTAATTATATAGTTTATAGTTCCGGTATAAACCTTTTCAGGCAATTATGATTTATTTAAAGTATTTATAAGTACTCGAAAAATTTACGTTTTTCAAAATTTTCCTACAAAATCCTATATCCGTTAATCTAAATATTGTTAGACAAAAAATTAGCAATTCACATTATTCGAATTGATGGAAAAATTTTAATATATATATATAAGATTTACATTATAATGTAGAACTTGAATATTTGAGAGGATATTATTCAAAATATATATGCGCATATACATCTATATTTTGCACATTTTGTAAAATTTTCAAATAAGGTATTAAGTTTTATGATACCTTTAGAGAATGGTGATTAAAAAATGCTTTTTCTCGGGTTTCTGCCAATATATTATTTTTTCATTTCCCTTCTCCCTAACAAATTTATGTAATAAAATAATGTATTATTTTAAATTGAAAGAAAACTACCATAAAAAACAGAATATATTAAAATATAGTATTTGGGAAACTAATTTAACATATTTTATATAAAAGGTTTAGAAAGTGAACCGGAACTAAAACGGTGTACCAACTAACACGGTATTCATTTTTAGTGGAACCTATGACAATCAATATTTTCCAAATATTGCAATTAAAGCATTCTTATCTTTGATTTAAATATAAATTATAAACAAAAACGTTTCTCATTTGTTGACTTTAACACTTTATTGGATTCATCTAAATCAATGTGTGATCTTTGTATAATTTGATTCCAAAAACAAATATTAACATTATCAATTGGAAAGTTTTATTTAATATTAGCACTAAAATTATTCGACAGCTTTAACAAGAGCTTCAGCACACTCAACGGCAATAGCTGCTTTGGCGCGTTCCTTAAAATTAAAAATGACAAAATTTTTAAAACTACATATTCATAGAAATTAAATACAAAAAAAATACTTCTTCATTTGTTGCTCTTCCTAAATCATTTTGATATTGGGATAAAAGTTGTCTGCATTGACTAACATCTAAGTCTTCAACAAATTGTGCTTCCTCTGCGAGAACTTGCACTGATGAATCATCATTAACAGATACTGTTCCACTAGATACAAAAGCTTTAACAACTTTTCCATCATTTTCGTATACAGTAACAACTCCTGGTTTCAACACAGCTATATGTAAATTTTTTTTTATATTTAATTGTGTACCATTGGTTATTTAAATATCAAAATCTTAATTATTTACCTAATGTTGGGACGTGCTGGGCTAAAATACCAAAACTACCACTGAATGATGGCACATCAATTTGTCTTACATTAGCACTATCATAAAAAACTTTATTGGCAGCTGCAAATGTTAATTTCATTTCATCAGCATACCCGCGAGATTGCATCCAACGGGCTCCCCGTAAAGTCAACATACGTGCTCCTTTAATTGTCATAGACATTTTGAATCCGTTCTGTAAATTAAAAATTAGTTAGCATTAAAAGAAAATTTTACGGTTCTAGTGACATTATGTAACTATAGGTTAGAAATGTTAATTTTTTCATATAAAATTTATTTAAAATTGTACAATAGCTTTATATTAATTAATAAAAACAATGCCTTAAAATTTAATTTAAGTAAAAATTAATATAAGTTATTTTTTTTTTGTAAAATATATAAGAATTTTAACTTACAAAAATTTCGGTATTTTGACAACCAGTTTAAGAAGAGAATGACAGCGAATGTGTAAGTCCATTTTTCCAAATGACATTTTTGTTATTGGGAAAATAATTGTCAAAGTCAAAATAAATTATGTCAATTTCTTATAAGGAAGATAATTAATAATCATAAGTTTAATATGCTGATCACAAGATGTCGCGTTTGTCGAACTATATTATTATTCTTAATATTTAAAAAAAGTATTAAAATAATATTTAAAATATATTGAAATAAATTAGTTTTTTTTATTCCAATTCCTCTTTCGATGAAATATAATAGCAGTTTAATATAATAAAGAATTATTATAAACAGTATTGGTTTGGTGTAAATTGAAAATAGTATCCTAACCTATAAGATCGATAACTGATATCATTTATGAAATGTAAATGAAATGTATTAATGTAATGTAATATTAAATAAAACAAATAAATGATTTTTGACCATAAAATAAATAAAAACACAATATTGAAATATACTACATATATATGAATATTACTTGTTAATTTGATTTTAATTGACTGGCAAAATATTTTTTATACATTGCGTTGAAATTTGCCACATATTTCAATTAATAAGTAAATAGATAAGATACATAACATAATATTTAAGAAAGATAACCTAAAAATAATAAAAATTCTTATGTCATAACATAATATCAGATCTCATGTGATCTCCAAAATACGTTTATCGATATCCTGGATACATTTTATTAAAATATCATAACCTACTTACTTTTAAAATATATTTATTGCAATTTGTACTCTTATTTAAAAACATTTCTATTTACAAGAATAATAATACCAATAATATTTGTAAAAGTATGAATTATCTATTAGAATTTGATAGACAATCTTTTATTATGAATGTACACGTTTTTTTAACTCTATAGGTACATAAACTCATTAATTTTTATCATATGAATCAATGTGAACCCTATATTTAAATTTGAGATCGCTTATCTAATTCATACATCCATGTATCGCGTATATTTATTTTTTAAATTTAATTTTTAAAAAAAAATGTAATGGGCAGTGGTGTGTCATGTGTATATATTAACTGCTGTTTTCATTGTATGTATATTTTAAAATTTTATTTATTTTTTAGTAAATAAATATGTGAGCAAAAGTGTGTATATAATATTATTACAAAAAGAGTAAATAAATACTTTTATTTATTAAGTAAACAAAATCTTTTCTGAATAGAAGAAGTGTTCACTAATACATTCAAAACCTTGACCATCATTTATTTTTCTCAAAAATTTTTCATACTAAAAAATTTTATAAGAATTTGTCTCTCTTCCTATTATCTTTTATCTATGGTCATAACAACACAACACATATTAGATCCTATAAATATGAAGTACAATATGTATCCTGATTACTTGTGTGATAGGCTTGTATATGCTGGTGATGTGCATAATTATAACTTGAGGAACATCTCCAACTTTAGACTGAACTTTTTTAGGAATGAGAAAACCAAAAACATGTTATTGTATAGATGAGGCTTCAATTTGTTTAGTAAGTTACCTTTTGAATTGAAAAATGAAAATAATTTAAGAATTTTTAAAAAAAATATAGTTGCTTACATAAAAAATAAATTTTTAATAAACCTACTAATTATAAATTAAAGTTTAAAATTATAGCACAAAAATAGTAAAGCTCTTTACTAAAAAAAAAAAAAAAGCAAATATGTACCTTATGAATGATTAACATCAATCTCTTTATGTATCACGAAAAATAGAATTAGCTTATTTATTGAATCGAAACTGAATAATATAGAAAAAATATTTATTGTATGCATTTACAAATGTTGTAACATATATTGTAAATGCATTGAAAAAAAATATAGATAGAACGATATAGATTATATTATATCATTCAAGTTATATATTATATATCAACATAAAATTCCGCTAAAAAAGAAAAAGGAGGAGAACATGGGCTCATATATATTTCTCCAATAAATTATTTTAAGATAATCTACAATATTTGTACTTTACCGTTTTCAGTAAATATCTTCCTTTGTAATATATACTTCATATAGGCTGGATTTCTTTAGGCTCATATGTTGTTTTGAAATGTTTTTGTTAAGAGCTATTTATTTAAGGTCCTACTCCTAAATTTAAAAAAATTCAAATTAATTTACAATATAAAAATATAAACTTTTTCACGGATATTTTATTTTTAACATTATTTATTACTAATTAAAATTGAAAAAATAAATTAAAAATTAATAATATAAACCTAAAATATTATTATGGTAATATTTATGACAAATAAAAAAGTAAACTTTTGCTTTTTATTTCAATTTCATAAGAATTCCGTTAACAAAATTAAATTTTATTGAAACAAAGGCAAATGTTTGTTGATCCTAACGGACACTTCATGCTTTAATTGGCGCTGCTGTACAAGAAACAAACTTGCATTGACAACTGAACCATCTGATTTATATGATTATATTATCTACTCTACCATTAGTATTTTTATTTTTAGTTGTTTACATATAATTCCCAACCCATCCATGCAAAAAGATTGAATGTTAAAAATACTGGAACTAATGTAGTTGTTATATATGCAAAGTATTCAAATGATTCAACTAAATCCTCTTCCGTTTTCATTTTGTTTTTATTACCGATATTACTTTTATTTTTACAATTAAAAAAATTAAGTTCAGCTAACTGAAAAGTCAAAATTCACAAGTTGCAACTGACAATGGTGAGTGGTGACACATACAATTATTTTATGACAAAATATAAACATATTGACGAGATAAAGTGACTTTCGCGCAGAAGTGGGAATTTTATTTATTTAGCCATTGATTTTTCACAACTGTTCAATTACATTATAGAAGAACCATACTTGGTAAATAATATTAACCCCAATAACTTATTAGTTAAATCAATGTATTATTGAATGTATTAAATATTCAAAAAATTTTCACTTTTATAGTTTTACAAAATTAATAAATGAAATATGTGCCTATAAATTTAATTTATTGGTGAATGCATTTAGGCTTGAATTACATGTCAACACCAGCATTCTATTTGATAAAAATTCACACTCAATTTAATCTTTGGAGTGTTTCTTGAAAAAGTTGAAAATATTTTTAAAAATTAAATAATTGGATGTTATTATATTAAAATTTTTTATTAAAAATAAACAAAATTCAAATTCAATATTTATGTATTACTAAATATTTTTTTTTTTATTCTTTTGGTTGTGTTCTGTCGTGAAAACTAATAAACAACCCTATTGTATAATTAATAATATTTGGATATAGCCATGGCAATTAGCGTGGGAGGCCAACTTAACATTACTAATTTTTTTATAATAGGCGCTTGTTTTAATTAATGTTTTTTTTTTAAATTTGTGCAGAGCATTAACTGTTAAAAAATCATGAAGCGGAACATTAACTGTCAAAAAATAATTCGTGTTTTTTTTTTAAATCAGAGCGTGATATACGGGATCAGTTCAAATATATCGAGTACGGCTGAGCAAAATAAATTGCTAAGACATTTTGACGTTTGGTTATGATTACTTGTAAAATAAAAGTCAAAATGTTTTGTTTATTTTAAGTTATCCATTTTTAAATTAATTTTAACAATTTATTTTAATGTTTTTAAAATTAAACACTTAACCAAAATAAAAAAAAAAGATAGTATGTTCAAATCTTGTTCTTTTATTAAAATTGAGCGCTCTGAGCTTACTCTGTTCATACTCTGCTCAGAGCGTACTCATTTTGTTCAGAGCGTGCTTAGATCTATGCTCAGTTTAAAAACAAAAAACCCCCAAATTTATTCGCATTCCATGGAATGACGTTTTAGAAAATTGAGGACTGCCTTTTGTGAACTTTTTTTCTTCCGCCTTTGAATATTTTAAAAAAATTACTGTCAGTTTTGAGTCTGTTGATTTGTTTATAAATTTTGAAAATACAGTTTTGTCAGTTTTTCAATTTTATTTTAATTAAATTTTCAAGAGTAATAATATTGTTTTAATTTGTAAATTAATAATAGTGTTTATTCTAAAATATTCACCTTACTTAACTAGGCTAACTAAGAAAATTAAAAAAAAAAGTTTAGAAAATTTTAAAATACAAAGTGTCAGTTAGATATTAAAAAAGAATATATAGTGTGTTAAAAAATAAGTATGTCATTATTATAGTTATTTCATAAATTAAAAGTAAGTTAATAAATGGTCGGTTATACTAAAATATGCATAGGAATCTACATTACATATACAGGACAAACATTTCAAAGTTTTTAATAAATGGAAATCATGTTTATATCTAATCTTAAAATTAAAGTATTTTCAGATATAAAATAATTTAAGGGAGTGCAAAGTACATTTCAAGGCGAAATACATTCAAAGTACATACATACTTCAAATTCGAAATGCAGGAATATAACGGTTGATGCTTATCCAACTTTATATATTCGAGGTTAGTTAAATTTTTATTTAGTTTTTTTATATTTTTTTTTAAATTTTTATAGTTTTATTTTTAGTTTAAAATTAATATTTTCTTATAGCTTCAATAGGTATAGAGATTAATTTACAATTATATCTATTAATATTTATTTATATTATTTAGTTAATTTTAAATATATAATTTCCTTTAAATTATAGTTAAATATAAAAATTTATAAAAAATAGAAATACATATTCTTTTATAAAATACAAGTATATTTTACAAATATTTTTTAGAAATACTTGAGGACGAGTTGTTGGCGATTAAAGAACAAAAGTGTTTTATTAAATTAGTTTTTTACTTCATTAGGTAGGTACAAAAACACTTTTGTTTTGTTTGTTTTGAACAAAATTTATTTTAAAACCATTTTTAAATCATTAAAATTTAATATTTTTTTTTAAATATTAATTTTAATGTAGACAATAATAAAGTCAAAATATTGCTTAAACTCTTGATATAAGAATAAAATTTTTCTTTTTCTCTCCTATTTAGATTATTTTTTTTTAAATGAAATTAATTGAAATGTTAATTTTGTTCATCACAGACGTAGAAAATGCTGCCATAGAAACATTGTATAAAACTCAACCTAAGTAAATTGAGGAGAAGATATGAAAAAAAGTGATTTTTTACCAATAACCAGGTTATCTAATTAGGTATTTATTAAATTGAAATTTGTGAGGTCATAAGAAGAATCACAATTTTAAAATAAACCCAAAATAACGTTTGTAGCCAAGGGTCTTACTGATGTTATTATAATATATTGTATTAATATTAGATTAAAAATAAATAGATTAATAAATTCTAAAAAAAATAAGAATTTAATAAATATATCGTTAAAAATATAAGTCCTTATCTCACTTATTTTTATTTATTAGTTATTTTATTGTTCTGCCATATTTAGCTGATGTTATAATTTATAAATTCGAATTGGGTATGGATGTATAGGTACATTTGTTCAAATAAACTTTTGTAAAATAATTAAATTACAAAGAAAAAGTAAATAACTTAAAATATCATAGTTGCTTCTAAAACAACTCAACTTAAAAACATTATATTACCTTTATGAGGTCTTACTTATTTTAATATATTTAAAGAAGTTTAAAATAAAAAAAATATAGAACCTAAATATGTTTTATCGTTTTATTGAAAGTGATTATGTTTAAACTTTTATCAGTTATACGCCTTTTAAGGGTTTATTATAACTATTACTATAGGTAATTTCAGCACAAGATAATATATAAAAACTTTTCTCTTTTATAATTTTATATCTCAATTTAATCTTTATGAAAGAAAATACTATTTTTGAATACACAAAAGTCATTTAAATTTATTTATTTTATTCTCTTTTTTAATAAATTAACAATTTCAAATCTAAATTAGAAAATAAAAAACAAAATTAATTTTAAAAATATAAAAATATATAACGAAGACTACCTAGCACAATATTAATATATTTATTCTGGTACAACAAATCTAGTACTACTTACTTAACTCTTACAAAATAATTAAAATACAATTTTACTATTTAATTAAAAATAAAAAAAATGCAATATCTACTCATTATGCCCAGCCATGACTTCTATGATGATAAACTTGAGGAACTAAAACAGGTTCATGGACAACTTTAATAACTTTTACACGTTGTTCTGGCTGATGTTGATAGTATGGATTTTGTATTGGACTAAAATTATGTCTATAAGATGGGCGTGCAATTGGTGCTGGTCGTATAAATTTAAAAACTTTAATTTCTCTTTGGTGGTGGTGTGCAGGATGTGGTTGATGATGGTATGCTTGTTGTAAAGGTGTAATTTGATGAATTAATTTAAATACTTTTGAATTTGGATGATAAATATTTGGTTGAAATTGTAATTGTTGTTGTGGAAAAATATGATTAACTGGACCATATGAATACGAAGGACGTAGTGATTGTATAACAGGTAAATTAGCTTGTTGATGTATTAATGGACCTTGTTGATAAATTGCTGTTAATGGTTGAATAAACTGTTCATTATTTGGTGGTAGATATTGATTTGATATTGGTGTTTCGTATAAAGTTTGTATTGGTTGTTGGGCTGGTTCTTCATGTATAATCTTAAAAAATCTTTCTGAATGTTGTCCATTTTGAATTATTGTTGGTTGCTGTTGTTGATGTATTTGTTGTGGTACATGTTCTTTAATTAATTTTAAAACAGTGTGTTGATTTGGTTCTTGATGTTGTATAGTTGTCCCAGTTGGAACTGGATGTAATATTGTTGATGGCTCTTCATGAATAAATTTTATTATTTTTTCTGATTGATGATGATGATTATAGTGATTATTACTATTATCATTATTTGATATTGTATCAATTGATTCATGTTGATGGTGTGGATGATGATGATGATGATGTTGATTATGATTATCAAGTGAAATTGGACCAGGTAATGATTGTGAAGAATGTTCTTTAATAATTCTTATAACAGATGTAGCTGGTGTTACTGATTGTGTTTGTTGTTCTTGTACTAAAGGTTCTGATTGATATAAAACTGATGGGGCTTCTTCATGTATAACACGAATAATTTGTTCATCAGACATTGATCCTGATGATCCTGATGATGATGATGACGATGATGAATAATTATCATGATCATTATTATTATTAACTTTTATTATTCTTAAATCTGATGATGAAGATGATGATGGCGATGATGAATGTTGATGATTATTATATCCACTTGAACTTATGATTTCAGTATGTAAATTTCCAGAATATACAAATGTTGGTAAAAATATAAATCCAAGGCAATTTATAAAGAAGAGCTAAAAAATAAATAAACAGTAAAAGATTAAAATTTTAACTATCCTATAGTTTAAGTAAGTTTGAACGGATATGTACTTTCATTATCGTATATATTTCCGTATTTTTTTTTCAAGTACGTATTGAAAGTGTTGTTTCCGAATAGAGATTTCAATTTGGTTTGATTAGAAAACTTGCATTACTCTTTCCTATATATAGAAAAAATGTTACAATTTTATTTATTTAGTTTTATTTTATGTATTAAAAACAAAACTTTTATGAATTATTTTATAGTTTTAATTTTTTTTTTATTTTTAGTATACAAAATAGTTTATTTTTTATTTTTTAATATAAAAACAATTTTAATGAAAAATGTAACATTTTTTTTGTTTCTTTTTTTTATTTTCTTATAAGTGCGTCCATATTATTTATCTAAAATACATATTAAAGTATTATATGGTGCAACAAATTACTCTAAACTGGGATCGTAAATTAATTCATTCATAAATAGGAAAAAGAAAGAAAATAGAAAAACATATTTTATGTTTTACAATTAGATGAATTAAATTTATAAAAAAAAAAAAAATAAAAAAATATCACATAATTATTTGAAATGACATTATTAATGTACACCGTTGTATAAAACTTCAACAGTTCATAACATAATACATTAATTGCAAAGGTGTGTGTGTTAAAAAATGTGATTTTATTTTTGTTTTGACTTTTTGCAATTTTTTTTTTGACAATTATTAATTTTTACAAAACTATCGATTAATTTAATCTGAAGATCTGGCATTATTATTTTATGTTAAAAATAAATTGTATATTATGATCAAAACAATTCAATTTCATGGGACTAAGAAAAGATTGATCAAATAATGATTATCTTACAAATAATAATTTATCTCTTAAAATTTACTATGAAAACATTGATTAAAGTAGAATCTAGATATAATGAACAGCTTTAAATTAAATTAATGATTATATATCTTATTTTCACTAAATATATGTATATTTTTCTTCATTCTCTGCTTAACTTAATGATCTTAAATTTTTTTTAAATAAAAGATTTGTGCGATATATTTAATCTTTACAATATTTTTGACATTCCCGCCGTATGCTTTATTAATGCGTCTTGTGCTTTATTATTACAAATAAAAAATATTTAGAAATTATTTGAACGATTCCCTATCCACACATGAGTGGTTAACAACACTTGCTTTGACGTAATCTTCCAACGTAAGTGAATATTGCTCAATGCCACACGAGAGTGTTGTAAGCAACTGTTGTCAGTTATTATCAATTTATGAACTTATAAATGTATGTGTAAAATTTAGTTCATTCGAAGATAGTTATCGTCGGAGAATGTTTAGTCAACTGATTTTTCAAAAGCGGAAAGTTTTTGTAATTTTTTTATTTATATACAAAAAAAAAGGTTTGTATCTACCTAAATAAAAAAATGGATTTGTAGATAATATAAGAAATTTAATTTTTTCTTTACATTGAGTAAGTAGGTAATTTTATTTTACTTATATCATATCTAGGTCATTTAAAAATGGATTATTATTTTAATTAACATCTGTAGGACTGAGCAAACATTCATAATTATACAATTTTAAAATTAGGTTCTAAATCTGTTCCTTAAACTAATTGTCTTTTATATCATTAATTATTTTTTGCTATTATTTATTTTAACTAAATTTTATATTTTATCAATCAAAATATATTTATATTGTATTTAATATAATACAAATACATATATTTGTTCAGTATGTAGTTTAAAAGATAAAAAATAACCTAATATAAAACCTAATATGGTAATCTTATATTGATTTTTATCAATTTCTAATACCAGAAATATTTTATATTTTGTCCGGTCTCAAATTTTTTTTGTTTAAGATGCGCACAGTTCAAAAATTTTTAAATAATGAAAAAAAAAGAAAAACAACAAAAAAATTAAAGAAAAAAAAAATCAGTTTTTTGTTTGTGTTGGTTAGTACATCGAGTCTTACAAGTAAAATTTGGTTGCAATGAAACCGGTTTTTTTTTACAACAATATTTACCAAAACCGGTTTGGTGCATAAAGAATTTTAATCGATTACGTCAGTATGACGTCAATGCAACTGATGCAAATTGCCGTCTGGCTTGACTGATTGCAATTTTTATTTATATCACTATTGGGACATTTTTTTAGAGCTTCAAATATACAAAAAAAAATAGTTTAATTCCACTTGCTGCAATTCTCGGTAAACTAGATAAAAAATATTTTCAAACTCATTTTTTATAGGACTCATTTCCAAAGAAACTTCTAGTCCTTGGCTAAGAAAATACATTAAGAGTGACATAAATAATGTACTTATCATTTATTAGTAATGAAATTTTGATTAATATCATTAGTAGAACCGATTTGATTTAAATATGAATTATGATATAGGAAATATTTATTTATTTATAAACAGTCGTAAACTCATACAACGTGATAGGCGACTGAAGCATAGCATGCCTTACCTTTTCAGGCGTGGCAGATTATACTATTTATTAGTTATATTATTAATTTTGTTTATATAATATACTTTGTATTTTACTATATATATTTGGTCACCATGGAGATTTTTAAAGAAAAATTATTTTCAATAATTTTTTTCAATAAAAATTCATGACTCGTACGGAAATAGAATCCGCACCCACTCAGCTAGTAAATCAAATGCTTACCCACTAACCCACAAAGCTCCAAGGAAATATAAAAAGTTTGTAAAAAAAATCTAATGTTGAAATGTCAAAAGAATAATGTTTATAAAAAAATAAAGTTTTTTTTTGTATTTTTGTTTGATTGCACCGTATTTTATTCAAATATTATTTATTAATTGATTTTGTAATAAATAAAATATTATATATTGAAGATTATTGATATAAATTTACATTAGTGTTTACCACGTTCAAGTTATTTTTATCGAGGGCTTATTGTATATCAGTATTAGAGTATAGTTAATTTATTAATCAATAAATTAATATTAACCTTGATTTACATTAACAAAATAGGAATTATGTAAATGCAATTTTAAATAATAAGCTGACAAATTAATCTGTAGGAATATAAATAATTATTATAAATTAAAAAATAAATATTAAGTAATTTGATTAATTTTATTTAATAATGTTGATGTATTTGTTTTGAAATTTTTTAGAAATAGAGTCTCATGATGTTTATTGAATTTTTTAATTATTGTTGAAGAATAATGGTTTTTTAATCAGGTTGTTAACATCAATTTTGATTTGATTTCAATTATGTTTATAGTTAGAAAAAGTTACAAAATTAGCCAAATTTTTATTATTATTTATATTTACATTCATTATTTTCATTTTGTTTTTAATTTTCACAGCCGTTTTATAAAACTATTGATTAAGGTATATATAACTCTTAAAATCAATGGTTAAATTTAATATTTCGAAATTTTTAACTGTTTATGTAAAAGTACTAATCATGTTTCTACAATAGTTTCATAATAAAAGTTTTAGTTAAATTACAGTGTACATATATTTATTATTAAAGCTTAAAAATTCATTGAAAGTAAACTATTATGCTTAATTGAACTATTTATATTTAGACCGAACTAAACTCTAATAACTTGCGACTAATATGTTAGTATAAGGATATTTTAATATTGATTTTTATTTCAAAATTTTCGTCTCATTTCTAATGAGATCCGAGACCGAGATACTCGAATAAGAGGCAAATACTTTAATCAATGTGGCACTCTGTCGTTCCGTGCATGAAATTTAGACATCTCTTCAAAAAGGATTTCGTTTTAGGTTTACCCCTTTTTGAAAATGAAACTTTTGGATACTAGAAACGGAATCGACTTAATATTAAGAACATCCTCATAGTGAAAACTGTTCAGTAAATGAAAATGAAAATAAAAATTGCAAAATTGTATTTTATTTGGGAACACTTTTTTGAGGCAGGCTTAGAAGGATCGAACGTTCAAAATAAATTTTTATTTTTTATTGCTATATTTCACTACAAAATGGGAGAGTTACTTTTTTAAATGATATTATAGAATTCTGACTTCAAAGATGCTAGGATTTCCTTGTCAGAAATCCTTTGAAATGATAACTTTGCAACTAAAAACTTTAATTGTTAAAAAAGTAAATTATTTCTTATTAAAACGAGGAAGATTATAGTTGCCCTTGTCAACTTTTAGATACCCGTGCATACCCACTATGGTGTTTAAAATAACCGTAATTTACTTCCCTTATACATTCAACTCATTACTCCATAATTTTGACGTAAAAAAAAATCACAAAACAAAAAAAAAAATTTTCATTCATTGTCCCATAACTTTAGCTTAAAAAAAAAAAAAAAAAGATCACAAAAAAAAAACAAAATTTTCATTCATTGTCCCATAACTTTAGCTTAAAAAAAAAAAAAAAAAAGGCCCACCCTAAAATTCCGATGGTCCGAGTGATGTCCAACTTTGCCAACTAACTTGCCCTATTACTTTACCTGCCCAATTTTAATTTTAACCTTGTAGCTTCATTAGATTCACAGTTATTGAATCGAAAACTTTGTATGGCAGCCCCCCAAAATGGGGCCGTAACATTTTGAAACATCATATAAGTGCTCGATTCATTATATAAATAACCGTGTGTAATTTTTATCGTCGTAGTATAATTAGTTTTGAAGAAATTCATATTGGTGCAAAGAAGTTGTATGGCAGCCCCCCGAAAATGGGGCCCTAACATTTTGAAACTTCATATAAGTGCTCGATTCATTATATTACTAACCGTGTGTAATTTTCATCCTCGTAGTATAATTAGTTTTGAAGAAATTCATATTGGTGCAAAGAAGTTGTATGGCAGCCCCCCGAAAATGGGGCCCTAACATTTTGAAACTTCATATAAGTGCTCGATTCATTATATAACTAACCGTGTGTAATTTTCATCCTCGTAGTATAATTAGTTTTGAAGAAATTCATATTGGTGCAAAGAAGTTGTATGGCAGCCCCCTGAAAATGGGGCCCTAACATTTTGAAACTTCATATAAGTGCACGATTCATTATATAACTAACCGTGTGTAATTTTCATCTGCGTAGTATAATTAGTTTTGAAGAAATTCATATTGGTGCAAAGAAGTTGTATGGCAGCCCCCCGAAAATGGGGCCCTAACATTTTGCAATTTCATATAAGTGCCGGAGTCATTATAAAACTAACCGTGTGTAATTTTCATCCCCGTAGTATAATTAGTTTTGAAGAAATTCATATTGGAGCAAGAAAGTTGTATGGCAGCTCCCCGAAGCCTTGGTCCGATTTTAACCAAAAACAATAGGGAACCTAGAAATTGTCTAAAAATCACTTTGTGTGAATTTCAAGACTCTAGCCCTTTTAGTTTTTGAGTTATCGTGCTGACACACGGACGGACGGACGGACGGACAGACACACATAGCTAGATCGACTAATTTTTCGATTCTGAGCCGATACGTACCCTTGACACTATATCTTGCTCGTCTAGATCGATGCGTTACAAACGGAGGAGTAATTTTAATATACCCGATGTTCATATGTATGCACGGGTATAAAAAGTATATTCGAATAATGTTATGTCAAGTATATACATATAATAATAATTATATACGAGTATATAATTATTATTATTATTAATATATTTGTCCGGGAAATGAGGTGTAACAAACGCATTCAATTAAATGTGCTTTGTTAAATATGTTGAATTATAAAATATGAAATATCAATGTTTTGTTGGATGTGTTTTACTTTAGAAAATAAAATATCATAAATTATTATAAGCAGGCCAAAAAATATTTTATTTATTTAAAAAAAAAAAAATAAAAATAAAAACAAATTTTTTTATGAATTAGAATTATTTTAAATGTTTATTAGTTCATTTTGGTTTTTAAACTCACAGTATATTATCTGGAAATTTTATATAAATAGTAAAATATTTTAATATTAAAAATTAAGACTATGCTTTACAGGAACGTTTCTGTAGTAAGTCTTCATCTAAATTAACGGCTAAGACTCATTGTACGCTTTGTTGCTTTGCTTGATTTGCTTCGAAAAGCAAATAAACTAAGCAATGTCATCAAAGCAATGTAAAAGTTTCCCTCATCACTGAAATAAAGCCAAATGAAATGCTCCACAGAAATCACAAAAAACTTTTCTTTTTTAACTTAATTAGGTATAATAAAAAAAAAAAATTTATAATTTGATAATGTAAAACTCAATTATTATTAATAATTATGTTCATGTACATGATTAACTAGTTGAGTAGGTACATAAGTACATTGTAGAATGTTGGTGACAAACAAGTATTTTGATTTGAATCAAAACGAAGGTTGTAAAACTTTAAATATAGCTTAGGAGCATTTTTTAAAAATATTTATAAAAAAAGTTAATATATGGAGAAATGGATCATTATTGAAAAAAAAATTATAATTTTAAAAAATTTCAAATCTTTTATTAACAAACTTTTCGAATAACAAAATTTATCGAATTTACTTTGGGATATTTAAAATTTTAACAAGTACTTAATAAAAAATATTAATCTAAATTAAAAAAAATTTCTCGAATTGAACTAACTATCCCAACATTTTATTAAATTCAAAATATACAAAAGGTAGACTACATAACTTATTCATCTTCAAGTTCTTAAGAAACAACAAAAAATTATATAAGTCATTTGTTTTTTAAGTTTTTATTGATAAATAATATATGAATATACCAAAATTAGAAATAGTTTTTAATTTGAAAAAGTTCGGGCCAATAGCTATAGTATATATATATATATAACTCAATGCTTCAAAGACTATAAAAGATTATTATACCATAATATTTCATTTCTTTACTTATTATAATTATTAATTCTTTCATCTGGTAAAATCTTCTTTGTATTATTAACCTTTGATATTGATTGAATATAATTAATATTTGTGCATTTAACATAACTGCATTAAACATATTTGTGCATTTTAAAATTGATAACATATCAAATTTTAAAAATATTTTAATTTTTGAAAAAGGGTAGAAGGTATACTACCTGAAGGGGTTATGATACTACGACTATAGATATTTTTGATATAAATGTAATTCTATTAATTTTAACATGTTATAGATAACCATTATTGCGAAATATAAAAATTATTAAAATATTAAAAATGAATTAATGTGTTAAAACGTAGGGCTTAATAATGATTTTTTTAATAGTTTTCAGTTTTTACAGACAACTGTAATAAATTACATAAGTTCATTTACAATAATAATGATAATTAAATTTTTAAAAGTCCCTTATTTTTTAATGTCCAACATGGTTGTAAATTTAAACTAGATAACTTTTCTGGTATGTAATTTTGTTTTTATAATAGTTATTAAATTAAACACAATTATAATTTTTTTTTTACAAAAATATATATATTTATTTTATTGTATTTTTTTTTTTTTTATATAAAACTTTTTACTTTATAATTATCTACTTAACCTAATTTATGTTGTGTTACGTTAGGTGAAATTTTTCAGTATTAAAACTGATATAACTTATTAAAATTATTTACATGATCAGTTTGTATGTTTTTGTTTTTTTTTTTTTTTAATATTGTCGTTTTGTGTTTTTTTAAGATTGTTGAAAATTCTTTTTAATTATGGCATCTTTTGGTATAGAAGCTATAAGTCTAACAATATTATCTTAAAATAATTTGTTAAACTACCTACTTAAAATTAATTAATAAGAAAAATGAAAAAAAAAACAATTTATTATAATGCCTAATCGCTAATAAAGCGAATTTGAATCTCATTTTTTGCCCCAGCCTCCATGGCCACCACCGCCATAACTTTCTTCTTGGACGATTTTAACTACTTTAATATCTTCATGATGACCACCACCGCCACCAGAATATCCGCCATGCCCATGACCACCTTCTTCATGTACAACTTTAATAATATGTTCTCCACCGCCACCGCCATGGCCATGACCGCCACCACCACCACCACCAACAAAGTCAACATGTCCATTATGTTCGTGGATTACACGTCCACTATGTTCTACATGCCCATTATGTTCATGGACTACTTTAACAACTTCAGCAGAACCTCCACCGCCTCCATGACCACCATGACCATAACCGCCACCGGAACCATGTGATTCTTCATGAACAACTTTAATTACTTGTTCAGCGTGTCCACCACCATAACCACCACCGCCGCCGCCGCCGCCTCCAACAGCACCACCTGCATGTTCATGTACAACTTTAATAATTTGTTGTCCACCTCCACCTCCGCCGCCATGACCAAATCCAGCAGCATATCCGCCACCACCAGCACCAAAACCGGCACCTTGTTCATGAACAACTTTTACAATTGCAGCACCGCCACCACCATGTCCTCCGCCAAAACCACCGCCATAACCGCCACCTCCACCACCAGCGCTGAAACCACCTGCTTCATGTACAACTTGAACAATGTGGGCTTGACCACCTCCATGGCCACCACCATAACCTCCACCACCACCTCCATGACCGCCACCATAACCTCCACCACCACCTCCATGGCCGCCACCACCACCACCGCCTCCATGTCCACCATGATGATAGATATTTACAACTTGTGGTCCGGCATGTTTATGTAAAACTTTTACTAATTGCGGATGTGGAGCTTGTTGTACTGCACCACCACCACCACCACCAAAGAGGCTGCCAAAAGATGGATTAGCATGGCATACCGATGCAAAAACTACGAAACAAATAAGGATCTGAAAAAAATAATTAGATTTGTTGTAATAAACTTATATATATTAAATGTATAATTTTTAATGAAATGTTTTGTAATCCATAATGTATGATGATATTATTAATCCTTTATTTATGTTTTTAGTGTTAATCCTTTATGTTTTTATTACCTTCATATTTTCGATACTTTATTTAAATTTTTTTTTAAAAATGATACTTAGTAATCGAGTTGAAAACAAGAAACTGATAACAATACCAGAGAATCAATATGCTTTTATAGTCCAAAAATGTTTAGAGATTTTTTTTGCTGTTGCTTAAAACTCATCGATTAGAGCAGATGATTTTAATGTTGAATTTTTGTTATTGTTTAAAAAGTTGTTTAGTGTTGTTTTGTTTTTGTTATTTTCTATAAATTTCTTTACAAAATTCAGTAATAAAAGAAAGTGTTTTTTTTTTTGTAACGAATACAATAATGTTTGACCACCATCTTTACAAAATAAAAAAAAAAAAAAAATGTATTTTTATTCCAATATCATTAATTTTCAAAATTTTGTTTCAGTAATCAAAAATACACATCCCATTCAATAGTATTTCAAATTCGCTGTCAAATTTGCTGACCCTTTCTTACATTCAACTGAAATTATAACAAATTATAATAAAAATCGATTGAAGAAAAAAAAAAAAAAATTATTTCTTTAAAATCTCAAAAAATGATCCAAAATTTCAGAAAAAGAAAATATAAAATTGGGAAGTAAAGATGATAATAGAGCATAGAAAAAACGAAAAAAAAAACCCCAAATCTTATATAAAATTATGCTGAATTTTTTCATAACACATTAATTTTTGCTTTTTTTTCTAAATTTGAGCAAAAAAAAATTCAAAATAAAGAATTTGATATGCGAAATAAACAATTATGAATCAAGTTGAATTTAATTTTAATCAATAGTCCAAATATATTAGCAACACATGTTAATTTTAAATGGTTTCTGCTTATTTTAGGGTTTTTATTTACCATAGTGTTTGAGAAATGTGTCGTTTTGTGTTTTTTGTGTGTAAAAACGTCTTAGATTTCCAATAGATACAGTTCTATTTTGTTTGTATTATAATAATTTTGTATAAGAGCTATATGGTATTCTATATCTGTGAGTTATATTATTCAATTAAATTATTTGTTTGTGTTTTGTAATTGTTTATACTAATTGTTATGTTTATGTATTTTTTTTTAAAGAATATTATAAATAATTATTGATCAAGTCATTGATTCGAATCCAATGGCGAATGGTGGCAAAGTCGAATCGAAAATGAGATCAAAGTTTTTTAATTTTCACCGGGATTCGTACCCGGGCTTTTAATAAGTAGGCACTGTAAACACTGAGCTACCCAGCCGTTTTTGTCCACCAAAATGTAATCACTTTGTTTTAGTTTCTTTTTCTTATAATCCTACAATATCCGACTATTTGCTAGATAATTGCGATATTAATCAAGTTTTTCCATGTAGAAATCATCGTTTTTTATAAAAAAAAATAATATGTTATCTTTTAGTTTGTTATTTCTTGGCTTTTGATTCTTGAAGTTGTTGGAATCTTTCAAGTTTTGAAGATTATATTTTGCGCCAACTAATTTTTAATACTTAGTGACTCGTAAACTGACTCGAGGATTTTAAAATGTTAAAGGTTCAGAATATGTATGGCTCTAAACACTTAATTATAAATTTCATTTTAATCGTTTATAATCTATAAGAAAGTTGTTATTTAATTAACAGTGATAGTGTTAAGCATTGGTTTTAAAATGTTATAATTTTATTACAATGCTATACTTCTTAACGAATCTTTGTATAATTTTATATTGCATTCATAACTGTTCAGTTAGTATTAATATATTTCAGAAGCTTGTTTAACTGAGTTTATTTTGAGTTCTTTACCACGGGTTTTGAGTTCAGTAGCACAGGTATATGTGGACAAACTAAACTTTGAATTGAGTAAAGAACGTATATTTACGCTAGAAATAGCTTCGTTATTTAGTATAATATTTTATTAACTTTCTAATATCCTAAAACTTATTTACCTACCGTATCAATTAATGCACCATAAGCTAATCTGCAATAACTGTTCACTATTATATTATTTATGCAAAAACTTTCCTATGAAACTATTTAACAAAATTCAATTTGGCTTCAAAAAGCTTTTTTCATTAGAAAAATATTAAAAGCAATTTTATAATACCTATCAACATTTCTTATTAATACGTATCAATTTAATAATATAATACCTATTATTATAATAATAATATATTTATTTTGCTTTCTTTCATTCATTAATAAAACAAAGGCAAAAAATCCACCAAGTCTCCAAATTACAATAACCCAAAAAAAAAAAAATCTCATATCATGATGGGATCATTAACAAAAATTGTTAGTTTATGCTTTTCTTTTTTTTGCTGTCCAGATGGTCCAAATTTCAAATATACTCAAAAAAAAATAATAAAAAATTGAACATAACCAAAAAAAAATCTAATTTTTATCACAGATGATGCTGTAAATTTTTTGATCATCATTTTCATCATTATCGTTAGCTTTGTTTATTTCCTACATATATATATATAAATAAAAGTATAAATCATTACTACCTAAATCACTTGACCAATACCAAATTTCCTTCATACCATACCCATCATAATACACTTCGAATTTAACAAAAATATAAAAAACCGCGAATAATCATCGAATAATTGATAGTGAAAGTGATTAGCCCGTTTTTTTATTATATTAAAACGCAACTAAAAAAAAAAACAATAAACAAAAATATGCCCAATTTTCTAATGTTTTGATTTAAAATCTAGCAATAAAAAAAGTCATACATTAAAAAATTGATAAATTTGATTTGATTTTTAAAAATGAACACGTAATTTGAATTGCCAAAAATTGCATTTTTATTTTACATAATTTTAGGCAGTATCTCAACAGACGGATAAAAGATTTATTCAATTATCAACACTCTCCTAATACATATAATGTGATAAGGAAGTTAAGCATGTCTTTTCTTGTATGGTAAATTTTATATTTTTTAAAGTATATTTGGTCACCAAGGAGATTTTACAAAGATCATTCATCATTTATATATAAATTATTCAAGTTGGAAGTTAGACGTAGTGATTTGGTTAAATTTTGTACTCTTGATAAAAATTTCTAGGACAAGGGCGAGAATATTGGACACATTCTATGGAAATTCGTTTGTTATGCGGACATCACAATTTTAGAATCGTATTACATCACATTTGTTGGATCAAGTTTGTCATCCATATTTGTACTAGATATAAAAAATTAACAACTTTCTTCATATTATTCCAATTTTCTTCCTATACATGTACATACTTCCTATTCCAATTCTTATTCCCTACTGTATTAAATTCATGATTTTACCCAAGAGTTTGGTTTTAAACGGGGTTAATTTGAGTTCGTATTATCTAGAGGAACTTCATTCATTTACTCCAATGACAAATTTTTGATGGTTTCTTCTCCAGGCCTCGTAAATATAAGAAAATAAGATTTTTTTTTTATTTGACTGATAGATCAGTGGTTAGAGTGGCGGCTTTTCAATCGATAAGTCTCGGGCTCAATCCTGGTCAGATCATATCTAATAAAACGATATAATTCATTTTTCATAATGTAAAATAATTTTAACTGCCAAACTTAAAAAGGAAAAGCAGATTTACTCACTTTTCACATTGAATGTGGTAGAGGGCTTACTTGACAATACTTGGCAGACAGACGACCAAATAACATCAAATTGATATTAGTTTAATTTTAAATCAAAATATTCATTTAAAACTTTTCGCGTAATATAAAATTATTGCGTATGTACCCTTTGTTCCCTAGGGTATTTTACAACGATTTCATTACAACATACATATATTTATGTAACTTTACATATTACATTATCTATTTATATTTAATATACATATATAAATATATGTATATATACTAGTATTATATAAATTTGTATGCTTGTAAATTACAATATTACATCATATTAAATTTAAAAAAGTATCATAATTTCAAAAGTGTCCAGATAATTAAAATCTATACATATAAGTGTTTTTATTTTCATCATTGTTGGTTTTTTTTATTTTCCGATTTTCAATTGTTTCCTTTTGAAAATTAACGGTAAAATCATATGATTTTCAAAAACTGTAATTTAAAGAAGCCCTCCATTTAAGTAGTACTCTATTTATATGAAGATTTATGAATAATGATTCAGCCAGTTGTTGACACTGACAGTATTTTATTTTAACAAGATTGGTTGACAGTTTTTTTTCAATTATATTTTTTTTACAGAGTGTCTGACTTACGAAAGTTGTTCAAAATTTTAGAAAGAGATTTAATTATGTAAAAATATGTTTTTTTGGTGGTTTATTCCTAATGGTGCTCAAAGTTTTTTGAATATTTTGTGAGTGAGTATTTAAATAAAAGGGAATAAGGTAATATCTAGAGAACCTGGGTTCCGTTCTGGGTTCCACCCTAGCAGGGCGCTAAAACAAATTCATATATAGCATCCAAACCTCAAACCAAAATACTTTTTCGGTTCATTTTTTAAATACTCAATTTAACATTAAACAAAACGTCATGGCCTTCCAATTATCACACGGTAAGTGACAAAAATTTTAAATTAAATTTCGAATCTGAAGTTTCAGCCGTTCTGAAAATAAAGATTTTTAAAAATGCATAAAAATTAATCTGTTAATTTGCAAGTCTGGATTATCTTCCCTATAAACCCTAGCGTCTCAAATGCTGAAATTCTGCAAGGCAATGTTTTTCCAAAAAGTTTGTTTAGTGCTTTATATAAAATGTATGTGAGATATTTTTGTTCATATATTCAATATCATCTGCTATTATTGAAAAGATTTTGACAAAACCCTGTTGCTGGAGCACGGTTAAAGTTAAACCCTTACAAGTATCGACACACGCAGATTGTTGAGACAAAAGTTAAAATCTGTAATTTCAGTGCTTTCAAAATTAGAGTAAATGGCATAAAATAGAATAGTTTCAAAATCTAATCTTTACCCCGGACGGGAAGATTTAAATGGTACAAAAATGTTTTTCCAGTGAACCGAGGTTTTTTCAAAAGATCGTTTTATCCGAAAGATTAGTTAAGCTTGAAAGCAAACCTTTTTATGTATACATTATAGTATATATTGAGTTTGAGTATACCCCATTATTAACATTTTTCTGTTAATTACTTTCAACCCAATTGAACTTTAACTGTTATATAGCAATTCATCAATCATATTTCTTTCTTGCTTTTCATTCCAGTTCAACAAAAAGCAAAATCCAGTGTTGTAAAAGATTCAAATAAAAAAAAAAGATCAGTAAAATTTTAAATCTTCAAGCTATATATGTAAGTGATCAAAGATCAGGTTAATAAAATTGGGTTTTTCTGTTGTTGTTTTTTATTTATCTTGTGTAATAAATATAAAATCAAATATTGATGCTTTATTATAAAATGATATTGTGGTTTATATTTGCAATCAAAATTGAATTATCTAATTTGACACAATTAATGAATTGATCAATGACTACTATCAAATAGGTAAATATAAAAATTAACCATTATGATAAGATTTTCAAAGTTTGATTTGCACGTGGAATAAATTGAAATCAATTTAATTACCATGGAAACAATGGAAAAGTAGTACAAAGATGTTGCACATATAGTTCAAAAGTATACAAAAAGAATTTGGTAATGAAGAGGAGAGTTAAACCAAAGTTAATAAAAGTGGACAATAAATTTTTATTTAGTAGGTAAAGAAGGGGATCTTGAAGTAGGGAACTTGTGAAGTTTGATGTTTCACGTATAGTAATAACATGACGTTGTATTAAAGAAAAGTATGTTTGAATGAAAAATAAAAGTTAATATTGAAATTGAACAAGCTTCCCTAATGGGTTCAAGCGGCACACTTGATTCAGGATCTAATTAAGTTGGATATCTGAAACTGCATAATTGGTTCGTGTACGTGTTGTAAAACTGCAAAATTCATATTCTCATAATTTAGATATCAGAACTTTGTAAAAGATGGTCAGGTCTAATGGAAAAAAAGGTTTGTAACATTTAAGTCGGTTTATTAAAACAGGTTCAAGTAGCTGCTGTACAAAAGATTTCTCCTAAAATTTTATAAATCAATAGTTTCTTAAGACTTTAGAAGTGTAGGGCATTGACCAAGCTATTTAGACTAAATTTTACTTTCGGTAAATCATTATATTAAAAAAGCCGTTGATTGTTTGGCTGTAGTTATTGTATAAGATTATGAACCTGAACTTTGTGCGTTGTAATTTTTTTTTTGTACAACGGTTGACGGAAAGCTTTTGAAAACCGCCTTGAATCACTGACGGTGTTCATCTGGGTAGTGTTGGATTTTACCCAACTAAAACCATCCCATTTTTTTAAAAACAAGCTTGGAATGGACCTTAAATTCATATATGTATTGTTTAGTTTTCAGGATCGAGATTTGGAAGGATATTAGGGTTAGGACCTTACTTCGGATTTATATATATATATATATATATTTACATAATTTATTTTATATTACGTTGTAAAATATTACGGTATATTTATGCAATTTTACGATATTTCTATTTAATCTGGTCTAAACGGCGTTTGAACCCAAAATTTTCCAAGGTTGGCGTCTTAATCCCTATACGCCAAAAAAACTTGTTGCCATTGAATATTTCCTTTATATTATATTCATGCAATTCCAAGTTTGACACAGTCTACCTTATCTTCCTCATTTTTTAATTTAATTACTAAAATTTAAAAAAAATTTAATTAAACCTAATTTATGTGTTAATTTTCTGAACAAACCTATCTTGGTACCTTATATTTCGAAACACAGCCGTATTCCATAACCAGGGCATAAAGGTAGAGTCTGAATATTATTTCTATTAATTTTTTATTTAAATATAGACTTAAGTTGTGCAAATTGAACTAAACTGCGGCTGGGTGGCACAGTGGTAAGAGTGCCGACTTAATGCGAAAGGCCCGAGTTCGAATCCCAGTGAAAGTGAAAATACTTTACTGGTTTTCGACTAGACCCAGCTACCATTCAGCATTGGGTTCAAATTAATGGCTTAGTCAACAATTAATAATTATATACCTTTAGTAAAAAATACATTAATATAACAATATAATCAAAGGGGTTCGCCACAAGTGCTAAGCACTTCTTAGAGCCTGTGAATAATAAATAAATAAAAAAAAAAAAAAAAAAAAAGTATAGGTACTGTTTCTTAGTCGAACATCTGGAAAACTTTTAATTTTCTAAAATCTATTTAATTTCAAGGTCACTTAATATTGTCGAAATTGGAAGAATATAGCTTATGGAAGAGTTCAATTATTAATTTGGGTCATAAGCTACTAACAAAACATATGTTTCCGGATATAAAGAAAAAATTTGAATATATTTGAATTAAAATCGTTTTTCTTATGTCTTTTCTTTTGGCAATTTCTACAGTAGTATTATCTAATAAATTTTATTAATAAAAGATATTTTGCAAAAAAAAATAATTTGGTTTTTTTGTCTATTTAAAAAAATAAAAATAGAAAAAGTTAAAAAATTGTAAAGAAATGGAGAAGAAGGAATTTCGAAAGCGCGTTTAAATTTTATATCAATTCAATTTTTATTAATATTTGTGGCAAAATATCTTATTAGTTTTGGGTATTTTCAGATAATTTTAAATTTTGCTTATATATGTACATATATATAAAGATAAAATTGTTGAATAATTTATGCATTTCTCATCAAATATGTGGACATGAAGCAAGGTACAACAATTTTAAACTTTTAAAAATAGGCCTGAGAAATTTAAAATAAATGTGTAAAATAAATTTATGTGTTGAATTATTGATGATTTTAAATTTAAATTTAATTTATCTATTTTATAAAAATGTAAACTTTAACGTAAATGGATATCCCATAACTCTAGACATTTTTTGTTGCCTCTAAATATTTTTAAAGTTCTCCTCTGTGTTGGGAACATCATGGTGGCTTATTTAAATTTAATTTTTCCTTTTAAACTCTTGAAAAAAACTTCAGATCTTAGTTATAAAAAATAATTAAAAAATCAACCAGTTTTAGTTATGAACGAGGAAGATTACAGTTGCCTTTAGCGACTCTCTGATACTTGTGTGAACCAATTACAGTGTCTAGAATAAAACTTATTGTATTTTCATTTGATTTAATCTGAAGTTCAATAAAAAAAATACAAAAATAAATAAGTAATAAAAAAACTAAACAAATTAAAAAAAGTATTTAAAAAATAAATCATTTCTAATTCTAACTCATAGTCTCATTGGTTTTAAAGTAATCAGTTTGAGAATTTTAGCTGCCAAAATGCTATTCAAATATTTTAAAGTTTTCAAAATCGCTTGCTCTATTATATTACTTACCTATTTCAAAATTCAACCTTTCGGTATTGTGAGTTGCATAGCAATGAGCTCTGATTTCAGAAATTTATATGGCAGCTCAACTAGACTTTGCTAAACATTTGTAAATATGCTTGCTTGTATGCGTATTTTTAATACCTACTTTGTGGTGTAATTATTAGCAAAGACATTCTATCAAAGATAAAAAATTTTACTCTGCCGGGAAAATAAGGTCTTAACATTTTTAAAGATACTGGAAGTCCTTGTCCCATTATATTTCCGGTTCAATTTTCAATCAACTAGTCTCGTTTATTATAAGGATTTGAAAATAGGGACCCAAAAATTTGTATGAAAGCTATGAGAAGTTGTTTTCCAATTTCAACAAAAAACAACAGGGATTATAGGGATATAAAATGTCCAAAGCACTATGGGTTAATTTTAATACTCTGAGATTTCTTATTGACGTAAAGATAGGCTGACGAAAAAACAAACGGGAAAATTCAGATAAATCACTTTACTTTTGGATGCTGATCCCCAATCCATACACTTTCGTACCTAGATCTATTCACACGGATATAAAAAATTTTAATTAAAATCGAGCCGTGAAAATAAGTAAAAAAATTGTTATTTGCTTATCAAAATTGGTAGTACTATAGTTAATACCTAAAATTTCATTTAAATTTTCTAATTATTCAACATTAATTTATTTTATCACATTTCTTGCAATATCTTCTATTATTTTCGAACTAAGTGACTGTTGAATTATAATTAAAATTTCATTTAATGTTCAATGAGTAATATGAATAAAACAAAGCAAATGCTTTTATTCCTAGCATATTGAAGCAAATGCAAATCGTATCATTGAAGCTTTAGTGATCGTAGCACATGTTTAATTTCATATGAATAAAATTAAGATAATACTTTAAACTAGAAGCAAAACCTTAAAAAAATTGAAGCCTGATATTTAGTTTAAATGGCTGAATTTATATCTTTGCGCAGTACAAAACTAATTAAATTTCGTTGGAAAACATGGAACATAGATTATAAAACTATTCTTATGGTCGTAAATGTAAATTTGCTGTCAATATACATATTTTGAATTTACGACCAAAAATTATGTAAAAAATCATTGTTAACTGAACCTGGTCGTAAATGTGAAATATGTGTAAAGTAAACGTCAACTATGCAAATTAAATTTTTAATTTACAATCAGTTTACCAAGTAGTAAGGTACAGTTTTTTGAGCGTTCAGCGTTGTTTTATTTTTATGATTAATAATGTAAGTAAGAAAATATTATGTCTTTTTTTGTAAATTAATTTAAATTTAAATTAACAGGAGTAAAACTGAAAGTGAATCACAAAGTTTGTTTAAGGTGGACACATCCAAAGGTGGACACATCCACCTTAAAACTAATAATTTGTACAAGATTAGCTATGGAAACTCATTTCAAAAGTGGAAAACATAAACAATCTGTTGATTTTATATCCATTGCAAAATTAAAAAATTTACTTTTACGACCACAAAAATTTATTTGTAAATTGAATGTCTACTGATTGCAAATTGTTTGGTCGTAAAATCATATTAATTGTCAAATGGCATATTTTACGTCAAAAAGTTTACATTTACGACCACACCTATTATGTCGTTCACAAAAAATAATTTTAGAAGACAAGCTGACCATATGTGAAAATTTAGAAGCAATTTCCAAAAAATAAAAACCCTTTGGAGATACTTACTTGAAGAGATCCGGAATTGTAAAGTTGTGCAGATGAAGATATTGGCTATATCGAAAACCTATGTACCAGACAGGTTCCCAGGTTCATAAGTTCGACAGAAAAGTTTTAATATATCCAACTTATTTCATTTTTTTCAAACTTATGACGCGAAGCCATCAGACATGTAGAAATAACATGTAGAAATCTTAAATTTCTACATGTTATAAGGCGTAGAATGTCTTAAATTTTCGATAGATACGGTTCTATTTTGATAATATTGTAATAATTTTGTATTAGAGTTATATGGTATTCTATATCTGTGAGTTATATTATTCAATTAAATTATTTGTTTTTTTTTTATATTTTGTATTTGTTTATTATGTTAATGTATTTTTTTTTTATTAAGGACATATAATTATTAATTATTGATGAAATTATTGGCGAATGGTAGCTGAGGCGAGTCGAAAACCAGATAAAAGTTTTTTCATTTTCACTGGGATTCGAACCCACTGTGCCACCCAGCCGATGACTTGCTGCGCTACCTCTTATTTCGAAGCAAAACCTCCGTTTTTATTCATATCACTCTAATTATAAGTCATCATATGAAAATTTACAAAAAAACTGATGCATAGGATTACTTCAAGGATTTTAACAAATAAATTTTTACTAGTTTAATGTTTTGATTCTTAATATTTAAACAAGGAAGTGTCAGTTTAATCTTCCATAGTTTTCTTTTGAAAATTTTTTGAATAATTTTACTTTTATCTTTACAAATCCCGTTCGCAATCAAATATATAACGGAATATTAACTTTTAAATTTGTTTAAAGTATTGGTAATGGAGATTAATGTCTTCCATCAAAAAGAACGTTAAATACGGGTTTATTGAACTTACAGAGTTTAAGAATTTAGAAGTACAAAACTAATATATAATAGTGAAGACCAAAACTTTGCACATTAAAAATTAAATACAATGACGTATAAAAACTTTTTTGATTTCTATCTACGTATAAGCATATAAAATTATAATTATATCAATCATCTTTTAATTTTAACCTAATTAAAATATAAATTCTTTTGAATTTTTTTTTACTCGTTTTTTTTGCTTCTAGACAACCCAATTTTTTTCGCAATATTTTCTTTCGAATGGTATTTCCACTTAATTAACTTGATATAAAAATATTTCATTCTTTCTTTGCTATATAATTACCACCATCTAAAACTAATTCGTAAATTATTGAAAATCTTCCCTTAAAAAATATCAGCAATGAAAGAAAATTTAAAAAATAGAAAATGGCGAATAACAAAAGTATAGAAAAAAAAAATTTAATTATAAACTTCAAAATTTAAAATTTCTTTTATTTAAAAAAAAGATGTTTTACTTTCTAAATCATTTTCTAATGGATATTTGGTTTTTTTTTTATTAAAGTTATTCTTTTTTTTTGTGTATTGGAATTTATTAAAATTTATAATGTATATTATAATCTGATATTTTGCGAACTTAATTTAAACGTTTTTAATTTTTTTTGGAGAGTCCATAAAAATTCCTTAAAAATGAATTTAACAATAAAAAAACGGGCATAAAAAAATTTGAAAATACATAATTAATAAAAAAAAAAAAAGTTTTGTACTGTACTGTAAATATTGCTACCAATTTTGACAATTTGACATTTTTTCGGATTGAAATGAAACTGAAAACAGAACTATAAAATATAAGTTACCATTTATAATTGTTTATAGGTAATTAAAATATTTCGCGAGTTTGTATGAAATGTCCAAATAATAAAAAAATTATCTAACTGTATGAATTAATATACTTATTTAAGTTATAATAATTGTTTTTTTTCATTATTTTAAATTTTAATAATTTATTAAAAAATCTTTTAACTAAAGAAAGTGTCAATTAAATGTTATTTAGAAATTATGACTATATCATCCGCAATATTTTTTGGATAAATTAATTTTATCTCATTTTTACATTTAGATAATGTAATTAAAAAATATTATATATATACATATATATTAAAACATACTATATATTATATGTTATACATACTTTACAAAAAAAAAAACGGATGTAACTATTTACACAATCATTATCACTGTTTGGCAATTAAATATTAATTATAAGGTTCAAGTTTTTTTAACAAACACTTTAAAAATATTTGTATTTAGGGTTTTACTTATAAAAAAATTTTATTTCAGTTGAATTTTAAACGGGATGATCTAATGCTTGAATCGCATCCAGCATCGCTTTAACATTTAATTTTAGAATACATTAATTTAAACAAGACTCAATCAAATGCAAAATGACACTTTAGAGAAAAATTACGTGATGGGAGGAGGTAATTGTAAACATTCCGAAACAAAAATCATTGGGTATACGTGTAACATAAAGAAGTTGTGATACACTTTGTATTAAATAAGAGCAGCTGCTCTTCAATTTTATATATCAAGGGACCAGAAAACAGAAAAAAAATATTAACGTAAGGGTTTAAAATTAAAAGAATAACTTTAAAATAATTAAATTGAAAATTTAAGACACTTTTTTTTATTTATTTTAGTGCTAATTGTTCAACTGTTAAGCTAATCAATTGTTCAGAAAAAAAAAATTATTGTTCCAACGTAATAACACAAACCCCAAGTAATGGCAGAAAGTCGTGGTCCCTGTATAAGCAAGTGTTATATAACGATGACCAAAGGAGTATAAATAACTGCATAAAAGCAATTGACCTTGAAAATAGTACCACCACAAATGAACAGCAAATTGCCGACACTATGAATGAGTTTTTTTTATGAATGTAACTAACGAGTTGAATATTTCAAAAGAGCCTGTAGATTATGAATATTTCATGATAATATATCAACTATATTTATTAAAAAATATGCGAAAAAGTTGATTCCAGTTTTAGTTAAATTTACTAAACAAAAAGGCAATAAAAATAGTTCACAAACTTCCAATAAGATTTTCGACCGAATCACTTTATAGTGATAGATATTTAAGTTTTGAAAACATATGTAAAAGAGAACTTTATCTAATGGGTTTTAAAATAATTAATAACTCAATTATGCACAATTTCATTCTTAATCTTATGGTTGACATTCAAAATCACAATACAAGAAATAAATCTAACTACTACCTATCACTCTTTAAAAACAAAATTGCTTATACAATTGCTTTATTTCAAAATCTTAATAATAAATTTTACAATAGACTTCCAATATATGTATAAATTATTTGTTTGCATACGACCCTGGCTTTCGCTGTGGGTCTAATAGAATTTTAAATAGTTTAGTTGGCCGTTATAGTTATACTTTATTGTATGTAGCGGAGTATTTTACCCCAGGTACTAATAAATTTATGAATATAGGTACATTCTAGTATAAAAGTTTTAAAAAGCGCATTTTTTTGCGTCATTATGAAGTTTAAAACTTTCATTTTTGTTATAATTTTTTTTTTTTGCTTAATTTAATAGATTAGTAGAGTCGATTTTTAAATTTATCTAAGAAGTGCTAAAACGGCTAATTTTATTTAAATAATTTTAAAATATTTAAATTGGTTTTTTTTTTTAATTTTGTTGTATGCTTATAAAACACTAAAATCAATTTTGTGATAATAAATCAAAAAATTTAAAAATAAAACTGTATACGCTATTTTTTCTTTCTTTCTCACACATTTAGTAAGTCATTAATTACTTACGCAATTTCTTCATTGGTGTTTTTCTTTTTAAATTTCCTAAAAATTAAAACTACTCTTTTCATGATAACTTTTAATAATGGAAGCCCTTTTATTATTAATTGCATAATCGAATTTTTTGCTAAGTTTTGGTGCCCAAAAAAAAAAAAAAAAACTTGACTATGACGTATAAACGTACGTGATGTGATGAATGTATAATGGGTTATAAATTTAGGCATTTTAGTTTTCTTTTTAGTTAGGAAATGTATTTGTTCGTATTTTTGTGCATACTTTCTTTTTCTTTAGGAAAATTAGTGTTACCGTATATTTTTTGAAATAATTAGAGTAGAATACAAAAATGATTTTATTAATTTTTTAATCTTTATTGCAAAATTCTAGGTTTAAGTCACGGATTCGATTCCATCAGAAAAATTATATTTATAATATAGGTATTTTAAAATTTATAAAAGTTGCTAATAATGAGGTAGTGATAATGACCTTAATCTTAACCTGTGACGACACTGATATTTGTTTTGAAACTAAAGTATTCAGTACTTTAGTTGCATCTGTGATGTTCCAAAATTTGATGAATCTCATAATTAGCTCTCAATTGTACTCTGGTAACGACTTTGCGCGGAAAATGCTTTTGTTGAACATGAATTATTTACTATTTTAAGTTTCGCTATTTTTATGTTCCGAAAAGTGTCTGTAGGTCTTAAAATAAGAGAATTTAATAAAATTTTTAGTATGCAAATGATAATTATCTATTTATTTATAACAGATCATTCCTATATGTCAGTAAATATGGCAAACCACTAGTGTTCAACTAAATTTATAAGTTTTGGACATTACTTGCTTTTTTCTATTGCATAATTATCATTATAAATGGGTTCGTTCAGAATTGTATTTACTAATTGCAGTAGATTTCAAAAATTTTCATTTACACAAATCTACTGTATCATTAAACAAAATGGCAACACAAAAAAATACAGATTTCTTCTTTGAAAATTTTTCAATGTCAAAATTGCCTAAAAATAAATAAATAAATATGTTAATTGTTTTGATACTTTTTTTGTTTTTAAATTTATTGTTGTGAACTTTTGTTGTACAACATTAACTTGTAAGATTAGTTAGATATAATACAAGTGAATGTAAGAAAGAGATGCATAATTTTTTTTCTCAAAAACTGAGTTTTGCAGAAAAAAACGACAATTCCTAAATAAATATTTAAAAATGTCTCGAATTACTTTTTTAGGTGTTTTTTATGGGTTTTTGTGGATTTTTCGTTTTTTTAAGCAAATGAAAGAAAATCAATTCCTGAGTATTATAAGATTAAGCAGATATAAGATTTGAGTTATTATATTTTATAATTAGTTCTGTCTAATATATTTACTGTTCTTTAACTATTTCTAGGAACTAGTAATGTTTAGGAATGATAAAACTAACGTACTTAGAAAAGTATAAAGACCGTACTACCATTTGAAATTTAAACAACATTTCTGAGTTTAACATAGAATATTTATTCTATTAAATATTGAACATTTTCTAAATCCCTAGGCAAGTATGCAGAAGGTTTTCAAAACAAGTGTCTCAATCAAAAGTGGTAAAGCTCTTCAAGACCTCTTTAATGATTCTACCTGATGGTTAACAACTTAATGGTATTGGGCATATAAACAATGATGTCTGTATACAACTTATAAAAGCAAAAAAGTTGAATGTTTGGAACAATGTTAGATGTTTGATCAATCCTGCCTAATTATCATACATCTTAGCAACTACCGTTAGAATGTGTACAGAGAAAAATTCAGACAAACACACTGGCTTAAAACTTTTGTTAAATTCTTTGCAACATTTTCGTGAGATCATTGGAGGTACAATCATGATCATTTATTTGAAAAAAAAAAACAAATTGAAATGATATATTCTTTTCTATACATCAGTTGACATTTTGTTTTTGTTACTCCTGAACCTGGTTTTAATATAAGTGCTGGATATAATTCACTACCTTAATCTTAGGAATAGAAGCCGCAATTTAGTACTGGACGGAATATTATACATACAACTTTTGACTTATAGACAATTAAAAATATTTTTTTTAAGCTTTATACAAAAATCACTTGATCTGATCTGTTCTAATATAAATCTGCAGAGCCCATTAAATCCTAGCGTCTCTTAAGTCTTAACTTAAGTTTTTCTGTATATAGTGAAAGTGAACGTAAACTACAATATTACAACGGAAGTCGGTAAGGTTTTAATCAAAATACTAAACTATTATAAACGTTTAATATCATTAATAATACATTAACTTGATTATTCAAGATGTTAAAGCTTAGATTTTTCTTAAATTTTAACTTTTTGTGAATGAATAGGTCATTATCACATACTTTACAAACATACATCATATGTGTATTATCATCTTTAGTCTCATATACGCACTTTAATCAGAGTATACTAATTTTTAATAATTAAGTGATAGTATTAAGATTTTATTGTATAGAAGATCTGGATCATCTGATGAAATCAAAAGTTATTTGCCGTGTATAATTTATAATTTGAAAAAAACAATTTAAGAAAGAAAAAAAAAATAAAAACAACTTTTAAGATATTCAAAAAATTTCTTTTTTTAAATTGTGATTAATGAATGTACCTACGGTTTGCCCTTTAATCTTAAGACAACCTTTAAATGAAACGAGTTGTGCGGATGGAAAACAGACAACAAAAGCAAAAAGGTTTAAACAAATAATGACCTGGATGGAAGCACATGTAGATTCAACAATAATAGGAAGTCAAATATATTTAGTGATTATAAAAAAATTAAATTATTTAAATTATAATATATTTTAAATCAATTTTGTTGTGGAAGTTGTAACAAATTAAATTGGGCACCACTATGTGTAGGAAATCGTTTTTCAATTTTGTTTTTTTTTTAATTTTCCCATCTTTGGACAACTGTAATATTTATTTAATAATTTTTTAAAATTAAATTTTTCTGATCTATTTTAAACAGAGACACGTAATATATATGAATAATCATTAGATATAGAGTAGGTTTAAAGGGGATTTTAAATTTTAGTTTTTTTTTTTAATTATGTGATTTTTTCATTTTATTGTAAATTTTTCATCAAAAAAAAAATTAAATTTAAATTTTATTAAGGTAAACTTTAAAAAGTTTTAAATTAAATTAAGAAAAGGTTTATATTTGGTAAATTGTTTAAATATAGGGGAACTATGTATAGAGAAACTTTTAAGTTTATATTACATCATTTATTACAATGTTGGAGCCATTAAAATGTTGTATAATCTATTTTAGTTTATTTTTTTTTGGAAATTTTATAATATGGTGCAAAATTAGATAATTATAAGTTGTTTCTTTCTTATGACTTTGAAGTTAATATGGTTTAAAAAAACGTTTTATTCCGTCATTTAAATCATTTAAAATGACAAAATAATTTTAGTAAATGAAAAGAAATTATTTATTTCCTTGTTGTGAGCGATTGTTGTTCCGTGTTGTGAAACTTGCAATTGCTACCTAGAAAATTGGAAATAGTGTTGATACTATTCAGCAGTTGGTATTTGAGAAAGGTTATAAATAGGAGGCTGTATGATATTGAGTTTCGAATAATATCCGGTACAATGCATGCAGTTAAAGTCTAATAAATTGTTAAAAGTCTGTAGAAAGTGGTTTGTTTAAGGATATCGTTTTCATTGATCGTTGACTAATTTGAAGCTAAAGATTATATAATAAAATTCCATTTTAATATTAAAAACTTACTATTATTAGTTCTTGTTTTTAGTCAAATAGGTTAATGAGACTTATGAATCCTTCATTTTTAAAGATTTCTTATTTTTAAAACACAAAAGAAATTTTAGAACTAAAGTAATTAAAGTTTTTAAAGAATCAGAATGAATACGTTAGATACAAAAATTCTACAAATCTGATATCAAGAAGCAGTTTATCCTTATTATTGGAAATATTATGATACTATATGATCTAACGAAACTCAGAACTGTACCTATTTTAATATTACTTTATGAATTATATGGAAATTATATTTTCTCAGAATATGGAATGTAGTTGCTGAATTACTGCTATTATTTTCTAATAATTGATTTCAATATTATATTTCTAAATCGTTTTACTCAAAATATTTTAAAATGCCCAATATTAAATAAATTCAGTTTTTTTTTAAGTTTTTGAAAAAAAATTTTCGCCTTAAATATATGCAAAAAATTTTTACACACGCACATATTTTGATCATCCTAAAAGTCTGCAATCATTAATTGTATACACATTAAAACACATTTGTCAATTTCTATTTAATTTTTTATATTTTTGTACATATAAAGCTTTATTTTTATTTTTTATATACGATATAATATTATTAAATTTGTTGAAACAAATTGACTTAATTAACTTATGTTTTGTTTGTTTTGAGGTGACATTTTTTGGTTACATTTTAAAAACAAATGGTTATTTGGTAATTTTTTTTTTTTTTTTTATATTACGGTTCCATATAAATAAAATATTTTTGTAATGGTAAATGAAATGAATGGATATTAACTGAATGACTAGCTTAGTATCTAACTATAAAACAAAATTATAAAACACTTATATATAATGCAATTGATGTATAATGTAATAATAATATTTAAGCCCATCCATGCCCACTGTGTCCAATATTATGATTACCCTCGTCTACAACTTTAATGATACTAACTTGTTCAGATGGATGATGATGATCATGATGATGATCATGATGATAATCATGATGATGACCATTATCATATGACCCACCACCGATACCTCCGTAACCATACTGTTGATGACTATGATGATAAACATTAACGGATTGCGGTACATGTTTATGTAATACTTTAATAATTGGTCCATGACTACCATGACCACCGTATCCCCCGACATGTCCACCATATCCACCTCCATATCCCCCATGACCACCATAACTTGGTAATGGCCTTGGATCATAACTGTATATTGGATTTGTATAATATTTGATAACTTTACCACCTCCACCACCACCAATACCACCGGATTGTTTTCCTAAGCCATAACCAGCTATACCGCCTATCAGTGCACCTTTTTTTAATCCAGTTGCTATACCAGCTGCTTTACCAACTTTATATCCTAATAATTTTGCTTTTAATGCTAATAATATTGCATCTGAACCCACACAGCAGTATCCAATTATTAATAAAGTTATAAGGATCTATAAATTGTAAAATTAAAATTAGTTTTAAAAATCCTTTATGTATAACTGTAATTCCTTTTTTTTTTTGTACACTTACTTTCATTTTGTTAATATTTCCGTTACGAAAAAAAACCGTTTAAATTTAAATAAAAAAATAAACTTTAAATGTTATTAACTATGTCACTTACTTTTTTGTACTGATGAAATTTTCCTAAATGTTTTTTTCTTATATATGTGACAAATGCTCATTACCTGAGTATATACACAGGTGTCAAATAAAAAATTTTCTCATCCGAAAAATTTTGTTTTACTACTTGTTGAATTGTTTTGTTGTTTTTTATTTTAGTTGTTTTTATTGTATTTTAATTGTTGCACGTTTTATTAGATCTTTCATAAAAAAAAACAAAAAATTAAACGGTCATTTTTTGAATACGCACTTATTTTTTTTTTTGTCTAAACTTAAAAATGCATGGAATACAATAGCCTTAAAAATTTTATTATATTATTTTTTGTTATTTTGTACAATTAGCACAGCAATTGGTAACTATTATCAACTGTGACTAAGAAAATATCAAAAAAAAAAAAGAAGAAAAACAATAAAAAATAAAATTGTATAATTTTTATTTAGCAAAGTGTTGACAAAAATTGTTTGGGGTTTCATTAAAAATGATTCAATCATAACACATTATAACACTATATGAAAACCATGGAAGAAACAAGAAAAAAATGTTTTATTTTTTAATAGCATAATATACATACATAATACATATATATATATAGTACAATCCAAAAATAAAAGATGAGTCGCATACATAATAGTGAAAAAAAAAAATAAGAAAAAGATAGCAATATTTTATGTTACTCTTTTTTTGGTTGAATTTCTTTATTAAAATTTATTGCACTTTTATTACAACTTAAAATCACCGCATTAATGGATTTATTTCAATTTACAATCCAGGTGTATTATAAAAGATAGAAAAATTTTTCAATAGTTCATGCTATTATCATATGTCACATAATCTTATTGGCATGTATATATGTATGTATTACAAACTAAAATGATTTTAATGCAATTTATAATTAAATTGAAACTTTTTTTTTAACTTCTTCAGAATTGCTTAAAATGACAAAATTTGAATTTCTGCTAATAGCACTTGTATTTTTAAAAAGTAATTAAGGTTGACTAGGTAGAATTTTATGGAAATTGACATCTAGAATCATTTATTTTAATTGATTAATTTCAGTGACATTTAGAATCGTTTATTTTAATTGATAAATTTCAGTGACATTTAGAATCGTTTATCTGCTTTAATCAAAGTATTTGAAAAATATTGTATGAATCTAATATAGATTTTTATTTACCTATAAATATAAATTTCAATGACGTCTAGAATCGTTTCTTTTAATTGATTAATTTCAGTAACATTTAGAATCGTTTATTTTAATTGATTAATTTCAGTGACATTTAGAATTGTTTATTTTAATTGATTAATTTTAGTGACATTTAGAGTCGTTTATCTGCTTTAATCAATGTATTTGAAAAATATTGTATGAATCTAATATAGATTTTTATTTACCTATAAATATAAATTTCAATGACGTCTAGAATCGTTTATTTTAATTGATTAATTTTAGTGACATTTAGAATCGTTTATTTTAATTGATTAATTTCAGTCACATTTAGAATCGTTTATTTTAATTGATTAACTTCAGTGACATTTAGAATCGTTTATCTTCTTTAATTAAAGTATTTAAAAAATCTTGTATGAATCTAATATAGATCTTTATTTACTTAGGTAAGATGTGTGTAGGGATTTATTTATTTATTTATTTATTTATTTATTATACTGCTTAACACAAACAGTTTACAAAAAATCATACAAATAACAATTAAAATTATACAATTAAAATCAATATAAAAAATTACATATTTGACTAATTATAAATATGTTCAAACTAAAATTAAAATTAAAAGTTAAAAATTATAAACTTTACATTACTACAAGAAAAACAAAACAAAAATAATCCTAATAATAGCGATTGTATAATTTTTGTTTTTGGGAATGTTTTGAAAGTGTAAAGTCAATATAATGTTTATGTTTATTACCTATAATAAGCATTCTATTAATAGGTTCGAATTTGCCATAGTTAGTCCTATGATTATTAGTTTTAAATAAATTGCAAGAGCGAAGGCGTTGAAGATTTCTAATAATAATTTTACTAGAAATTAAATTAGATTTAACGTTACCCTTAACAATTTCTGTAATAAAAATGACATCAGAAACTTCACGTCGAAAATTTAAAGTACACAAATCAATTAAATTTAATTTATTTATTTCGTTTATTAATAAAATAACTGTAACTTATCAGTTATCATAAATGATAATGCCATATTTTTAAACCATCGTTTACTAAGACCATTGTAGGTTCGGATACTATTATTTGATTATATTAATACTATTTATTATATTTGTTTAATTATATACTATTATTATATTTCATTGTAAGGAGAATTGTTAAGAAAAGTACGTTTATTGAAAAAACGGAGATCTGAGCGGCGTTCGAACTTGCACTCTTCCGGTTGATACGCCTGGTATTTAATAACTACACCACCCCGACCCCTCTTATGCATTATTAACTGTCAGGATGGACAATAGCATTAGGGATTATTAGCTGCCAAGATAAACAGATCCACTTGAAAGCCACTGAGCCAATTTTTGAAGTTCTAGATTTACTTAGTTTCTTATCGCACATTGTTTCTTTTGAATTAATAAACTTCTACAGAATTAAACAAATTTTTAAAATTACTTGCAACGTTCAATTTTAGCCCGTTACTCCTTAAAGAATTTTAATAGTTACACCATTTCTGAATCTTAAATCATTATTTTTGAAAGCAATTAAAAGTTTGTGTTGATTAGTCTATTTACTTATAATAAAATCATCTCCTCTAATTAATTTAAATTAAATCATTTCTATATTTACTTTTAACAAATTTGAAATTAAGAGTAAATTTATTGCAGTACTTTTTTGCAGCAGTATTTGCAAATACTTTTCGAAAAGGTTATCGATATTGTTGCATAATTTAATATTTGCATAATATTTCAATTACTTTTTATCACATGATTTGTTGTTTAATTAAGTTTCTTTTTTAGTAATTGGCTAATTTAAAGCTTGCCCTACATAAATTCATGTAATTCTTTCTAAATACACCAATGTCAATTTGTGCAATCCCCATCATTGAGTTTAAAGTTAATAGAGTGTTACCATAAACTCTCAATAACAGTAAAAAACGAATGTTATTTTATTCTTAGAATTCACAATATAAAATTATAAAAATGTAATGTTCAAAATCACTGGAAACTGGAATCAATCTGGAAAATTACTGGAATCAAGTGACTACATGATTTAGTAGTCACTTTAACTAAAATAATTAACTAAATAATATTTCATTATTAAATAATAAAATTTTTAAGATTTTTTAATTAAGATTAACTTAAATCATCATTGATTTTAAAGTTAATATAGTGTTACCATAGACTCTCAATAACTGTAAAACACCAATTTTATTCTGAACCTATAATTCACAATGCATTTAATTCACAGTTATAAAAATATAATGTTGACAATCAGTAGACACTGGAATAAATCTGGAAAATCACTGGAATCAAGTGACAGAATTTAGTAGCCACTTTATAATGAAATGTCATTATTAAAAAATAAAATTTCGTAAGATTTTTTAATCAACCATTTTTGGAAAACATCTATATTATTAATTAATATTTTTCGTATTCCAAATTTGTTTTAAAATGAACGTGCTAAGATTTAAAAAAAAATACCTAATAGTTTTTATCATAATTTGGAGATCATTTTCATTCTAATGAGATATTGAAATTGACAACTGGTTGACAATTATACACAAAAGAAACTTAAATGAAAACAAAGAATCTAATAATCTTATGTAAATTTAATGTATGGTCATTAATCTTTATGCATTCGAATATTAATATTTTAAAGGGTTCACCAGTTCATTTTAACCAGCAACAAATAATGTACATTAATTGTTGTATAGACTTTGTTTAAAGACGCAAAGATTATAATAATGTTAAAAAGCCACAAGTAAAATGTTACACAATTGAATAATGATTAATGTTTTAAATTATGATGTTTACACTTTTTGACAGGAAGGTCATATTTTGGATTTGTTTTGTGAAAAAAGGTGGTAATGGATATTTGCCTCACAAGTACATAAATTGTGGTTGTCATTATCTTAAAATGTCTTTTGTCAATAAATCAATCAACAAATTGTTTCATTTTTGCAATCTTAATATTTTGATTGTCTTAATTGGGCTTGAAAAATAATAAAAATCTTCGATGGAAATGTAACGTTTTCTTAATTTATTGATAAATTTTTTGTAATCGTAAAGCGATGATGGAATTTCAGTCTTGCATTATATCGAAATCATTTCAGAAACTAAAAATTGATAAATGAAATTTTAATCCTGAATTAAGATTTTATTTGGAGAGTAATAAGTATGTTTAATCGATTCAATTTAAAAAGGTTTTCAAGAGTTTTGGAACTCTAAACTAGTAAGTCTAAGTTCGAGCTTTTCTGTATGATATATCTTTTTCCTGTATTTTGATCCAGGGATTTATTTTTTTTTATGAAGCTGAATGTAAAACATCGAAAGTTACACAGAATAGCTGAATGAAGTTTCTCTAAAAAGTGTTCCACATGAACTTACCAAAATTATAACCATTTTTTAAGAGCGAACTTTGTAATAGATCCTGAATACGAATGCACGATATAGATTTGAATATTAGGAGTAGAAAAGGAATCTTATGGAAAAGGGATTGGACATGTTTTCTTAAAGTATTTTAAATCATGATAATATGAAACACATTAGCTTGTAACTGATTCCATAACCTTGTGAAGAAAGAAAAAAAGTATTTCCATAACGTGTGTTAGACGATATTGCTAGTTCATTACAGTTTGATTACTTTAGAATAGGTCTTCGTTCCTACTAAATTTTTATATACAAGAAGTTTCCTTTCTTCTTGGAATTTAATTGTTCCTAAAAGGTTTGTTCTTAATGAGCTTTTATATTAAACAACCTTTTCCTAAAGTTTTAGAAATTAAGCAGTTAATTAAATGTTCCCAAATTATATTAGATCTTATTCTCGAGCAATTTATTTAAAGTCACTTGTGTCACATTTCAATATTAAGCCTGTTGAGGTAGCAATTTCCACATCCAATTAAGAGTAAAGGTTAATTCTTAAATAATAAAGTTTTAATGCTATTTACAATGAAGTTTTAAAGGCAATGTACTGCTTTCCAAATCAAAATTTATATGAATAGTAGTTTTAAAGTAGTTGACCAACAAACGGACGGTTTTTTAAAATATATTTTAATCAATTTAAAATCTTTTTAAGATATGCTTTACCAAATATTTCTTATAAGTAAATTAAATGGCTAATACTTTCTTTTATTTTTATTGTAAACTATCAAAAAGTCCAAAATTTTTTTTAAAACTTTTATCTTGCTACTTAAAACTATTTATTCGATTTGGTCATTTGAATTGAAAAATCTGACTTTATTTAGGGTCTTTAATAATAATATAAAGAAGAACTATCTAAATCTTTGTTAATTAAATTATTTAACAAAATTATTTAGGTAAGATTTAAATGTTTGTTTCTATCTATGAATATTTTCTTATTATTTTGATTGAAAACCTTTTTTGTCGCTTTATTTTCTCATACGACACTTTTTGGCACAAAAATTGTGCCTATATAATTTCGCTTTGTTCGGCTGTCTGTCTTCCAAGTGTATAAAAAAGTTGTGGGATGTTTCAAATGAAGCTATTAAGGAAATTTCAACTACGGACATAAGATTCGCAAAAAAAAAAAACAGTTTTAAGGAACAAATTTTTATAGTAGCCCCACAAGTTACGGAACCACAGTACATCAAAAGTCGAAAAAGCTTTGTATATAATTTTTTGTAACACAAGTTCAATAAGGTCATTTTCAATCTAGAGACGCCAGTTGCTTTCCCCCTTTTTAAGCTTTATAAATAAATATAATATAAATACACAGGGTTACCATACGTCTTTAAATTTTCCTTTACTTAAAAGTCAGTGTTTGAAAAAATGTTAACCATTTATCTTAAAAATATAGTTTAAGTTGGAAACTTTAAAGTTTGAAAGATCTTGATCCTTGGAAATAAATATGAGTCATTTAAAAAAATATTTTTTTTGTAAGTAAAGAAGCGTTTCTTAAAATTGAAAAAAGTGTTTCTTGATTCCAAATTTTGATGTTAATTTTGATTAAATCGGATTTTCTTTAGCTATTTTGAATTACGCCGGAGAGATTAATTAATGTCAATGGCAATACTTTTTTCGAAGTTTAAAAATTTGACGTTTTTATGTGAAGTTTTATTGAAAAAATTTTAAATTCTTAGTAATAAGATAAAAAAATTATTTTGTAAACAACAAAGAAACATAAAAACTATTTTAAAACATGAATTCAACTGCATATGGATTAATTGCTGTAGCAGAAAAAGAAAAAACCAATCGAAGGATTCTTAGATCAGAACGCAGAATTCTTAGAGATTCTAATGAGCCTTTGGTTCGTTGTTATTCTTGTCCTTAAACAATTTTAGAATCTACGTAAATTCTACGCAAACTAGTATTACGTAGTAATTCAGAATTAGGGAGGGAATTCTTTGAATCAGAATAAGTTTTCTCACTTCTCAGAAAAAATGCTGGAAACTTCTCCAATTAAAGAGCTATTATGTCTCCAAAATTAAAAATTTAGTGAGTTAGAACTCTAGATTAATATTTTCCAACGTAGAACGTTAATTTGAAGCTCTAACATTATATTTCGATTATTAGTGCTTTTAATAAAAGTTCTCCTATATTTGAGGTATGGGTTTCAATATTATTCATAATTTATTTTAATATACACTTTTGCCAAAACTTATTATATGCAACATTGTTTAATTTAGGAAATATGTTTTTTTCAAAACCTTCGTTTTTTGCATTACTTGTTTTTTGTATACGTACTAAAGCGGCGCTATTTATTTTTATGTGATCTGAATCGTATATCTACCTAATCTGAAAACAAAATACAAAATATATTTAGTAATTATTTTTATTACCATCTGGTTTTTTGATCAAAATATTTTTCAATTCAATAGAATTTGAAACTGACCTATATTAGGAAATTAAAAGCAATTGTGAATTTAAAATAACTTATAAATATATAGTACTTATGTCATCAAATAATGAATTATGTCCAAAATTTTATGAACATAAAATATTAATATATTTTTAAAAATTATGATTGAATGTATTTTATTTTCCAAGCACGTAATATAATGTTGATTATGTGAAATTGTAATCGAAGTTTGCCAAAAATTTAATAAGAAATAATGAAACATGCAAAATTTATCTGAAGGTTAATTCGTTTTTGAAAATTGTTCAATTTTGTAAGTTATTAATCATAATTTTGAAAATTCTTCGAAGGCATGGATAACTATAGAGAATTTATAATAAAGATAAGAAATCTAGAGATTAAGAAGTTATGTGCTTAATTATTTAATTATTTGCTAACGAATTTTAGTGGGTTGGGTATGAAATTTCAAAAAAAAAATTTCCATTTTCATAATTCCAAAAATCAAAATTTAATGACAAACTATTTTTTAAAAACAGTAATTTTTTACATGCATATTACAACAAATAAGAGGGGGTTGCCGCCCCCAAACCCCCGCTAAACAAATTATTGAAACCCTGATTTTGAATCCAACTCTAAAATTCCTCCTAATTCAGAATCTCACGTATACAAATATATAAATATTCTGGAAAAAGCGTATAATCCTGTAATTGTAGCCAACTATAAAATCTCTCCTAATTATTTTTTACATGCATATTTCAACAAATAAAAATTTAAAAATAGTGGGGGCTGCCACCCCCAAACCCCCGCTAAACAAATTATTGAGACCCTGATTTTGAATCCAACTCTAAAATTCCTCCTAATTCAGAATCTCATGTATACAAACATATAAATATTCTGGAAAAAGCGTATAATCCTGTAATTGTAGCCAACTATAAAATCTCTCCTAATTATTTTTTACATGAATATTTCAACAAATAAAAATTTAAAAATAGTGGGGGCTGCCGCCCGCAAACCCCCGCTAAACAAATTATTGAAATCCTGATTTTGAATCCAACTCTAAAATCCCTCCTAATTCTCACGTATACAAATATATAAATATTCTGGAAAAAGCGTATAATCCTGATTTTGTAACAAATTCTAAAATTCTTGCTCCCTAAACCTATAGAAATATTTTTTGGATTTTTTTTTCTTGGAATTTTTTTTTGGAATTTTTTTTTTGGAATTATGACACCATCCCATTTTAGTAGTTTTGAATTAGCATTTAAGAAATTCAATTTCACTATGGAAACTAGACTGGGTTTTTATCAAACAAAAACAAATGCTTGTTATATTGTAAAATATGTCTTTTAATTGAAAACTTATGGTGTAATGGTATTTTATTTCGCCCAAAAGGGCGAATTAATTAACTTCAACTAACTTCAATTAACTTTTAAAAATTTTTGAGCCTAAAGATATGCAATAGAGATATTTAAAAAAAAACCGATATTGCCTATAAATACTAACCAGGTTCAAAATGGCCCTTGTAGCCGAGGGTCTTACTGATGTTCTTCTTCTTCTGTGGTGAAGTACGTTGTCGAACCTTGGTCTCCTTAATCATTCTCTTCCACTTCACTCGATTTTGGGCTGCAGTTATTCAATTTTGCTCTTGGAGGATTGATACAGCGTCTAACTCGACAGCATCAATCCATTGAGTTCTCGACTTCCCTACTGGTTTTTCTATCTATTTTCCCATTCAATACTTTCTTAAGAATGCGGGAATCTGCATAAGCTGCGTTGCGTCGCATTCTAAATTTGTCTTGGTCGATACTTGCTAATGTTATTACAACTTATTGAATTGAAATTGAGTAAATATAAATGTAAATTAATTAATGGAATTTTTTAACGATCTATAGGTTAATTCTATGTTGAGGTGATCAAGTAACCAATTGGAATCCCCCATATTTTTTATGGAGAATTTTAAGTTGGGAGTAAAATTACTGACAATGTAACCATCCTTACGAACAAATATGAACTCTTGGTATAAAATGAAAAAAAAAAACAGAAAATAAAATGAATTTTAGAAGTTGTATATTACGATATGTAAGAACAACGATTTGATGATAACATTCGATCAAATCATTTCGACTGAACGAAAATTTAGTTAGAAGCCCTTCTTTTAAGTCAAATGGGTCTTCCGCAAAAATTAAAGGAAACGTTACATTGTTTAGAAAAAAAAATTTCTATTAATTACTGATAAAGCAGTTGAGGTAACCCATTTAGAAAATTCCTAGTTTGTCAATTAATTTTAAGTAAGAGAAAAAAGTTCTTTTAAAGTCGGTTAAAGACTTTAGGAAATAAAGGGGTAAACATATTCAAGGTTATCATTCCTAAAAACTCATGAGAAGTTTTATTATGTTTAGTGTGAATGCACGATAAATTTGTCTATAGTGGAAAAAACTTTCAGTAAATTTTAATATAATTTTCCTTAACTAATAATAATTTAATTAAAATAATAATAGAAAAATAGCTCTGTACTGATCGGAAGCACCTACTTTTATTCAAATTAAAATTTTTAAATCTCTTCTAAACTATTTGCTAAACACTATTAATTTGGTTAGATGCAGACCAATTCATTGGTGGTAACACTGATAATATGCTAATTAAATAAATCTATACTAAATAAAAAAGAAATATTAATATAACAAAGATTTAAAAACTAAAATATGATATTTATTTCTACGTTAGTTTCCAAAAATTGATAAAAATTTAAAAAACTTTCTCCAACTTTAAAATCAACTTTTAAATATTCAATGGGCAACTTCAATGTACGACCTTGACATTCACCTTTTATTCAAATTTTGTTTGTATTAACATTTGTTTATTTCCCTATTGTTTCAATTCAAAATTTTGACACTATCAAATTTTTTTAAAAATAAAAACAAAAACAAATGCTGAATAAATAAAACAAAAGCAGCACTTTCTCTTATTTTTCATATTTTTTTTTTCTATTCATTAATTTAAAATTCATATGCAAAATAATCAAATTAATTTTTTGTATTAAATTAATAAATGAACTTTCAATATTCAAAATTTTAAAACTTTTATGAAAGACAAAAAAAAAGTTATTAGATTCATTTAAAAATCAAATAAAATAATAAATTTAGTATATTAATATTTAATAAATTATTAACATTCATAATTATGACGTTTTTGCATTTTTCAAAATCACAAGATGACAAAGTAAAAAAGTTTCAAAATTAAAAATATTTAAAATAAATGTAAAAGAAGTTTATCAATATTATGTTAAACACCCATTATTAAAACATGACATATGCTGCTCAAAAGATTAATCAAAAGTATTCAATTTTAATAACAAAATTTATAAGTAAAATAAACTATGAATAAATGACCGTTTAATGCTGAAACTTTTAATTGTAGTTCATGCGCTTTCCGCAAAAATAAATTTGGCGTTACTGTTCAATTATAAATCAGTTTTTTTTTTTCTTTTTTTAAAAACAATTTAAAAAAAAAAGAAATTTTTAAAAGTTCAAAACTTAAAGTTTATAGTTAAAAGCTTTTAAGTCTTATGAATGAAATTTTTCACTTTTAAAGGATACGTTTAATTTTTGTACAATTATTTTTAATTTAGGAATTAAAATAAAATTAAGTATCTATATTTACCTCCCATTTTTGTAACTTAAAATTAAAGTTTTTAAATTATTCCATTCATCTTCAAAATTTGAATGTTCAAATGTTAATCCACAAATTCAAGTTGAAATATCTATGAATATCGTTAAATGTACATGTGTATATTACAAATAAAAAACATTTTAATTTTTTTTTTTTTTATAAAAAAACTAAATTTGGTTTATTTTTGACATACTAACTAACAATTATTATAAAACTAAAACAACATGGTATAATTATTTTTAAATTTTAAAAACAATATTTACAATTAAAGGTAGAAAATGATAATGATTGAGATTTATTTACCCCAACCAGCACCACCACCACCACCTCCACCGCCGCTATAACCTCCAGCTGATCCTTCAGCACCACCAGCAGCAGCAGCAATTACTTTGATAATTTGAGCTCCAGCACCGCCATGACCGCCACCATTTCCACCACCATATCCACCACCATGACCACCACCAAAACCGCCGGCACCACCGCCTCCACCACCACCATGTTCTTTAATTACACGAATAGTTTCAACATGTCCGCCATCACCACCACCATGACCACCGCCATGACCACCGCCATGACCGCCTGCGAAACCGCCACCACCATGCCCTTCAGCATGTTCTTCAATAACACGAATAGTGTGAACGGCACCACCACCGCCACCACCTCCTCCATGTCCACCACCATGACCGCCTCCATAACCACCTCCTCCGCCACCACCTCCATGTTCTTGAATTACACGAATAGTTTCAACATGGCCTCCACCCCCATGACCACCTCCATGACCACCACCAAAGCCACCACCTCCATGACCACCACCGCCACCACCACCATGTTCTTCAATGACACGGATGGTTTGGGCATGACCACCACCACCACCACCGCCTCCTCCATGACCTCCGCCATAGCCGCCACCACCACCATGTTCTTCAATGACACGGATGGTTTGGGCATGACCACCACCACCGCCGCCTCCATGACCTCCGCCATAGCCGCCACCACCTCCGCCACCACCAAAACCACCACCGCCACCGCCGCCTCCGCCTCCTCCTAGGAAGCCAGCATTAGCGTAGGTAAGTACAGCCACCAAACAAATAAAAACCTATAATTATAGAAGAAAGTTCAAGTTATTGTATGATTGTTGTATTTTTTATAAATCCGTTTTTTAATCCAAAATGGTAGTTTTTAATGTTATATTATATTATTTTTACCTTCATTATTGTTATAGTTAAATTTAATTATTGTTATTATGTTGTGCAGCAGTCAAATGTAGCCAAACAACTGATACTTTTTGAATGACTATGAATCGTTTTTATAGTAAACTTATTTTTGTTACATCGGATGGATGTTGGGTTTTTTTTTTGTAAATTAAAAAAATTTAAGTTTTTTTTTTTATATTTTTGATTTTGCCAATTTTATTAATGATAACAAAATGCAGTTTTTTGCTTGATTAATATACGAATCTGTTATTTTATTGGTTTTTTTTTGAAATTATTTTTATTTTACCTTTCTATCAAAATTGTTTTTTTTTTCCTAAAAAAAATAGTTACAGTCTCATCTTTTCAGACATGATTTTTACAAAAAAAAATAGAAAAAGCATTAAAAAAAAATTAAAACACAACAAAAATTTAAGAAATGGATCATTTTAATGCCATCTGTATATACTTTAGGTGCCAATTATGTAAAGGTAAATCATAACGGAATAAAAAATTAACTTTATCTAACAAATGATTATTTCAATGGCTATACGCCACTTGAACTTATATAATTCATAGGTCAAAATGTATCATATTAATAATAATGATTGTCATTGAGTGGGATTCGAAGCAAAAAACGCATGCATGTAGAAGAAGGTTTTAGTTTTTGTAACACATTTTATTTTATTTAATTCTGTTTTTGTAAAAAAAACATTTTAATTTTATTATAGGCAGTGTAAGATTTTTTAATCTTTACAACTAATTAATATTTTAGTGTTTCTAATAAAAAGTAACATAATTAAAAACAAAGTAATATAAAAAAATGTAATTAATTAAATTCACTTTATAAATAAACATTTAAAAATTCAATTTTTAGGTAGGTATTGTATTCGATGTTAGGTTGTTCGTTTTCTAGACGTTTCATTAAGAGAAATTTATAAGTGAAATTAAGGCTGCAGTGATTAAGAGTGATTTACAACACAACCTATAAACAGTTGTCATTAACAAGTTGGTTGTGATTCTCTATTATGATAGACAACACAAGCTAATTATCTGTCAAATTACAGAACCTATTTTTAAGTTCAACACTTTACAATTATATTGTTTGAGACAACTTAAAAGTGACAATACGTCACAAAAAACCTCTAAATAACCTTTTTACAACAGCTAAACTTGTTATTCTCATTAAAAAAGTTTGGTTGTGTTGTTTATTAGGTTGTATTGTGTAATAAACAACTCAATTAAAAAGTGTTGTTAATCACAATAGCATCATAAAATTAAAAAATAAAATCTGCTGGAACCAGCTAATAAGATAATAAGAATGTATTTTTTATGGCTTTTCCCTATATTCTTTCAGTTAGGTAATTAAATTGACTCTCGAAACTACTTGAAACTAATGAAATATTTTAATATTTTAAAGTTCAAATTAAATATTCTATATCTACTTGTTTCATTTAAACGATTCCATTGTTAGTTCGATGCTCAATCCACTTAGAACCTCCAGTTCTAGCTTTGTTTAATACATAGTATAAGAATGAAATAAAGGTAATTTATTTAAAGTACCGACCTTAGCAATTTTAAAAAGGAAATTTACATTCATCTTCCTAATACATCCACAAATTTTCCCCTTAATTCGAATCTATGAATCCCGATCCCTAACAATTATAATTTGCTAATTGTAATACCTAAAACCAAGTGGCATATTGGTATTTAAGGTTCATTCCAAGTTTGATTTTAAATAGAGGAGTGGTTTTAAATGCTCCAAGCAACCTAATTATCAAATAGAACGAGTAGTTCAAAAATTTAATACAGTAGTCTGGAGGTTGAAAGCCACATTACGATTTGAGATCATGATTCCTATCTAATGTTCCATGTATTTGTTTATATATTTTTTCAGTAAGTATAGGAATGGGGTGTCGTAGGTTAATGGGTAAGGATTTGGCTTACTAACCAAGGAGGTGCGGGTTCTTTTCCGGTAATTGAAAAATAATTTTTCTTTACAAATCGCCATGGTAACCAAATATAATTTGAAATATACATATATATAATATAAACAAAATAAATAATATTACTCATAAATTGATAGAAAGTATTGAAAGTGGGTGCATAACGGTCCCCAAGGCCTTCGTGTTAGGTTGGCACATGCTATCCCCTATTTAAAAACAACAACAACAGCAACAACAACAACAAGTATAGGAATGTGAACTGATAATATTTCCCATTTGTCTACACTTATTAAAAGTTGTAAATCAGTAGGTACTCAATCAGTTAGTAATAGCCTTCGGGGTGATTATTTTAACGAAACTTTGTGTAAACAAGACAAAGTGAAGAACAGGTGAACTTACGACACATTCTAGTATTTATTTTCTGCTTTCATTCTAAATAAGATTTAGTTTGTCTTTGATTCCTATAATGGCTAGGAACAAATTATAATTTGTCATAATTAAGATTAATTAGTTTCATAATGTGAAAATAAAAATAGAAAAAAATAAATTGTTTATTTAATTTTTATTTTGTTTATCTTTTTGGTAATATATTTTTAAATGCAAAAATTCTGTGCAAATCAAAAATGGAAATTTGTATTTTTTATAAAAATTTGTGACATACTCGCAAAAGGAATTTTATAATAAATGATTTATTTAATATGGATGAAAATTTAATATACTAATTTTAATAAACTTAATTATCAAAATATTCAAAAAATGTTAATATGTAAATCACTTTAAATTATGTTGAGTTTATATCATACATACTTTGCATCACTTGTATTTTATTCTGTTCCCCATTGTATTTCAGAATAAATTCTTTTATACATCTGTGTATTCCTTATTAAATAATTTCTAGATACTTTTAAGTCTTCCTTTAAATTAAGGACAGTAGAGAGAGAAATTGATCAAAATTCAACAAAATATACTATATAATTGTTGTATAATGGCTCTTAGGATTGTAGTTGAAAGTAGAACTTTAAATTGATTTTAAAATTTTGTGAAGAAGGTTTTTGGAGAAAGATAAAAATAATTGATTACACAAAATTTTAGGATATAATAATAGCTCTCCATTTTTTTTAATTGTGCTTTGGAATTAAAGTTTTTTTAAAGGGAAATAAAAATTCAGGACAAAAGGGATAAAAAGTATTAAATACGAACATAAAACTTTTTATAACTTGAGTAATACAGGGTGGTGCAAAACGACCGATATGGTTTGAATATTTAATAACTTTTTAAATTTATTTATATTTTTTATTTTTTTTTCATAATTTTGTGAAGAAAACTTGGGGAATTGAAAATGGAACTGTACACAACAGAACAGCGATCAACAATTGTTGAATTTTATTTTAAAAATCAACGGTCAATTGTTTTGACGCAGCGTGCGTATCATCGTTTTTTTAATGTGTGTACTGGACCTTCAGCATCAACAATAAAACGCCTGGTTGCAAATTTTCGACAACATGGTACAGTAAGACACCTTCCATGTACTGGAAGACCACGTAAGGTCCACACGGAAGAAAATATTCAACGTGTTGTGGATAGTGTGCAGGAATGCCATAGCACTTAATTTAAAATTTATATTTTTGATATACACAATTTATAATACGGGTTGTCCCCGTAACCAACCAAGAGGAGGTAGCGCAATATTGATCACGAATGGTATTAAATATATTGAAGAATCCGAAATCAAATAATGGAAAATTAGTTTAGGGTTGATTGTCCACCAAATTGTAGCATAAAAAGAATAAACTTTTAGATTTACTCAATCTCCACGGGTAGAAATTCATTATAAAATTTTTATAATATTTTTATTAAAAATATTAATTTATTCAAGTCAAATAAAGCTTCAGGTTTTGATCCGATTATCAATTCCATGAAGAACTATACGAATAATAATTAAAATTTCGAATTCTTTTATAAAACTAGACTATGTAAGCGACCAATCGAAACAAAGTCGTACAAACCAATATTATTTCTACCGATAATGTTGTAATTATGAAGTTGACCATCATCACCAATTACTACCACCACTATATTAGAATACTGGAATCACATTTTTCGCATAGGTTATTTTGAGTAAAACAAGATGAGTACTAATCCTTATTTTTAGCAGCAGCATCAAATATCGACAAGTCCACAAGAAAATTACAAAGTGCATCTGTGGAAATTGTTGAATGGTCTTAAAATTAATCAAAATTAATGAAATTAAGTCCGTACATGTTTACCGTGAAATTCCGTAAAGTTTACTACAAACAAAAGAATATTAAATCCATTTAATTAATCTAGACGTTTTAAAACCTATGCTCACCTAAATACCTAGGAATGAAACTAGATGTCAATCTAAGATGGAAAGTATATATTAAAAAGAAAAAATTAAAACTAGATAATAAATATAGACAAAAATACTGATTTCTAGGTCATAAGTTAAAGTTGTCGATTTATAATAAAGTGTTAGTTTATAATCAAGTCATAAAACCTATGTAGTTGTATGGAATTATACTTCGGGGTTCTGCCAAAGAAAGGTATGTAAGCAAAATATAAGTCCTTCAAATAAGATTTTACGCAACATCGCATCACAACATAGTTAATGCTGACTGGTATGAACGAACTGTCGATATACATAGGGTTTTAAATATTTCTAGTGTTATAGATGAAATAAAAAATTATGCTAAAAAAATTGTAGAAGGGCATGTAAATCTTGAATCTCACATTCTCTAAAACAAGGCTTAAAAGGCTACTACAACAAGGCTTAAAAAAATAATACCTCTAGATTTAGCACAAAATATTGATTTCTTTGGAGAAATGGCATAGGCCCCCTAAATAGGCAAACTAAAATAATATGATAGACTTAAATTAATGGTTAGAACGGTGTGACTAATTTTAAGAAGTTATTAGAGAATTCAGGTGTTTTTTAGGGTTGGAGTAACGATCCTTCACTATTGCTAGAAATAAGGGGTTTATCGCCATCCTTGCCTTGCAATGTCTTTTGTCAGTTTTTTAGCACCCAGAGAAAAAATAAAATGTATTTTTGGAAAACATGTTAACATTAGGGGGTGTGGCAGCAATCCGATCCGATACTCGTCGCATATATTCTTTGCCTTTGATTCGTACGGAGTTTTCATAGCAGCCATAACCCTTTGGGCTCACGATTTCACGATCGACTCACAAGATGACGCTGATTACGAATATATATATATATATATAATTATATGTACTTCTACAGTTGTTTTCTTTTGATAATTACAAAGGTGAAGTGACAAAAATATTTAGTTACAGACCTATTTTAGATGTAGGGTCATACAGTACACTTGAAAAATGAAAAAATTATTAAAGAAAAAATCACAAGTCAATGAACTAACAATAAAAATTTGAAAACTTAGAAAAAAAATATGCTTTAAAAAAATTTACAAAAGATATATAATTGCCTTAGTTTAAAATTACAATTTCCTACGATTTACTATAATTTTCCATTTTAATTCACAAGACGAAAGTTTTATCCAATAATTATTTTTTAATCCATAGCATAACTTGTAAAAATCGTTAAAAAATTTAATTCATGAGTGAAATCAAAAGTTTCGCATTTATATTTTAGATAATCTTTCAGACCCACTTTCAAAAGTCAATTGATACTAGAAACATTTTTCTATGAATTAACAATTTTTTTTTTTAGAGATTTTACTTTAAGTTAATATCTTAATTTCCAAAATTTTTAAATGTATTTTCGTGAGCTTCTTACAATATTAATTTTATGTTTATAAATTTTAATTTGAAAGAATAATATGAGAATGACAGAGATCAAAAATTGGGTATTGAAATACTAAAAGATTGACTTAACACGACAACGTAAATTTAATAGGTATATAGGCACTTCCACTCTTATAAAGTCTTAACCAATTTGATGGCTATTATCAAAGCACTTAGCCAAAGTCATTTTCAACTAGAAGATCAGTCAAAATAATAAAACCGAAGATGTGATTCTTCAAAACTGCGTAAGCTTTTTTAGAGTAAGTTCTAGAATTTCGAAATTGATGAATTGGACTCCGTAAAAGGTTTGCGTTCTAAAATCTGAATGTAATCTTAGTTTGAATTAGTAACTTATTACAACTAGGTGGTTGGTAATCTGAATATTATTTTTAGTGTGGTGTGCATGTGGCATGCTTAGAGAGGGAGGAACTATCGTTTATTTGTTCGGAAAACTTACGGTAGTATAACCAACTGTTATTTACCGCATATATATGCTGCTGGTTTGTGATTTCCTGCGGATATTCTTACATATTCAACATGTTAAAAGCTTTTATTAGTAAAACAATGTTTAAAGTGTAAAATTACAATCGATAAATAATATAAAATTTTTTTAAGATTTTCTTTATAATTCATAGTACAATGAGAGATTTTAAAAAGAAAGTTTTAGTTTTCTTAAAATTTGGAATAAAATTTTATTATGTACGATGATAAACTGTTTTTTTTTTTTCTCTGTATAACTGGAAAGGCGTTTATTGTGAATTGAAAGTTATTATTCAAGAGTTTGTCGTGTCAAGGTCGATCAAGAGTTTATAATGAATTATAAAAAAGTCAAATTGATTCAATGTGATTAATTACATTTTCTCTGTTTTTAATGTTATCTATTACATTGATATATGTATATCTATTTCAATATATAGGTACATTAGTTTTTCAACGAAACCTCATATGGATTGATAAGTTTTTATTTAAAAAAACTGTTTATTATATCTGCAAACAAATGCTGCAGGGTCATAAATCCCAGGGTCATAAGTCCTTTAAAAATTTAAAACTCAATTAGTGGGACATAAGTTCCTAAGGGACCTTTAATAAAATTTAAAATATTTATGTGGGACATAAGTCCCTTGACAAGGCGGTCATAAATTCCTTTTGGAAGTTAAGATCGATTAAATGAGTTATTAATTCTTTAATAATTTTTAATGGCAGTTATAACATCATATAACTAAAATTGTATACATATACTAATATATTTAAGTGAATATTTTTGGATCTTTATGATTTGAGTATTAAATTTAAAAATGTATTAGTAAAATATTAGATGTAAAACAATATGTATTTATATATTTGTCTATGCGAGACTTAGGGAGCATATTTAAGTTGGTTAAAAATCAAAGTTGATCCTTTTTCCAGAGTATTTATATATTCATGTACGCGAGACTTTGGTTACAAAATCAGGTTTATATATTGTGTAGTTTGTAGTATAAATGTAGTTTTTAAATAAAATTATTTGTTTTTTAATCTTCGGAAAAGGGAATACCCCTGATTTCGAATCCAACGCCAAAATGTGTGCTAATTATTTTTGATATTATAGTTCAAGAAAGTCTGTATATATTCTTACCCATCACTGATGTTATTTAATTAAAATTAATGTTGGTTTTAATATTACTAATAACTGAGAACTGTGTAAGTTAGTTATAATTCACCACTCTGAGCCAAAACTCCAGGGGGTCATAAGTCCTCTAGGGAGTTATGTCTCGTTGCTATGAGTCCCTAAGGGGATTATGACTCTGGGAGTTATGACCCTGCACCATAAAAAATACTAATACTGTAGTAGATCGTAGTTAAAATTACCACAAATAGTTACAAACAAATATTATAAATTGTTATTGGTACAATATTTTTAATTTCTAATCAAAACTTTTTGGAACTGACTTACTATCGGGTTAAGATTTTATTTTAATATACATTAATTGACGCTCTTATGTCTTATTTTAGTTTTTGGTAACAGAAAATGCCAGATTTAGCCAACTTTTATAATGTTAGGCATTATTTTTCATTTTATATAGCTTTTTTAATTAATTAATCTTTTTTTTACAAAATTTAAAATACCCCGTTGTTTATTAAAAAATAAATCAATTCAAATAAACATATATATAGAAACGCGCCAACGTGAGGTTTGAAGAAAACATGGTAAATTTAGTGAAACTCTTCGGTTAGTTGAAACTTTTAATTAGAATTTGTTTTGTAAAATTTCGAAAACTAACTTGTATTTAGATAAGCATCGCGAAAACTTAGGTATAAAGAATCGGACTCTGAAGGGAAATCAAGACAAACTGCGCAACTCGAACTACGAAATCGCAACTTAATATTTTTGGGAATGAATTTGTCACATGCAGCTGTGAAATAGAAAAATTTTATTTGATATAATTATAGTAGATTTTGGTATAATTATATGGACGATATGACTATAGGTCAAAGGGTATAATAAATTTGCCATTACGTTTGTGACGCAGAGAAGAAGGGCATTAGATATAGACTAAAGTGTATGGATCGCATCAGAATCGAAAAAAAATCGATTTAGCTATGTATGTCCGTCCGTCCGTCCGTCCGCACGATAACTCAAAAACTAAAGGAACAAGGATCTTAAAATTTTCGCAAATTCGTTTTTTTTTGCAATAGCCGTCATCGCTATTTAAATCCAGCCATTTTGGTCCATGGGGTCGGGTAGCTGCCATACAAGTTCTTTTTTTATATGAGAATTACTCTGTACCTGTTACAGCTGCGTGTCTGAAATTTTACCAAAAGTAGTTTGGTCTACTGCAGAGGGTTCGAGTAGCTGCAATACAACTCCTTCTTTTATATGAGCATCACACTACACCTAATAAAGCTGTATGTTTGTAACTTTGCCAAAAGTAATTAGCCGGATAATATAATGGTCATCGTTTTATAATAAATTTCTAATTTGTTGATAAATAGTTTCATATTATTTTCTTTTCTTGGAAAATGGAAATGTTAATAGCAACGGAACAACTTTAGCTTTTAGCAATTTTGGTAATGTTAATTGGATATGGTAACAATAAATTGAAATTGTCACATTTATAGTGTATTTTACTGTTACAATATCTTATTTTAAAATTTTGATAATTAAACTTGGTTTGTTTTTTTATTGAAACTATATCCTAAGATTTATTTAATTTTAATTATACATATAGTTGTGTTTAATCTCTAACTAGTTGGGTATTTTTTTTATTTATATTTTAAAATCTTTTTTATTGACTATTAAATCATTTTATATGAAAATACTTTTTTTTTGTAGGTGAGATTTTTGTGATATTTTCAGAATTTTGTAATCATTTTTAGACCTTTTATTAGAGCAATAAATAGATTTTGGATTTATTGTTTTATAACATAAACATTATTTTACTTTAATTGATTACATTTAATCTTCACTTATCTTAAATTTTCTAAAGTGAATAAATAAATCTGAAGAACTAACTAAAAGGTTATTATTATAAACATTCTATAATAAAAACATAATTTATTTCATTTGAGAGAATTTCGTTACTAGACTTTGGAATTGAGAACTATTTGGAGAGCTATTGTAGAATTTGGAATTAAATATTTTAAACATTTTCATTTTAATATTTACGGAATAAGAAATTTTGTAAATTGGATTCATTTAGTATTTTTAAAGTTATATTTAATAGAAATTTATTTTTTTTGATTCTAAGATTCGCTGCAGGATTGAGAATCAACAATTAGTTTGGTGTAACCAATTTAAATATGTATTATAGTCATTTACCACGGATTATAGAGATTTAAGGTTTCCAAAAATTTTATATCAAAACCTTTAAGACCTTTTGCTTTCATTAAATAGCATATTTATATTTTAATATTCTTTGTTAAAAATTTTTTAAGTGTTTCAGCGATATTCATTTTAATAATAAGGGAGTTAAGGAGGTATAAAGGGTATCGGTAAGCAAGATATATAATTTCATCCAAATGGGGTTTTATAATAAAAACTATATCCTTCTTTGATTAAAATTTATTTAAATTATATTCACTAGCGTCAGTTTTACATTTGAATCAGTTATTTATAAAATATTTAAAGACCATTTGAATAACCAGCTTGTCTATTATAGAAACCAGTTTGGCCGTTTACAAAGCCGCTTCGACCGTTAACAAAGCCAGAACTTCCACTATGTCCATAACTAGGAGATTGACTGACTCTTACAATTGGAGCAGGAGCTGCACCTTGTGTTACACGGACAACTGGAGCTGCAGCACGGGCTTGTGACACTCTTACAATCGGCTGTGGAGCTGCAGATTGATGAACTTGAACTACTGGTGCAGGAGCAGCACCTTGAGATACTCTAACGATTGGTTGTGGAGCAGGTGATTGTTGAACGCGTACAATTGGTTGAGGGGCAGGAGCATGTTGAACGCGTACAATTGGTTGTGGTGCTTTTCCTTGAGAAACACGTACAATAGGTTGTGGTGCTGGAGCTTGTTCAACATGTACAATTGGTTGGGGTGCTGGTGCTTGATGGACTCTTACAATGGGTTGGGGTGCTGGAGCTTGGTGTATTCTAACAATGGGTTGTGGGGCTGGTGCTTGATGAACCCGGACAATTGGAGCTGGAATTGGTTGTTGGTGGACACGAACAATTGGAGCTGGTGCAGGTTGTTGATGGACTCGTACAATAGGAGCTGGAGCTGGTTGTTGATGAACGCGTACAATTGGTGCTGGAGCAGGTTGTTGGTGGACACGTACAACTGGTGCTGGGGCTGGTTGTTGATGAACGCGGACTATTGGTGCTGGAGCTGGAGATTGTTGAACATGTACAACTGGGGCTGGAGCTGATTGTTGATGAACTCGAACTACTGGTGCTGGGGCAGATTGTTGATGAACTCGGACGACTGGTGCTGGAGCGGCAGATTGTTGTACATGAATGTGTGGAGCTGGTACATGAGCTTGTTGAACATGAACAATTGGAGCTGGAGCTTGAGCTTGATGAACACGAACAATTGGAGCTGGAGCAGCAGCTTGCTGAATATGAACATGTGGAGAAGGAATACCAGATTGTTGAACATGAACAATAGCTGCTGGTGCTGCAGATTGTGAAATATGTACTTTTGGAACTGGTAATGATTGTTGTACATGAATTACTGATGGGCTTCCGGCGGAAATTCCATGGTTTTTATAATATGTACCATCACTAGATGAATAAGCCGCGCTAGTAACAGCTACACAAGCCAAAACGTAAACCAATACCTGTTTTAAAGTTTAAATTTTAAAAATTTGTATTCCTTAAATATAATCCTTAGTAATCCTTTTGTTCTGTTTCTTACCTTCATGTTGTCTTTTTTGTTTTTATTAGAATCGTGTAACTCTTATAATCTTCAAAGAAGAAATGATATATTATGTTCTAAACTATTTCGCTTTATATACTATTCAAAAAAAGTTCTTTAGTTATTCTGCAAATTTTTTTTATAGTAAAAGTTTACAATAAAAAAAGCCTGTAAAACTTGATTTTTGATGTTCAGAGTTTTTTTATATTAGCCTTTTTTATTGCGGATACCAAGTTCTCGATTTTGTTGATTCGCAAGATTTGTTGCAATTTAATGCTTTATTTTTTGGTTTACTGGTTCTTTTCTCTTTTAAATAAATTCAAGATAGCTATTAGAAGCGAGTACTTATTTTATAGTTATTAAAAAAGAAATGAGGAAAATAATGCGCTGTATACCAAATAACTATAAGTCATTTATAGAAGAAACTAGAGAAATTTTGAATTTGTTTTTTTTAAGTAAATTTAAAAAATCCCTAAATGTCGGTTAATGTCAATAGTAAGTGGAAGTTTCAAAGTCTCTCTAAACCTTAGAGGAAGATTGATCAAATAATTAAGAAAATTAGGATTAGCATATTTAAGGGTATTTAATATCAAGCCTTCTGCGTGTAGCCGAACATGGACAACTACAGATAATATTAGGCAAAACCTCTAAGTATTTGCTAACATGTACTAATACCGAAATTGCATATGCTGTCATAGAAAAGAGAAAATTTGCAGAAAATTTGCAGCAAATTTGAAGCTCTCAATGTTAATTAAAATTTTTGAGAGCTGGTACAAAGAGCATAAAGTTTATAACGAAATAGTTATTATATTATATAATCTTTTAATAATTATAAAACGAAAATTAATTTCGTGATATACTAAAAGAATTATACCATAATAAGTAAGTATTTGGGGAGTTTTTTGGTAATAAAATTTAAATTTAATTACAGTCAGTTATATTTTGTTTATATGGTATAACTGGCCATAAAAATATCAAATTATATTAGTAGTTATTTTATTTTTTTAGTGAAATTCGAACATTTTAATTTCAAACTTAACGGATTAGTGTACAGATTGTTTAAAAATAGATTTTTCAATATTGTATTTAAAAAAATAAAATCTATATATAATATAGTTTATTTCAATATTTATAATTAAATTTATGTACTCAAAATTAGCTCATGATGATCATTGATATTTCAAGAGAGTTAACAATGTAATAATTAAGATAAAATAAAATTTTCAATGGAAAAGTACTATTAATTTAAATATGTTACCAAATTATTGCAATAGAACTTTAAATTTAAAATAAAGCTTTTGGGACTTTTGTGGCTTTTTCTCTCCAATTTTACTCGTATGTGGTGTATAGAGCATCTACAAGTTCTGATAAGCTCAATATTCCGTCAGTTCCTTGTTTTTTTTTGCTAAGCCTTTAATTACTCGGCTGCCGCAATATTAAGAGACTCCGAAGCTTAAATACTATATTTGTGTGTCATCCATCATCTGAAACAAGAATTATTTTATACAATTCTTAAAATTTTCTTAGAATTAAATACTAGAATTATTTTACATTATGATAAATCAAAATTATCATAAACGTTCTATTTTTTATAAAGTTTTCCTTTTGTGTAGAAGGAAGAGAATTTGCCTCTTTTTGAAATTAATGTATCTTACATATTCCGCCCAGATTTTGGAAATGAAAAATTAACTATGTAAAAATTTCGAATCCCAGTAAAAGTAAAAATACTTTCCTGGTTTTCGACTCGAGTCAGATACCATTCGCAATTGAGCTCAAATCAATGGCTTAATCAATAACTAATAATAAAATATCTTTAATACAAAACACATATAACAATATAAAAAAATACAAAATGAAAACAAATAATTTATTTAAATAACATAGTAAACACATATAGAATACCATATAACTCAAATACAAAATCAATGGAATATAAAAGAAATAGAATTGTATCTATTGAAAATCTTAAAACATTTCTACATGTTATTAGAAACCTGTATATCAGATCAATTCTAATAACACGAATATAATATGACCCCCTGTTCCAACATTTCCATATGGTATAGATATACTTATTAGCCTAACAGTTGAGCAGTTAGCACTTAAAAAGAAAAGAACGCAATTCCATAAACATTCTAAATGTGATAAGGTCAACTGATGTCCCACGTAGAAATTGCAGAAATGATTAAGATCAATATTGTTAAAATGAATATCATTTTTCCAGTATCTTCCGTTTTTCCAAAGAGTTCTTAGGGTAAAAAAGACCTGTTGGTGAACCTGAAAAACTGTTAAACAATTGTTTCTATGAGGGACTGGAAATTAAATTTTTATTTTTTTTAAACCACAAGAAGTTTGTAAGGCAGCTACTAACTGAAAATTTCATACTCCATCAGAAATCATTTTTATATATATATATTTAGGTTTAGCTTAGACTTACTTCTTTGATGATTATAATATTTTAACTTTGATATTTTGGGCAATACTTGTTATACCCGTATGACTAAATAGTCAAAGAATCGAAAAATAAATCGATTAAGCTATGTTGTATGTCCGTCCGTCTGTCCGTCCGACATCACGATAACTCAAAAACTAAAGGAGCTAGGATCTTGAAATTTTCGGAAATTAGTTTTTTGCAATAGCCGTCATTGCTATTTAAATCCAGTCATTTTGGCCCATGGGTTCGGGTAGCTGCCATACAACTTCTTTTTTTATATGAGTATTACTCTGTACCTATTACAGCTGCGTGTCTGAAATTTTACCAAAAGTAGTTTAGTTTAATGGCCAAAGTTTCTGCAAAATTTGGTTGGTCTACTGCAGAGGGTTCGAGTAGCTGCCATACAACTCCTTCGTTTATATGAGCATTACACTACACTTAATAAAGCTGTATGTTTGAAATTTTGCCAAAAGTGATTAACCGGATGATATAATTAATATGTTACCGTCATACGGGTATCCCAGAGTTGACACAGTCTACTACACTTTTCCTCGTTTTTACCTTTATTTTCATTTACTTCATTTTTTTTGTGTTATTAAGCTTAACTTAAGCGAGTTATAATTTTTTAAAATTATTTTAAATTTAGAATTTGGCCTTTCAATCGAAGGATCTCACTCAGGTGGTATTATATATCTAATACAAAAACATATAGTGTATATCATAATAGTTTGATATAAGAAATCCAAATGCCAAATATGAAACGGATTATTATAAAATCTGGTATTATTTACTATTGTCTGGCACTAGTGATAATTAAATAATAAATAATTGCATTAACCTATATAGAAAAGTCCCAATTCCTCCAAAGTTAAAGGAGAAATTAACCACTTTTGGGTTTAATTAACTAAAAAATTTAAGTTGTCTCAATGAGTAAAGTTTTTTTATTCGTTTACCCATACAAGTCAAGATAATATGACTTTTCTGCTTTAACTTATTTTGTTAAAATTAGTCATACTAAAATTAAATATTTAAAAATTAAAGATCTTTAATTAGAGATCTGACCGATAGCTCAGTGATAAAGTGGCGATTTTTTAATCGAAAAGTTTCGGGTTTAAACCCTGGTCGGATCATATCTAATAAAAAAATATTGGTATATTACAACAATTTAATAAAAAGTCCAAATGTCAAATCGGCAAAGGATTAACATTATCAGGCAATATTTACTATTAATTACTTATTTATTTATTTTTAGTCTGGTACTAATATAGATATCTGCAAAAGTATTTATAATCCAATGGAAATGCAAAATTCTATTAATAATTTAATAAACATTTGATTTAAACTAATTCTAATTTATTTTCCATTTTTTACTAGAAGACAACAGAATACAGAAATCACATTTTATTCGTTTACAATATTATTTTATTTTAATTTAAGAGAAAACCGAAAATTTAAAATTGAAAAGGAATCACAATACCATTAATTTTTTCAGACTTCTAATGCTCAATGGTGTTTAACGCCATGACGAATGGAAGCTTGTGATACTCGGACAATGGGAGCGGCAGCATGAACTTGACTTACTCTAACAATTGGAGCAGCAGCATGACCTTGACTTACTCTAACAATTGGAGCTGGAGCAGCAGATTGTGTAACATGAACTTGTGGTGCTGGAGCGGCAGATTGTGTCACATGAACATGTGGTGCTGGAGCGGCAGCCTGGGATACTCTTACAATTGGTTGTGGGGCAGCAGCTTGTTGAACATGTACAATTGGTTGTGGAGCAGCAGCTTGTTGAACATGAACGAGAGGTTGGGGAGCTGGAGCTTGTGATACTTTTACAATTGGTTGTGGAGCGGCAGCTTGTTGAACATGTACAATTGGTTGTGGAGCTGGTGCTTGATGTACTCTTACAATTGGTTGGGGAGCAGGTGCTTGGTGTACTCTAATAACAGGGTGTGGTGCTGGAAGTGTATGTACACGTACAATTGGAGCTGGAATTGGTTGTTGGTGAACGCGAACAACTGGAGCTGGGGCTGGAGCTTGGTGAACATGAACGTATGGTGCAGGTGCTGCTTGTTGTTGGACTCGTACAATTGGAGCTGGAGCTGCTTGTTGATGGACACGGACTACTGGTGCTGGGGCTGGGTATTGTTGAACATGTACAATTGGGGCTGGAGCTGCTTGTTGGTGAACACGTACAATTGGTGCTGGTGCTGGAGATTGATGTACTTGAACAACTGGTGCTGGGGCAGGTTGTTGGTGGACACGAACTACTGGTGCTGGAGCTTGTTGTTGGTGAACACGAACTACTGGTGCAGGAGCTTGTTGTTGGTGGACACGAACAACTGGAGCTGGAGCAGCAGCTTGTGAAACATGTACATGTGGAGCTGGGGCATGAACTTGTTGTACATGAACAACTGGTGCTGGAGCGTGAGCTTGATGTACACGAACAACTGGTGCAGGTGCTTGAGCTTGGGAAACGTGAATGTGTGGAGCTGGAATTGGAGCTTGGTGTACACGAACGAAAGCAGCTGGAGCAGAAGCTTGTGAAATTTGAACATGAGCAGCTGGTATAGTTTGCTGTACATGAATTAAGGATGGACTACCAGGAGCAAGCCCATGATGTTTATTTGGTACAAATTGACTTGATGAAAAAGCAGCACTTGCAACAGCAACACAAGCTAGGACACAAACGATTACCTATATTTTATTACAAAATTGTATTAATATAATTTTTAAATCCATTTTTATGATATCCTTAGTAAATTTTGTATACCTTCATTTTGGATGGAAGTGTTAAAATATTAAGAGTTGATTTGTTGTAACTTTGTTGATCTTCGTAGTAGAAGTGATATAAAAAATTCTAATTTCAATCATTTTATATACCTTATAATTTTTCTACATAGATGCTCTGCATTTTGCTAAGAATTATGTGAGAAAAAATTAAAAAAAAATCATAATGAAAACGAAAATGAAAGCCGGAAAAACAAGATCAATATATTGATTGTATTAATAACCTTAAAATTTATGCAAATATTAGCCAAAATTTTAATGAAAATGTAATTTACTAAAATTATATTTGAAATAAATTGTGATTGAATTGAACTGAGAAGTGGTTAAAGCTTTTTTCAACAATTTCATTATGTTTTATTTTTTGTTTTTTTTTAATTTAAGTTTGGCATATTAAAGTTGTTCTATTGTGGGCTGTCATCATAATCAATAGATTTATTACTAATTAATGAATTATATTGTCCATGTGCTTTTATTGCCGCTTATTTTTGGATCAAATATTTTTAATATTAATTTAAAAATTTTTTAAGAGTATTTTACATTATTATAATTATGCATTCGTGAGAAATCATTTCGAAAAATATAAAAATTTAAATAATCTAACATTTTAACAATTAATTTGCATATGGAATTAGATTTTCAGAATATCTATATTATTGTTTCTCATGTTAACTAAATGTTTTTAAGAAATTATTGTTTTGTTTAAAATTACGATAAAATCGATTAGATTTATAAAAAAAACCAAAATGGCTTCCCAAATTCAGAAGCTATACTAATTAGTAATTATGAATGTCCTTTCATATTTTATTTTGCATTATTCTTCAAAAAAATAAAAAATGAATAGAATAATTAATGAATAATAAGTTAATTTTAATTAGATAGTAAAAATTTAATTATCTTAATTAAAAAATTATTGCTTTCAATTAAAAAGTAATGCAATTAATTTAAAACATTATACAATTCTTCAAATAGTTGTTTTTTGGGTTTGTTTATGTGAAATTTAGTTATTAATTTTTGAGAATTTCAGAATACATAGAACAAATAAATTAAAAATCTGTAGAAAAATACAACACTGGTTTATATATGTGTGATACAGTTAAGTTCCCTGTAGCACTTAAATAAAAAAAAAAACACCTGAATTATAACCACACCTCTTATTAAATATTAGAACTAGTCACACCGGATTAACCATTGATTTTTGTTTTTCATAATACTTTAGTTTATGGGAAATCTATGGGATATCTCCAAGGAAATTGATATTTCGTGCTAAATCTAGAGGACTTGTTTTTTAAGCCTCCTTTTAGTAAACCAATTTTCGAAAAAAAGTCAGCTTTTCACTTGTTATTCTATTCAATTTTTTTTACTAAACACTTTGTAACTTACTTGTGGACTCGTCGATATTTGATCCTACTGCATTATCAAAATACTTGTATCATCAGCGAATATTGCCATATAGTTCCATTTTCTTCTTCTGGTACATCACTATTGAATAGTAAATAAAGTACGGGTTTTAAAATACTACCTTTAAGCAACCCTACTTTTATATCTTATTTTACTCGAAATAATCAATCCGAAATGTATGAATCCAGTATTCTAACATATGGCGTTGGTATAGTAATTTTCTCAACATAATCATTAGACCGGGGTGCCACAATTTATCAAATGCCTAAGTAACGCCTGGAAAGAATGACGAGCAAAGATTTTGTATTGTATTGTATGTTCAATATACCATCCCATCTGACCGCCTTTCATGTGAAAGGTTTTGGGTTCAAACCCTGGTCATATTATAGATCATATCTAATAAAAACATATCGTAAAATTGTATAATTATATCGTTTTATAAAAATAAGATTTAATAAAAATATATAAATAACTTTTGGGTAAGATAATTTATGGCACACAAAATTAACAATAATTGTCCATTCATAATCTTATACAATTGCTACAGCCGGGTAATTAACTATTAATATGAATTCTTGAATATAACGATTAAGAAACTAAAGCTTGGGCTAAGTAGACTTGGTGAATTCTCTTTACTCCTTAAACGAGTGGAAAAGGGATAAAAAAAAATATACCATCCCAGTACATTTCATCTTATTTAAATATGCACCTATAGTGCAAACATGCCTGTTTTGTTACTCTAAAATTTCAACAAATACAAATGAAGAAAAAAACAGTGAAAACTGAAAATGCTACACACTACATTAAAAAAAATTATAATTATAGGACTAAAAGAAGATTAAAAGCATTAAAGTTTCTACATTAGAGTTGAATTGTGTTGGGGAAAATGTGAACTCAATCATATAAGATTCGCATCTTTTTTTGTGGATGGATTCCTATAAACATATTCGTATAAATCAAATTAATTTTAAAATTTAAATTAATCTGTTAGCTACTTAAATTTTCATTATTTTCATACTGTGTGAAGCACGCCTAATTTTACAAATTAAATTAATTAATTTGATTGATAACTTTTATATGATTTCTATCTTAAAATAAAGATAAATACTTTTGAATGTTACTTTATATTTAAAATAAAAAAAAAACAAAAACAGAATTAAATTACTTTCTTTTAGAATTGAATAAGTGAAAAAAAATTTTAACAAATGTCCTTCAGATCTAATTCAAATAAACCGGATCAAAGTTCTTAAATTAAAAAAAAAAACAATAACAACAAAACCTAGTTAATGTATACATTTATACTATTTTGACATAAATGTCACTGCTTGTCTTTCATTAAGAATTGACGAAATAAAAAAAAAAAGAAGATAAAAATAAAAATTAAATTTTATAACTTGATTAATTTACCTGCCGCCAAGCCTATATAACAAAGTTTTTTAAGGTGAGAATTTTTAAATGATTTTTTAGTTTGAAATTTAAGCAACTGGATTTTTATTTTAGAAATTGATTTAAATAAAAAATATACAAAAAAAAATAAAAAAATTTAAAAATAATTATCGAGGATATTGACTTTCAATTTTATATTTAATTTATTATTACCTTTTTATTACTAATTAAAAATTTATTTTGTTACTGGCGAATTTCTCGTGTGCTTTTGTGCAAAAAAAAGTCAAATGAGAAAAAAATTTAATCCCATAAAAACTATTCCCAAAAAAAATTTTGCTCCTTATTTAATTTAAAGAACTTGAAACATAATTAATAAAAGCTTCAGCACATCATTAAATTTTTTTTAAATAGAGTGTTTTTTTTTAACTAAGAAAAATGTTCATCAAATTTGATGAATATTTTGTTAAGAAATTCTAAAAAAGACAATATTCGAAAGTTCGTTAAAAATTATGAAAATTAAATGTGATAATATAATAAGTTTTATATATTTACCATCAGACGAAATTCAATGACCGAATCTGTAAAAGAACCACCATAGGAACTAAAATTATTGGAATTCATTATGGTCGATGAAGTTGATAAATAAGAAATTGGAATTTCGAAAAGGCACCCTAGCAGCACTGTTAAATATAAGTGTTAAAAAATATTAAGTTTATTTTGTGGCTTCCTTATTGGAATTATGGTGGCTCAATAAATCGAATTCAAAGTGATAGAGTATATGAATCTGAACTTATCATATGAATAAATTCAGCAGTTTGTTTTTGTAAAGTATTTTAACAGTGGAGGATTCACTTGGATTCAATTAGTCGTTATATAGTCGATTCGATTCATTTTTTTTTTTTTTATTCCTTTTCCATTCCTTTAAGGAGTGTAGGGCATTCACCAAGTTAATTTTAAACTAGGCTTCAGTTTCTTTAATCATAATATTCACTAACCCGTTGATTACTCGGCTGTTAACTTTGTGCGCCACTATAATCTTACACAAGAATTATTTATATATTTTTATTAATATCTTATTTTATATTACGATATAATTATACAATTTTACGATATTTTTTTATTAGATATGATCTGACCGGGATTTGAACCCGAAACCTTCCACATGAAAGGCGGCGTCTTTACTACGCACCAACTACGCACTTGGTCATATTGATTCGATTCAATAGTCGTTAAGATTTAGAGCGCAAAAATAAATGCAATTTTTTACTATCTAGGAAGGGAGGTACGAATTTGATAAAATTTTTTGTATTTGTAAAAAAACTATTTTTTTCCTATTTATTGTATATTGTAATGACACTTGCTATGTTGAAATATAATCACTGATACCTTCTATTAAACAATTCTAACGTACCACAAGAGGGGCAGTAAATACTCATTCCTACTATCTGAAAATAATTAAACGGTACTCTATTGATTATATCCATTCGTTTGTTGTTAGAATAATTATTTGGAAATTATTACCATCTATACCTTACCCAAAGTTAGCGATTTTACTATTTAAAATTTGCCCAAATTTAAGAAAACTCTTATCAGATTTTTCACAAATTTAAATTTCGACCCTCCGTTATCCTCATTTTTTCTATCCCTATATTATCCCTTAGTATCATAACTTGTGTGTTACTTGTGATTTAAGAATAAAAAAATTCAACAAAGTTAACTGTCAAAATATTATAATGTACAAAATAAAAAAAAACTATTAAATATTTGCTGATTTGCTTGGATTGTGCTGCTTTTCAGACGAAATAAGCTGTTTAAACAAAATGAAAACTTTTGTATTATAAATTTATAGTACAAAAACTTTTTTTATTAATTAAAAAATCTGTACATGTACATATATAAAGTTGACTCAAATCTGATTACTCTGGTTTTAAATTTTTAAGTTTAATAATTTAAATTTTTTTTTAAAACTTCCGAAAAAATAAATCATGAGCTTAAATCGTTTGTTATAATTAACTTAAATAACGTTTAATACATATATAGATATATGTATATATAAAGTCAAGGTAGTTGTTGATTTTAAATTACAAATAATTTTTTGAATTTTTGATTTTTAATATTTTAAATTTGTTTTAAAATTGTATTTTTGTTGTTGTTTTAAATTAAAACATCAATCAATCAATTGAAATTAAAAATGTGATAAGTATATCTACCTTATTTCATTTTTATTTTATTATATTACAATAATTTTAAATAAAATTATATATTTTAAAAGATTTATTATTACACATAAATTTGGTTTTGAAAAGAAGAAAGACTTTCTGTTCTAAAATATGTAAAGTGAAAGCTCTCATAAACGGACACTCTCGGTTCTAAAATTTTCGTCCGCTTATGGGAATTGTCCGGTTAATAGAAAAAAAATTTTTATAACTTTCCTTAATTTCTTTATTAATTTTTTTTATAACGTTTTTTCAAGGGTAAAATTATAAAGGTAAAACAACATAAAAACTAAATAACAAAAGAAAATAAAAATTACTACAAAAACCTAAACAAAAATCCAATAAAATCAATACAGATTAACATTATTTGTTGAAATTACATACTACTATATTATATATTCTGTATGTACCTTCCATTCCAGAGTTTAAGAATTAGTAGACTTTTGAAAATAATTTGAAATCTTTGACTGCAGTATTTTTTCCTGGTCAAATTTTGATACATTATTTTCGAAATATATTTCTAAGTTTTTTAAATTACAAAAAAAAAAAATATGTAAGATCCTCTTTATGTTGCAAATTTTTTTAAACTATCAACAGTTTTTAATGCTTCATTGTAGGTTTTAATTTCCAATTCTCCAAGAACTGGTGAACTTTCCTTTTATACATCATATTACTCATATTAAATAAAAAAAGCTTGCTCATAAATTAAAACGGTCCGTTTAAGGGAGATTTTTTTGAAATTAAATGAATGATTTAAGCGGCCGCTTATTAGTGTGTCCGGTTAAAAGAATGTGTTTTGTATGAAAAATTTAAAAAAAGAATACGTTTTGAAAAAACTGTCCGTCTTAAAGAGTTGTTCGTATATAAGAACGTCCGGCTAAGAGAACTTTCACTGTATATACATTTACATAGTTTTGTATTATTATACTTTATTTTTTAAATTAATAAAATTTTAATATTTTATATATTGTTAAGCGTTTGAGTGAAATGTTTATGAAATAAATAAAAAAACATCTGATCGATAGCTCAGTGATAAAGTGGCGGCTTTTCAATCGAAAAGTCTTGGGTTCAACTCCTGGTCGGATCATATCTAATAAAAAATATAGTGTATATTAAAATAGTTTAATAAAAAAGTCCAAATATCAAAGAGGCAAAGGATTAATATTATCAATAAATATTTACTATTGTCTGGTACTAAAAATAAATAAAAAACGAGTAGTTTCCTTTTAACTTCACTAAAATTAATTATTTTTACAAATACTATAGTATTTCGTCTACCATCTATGGCAAATATTAATAAAATTATACAATTAATATTGGTAGATTTGCTTGATATTTTATTAAGTAATAAACACTTGTTGTTGTTAGATTTGAAGGGCCGTTGTCTTTATGTATTCCGACTTTAAAGCGTTGTGTATCCCATTTGCCATAACTTCAATTAGTTAATACATAATATTATTTACTTACTTTGTTAATATATCATACACTTTATATTTTATGTATTTAATAATACATATGTACTAACATTTAAAGTGGTATGTAGTAATAAAAATTAATATATGCTTATATTTTTCTTTTATTTTTGTAAGTGAAAAATTGACATCATTTTTTATTATTTGTAATGTGTTTTATATAACAAAATATTTAAAATTTTATATTACTTATTTACTTATTAAATTTTTGTTTTAATTTATATTAATTTTTTTGTAAAATACAATGTTTATTAAATTACGCAAAGTTTAATTGCGATAAAAAAGATTTAATGTAGGCATTTATAAAAATATATATAAACTTTCTAATGACGATTACCTAAAACCTATGTTATAATTATTAAAATTATTTAAGCGAGATTTTTCAAGTATCTAATCTATTTTTTCGTAAAAAAGTGATATCATTATAATTACAACACATAATTAAAATAATTAAAAAATACAAAAATAGTATAAAATCTCCATTTATATATAAAATTTATGGTTATAGGAGCCTATTAATCCAATATTTACTGTATTTACTAATAAATTTTGATTTCTTCTTCTTCTCACAGATGGTTTTTTTTTGAAATAATCTTATAATTCGAAATATTACCAAAAATCCGTCTAAATTTTTAAAAAGTCCCATTTTTATATACTCAAACTTAATCTAAAAGGTAAAAATTTCAAGTACTACTATTTAAAAAGTTAAATGTGTACTTTAGTTGGATTAGATAAAATTTATTTGTATATGTATAGTACCAGACAATATAGTCTGATAATATTAATCCTTTTCCGATTTGGCATTTGGACTTATTATTAAATTATTGTAATATACACTTTATTTGAACCCGAGACTTCTCGATTGAAAAGACGTCACTTTACTACTGAGCTATCGGTCAAAAAATGTAGATAAGATATAACTTATTAATATTAAAAATCATATTTTTATTTTTCATAAATTTTTAAATGTAAAATTGAATATGCAATGACAGTAATAAAATTCAAATTGAATTGACAATAATTACTGACAATTGATGACATTCAAAATAAAAGGAGCGTTACACATAACTTATTTAGTGACATTTTTAATAAACGTCATAAAAAATGTTTATGATTAATATTTTAATTCCAATTTAAATAAAATTATAATATAATTAAATGAAAAAAAAATATTTCCAAATCCTAAAAAATCCTGTCAAAAACAGAACAGTCACCCTGATCTCAGAGTCCCTAAACATTTTTGAATTCTACTAAATCTGGCAGAAAAACTGCCAAATTGAACACTCTTTAATAATACAATATCAAATTACTGAAGTTTAAAGAAAAATTTAATAATACTGAAGCTTAGTCTAAATGACTTAATAAATTCGCTATACTATAAATATGTAAGGATGAAAATAGGATTGCAGCGAGGTATATTATAATATCTATATGAATTTTAAATAAATGTTATCATTTTCATGTACCATTTCAGAATACTCATAAAAATTCAATGCTATCAAAAATATTTTTTCTAACTTAACTAAATATTTTTTCTAACTTAAGAACTTAAACATCTCCTCATTATAAAACTAATCTAATACTTAGCTAGTTTCTCTATTATGTAAGTATGATTAAGCGAACATCAATGCAAGTAAAACTATGTAAATTCCGAAAACAAAAACAAAAACATAACAGGTACTTATCAATCACGAATAAGAAAAGCGAAAAAGATCTCAATCATTAAATTTAAAACTTGTTCTTAAAAACATAAGCTAAATTTTTTTGGGTAAATAACTTTTGATTAAGAAATTATGTAATATTACTTTTTATTTGAAATTAAGTTGAATGACTTAAAGAAAGTAAAAATTAGATATAAAATGTGACAGAATTAAGTTAAAAAATGGTATTAAAAGTTTTATATTTTTTGAAAGTAAATTAGAAAATAAAATTCTTTAAATGCTTTTAGGTCTACATATGTCAGTTATATATTATATCATATAACTAACATACGTAGATATAATAATATTTAATACAAGATTTAGATTTATTTATTCTATTTTAAAATTACTCTTGATTACAAGAAAGAAACAAGTTTTAAAGAACTGAAAGGAACAACTTATAGAATTGAAGAAACATTTTTGTTTTTTTTTTTATCAAAACATGAATAATAAAAACAAACTTAATTTTGTTTTAATTTCTTTTTATATTTAAACTTAAATTTAATTATCGTTGAAAAAAAAATTTAATCAAAAACTTTAAAAATTTTTGAGGTGGTTATAAATGATGCTAAATAGAAAGATATTAGATAAATTTGATAGATTTTTATGAACAAATTTTAAATTATATATTTTGATTTATATTAAAAATAATTAAAAAAAAATTCCTTTCTTAAGCGAGTTTTGAATTATCGAATTGTTTTTTTGTTTAATTAATTTCAATTATTTTCATTTATTTAATCATACACAAGATATTTATAATTTATTCACCACACTTTGCAAAAATCTAACCCAGTCCAGTTATATTTTAAATATACTTAATATTGAATTTACCTGGGGTCTACATATACTGTCGTTATACACTGCAGCTTTCTAGTGAAAGGCCATACTGTAAAAAAAAAAAAATTTATGACTGTATGGACAATAAAGGTTGATTTTGACTACACACGTGACGATACAGTGAAGTATTGATTTCGTATTTTTCTATTCATACTATGCAGTAAAAATAAATCACGAACGTTTAATAATAAATTACGCGTTTTTTCTGTTAAAAAATTGTTTAAATAACAAAGGTACTTCTTCGCGCTATGAACGGTTTAACCCATATTTTTATCTTAACGCATATTCCTCTGTTAACGTATTTCCGTTTTTTCTTGTTAATTTTTTAGTGTACTATTAAGACAATATTCCAACCAAATTCAAGTAAACTGACATTTAAAATTAGCGATAGGGACAGTGAAAGCTACATTATGTTAACTCCAGTTTACTTATTTTCTTCTATAAAAATCTTTAAATCTTGTTTTAAATCTACTTAATAACGAGGAAGTAGTACCCGTGTGATCGTAACATAAATCTTCCTTATTAGCGCTAGAACATCATTACGGTTGGCATATATATACTGACGCGACTAAGAAAGATAATCGCTGCGGGATAGGGATGGTATGTGACGAACCAGTTGTAATGATAGCTAAAGCAATAGCAAGCTATGAAACAGTCCATGAACTGGAAGCAACAGAGAGAGAGATACGGGACAAAATTATAAATATTTCTACAGATTGCAAACCAATAATAAATATAATGGAGAGCATTTTGCATAAATTAATGTCAACCTAAAATTGCTGGAAGGCACTAGATGATTTGGGAGAAGCCAATGTAGTAAAACTGCACTGGAGCAGACGAAAAAAGCGCCCTTAGAGAACTTACTGTGGACACAGAGTTAATAGGACCCTCATATTCAGAAGTAAAACGGTTTACAAAAGCCTGGGCTAGAAACCAGGCGAAAGAGCAATGGCTACACTCCACCGGATCAATCCACACAAAAGTTTTCTGGGGAGATGCAAGTAGAAAAAAAACGAAAAAGATCCTAAAAATAAAAAAAGGGAGATCGTAGACTGATAACAGGTATAAGCACGGGTCATTTGATGCTCAGGACCCATAAAGCAAGAATTGGTGGAGCAAGTACTTAAGAGTGCAGAGGCTGTGGAAGGGAGGGCGAAACAGTTCTCCACGTCCTATTCCAGTACGAAACAGTTCTCCACGTCCTATGCCAGTACGAAACATTGGAAAGCTTAAAACTTAGGATCTTAGGAAAAAGACACTGACATGACTTAAATTTTTTAAGGGAATTAGACCAGGGAAAATTAGTACGGTTCATTAGGGGTATAGAGTGGCTCAATAAAACTATGTAATAAAATCAAGAGCGAAATATAGAGTGGCTCAATAAAACTATGTAATGAAATATCGAGCGAGACTAGCTTTCCCCCCTTCAAGACAACAACAACAATATATAATTGAGTATATTTTTGTTTAGTAATAAGCGTATGAATGAAATCTATAATATGAAATAAATGAAAAAATAGAGTAGCTTCATAGAGTGCATTATAAGAAGCGCTTTACCGGCTCAACTAAAAAAAATTAAAGCTTTTATAGGTCCTATGACACGCTCCAGCACCAAATGGTATATAGTCGTTGCAATTTTAAAGTAAATCAGTTTAAAAATAAAATTAAACTAAAAATTAATTAAAAATAACTTGAAGAAATAATTTGGAACTATTCAAATATTTTACAAAATTTCTTATTAATGTAAATGATTCTTTCCGGTTAATTTTTTAATTTTAAATATATAATTAGAAAAACAAGTGACTTAAAAATATTTTTAAAATAATTATATTACTAAATATTAAAATAAAATTGTCTGATAAAACCAAAAGGGGGAATATATTGTAACACTTAAGTCTAGGTACATTAACTGTTAATATAAAATGTAAATATAAGTAATTAATTTTTATATTTTTATATTACATTAATTTTAAGCAGGTTTTAAAAATTATTTCTGAATTTCATAAAAAATCTACTTTTTTTTTTTTAAAAACAATATTAAAAGTTAAATACCTAATTGATTAAATTAATTTTTATAAGATTTTTAATATAATAAAATTTGTAATTTTAATAATTAATTCAAAATAAGTCTATGATCAAATTAATTATATTACTTTTTCACACTTAACTTGTTTTTCAAACAAATTAATAATTATTAAACTAGTATCATCTAGTAAAATAAAATCATAAATAACAGTATAAACAGTCGCCTTAAAATATGCAAATGTTTTTATTAAATTCAATCAAATTGGTAAAAAATTTATGTATGTAAATTTAAGCATAAGATAAATACAGTATGTCTTTTATTATTTAATAAAATAAATTATAATAAATCAAAAATTTTAAACATAATTTTGAATAATCTAATAATATTTTAATTATGAATAAATAAATATATCATAAATGGTAAGACAAATAAACAAAATTTGATTAATAAAAGAAAATAAAATTTATTAAAAGATGACGCATAAAGATTTTAATTGTTTGATTTTTTAACTTGAATATTAAATTAAGATCGAAATCATTGTCACAAAATTAAAACTTAATAAAAAATAATATTCATTAAAAAAAAAAATAATAAACAAATTTTGTAAAGAAATAAATTAAATTTACAGTTAAATAAAGGGCAATCCGTATAATTAAATATAACGGTAACGGTATTTTTAATATAAATATATGCTTAGTTATATAAGCAAATAATGAAATATACAAATTTTGATTTCTATAATTAATAAAAGTCCAATAACGGTATAAATTAATACAAATATAGGTATTTCACAAAAAATATATTTAAAATTTGAAGTAATAAAAATGACAGTTTATTTATTTCGAGAATCGAAAAATCGCTCGGGAATCAAGCAATGCTCATAATCGTGTATTTCTTACTAAATGTATTGTTCAGAGCAAACTCGGAGCTTAGAGTATGTTCAGAGCGTTCATATTTAATATTAAATCATAATAAAGTCGATTTTATAAAACCTTAGTTTCACCTCTATTCTGAATTCCTACGTAGATTTTGTACGTAAAATTAGCTACGTTAAGTTGGATTTTTTTTAGTTATTCTGAATTACGCCGGAGAGAATAATAAATGTCAATGGCAATACTTTTTTTCGAAGTTTCAAAATTTGACATTTTGGTTTGAAATTTTATTGAAAAATTTAAAGCAACAAGTTAAAAAAAAATTATTTTATAAACAATAACAAAAATAATTGAAACGAGGAAGAGTGTAGTAGAGTAGACTGTGTCAACTCTGGGATACCCGTATGACCGTAACATATACATTATATCATCCGGTTAATTATTTTTGGCAAAATTTCAAACATTCAGCTTTATTAGGTGTAGAGTAATGCTCATATAAAAGAAGGAGTTGTATGACAGCTACTCGAACCCTTTGCAGTAGACCAACCAAATTTTGCAGTAACTTTGGCCATTACACTAAACTATTTTTGGCAAAATTTCAGACACCCAGCTTCATTTGGTGTAGTGTAATCCTCATATAAAAGAAGGAGTTGTATGGCAGCTACTCGAACCCTCAGCAGTAGACCAACTAAATTTTGCAGTAACTTTGGCCATTACACTAAACTATTTTTTGCAAAATTTCAGACACCCAGCTTCATCAGGTGTAGTGTAAAGCTCATATAAAAGAAGGAGTTGTATGGCAGCTACTCGAACCCTCTGCAGTAGACCAACCAAATTTTGCAGTAACTTTGGCCATTATACTAAACTACTTTTGGAAAAATTTCAGACACGCAGCTTCCATAGGTATAGAGTAATGCTCATATAAAATTAGAAGTTGTATGGCAGGTACTCGAACCCGTGGACCAAAATGGCTGAATTTAAAACTCGATTCCGTTTTTTGCATAAAAACGAATTTGTGAAAATTTCATAATCCTAGCTCCTTTACTTTTTGAGTTATCGTGATGACGGACGGACGGACGGACATACATAGCTAAATCGATTTATTTTTCGATTCTGATCCGATCCATACACTTGAGTCTATATCTACCCCTCCTCCTTCTCTGCGTCACAAACGTAATGGCAAATTTATTATACCCTTGGACTATATAGTCATACGGGTATAAAAATATGAATTCAATTGCATTTGGATTGATTGCCTTAGAAGAAGAAGAAACCAATCAAAGGATTCTTAGATCAGAAAGGAGAATTCTTAGAGATTCTTATAATCCTGTCGACTTGAGTGAGAAATCGTAAGTATTTATACCTACATATTTCAATTTGAAAATGTATCTAAGCATTTATATAAATTTATATATTCAATTATTAGTTCCAAGCAAATTTTCGACTAAATAAACCTGCTTTTGAATATTTATTGTGTTTGATGGAAGAAGATTTGCAAGCTCTATTCAAGTCTTTTAGTTTAACTCCCATTCATAAATTATGTTCAGTTTTAAGGTTTTTCGCTGAAGGGAGTTCACAACATTGTATTGGGAAAGACTACAATGTGCCAATTGCTCAATTGACTTTTTCTAAAGTGTTGAGTAAATGTCTGGAAATTTTCACAAAAATATGTCCATTGTGAATTAAACTTGAAACGACACCAGAAGAACAACAAAAGGCAAAAATGGATTTTCATGCAAAAAGTGGACTTCCAGGAATTATTAAAAAAGGGAACAAAAAAAAAATACTTACATTTTTAAAATTTTTATTCAAATTTTTGTAAATAATAAACAAAACTGTAAACAAAGGAATTCAAAGCACTACTACGTATGAATATTTCTTGCGTAGATTTTTGACATTTAATTTACGCTACGTAGGAATTCAGAATTGCCATTTTATGAATTTCGAAAAAAAGTATACTACGTAGGAATTTAGAATCAAGTTTGCGTAGATTTTACGCAAATTAGTGTTACGTAGTAATTCAGAATAGGGGTGTTTAAGTCGATCTTTTTGATATATTAAATTATTATTAAATGTCACATGGTTTTCTATATGAAAAGACTCCTTCAAAATAAAGCAGTTGGAATAATTTGATTTGAATTCAGTGTAACAATTTTAATTGTAAAAATTTAAATGAATTTTTTTATTAATTGCTCTAATCTGATCCAAATGATTATCCCTTAGATTTATAAATAAAGGGGAATCCTTTTATATTTTAAAAACTAAACATTTTAATTAATTTATTTCATTTTAAAAAATTTTAAAATTTTTTAATATAAAAATAAAAAATAAAAACAAAAACTGTATTATATAGCTCATTAAGTAAAAACATAATGTTTAACACCAAGAACATGTTTTTAATATTATTATTCAGAATAATTTATCACTATTGCTAGTCATACTAGCCTAAATATGTCAATTGAATAGAACCGGAACTATTAGTCTTAAAACTATTTTATATTATTGATTTTATACATATAATTTATTAGGAGCATAGTATATATATATTTTAAATTAATTCTATTCCATATATTTTTTTTTTTTAATTTAGTAAAAAGTCATCTATCAAAAGTTAATCAGTTTAATAACATTAAATTAATAAGTTAATTTATATTTAAAACTTAATTAGTGGAAAGAAAAAAAATTAAATAAATAAGGAAATCTGTTTTAAAAAATATGTATTAGTAAAATTTTAAAATTGAAATTTTTATTTAACAAAATAATAAAATAAAATAATTGTATTGATCACACACACTTACCAATTATTAAATTAGATCAGGTTTATTTCTATTATTCTATGATTAAAAGTACAATTAGACACAAGAAATTGAAAATTTTGCCTAAATTAATATAAAATTTTTGGGTGCAGCTTTGGATATTTGAAGTTTTAATTTTAGTCGGTAATAAAATGAGATTAATTAAAAATATTCTTTACATCTGTTTTATATGAAATTATTTTTTAATTTTAGATACATTTTGACCATGATTCAAAATGGAAAATAGATTAGCACGTGGAATTAATAGGTGGAGATAATGCATGATATTAGATTCAAAGAAATGCCGTAGGTTCACAAACACAAATTTTATAGCAAATTAGTTTGTTAATTGGCAAGTTCAGCTAATCGATCTGAAAAGAGCAGTGAATATTTAAAATATACAACTATGGAGCTATTTTTTTAAATGTTGAAACAGGGGGTCATATTATATTCGTGTTATTATTATTGATCTTAATCAATTCCACATACACTTGAAACATGAAGTAATACTATGCCTTATAACAGGTAAAAATGTCTTAGATTTTCATTAGATAAAATTCGATTTTTTTGTTTATAGTAATAATTTTGTATTTGAGTCATATGGTGCTCTATATCAGTGAGTTATATTATCCAATTAAATTATTTGTTTATATTGTTTTATTAATGTATTTTTTATTAAAGATATATAATTATTAATTATTGATTGAGCCATTAATTTGAATCCAATGGCGAATGATAGCTATGTCGAGTCGAAACACAGATAAAAGCTTTTTCACTTCAAATGGGATTCGAACCCGGGACTTTCGCATGAAAGGTCGGCATTCTAACCATTGTCCAACCCAGATGGTATTTTTATTAAAGTTTATCATTTTTTTATCTTAAAACGTTGACCTTTTAAAATTTTTTTAAGTATAGACCTAATCTTTAATGGTGTATTTATATAATGAGAGCATTTACAGTTATTTTCCATCAATTTTCGTAAACATATTAAAAAAAACAATATGCAACACTCTAAAAACATTATAAATTAAATATAAAAAACTGTTTATTCAAAATGATTGACTAATTTTGATGAATTTCGATATTAGTATAAGCTCTGTATCGTGATACGTAGATTTTATCTAGATTTTTTTTCATTTTTGTTTTTCTTATTTTTTATTTTTATGAATTTTGATGGCAAAAAATGATTGTCTAGACTTCTCGGATCAAAAATTGCAAATGCCACATATACAGTTAAAGCTTTTCGATTTTAAATAATTTTTTTTACTCTTGAAAAGTTCAAAAATATAAAAAAAATTAAAGAAAAACATTTAAAAAAAAGTTCACCTCAAAAGTATGGTGAATATAATTTAAAAATAAATTAGTTGAAATTCAAATTATTACACAGTAGCTATATGTAAATCGAATTTCAATCTTAATAAAATTCGAATTAAATTATAAAATCGAATGATTCACTAATATTTGGTAGGGGTATAGTTTGTTAGGCTACTGATGCTGTTTTTTATATTTTTGTACCGTTATTTGGGTCTTTTGTCTTAAAGGTAAACAATAATTTGCAAATAAAGAAAATTAAAACAAATTTATGTATAGGTAATCAAAAATTAAAAAAAATTCGATATTTTTTTATCAGGTGAAATCGATTTAATTTGCAAAATTATTTTATTACAAATTTAATCGTTAGGATGACTGATTGTTTATAATATTATAGAGAAATAATTATTCCATGTTTAACATAACGATTAAAACTCGGTTTAATTTTAAGATTATCTCTGGAAATTATATTAAATCAAATAAAATATAAAATTTTACGTAATCATTTGTTAGCAAATAGTGTTTTTTTCAGGATTTGGAGATTTAAAATATTTTTGAAACAGATTCTGCAAAAATTACCCTTTTTAGAGTAAACTAATTTAAGTAATTCAATTTAGTTTAATTTTTTCAATTTTTGTCTTTCAATTGTGATAGTATTTGAAATTTTTGGAGTGTTCTGGACAAGTTTTGATTAGGTTTAAGATTTTGATTGAATGGTTGACATCCTGCATCCGGTCAGACATTAAAAAATAAATTCCGTTGATAAAAATTTATTAAAAGCTTAAAATAATTGCCAATAGCCTTCTTAAATAGACCTAGAATTTTTTATTAAGAATTATAATAAGGGCTCGCCCATTTTTTTTTTTTTTTTTTTTTTTTGCCTGCATCTCTACGTGCTAACTGTTCACTGTGATAGGCTAAATAGCCTGACTATATATGTTCATGTCAGAACAGGGGTAGATATAGGGTTTCATCGTAAATGTCGTAAAAAAACTTCAACCTGATGCAATGTGAAAATAACACAATGTAAAATTTCTGCACATATTGTATCGAAAAAACAATGTATTTTGTTAACAATTCCGATTGCGTCAAAATGAAATTTCAAAAATTTTAAAAATTGTAATAAAAATATTAAGGATCTCACAAAAATGAAAAATGTACTTACTTTTCTTCCATGGCTTTTTGTTTTTATACCCGTGCATACATATATGAACATCGGGTATATTAAAATTACTCCTCCGTTTGTAACACATCGAAATATACGAGCTAGATATAGTGTCAAGGGTACGTATCGAATCAGCATCGAAAAGTGAATCGATCTAGATATGTGTGTCCGTCCGTCCGTCCGTCAGCACGATAACTCAAAAACTATAAGAGCTAGAGTTCTGAAACTTTCACAAAGTAATTTTTAGACAATTTGTAGGTTCCCTATTGGTTTTGGTTAAAATCGGAGAAGGGCTTCGGGTAGCTGCCATACAAATTTTTCGAAATTATATGAATATTTTCAAAATTAATAACTAAATAGAAACCAAATATAAAAACAAACAAAATGTAGTTAAATTATTAATCGATTCATGGTGTAGTGGTTAGGACATGTTACTTGTAGCCAAAATGTCTCGGTTCGAATTCAGGATAAGAAAAATTTTTTTTTTTTTTAAATTCATTTTTTGTTATCTATTTTCTTTTTAATAAAATATATGTATTTATTTTCTGTATGAAAAATTTTATTTTATAGAAAATTTGACAGAAAACTCTCATTTATATTAAAAATTATTAATTTTTTTTAATAGTTCTATAAAAAAATTCAAAACTGTTATTTAAAACAAACAATTGATACCATAGCAACTTCAATTATTTAAAAACTGTTATTTAAAACAAACAGTTGATACCATAGCAACTACAATTATTTAAAAAAAAAAAATTAAGATAAATAAAAACTCGTTTTGTAGGCAAATTATTAATTATTATATGGCGTAGTGGTTAGGACATGGGACTATTAGTCAAAACATTTCGGTTCGGTTCTTGGTTGGGGCAAAATTTTTTTTTTTTTTAAATTCATCTTAAAGGCAGGTTTTCATGAGAAAATTTTGCCCAGTATTCTTGACTTTAGAAAGAGAGGTATATAGTATACTCTCAATAGGAGAGAAAGAGTAAAATGATTAAATTTATATTAAAATTTTTTTATATCTTTTGACAAAAAAAAATTACATAACCTTATTTTTTAATTTTTAAATTTATATTTCGCGAATTTTTCAATTCAAAGTTAAAATTTTATTAATTTAAAATAAATGATAAAATTTTAATCAATTTCAAATAATTTTAAATAAAAATTCGTTCATGAAACCATAATATGAAATGTTTTTTTTCTATGTTTACATTCTCTTGTTTGTTTACAAAATTCAAATGTCATGTATCCATAACAATATGTAATAGTATGTAAAAAATTTTTGTGTAGAATACACTTTTTTTTTGTATGTAGTAGCAACTTTATAGGAAAAAGACCTAAGAGAACATCTTTTTACCAAGGATTATGGCACTCTCTCAATACTTGTCTAAGGATTATGGATGACTCTCCAAGGAATATGGATGTTTCTCCCAGTAATTTATCGTTTTTTCTTTGTCGCACAAATAGTATTTTTGTATCTTCTGCCTATGCTCTAACTTTTGCCCAGTAAATTGCCGTAATGAAAATTAGCCTTAAATTTCTCATTAATAAATTATTTATTTTTTTTTAATACATTTTTAAAAAAATTCAAAAAAGTTATTCAAAACAAACAAATGATACCATTCAACTATAATAATTTAAAAAATAAATTGAGATGACCAAAAAGTCGATGGCTTAGTGGTTAGGACGTCGACCTTTTAATTGAAAAGTGTGGTTCGAATCTCGTTCAGAGCATATTTTTTTTTTAGATTCATCTTTTTTTTTAATTCATTTTTTTTTTATTAATTTTTTTTGTAATTAAATATAAAAAAACAAAAATTTTGAATTTTCTGTCAAACAGTCAATTCAACATATGAAATTCTTGTTTATTTAATACACGCACGGGTATCTAAAAGTTGACAAGGGCAACTATAATCTTCCTCGTTGTTTTTTAAATTACGGACTTCATCACCACAAAAATAAAATTCAACTGAACAAAATTCGAATTAAAACTTCAAAATTCAAATAACTTTTATTTTTTTTATTTGTATATCCAAAAAATTTTCGATACTCAATTTAACAACACGCATCGTGAAAATAGGTCGCGAATACAATGTAAAAGGAATTTACGATCATGCGACAATGTAAAATTTTTAAAGTTTACATTTACGATCATGCGACATTGTATTCACGACGTCGCAAACACATTTACGATGTCAGGGATATTCATATATTAGAACTGATCAAATTCCACATACAATTTAAACATGATATAGTACTACGCCTTAAAAGAATTTAAAAGATATGGTACTACGCTTTAAAACATGTAGAAATGTCTTAGATTTTCAATAGATAGTTCTTTTTTGTTTATATTGCAATAATTTTGTACTTGAGTTATATGATATTCTATATCTGTGTGTTATATTATTCAATTAAATTATTGGGTTATATTTTGTACTTATTTATATTGTTATATTAATGTATTTTTTATTAAAGATATATAATTATTAATTATTGATTAAGCCATTAATTTGAATCCAATGGCGAATTGTAGCTGAGTCGAGTCGAAAACCAGAAAAGTTTTTTTCACTTCCACTAGGATTCGAACCCGGGGCCTTCCGTATGAAAGGTCGGCACTCAACTACAGTGCCACCCAGCCGTTAAATATCATAAATAAAATAAAAAAAACTGTACATACTTTTGATATAAAAGTGTAAACTTTGCTTTGTGAAGAAACATTGGTCCTTTCACAGAACATCTTTTAAAAATCGAATAATTTTAACCCAATTATTTCTGGTTTGAATGATAGAATCATTCAAACTTTTATTTGGGCTTTTCTATTGCGTATCAGTTAATTTTAACTAGTTCTAATTATAAATTCATTTCATTATAATTCCAATTATAGAATTATACCTAGACTAGATATTTACTAATTTTCTAAATGTTCTTTTGTTCTAAGTAATAGAATAAAAGTCTTAATCAAAATTGACTTTTAGTTTATCCATTCAACTACAAGTTAATTTTGATTAAGACTTTGAGACTTGTAGTTGAACAAATAAAGACTGGAGATTAAGACGTCATGTTGAATGCACATAATAATAAATTTGTAAATATTATTCCATACTAGTTTTGCGTAGCTAAGTAAATTTTTAACTCTTTTTATCCATTAATTTCTTCAAGTGTTTTAACTGTTTCAGATTCTTTTATAGGATTTCCAAATTTATTGAATTTTAAAATCAAAATAGATTGAATATAAAAATGGCGTTCTATTTGTACCAAAATCATGGTAGCTACTAATTAAAAGTATTCAATTAATGAACATTATATACTAAAAAATTATACTAATATACTAATTCAGTTCTCGATTAAATTCCCATTTTAGGACTCAATTTTTTTTTTGGCAAACATTAATTATAAAAAATTTGCCATTTCCATATTAATTAACTGAAAATTACAAAAAAAAAAAAAAAAAATTAATAAAAAATTTTGAAATTAATATAAAAAAACAAAAAATTTAAATAAATTTACCATAGTTTTTTGTTATTAAAATCATCTTCAGATCTTTTAATAAATTGGTCCAATTTTAATCGCTAATAAATTGTTTCTATATTTTTTGTGGCGTCTCTGAATTTTGTTTTTTTAATATGGTGTTTATTTAAAAAAATTCGTAACTCTTTAATGGGTTAATGGTATTTTTGATGTAAAACTGAAAAAAAAAACTCTTGAATGAAAGTTTTTTTCCGAAGCATTTTTGTTATTTATAACTTTTAAAATAGAAACTAATTTTTTTTTAACTTAAAGGTAATAACAGTAAGATTTTTTTTTTGTATAATAATAAACACTATGTCTGCCTACCATCTTTAAATTTAAAACAATGATTTATAAGGGCAAAAATACACACAATGACAAAAAAAAAGTTAAATGGTTATTCATTAAAATTAATTTAATTTGATTAATTGGTTATAGATTGCAATAGGAAAATTACAGTTGAATTTAAATATAACAAGTGATGAAAAAAACCAAGGGTTTTTAAAAAAGCACATTTTCATAATAATATAGTGTTTCATACTGAGTATTTTATCGGAATATAATGTTGAAGCTTCAATGTTAACGTTTAATTTATTAAATATATACGTTCGTGACTATAGTTACTACTTACTTATAAAAACCGTAATTTTTTTAATTTTTAAGTTCTAATAGCCCCTCTATGGGGAAGGTTGCCCAATTTTTCAAGGATCTAAACCTCACTACTCCCCTTCTCCCAACTTTTTTAGGTTCAAGGAATGAAATTGTGAATTCTAGCAAAATTTGGAATTTTATTTAGAATTTTACTATATAAGCCAAAATGGTTAAAACTGACAGACACTTTCTTCAATTTAAAGAACCGCTTTTAAATTTAAGAAAATCTTTTAACATATATTAAAGTATAATGTTGGACCTTAAAATTTTGTATATTAACAAAAAAAAATTTGAACAGGTATTCAAGTTACAGGTGTTTAAAAATAGCAAAATTTCAATTTTCGAGCTCTTATAGCTGCTGAACAGGGGGCTTGACAAAAAAATTTTGTTAACCGACTCCTACTAATTTCTAAAGTTCTAACTTCTCCCAAAATTTCAAGGCCCCAGCTAGAACCGTTTAACAGATATGTGGGGCCAAAAATTTTGCAAAAATTGAGTTTTGCATAATGGTAAATTTTAGTACCGTATGGCAATCCTGTTCATTTTAGTGATATATTTTTGTAAAGCCTAAGAAAGAAGCTCTCTTTTACCGTTTTTAGATTGAAAATATAGCTAACAGAACTCTTATTATATCAATTTAAATATAGGGCTTTTTTGGAATTTGCGGGGACTGTAGCTTCGTCACCCTTCAAAATTAAGAAAAACCTTTGACACATGTTGAAATATATTTAAAGAGCTTTCAATTTTGTAAATCACAAAAAAAAAATTTGAACAGGTATTCAAGTTACAGTTGTTTAAAAATAGCAAAATTACAATTTTTGGGCCCTTGTAGCTGCAAAACAGGGGACGTGACAAAAAAAATTTGTTAACCGACTTCTACTTATTTCAGAGGATCTAACTACTCCTAAAATTCAAATCAAGACCCTAGCTTAGCCCGTATAGAAGATATGTGTAGCCAAAAATTTTGCAAAAATTGAGTTTTGCATAATGGTAAATTTTAGTACCGTATGGCAACCCTAAACATTTTTCTTTTAAAAATTTATAAAGTTTATAAAACCAGCTATCTTTTGCCGTTTTCAGATTGAAAATACACCTAATAGAACTCTTGTTATAACAATTTAAATATAGGGCTTTTCCCAACTTTGGGGGGCTGCAGCTCCGTAACGGGTGGGGCTACAGAAAAAAATTCTTCTACGAAATTATTTTTTTTGTAATACCTACTCGTGGTTAAAATTTCTTTTCTCTATTTCAAACGATGTAAAAGTTTTTGTAAACATACGGACGGACAGACGGACAGACGGACAGACGGACAGACGGACAGACGGACAGACAGACGGACGGACAGAGTGAAACTATATAGGCACATTTTTACAAAATTTTTTGAAAATGTGCTAAAAATGGTTAAGGTTATAATAAATTTTGTTACAATAGAGGTTACAATAGAGGTTTCTTTTGAAATGTTACAATAGAGGTTTCATCTATTCAATATTCTTCCATCAATCAGTCCATGTGATTTGACAACACTTTTGTCATATGGAATTTTTCCATAAAAGTAATAAACGTTGCACAATCTCAATAGTCTTGTACAATAGCTAATAAGCTGACAGTAAATAAGAGTTCTATGATGTCATACTTTTCTTAGAAAAAATAATTTGAAATAACAAGTTCTAATTAATTAATTAAGATCTAATTAAATTTTGCTTATGCCAAAAAGCAAATTAAAGTGAAAAAAACAAATTAAAGGATTACTTTACTAATTCAGTTTTACTTTATGACTGTTAATTCTGTATATCTAATAAATTGATATTCTTTATAAAAATAGAAATATAAAAAGAACATATGTGATTACTGTACTTAGTAGTATTAATATCAGTGATATATGAACTAGGCTTATTTTAAAGTTTTTAAATAGTGTTTCGCACTGTAATATTACAGTGCACATCACGAGGCTTGTAGTATTACATTTCCTAGACAAACTTCTGATTAAACTTTATTTGATTTTAATAAATTATAGGGAATTTTACGAAACTCCCCCTTAAGCAATAAATAAATTTCTTTCTTAAAACTCATTTAATTAAAAGTAAACAATTTATATAATTTTAAATGTCACCTCATCAAAATAAATTAAAAGTCACGCAACATAATAAATCAATTTGCAACTTTTTTTTTGTTACGCAGTGTAGCGATAATTTTTTTTTTTAATTTTTGACAAGAAAATTACAGACAAATTTTTTTTTGTAAGTGTTACAAGAAATCGCTTTAATAATTTCTTACTGTCGAGTAGAAAAAGTGATGTTCACTATTATACTATCATTATATTAATATTAGTTATTTTTTTTTTTTTTTTTTATACACAAATTTTGCATGAAGTTTTTTTTTCCTTCCATAATTATAATGAAGATCCCATTATAAGAAATTTTGAAATATCGAAGTTTGACTAATACCAAAATATCAATTGAAAAAAAAAGGAAAAATTTTTGCCTGAGATAAAAATTAAATTTTTTGGAAGTTATGTTATATTAGCCCATATTAAAAAAAAAAAAACAAAAAATAAGAAAAGAAATTATAAAAATTGCATAATTTACGATATTAAGGTTTTTTTTTTTAATATATATATATATTTATTTTAAACAATACACGCTAGATAATGGGTAATAATATGAAACCTAAGTTTAGTATATAAGATCATACAAAATTAAAGATATCATCAGTTATCAAGTTTAGTCGTTTCAATCAATTTTAAGTAAAACAATTTCAATATGAAGGTTAGTTTTAAAAATAAATATACAATTTAATTTTTATTTTCTTTTTATATTAATGATTATTATAAAAATAATTAACACTTAAAATCTTTATTCCTTATTAAGGTCTTAATTGTTGTTGCATCATTACTGGCATTATCAAATGCTGGATTTTTACACAGTTCTGGTCCTGGAGTATCAGGAGGAGGAGGAGGAGCACAACACCAAAGTGTAGTTAGAGTTATTCATGAAGAAGGTGGCTCATCAGGACATCATGCTCCACAACCACAAGTGCATACAGTTAGGTTAATTAAAGAGGCCGGACATTCTGGTGGTGCACCAGCACCTCAGCATCATACTGTAAGATTAATTCAAGAAGAAGGAGGCGGTCATGGCGGTCCACCACCACAAGAACATGTTGTTAGATTAATAAAAGAGAATGGAGGTGGTCATGTACAACCTCAAGAACATATTGTCAGACTTATTAAAGAAAACGGAGGAGGACATGCTCATCCACCACCACAAGAACATGTTGTTAGATTAATTAAAGAAAATGGAGGTGGACAAGCACATCCTCCACCACAAGAACATGTTGTTAGACTTATTCAAGAACAAGCTCAAGAACAATTTCAACAACAAGAACATGTAGTTAGATTGATTAAAGAACAAGCACCAGTTGAAGCTCATGCTCCACAAGAACATGTTGTTAGATTAATTAAAGAACATGGTGGTGGTCATGCTCAACAACAACAAGAACATGTTGTTAGAGTTATCAATGAACATGATCAAGGTCATGGTGCAGCGCATGGTGGTGATCACGATTCAGTTCCATTAATTTTAAGAGTACTTGCTGAACAAGCTGGTCAAGGTTATGATGCCCCATCAGGAGGTGGATGGGCTCAATAAATTTTTAAAAGACTTTTTATTGATTATTTGTTATTGTTGAAATTACTATCTTTAATTGTTATCTTTTTTTTATTTTTTATATATATGTATAATTTTTTGTTTTTGTTAGAAATTTTTAGTATTATAATTGTACATGTATAGATTTTATAAATATATTTTTAAAAAAAAATATCAGTTATTTATTTTATACAATATTTAATGCAGAAATATGAATAGGTTCTTGGTGATTAGAATTTCCAATGAAATCTACTACATTGACAATCGATATCCAATAGCAACAAGTTATGAAAAAAATAAAGGGTTTTTATAAAAGCACATTTCCAAAATTTTACAATGTTTCATACCGAATTTTGGGTAAAAAATTTATATAAAAATAAATTATTAATTTATTTCATCTACCTCCGTCCAAAAATTTCAAGTTCAAAGAATTCATTTCTAAAATTTAGCTCTTTTCGTGAGATTAACTTAAAAAAAATTTTGATTGGTATTCAAGTTAACGGTGATTAAACAAAGCTAAATTTAAATTTTGGACCCCTTACAGTTCTTAAACAATGAGCGCTACAAAGAAATAATTTCTTAGGATCTAACTTCACCCAAATTTTCAAGTTTCTAACTTAAGGCGTTTAGAAGATATGAGTTTCCAGATTGAAAATATTTCTTTTAGAACTTTTGGTAAAACGATTTAAATAAAGGCTTTTTCGAGGGCTGTAGCTCAGTAACGAGTGAAGCTACGCTAAAAATTTCTTCCATGAAATTAATATTTTATATTTTAATATTTTTTAAGACGAACAGACAAAAGGACGGACAGAATGAAACTAAAAAGGCACATTTTTACAAAACTTTTGAAAATGTTTAAAAAAAAAACGGTATTTGCTGACAAATTGCATATTTTTAGGCGGACATTTCATTCAAAATACTGACAGTATTTTTAATTTTACTTTGTTTTTTGTGAAGCACAGGTCGTTTAGGTTTAATTAAAAAGTTTAAATACATAAGTTTAAATTATGTTAATCAATTAATCAAATTAATTTTTAATGAATTTGATAATTAATTAAAATTAGGCCCAAAAATCTTGCGTAAAGTCATGAATAATTAATAGAGTCATGAATCATCAAGATAGTCATCGAGCCATGACTCTCTGCTCTTATGAAAGCAAATCTAAGCAACGGGTAAATCTAAGACAGGAAAAAGAAGTATTTAAGTTCCAGATTTACTGGGCTGAAAAACCAAGGAACAAAATTGATAAAGTTGTTTGTGATTACAATCTATAGGTCCTTGGGAGTGAGACTATTCAAAGTGAATTATATTTACAATCTTTATTATTATGTCTGCAGACAACAGGTTTCTGATTTAGATTATTGTATTTTTTTATGAATATTTTGATTAGATAGAGTCTAATGCCTAATGAGTAATAACTAATACCGTATTTAAATAAAATGATTTAAGGAATTTTTAAAAAAAGAAAACTTTTTGAACTTTTGCAACTTTCTTGTCTAACTTCATTATGACGTTAAAATTTTGGTTTATTTTGTGAAATATAATTTTGTTTCTGAATTCAAATTTTACCTTGAAAAATAAAATACTTTTGTTTTTTGTTTTTATTCTTCCCAAATAGGTTAATGGTTCGAATTTTTGAATTAATTACACATAAAAATTTCAATAACAAAACAAAATATTGGAAATAAAAAAATATTTGAATATAAAATGTTTAAATGATTGATTAAAGAATTAATATATAATGTTTGATAATTAATAATTTCAACTTTCTTCAGTTAAGTATAGTTTTAATGGCATTGTAAATCACACATTAAATATATACAGGCAGGGCGAAATAAAGCCTATAGCAATAAGGCCGAATAAACTTTACTTCACAACTGAGTTGAATATAAGGGATAATTCGAGAAATTTCACGGAAAGTTTGGGAAATAATTGGTAAAAGAATAAAAGCCTATAGGTTAAAGCTTACAGGTCTGTAGATTTTAATTCACTTTAGAAATATTATATTGTTATATTATTTTAATTCCAAATTTTTAGCCGATTATATAGTTTGAATGTTTCCCTTCGATGACTCTCCGTCTCTGCCATAGCTCTTCCCTGAAAAACTCAAAACTCGCTCCTCACTTCTCTTTAAGGGATGGAAACTGCTATATCTCCCATTGCTTCCGAGTAAAATGCCTTTATTTTTTTCTTTTTGATTTCCCGAGACCCTTATATAACTGGTATTTTCAAAGTTGGCCCAACTACAGGGTGTGACAAAAGTTATATAAATGAACATTATTTTCAACAATGCAAAATTGATCGGGCCTTTTGCCCAACAGCACGCAAAATATAAGGCTCTTTTGCCCTATTAACAGTTTTAATATTGTACTTTAGCTGCTCTATATTTTTAGGCTTGTTCACATATACTCGTTCTTTGAGATAACCCCATAGGAAATAATCCGGCGTAGTTAAAATTGAATTCTGAATTTCGTGTAAAATTAAATCATAACTAATTGTGACACGCGCCGTATGTGCTGTTGCTCCATACTATTGGAACCAATTGTAGGAAGCTACGGGGCGCACAAAATTTTTAGTATAGTACTATACCTGTCCCCATTTACTGTCACAGCATTTACAATTTTATTCTTTATAAAGAAGTATGGAACCCTATAACACTTTATGTTGTACCCCACATCATGCTATACATTTGAGCGATTGTAATTGTCGCTGGTCAACAACTTTGAAGTTTGCAGTATCCCAAAATCGAATATTATTCTTATTCACATTCATTAAGATGAAAAAACGCTTCATTACTCATAATTAAATAGTTCAGGAGTTTTGTAAAAAATATTCAATAAAATTGAATGGCGTAACAAGCCCCGATTAATAAAATATGAAAAAAAAAAAAATATATATAAACGAAAAAGTTATTAAATTTTTAAACCCCATGGTGATTTATGGCCCACCTTGTATATAGCTTTTTCTGAAGCCAATTATTTTGTAGAAGGTATCTGCATTCGGGTCAATAAATACAATGTCTTTGCTAAGTTCCGAATATAATTTATTTATCGCATGATCGTATTAAATTTGATTCAAGTAAGAGCCTGATTTTGAAACCAACTTTGAAATCCCTCCGTTCTGGTAAAAATATTTCGGAAAAACAAAATACATTGATTTCCAATAGTTCCTTAAATTCACTCGTTCATTTTTCAAATTTCAACGACAAATTATTTGATATAATGAGCACTACCGCCTTACACTTTTGCTAGCCTAAATGATTAAAATTTTGATTTCAAATTCAACTCTTAAGTCGCTCTTTAATTCACAATCTTAATGCAGTGTAATGTAATGCAGACATATACCAAGTAAAATACTACAATACCGTTACAACATTTACATTTGGTACAGTTACAAAATACCTTGTGAAAGGAGTGCTAACTATTCAAACTAAGCTAGAATAGCGAAGTGCCTCTCGTTTGCGTTAAACATTTGATAAATCAAATTCACCACCTTGTTAATCTAAACGTTTGATTTCAATGATCATGAAGAGAAACTTACGAGTTGCGATCGTGACGAAATCTGTCGTTAATTTAAATGGGTAATAGAAAGAATATGTTAATATTTTTCTTAAACCCCAGTATCTCGTACTTATATCAATAATTGTATGCGCATGTCTAACCAAATGTCTTTGGTAGCTGTTACATCATTTTACTAATGTTACATTGAATGGATTTCTATCCATCAAGCAGTCCCTGTTCAATGTTTAGACTCTTTTAAAGATCTTCAAAGTCCATATTTACAAATAGACTTCGGTATAGACTCTGTAGAGCAATGCACGGGGTCTTTAGTTTAGATAATATTTGGAAATAAAAAAGTTAAAATAATTTCAATTTTATGTTTCGATTAATAAAAAAACACAAAAGAATTATTTTAAAACAAAAATGCATTCGAAAAAAAAAGTAAAACCACTTTGCGCAGCTTGATACAACATTGTTGTAATTTAATTTCATTTTATCTTTGTATTTTCTTTCTTCGTTGGATTCATTGGCTCTCATTGATAAAAAAAAATTTATCTTTAGATAAAACTTTAGTCCAAAATTAAATAAAATAAAATGAAACAAAAACAAATAAATTAAAAATAACTTTTATATTATTTCAGTAGATATATATATATATACATATAAAAAGGTATTTTAATTTAAAAAAACAAATAAACATAAATAAATCGTTTTTAATTTTTATTTCCTTGATTTATGTTAGGATTAAATCACATTTTAATTCAAATTTTAAAATAAATCTTCAAATTAAAAAATAAACACGAAATTAAAAAAAAAAAAAATTAAATCTATTACGATTTTTGTCTCTTTCTATTTGGTCTTTTATGTATTTTATTACAAAATCTTTCAACAAATTTTCCATGGCAGACGTTCAATTATTAAAATCTAGTCATATATATATTTACACTAGTAAGCTAAAATACATGGCCCCTTTAATTTATATTAATATGTGAAAATAACTTCAGTTGTTGAGGATCATTTTATAATACCCGTTTCCAAGTCTCGAATAAACTTTACTCATTTGAATCCAAATAATACATATACAATTATAGATTAAGTAGAGATGTAATGGTATTTACCACAAAAGATCTACTACTTTATCTACCATTGAGTAGAAAAAGAGTAACTTCAGGTTATTATTCATATGTAACTAGATGGGTCCATGAAATATGCAGGGTTCGAATAGTTCAGTTGTTAGATTGAAAAGAAGAATAAGTTTATTTGATTTCGATCTTATTCATGTTGATTATTTAATTATATGGTAAAAGTCCTACGATATCCCCACAATACTTCGAATCATCATCTCTTCCTGGTAAAAGCGTAGACATATTGAAGTGCATCACGTGATTAAATAGCATTAAACTGATAACTTGTATCGTAAGTCAATATCTCAGTCTATGGCAAAGCTGTATTTAAAATCAATTTTTTAATGAAAATTTTCAGTTGCATGACAGTCACTCGAAGCTGTTTTATCAGACAAACCAATTTTTATATTATTTTTCACGGTAGAACTTAATCAGATTTAGAACTTTTATAAATTTTCAAAGTTTAAATTGATTTTGAGATTTAGAGTTTCTTAGAATTTATAGCAGTTACACAAACTTTTCGTTAAAGACTAAAGAAATTTGTCAAAATAATATAGCATCTATTCAAACCTTTTTACCTAAATTAACTCAACTTAGTACAGTCTGTAGCTATATAACTTAACTTCCTTGGGCCAAATTTCAGAAACCCAGCCATTTTAAAATATACGTAGCTTCTTTACTATTGAAACAGCTCTTCTATATAAATTTTTTTGCTAAAATTTTCGATTATCATCAGATCCATACACTTGAGATTATATCTATCCCCACAAAGTATAATAAACATAAGAAACTAACTGTGCATATATTATTGTATACCAGTGTAATAAAAACTTAAAATTATTTTAAAAAATTTAAACCCAAAAAGAGAAATAAGACATAAATTAAAAATGCAATTTGTAACAAAATATATTTTAAATTGTAATAATTTGAAGACTAATACAACAAGGTGGGTTTCTTCTAAATATTTCTTGTATAAAAAAATTTGCATTAAGTAGAGGGTGAGTCTTTTTTTTTTTGGTACATAAATTTTGACTTTTTTGAAAAAAAAAAATTTTGCAAAAAAAAAATAAACCAAAAATAGAAAACCATACAAATTTTTATACTTTTATAGAAAATTTTATAATAATAATAAAAATAATTTTTTTTATTTTTTGAAATTTTAAGAAAAAAAATTGCAAAATTTTATTTCTATTTTATTTAATGTTTTTTTTTTTGCAAATTTTCACCATTTTAGTTTTGAACTATTTTATTTTTATTTTGCGGGACATTTTATTTTTTTTTGATATAAAAGTAAAAATTTTTTTCTATACAATATCATTTACATTTTGAGTTTCAATCAAATCAAATTCCAAATTTAAAAAATTTGAACTCAAAATGAAGGTAAACATATTTAATTCGTATTTTGTAATATAGAACTTTACTTATTTGAATTTTTTCTAATTTTTTTCTCCAGATCACTTTAATTTACACAATTTCTTTGATAGCTATTTGTTATGCTGGAATATATCATCAACCACATATTGAACCACAAATTGTAAAAGTAATACATGTACATGGTCATCAGCATCACCAACATCATCATTCTCCGCCAATACATAAAATTATAAAAGTAGTTCATCATGTACCTCCACCACAACAAAAATTAATTAAAGTTATTCATCAGCATCATCATGTTCCGGTACATCACCATCATCCACCTCAAGTAATAAAAATAATAAAAGAGCATGTACATGTGGCACATCCACCACCACCACCACCTGTAATTGTAAAATTAATACATGCAGAACAATCGCATGGAGGATGGGCACCACCAAGTGGTTGGTCACAAAGTGGTTGGGCTCCACCAGGTGGCTGGTCAAAATGAAATAATTTTAAATGATTTAGTAAAAAAGTTATTCTTAAATTGTTGTTAAATTTTTATTTTAGTCGAATTTAAATGTTAAGAGTCTAGTGCCAACTATTGTTAAATAAGTTTACAAATATATATATTTTTTTTTATTAAATTAAAATTTCGATTTTTATTAATATATTTTATTTATTCAATGCAACTTATTAGTATCCTACATCTGACAAAATTTGATGCTTGGCTTGTTTGGCAAGAGGAGGCGTGTGATACAAATTTATAAAATTATAAAATTGTAAGTTTCTGACTTTATTAATTTAAAAGACGCGCTTCTTATACCATATTTATTCAATGCAACTTATTATTATCCTACATCTGACCAAATTTGATGCTTGGCTTGTTTGGCAAGAGGAGGCGTGTGATACAAATTTATAAAATTATAAAATTGTAAGTTTCCGACTTTATTAATTTAAAAGACGCGCTTCTTATACCATATGCTGCGTGTTGCAGCCATGCAATTGATCTCAAATACAACATAAAGGAAACGAAAAAATACCTTTGTATCTTTATTGGTTTTTGGAGAAAAATATGTTTTGCACTTGTACTAGTTCAGAAACTTCCAGAATCCGGAACCATGGTCTGATTTTGTAAGCTTTAATGCCTCTCTTCTTATTAATTGAGTTAGGGATATGTAACCCATAGTATGGTTCAACAAAGGTTAAAGAAAATATTAAGAAAAACTTAGAAATAAATTGAAAATGGATTGTATAAGGATTTCTTCTTGCATAATTTGGTTTGTATTGTATATTTATATATAGTTTTATACCCCCATGACTATAAGTCCAAAGGGTATACTAAATTTGCCATTACATTTGTGACGCAGAGAAGGAGGGTGGTAGATATAGACTCAAGTGTATGGATCGGATCAAAATCGAAATAAATCGATTTAGCTATGTGTGTCCGTGCGTGTGTCCGTCTGTTCATCTGTTCGTCTGTCGTCCGTCCGTTCGTCACCACGAAAACTTAAAAAATAAAGGAGCTAGGATTTTGAAAATTTTAACAAATTCGTTTTTATGCAATAGTCGTCATCGCTATTGAAATCCAGTCATTTTGGCCAACGGGCTCGAGTACCTGCCATACAACTTCTGTTTTTGAGCATTACTCTATACCTATAGACATCTGCACAAATGTATTCAAAAACGCAGTTAAAACATTCTATAATAAGTAAAACTTTTTATATTCTGTTTTGAAAGCTTTCAAACCAAATGCATACATTACAAAATTATTAATGAAATACAAAATTATTGTAGAATAGAATAAATATGTATTTGTTTAATTTCATGTACACGAAAATAGAGTATTTATAGTATTTGTATTTATAACCGAGTACACCAAATACAATAAAAAAAGTTGTAATATGTAGTATGAATATTCAGTATGTGCTATATCAAAATGTAATATATCGCTTTTCACTACTTTGTTTGTTTTTTTATCTTCTCTTTGTTCTCTTTTTTTTTTTTTCATTGTATTTAGTGTTCTCGGTATACTTGGTGTATTTTAAAACATTTAGAAGAATTCAAATATGATTTTCAAAACATCAAAGTATTTATGAAAGCCAAGCTTTTCAATATTCTTATTTGAAATACAACGAATAGATTAAATATAGTTAAGTTGTAGTTTGAGTATACACCATATGTAAAGCTTTTAGAACGAATGTATAGAATTAGAATACAGTATTTAAATACATTCAATAATTTTTATAAAGGAATATATTTGTGCAGATCTTAGGTATTAGAATTAAAGAAAATTTCTGAAATTTTGCCAAAAGTAGTTTAGTTTTATGGCCAAAGTCCCTGCAAAATTTCGTTGGTCTACTGCAGTGGGTTCGAGTAGTTGCAATGCAACTTCATAATTCACAAGAACATTACTTTATACATAATAAAGGTAAATGTTTGAAATTTTGTCAAAACTAATTAACCGGATGATATAGTGTTTATATTACGGTCATACGGGTATCCCAGAGTCTGCTCTACTACACTCTTCCTCGTTTTCATATAAATCTATAATATGAACTCATCATAGGTACACACTAATTTTCATGCATCAAATTTGAGCTCATTTAAATGGTTAAAACCCGAGTTTTTGTAAATATTAGTTATTTTATCAGTTATTTTATCCTGATCCCATGGCCCAAATTCCATCTGCCAAGCCGGTCTTTCGTTTGGCAAAATTTGGTATGAATTTTTATTTAAGTAGCTTGAAATTTTGAAAAATTATTAAAACTTGTCATTCCTGAAACTTTTAGAATCTCTAGACCTCATGATACTAGAATCAATTTATGAAAGCTACTCTTCATAGGTACCCACCAATAATCTATGTACCAAATTTTAACTTGTACCAAACTAACTGGCGAAATTTAATCAAAATCGGTAGTAATTGTGCTCACATTACGTGCTCACAGTTGGATTATATGAATGGTTTCGTTTTAATATTACAGTTCAGTGACAGATCTTTCAATGTAAATATGTCACTTTTTATTCCAAAGAAGGTCTTAATAAAAAATTATTTTTTAGTAAATATAATTAAAAACAAACTTTATTAAAAATCCTTTTCTCTTACTATTTCTTAGAATTAGAAATCACATTACTTTATCTTCAAGATACCCAAATAAAACTTAATGAAAAACGAGGAAGATTATAGTTGCCCTTGTCAACTTTTAGATACCCGTGCATACCCACTATGGTGTATAAAATAAACCGTAATTTACTTGCCTTATACATTTAACTCATTACCCCATAATTTTGACGTAAAAAAAAAAAAAAAAAATTAACAAAAAAAAAAAAAATCACAAAACAAAAAACAAAATTTTCATTCATTGTCCCATAACTTTAGCTTAAAAAGAAAAAAAAAAAAATTAACAAAAAAAAAAACAAATACAAAAAAAAAAAAAAATTTTTCATTCATTGTCCCATAACTTTAGCTTAGACAAAAAAAAAAAAAAATAAAAAAAAAAAAAACAAAAAAAAAAAAAAATTGGCCCACCCTTAAAGTCTGATGGTCCGAGTGATGTCCAACTTTGCCAAGTAACTTGCCCTATTAATTTATCTGCCCAATTTTAATTTTAACCTTGTAGCTTCATTAGATTCAAAGTTATTGAATCGAAAACTTTGTATGACAGCCCCCCGAATATGGGGCCCTAACATTTTGAAATTTCATATAAGTGCTCGATTCATAATATAACTAACCGTGTGTAATTTTCAGCCTCGTAGTATAATTAGTTTAGAAGAAATTCATATTGGTGCAAGGAAGTTGTATGGCAGCCCCCCGAAAATAGGGCCCTAACATTTTGAAACTTCATATAAGTGCCGGAGTCATTATAAAACTAACCGTGTGTAATTTTCATCCCCGTAGTATAAATAGTTTTGAAGATATTCATATTGGTGCAAAAAAGTTGTATGGCAGCTCCCCGAAGCCTTGGTCCGATTTTAACCAAAAACAATAGGGAACCTAGAAATTGTCTAAAAATGACTTTGTGTGAATTTCAAGACTCTAGCCCTTTTAGTTTTTGAGTTATCGTGCTGACACACGGACGAACGGACGGACAGACACACATAGCTAGATCGACTAATTTTTCGATTCTGAGTCGATACGTACCCTTGACACTATATCTAGCTCGTCTAGATCGATGCGTTACAAACGGAGGAGCAAATCTAATATACCCGATGTCATATATGTATGCACGGGTATAATCACATTAGTATGTCAGCATGTCTTTATTTATTAATTTATGAATATTTTTTAATCCATGCTGTCATTATAATTTTTTTAATTTAATTCAAATAATCATCTAATTTAATCATAAACTAATTTCAAATTTTAATTTTCCCTTCAAAATTATCAGTATAGCAAACAAATGTTATAGTCGTAATTTCCTGATGAATATTAAAAAATTAAAATAAGAAAAAAATTGTTTATCAACCTACTAATAATAATTAATTATTCTAATGATACTAATAATATATTTATATTATGTTAATGTTTTAATTTAAAACACTCAATTGCAAACACCGGATATTATAGGCATTGAAGATTTAAATAAAAATAAATATTTCAAAGCAAAATATTTTAATATGCTAATTTTATTATTTAAAAATAAAGTCTTATAGTTTGAAAGTGTAATGAACTTTATAGTCTATTGTTTATCAAACACCTACATATGGAATTAAACATATGTTATTGTTGCAATCAGGTTTTAAAAAATTTATTCATAAAATTTTAAATTTGGATGACGATTTTATGTTAAGTTAAAAAAAAATTAGTTAGTTTTTTTTTGACTGTCTTTTTGTTTGTTAAAATTTTTTTTTAAATAGGGTATTACTATGGATAAGCACTTGGCTTTTTAGTCTAGAAGGTGTGAGTTCAATTGCCATATAGGTTATAATTTTGTAATTGCAACAAAAAGTGCAAAACGTTGCATGGATGGCTAAAAATTTAGTAGCTTGATTAGTTTCAATGCAAGCAATGCAAGGATTTTATGTTTAGCAAACCTATTTGTTTCTATGCAAATGCTCTCGCCTTTTTACTTTAATTGCATATTTTTCATATCAACTTCAAAGTGAAAATTAGTTACAGAGTATTCAAGCTTGGCTCATAATGTGGTTTGGCAGTTGCCCCAAAATTATTTGATTAGATCTGTCAGATTCGTTGCGTTAAAAATGGAGAAATAATTATAAATTACCTGTAATTTACCGGTAGTCACTCAACCATAGTAATATTACTAGAAAATTATTCAGATTTCCATCCTAGCACTGCTGACAAAAAAGATAAGCTTCACTTGCTTCGCTTATAAAAGTCATATACACTGATTTATACAGTTCCTTTTAAAAATGTATGACCGTTAATGAATAAATTAATAAATAAATTTTTTTTTAAATAATAATCTATACCATTTACAAACGTGACTCTACCATAAATCAATGCAACCTGCTGGGAGGCTATCAAGCAATCAGAAATTCAAAGTAATAGTATGTATTTGCTAGATATTTAGTGAAAAAATTATGGTACAGAATTTTTCAGCCTCTTAAATATGTCTTTTTATATTTGATAAGTTATTTTTTATTAACAATTTTTTATTTAACATTAACGTGAATCAAATGAATAGAAATTATCATATGGCTAGAATAAACCTTAAAATATTTTAAATAATATTGCATACTTACCGGAGTAAACATTTAACTTTAAGTAATTATTATCAGTTATTATCAATTTTTATATAACATTAATATCGTAAAATAAATTTGTGATTACTTTTGCTCCAATTTTAGTTTTAAAGGAAAAAAATTAAAGTTAGTCTTAAAAATTTGACCCGGATCTTAACTTTCTGAGCTCTGACTTCAAAATTTAAAATAATCAGTCAATTAAAAATATTTTGAAATAATAAAAAAGAAATTTCTCCTATCATATCAAAATGTTTATGTTTCTTTAAAATTAATTAAAAAGTTGTTATTTTAATGTAAAACATAATTATTTATCTGCACTTAATAAAAATAACAGTTTTTGTAATTAGTTGTCAAAGAAAGTGTTACCCAACACCCAACACATTCGATATAATTAAATTTAAACATTTTTCAAATGTCATATATAAGCTATAATATCAATTAAGATTGATATCATTCAAGTAATTAAAATAAGTTTAATACATATTGCTCTGTTCCAATTTTACGTCTTTATCAAATAAACTGAATATGAACACAAATATTATAGTAAATTTTTGCTTTTTTTCTTTTGAACTTGGCTACGTGATTCGAGTCATCACAACTCAACCAATTAATTAAAATTTTAAATCTCAATTAAAATGTTTTTAATTTTCTTCATTATTATTTTTAAAAAACTTTTTTTGAGATTTCGTTTTATCAAATAACATTGTTTGACTGTTTGTCAGTTTTCAAATCATTTGCAAAATTGGATTCCTAAAAGTCAAATATTTTGAGATTATTCAATTACAATTCAATATAAACTTTTTAGATTATAATTATTACAATTTGTTCACAAACTTGAAAATTGTGATCTTATAATTTGTTCACAAACTTCAAAATTGAATCGATTATCTAGTATAAAATCGAATCACTTTTCGAATATCGTAGTACAGAATAATTTGACATATTTACATAATAAATATGTATAATAAAACAAAATGGAGTATTGAAAAAAAAATGATACCTAGTTGTGTTTTATATATTTTTCATATGAAAAATTGACAAATGTAAAAACAAAACAAGGGTTGGGAAAAGATTTTTTTTTAAATCAATATAACAATCGAAATTTCATGAACGAAATATAAATAACTAAATTTTTAGAATGAGTAAATGATATCTATTACAAAACTAATTTTGTTCGAAACAATTTTTTTTCAAATTTATCTCGCCCTAGTTCCGAATATTTGAGGTACTATGAATGATTAATTATTTTTGGAAAATCAATTTAATACAGAATTGTAAATGTTAAACTTGACTTGAAAATAGAAGTAAAAAGTACTTTTTACAAATCATTTATTTTATTCCTAACTTATAATAATTCCTAATAAAAAACTGCGTTAAGATAAACTTAAATAAATAACTCAGGATTTAAAAAAATTATGTTTATAAAATTTTGAAATAGTATTAAAGCGATTTACATATGTGACCACTCTTCATTCATTTATAAAATTTTGGCAAAGATAAATTGAAAAAAAAAATGTTAATTTCGCAAAAATTATAATATGATGTAACATTTAAAAAAAAATTAAGAAAAAAAACTAAAACGGATTTGCACTGCAATAAAAAATTCGAAAAAAAGCGTATAAAAAATTAGAAAAAAATGGACTAAATATCTATGTAAAAATCGTTTTTTTTTTGGGTCAAATTTAGACTTATTTTTTATTAAACATCTACTATTATAATTTACTAGCAGATTTACCCGGCGTTGCCCGGAAGCTTGAAAATTGTAAAAAAGCAAGTTTCAGCCAATTTTTAGAGATACTACTTTGCCTATAAATGCCACAAAAAAATATTTGTGGAGTTCCGTTAATCCATCGTGGCCCAACAGCTTTTTATAGGTTTTTTCGTTGCTTTGCTATATATTAGAAATGATTTAACAGATTAACTTCAAATTTCGTATATGTGTTCTTCTTTGAAAATGAATTCAATTTACTAACAGACTTGAAAGTTGTTAACCCCTGCCGACGATTGTTCAAAAAAAAATTTGTAAGTAAATTACGTCCAATTTTTGAAAGTAGGTACAACTTCTTTGAATTAGGGGAATACTTAAAAAAAAGGTTTGTCGAGTTCTTTTAATCGATTGCGAAACAAAAACTTTAAAAAACAGTTTGCAAAACAATTTGAACGATTATCTCTAATTTTTCTATACATGCTGCTTCTTGACAATTTGTTGCTCCTTGACGATATAGTTGAGGATGGTAGGTTTTCGGTGAACAATGTTAACTGAATTAAAATGACTATAGGTCAAAAGGAGATTTTCTTGAATTGCCAACGCTTGAATAAAATATAGTCGATGGTTTAGAAAAGGTTTAAAAATTCGCTTTTCAACTTATATTTTGTTTAGTACTCACCTGAAAGTTGTAATACGCTCTTCCTCGTTTTTTTATGATTTTATGAGAGAAATGTAGGCTTATTTTTTGGAAAAACTGTTTTAAAATACTATGTATTTAAGCATTATATATAACAAATTGAATTTTTTGATTTTTAGATTTCATTTGAAGAAAACTGAAAATTTCATTGAATCTTTGTTCAAAACGCACAAACAGGTCAAAACCAAATTAACCCTGTGGGTTTTAATTAAAATGCTGGTACAAAATTTTCAATAAAATACTTTTAATCGTATAAGAAAATAAAATATATAGAAAACTTCATATCATCGTCGTGGAAAATGGGTTAATCGAACTTAACTAAAACTTTTTGCAGCCTCTCTTTTAGACTACAAAATCAACCTGTAAAATTGGACACAAATCGAAAACACAAAATTTTTTGAAAGTCCGCCAGGCCGAAATGGGTTAATTTATTCCAACCAAATTTATACAACTAAATGCGGTTGCTAAGAGGAACATTTGTGCAAAATTTCAAGTCAATCGGTCAAACAGTTTTGACTCGACATCAAAAACATTGAAAAAGCTTCTTTGCACTCTCGTGCCCAAACGGGTTAACCGAACTCAACACAAATTTGTCCCAGACTTTATTTTCGACTGCGAAACCACCTTGTAAAATTGGACACAAATCGGAAACACAAAATTTTTTGGAAGCCCGCCAGGCCGAAATGGGTTAAATTATTCCAACCAAATTTATGCAACTAATTGCGGTTGCTAAGAGGAACATTTGTGCAAAATTTCAAGTCAATCGGTCAAACTGTTTCGGCTCGACATCAAAAACATTGAAAAAGCTTCATTGCGCCCTCGTGCCCAAACGGGTTAACCGAACCCAACAAAAATTTGTGCCAGCCTCTCTTTTTGACTGCAAAACCACCCTGTAAAATTGGACACAAATCGGAAACACAAAATTTTTTGGAAGCCCGCCGGGCCGAAAGGGGTTAATTTATTCCAACCAGTTTTATACCATTAATTCCGTGTAATAAGAAGAACATTCGTGCAAAATTTCAAGTGAATCGGTCAAACCGTTTCGACTCGACATCAAAAAATCGAAAAAGCTTAAAACGGCTCTGGAGCCGCAACCTGCTGACTTACAAAAATGCGACATAGCCTATGTCACCCCCCGGACTCCCAAAATTATTCCTCTAAAATTTGGTGTCAATCGGACCAGTGGTTTTCACGTGAATCCTGGACAAACAAACAAACAAACAAACAAATAAACAAATAAACAAACAAATTTTCTTCTTTATATATTAGATAACAGTACATTTGGGGGCTTATCACTATCATTATTTATTACTATTTAAAAAAAAAAAATAAGTTCCAAGAGAAATTCAATGTTTTCAAGTTTTTTAAAGATAAAAGAAATATCTGTGATTATTACATTGTGTATAAAACAATATTTCTACAATTACATGACAAAAACTCTTAAGTTTTAATAAATAAGATATTAGATATCATCTATATACCATAATAGCCTATTTACAATGACACTCCCGTATCGCTCTTATGAGGGAGTCAAAGGAGGAGTGTCCACAATTAAATGTAGATGACAGCGTTTTTTGACATTGTTTTGTTTACAAATTTCATGAATTACAAAATATTTTCAATATGTTCTTATAACTGACAGATAAAGTTCTGAAAATTTCATTTAAGTATTAGAATAAATCGAATATTTGAACAGGGTAATTAACGGGTCTAGTATAGTGTTGATGTTAATGTTCTTTTTAAATTTAGCTAAATTATACATGTATACAATGTATATGTATCAACTTTCGGGAACACATTTGGTGAAATATTGTTCCATAAACGTGATGACGAATTTCCAAAAACTGTGTTGCGTGGATCTGGGTGGATCAACTGTGTAGAAATGACATATGTTGCCTTCGTTGTTTTCCGTTTGAAAATCTTGAGTGGAGCATTATTTGTTTAGTTTCTTTAGAATTTCTTTGGTTTTGATATTGAATTTTGCATCACATTTATTTTCACATACACAAAATTTGTCCGATGATTTTAACTAATAAAATTACTGAATTAACTTAATAAAATTACTGAAATTACAAATTTACTTATAAATTAGTAATAGTATAGAACTAAACCTATTAGCATATGATCGTAATTTTATTGCAAAACTCAATATGATATGTAATAATAAATATGATTTAATAAATAAAAAAAAAATTCAAATTTAAATGTATTATAGAAATACGATTATTGAATAAATCCTTTGGAAAATACGTATATAAAAGATTCAGGAGCAATTTAGAAATATTTTGAATCAAATATTTTGTATTTAAACGTTGCATATATTTAGGAGGTGCTAAATAAGAAATACTTTTTATTTTAAATTTTTTGATAATATTTTCTAATATGTCTCCTAAATATAAAACATTATGTTTTAATATTGGCTTATAAAATTAAATACCTTCATATTATAATTTAATACATTTTATATTTTTATATATTCTATTGAGTGAAGTAATAAATTAAAACTATATTTTTATTCAAAAATGTCTTAATTTTTGAGAAAAATATTTTAAGCAAACATTTGAAATGCAAATAATATATTGTTTAAAAATTTAAAACAATGGTATTGGAAAAAAATATATAAATATATATTTATACCCGTGCATATATATATGACATCGGGTATATTAGATTTGCTCCTCCGTTTGTAACGCATCGATCTAGACGAGCTAGATATAGTGTCAAGGGTACGTATCGGCTCAGAATCGAAAAATTAGTCGATCTAGCTATGTGTGTCTGTCCGTCCGTCCGTCCGTCCGTCCGTCCGTCTGTGTGTCAGCACGATAACTCAAAAACTAAAAGAGCTACAGTTTTGAAATTTTCACAAAATCTTTTTCAATCAATTTCTAGGTTCCCTATTTTTTTTGGTTAAGATCGGACCAAAACTTCGGGTAGCTCTCGAACAGCTAACTTTTTTAACTCCAATATTTTCATACAAAAATTTGAAATATAGCTATGCACCTTGTAACATGAAATTATATGAATTTTGTTTGTTTTTGTTTTTTGTTTTTTTGTTTGTTTATTTTTTTTTTGTATTTTTATACCCGTGCATATATATATGACATCGGGTATATTAGATTTGCTCCTCCGTTTGTAACGCATCGATCTAGACGAGCTAGATATAGTGTCAAGGGTACGTATCGGCTCAGAATCGAAAAATTAGTCGATCTAGCTATGTGTGTCTGTCCGTCCGTCCGTCCGTCCGTCCGTCCGTCCGTCCGTCTGTGTGTCAGCACGATAACTCAAAAACTAAAAGAGCTACAGTTTTGAAATTTTCACAAAATCTTTTTCAATCAATTTCTAGGTTCCCTATTTTTTTTGGTTAAGATCGGACCAAAACTTCGGGTAGCTCTCGAACAGCTAACTTTTTTAACTCCAATATTTTCATACAAAAATTTGAAATATAGCTATGCACCTTGTAACATGAAATTAAATGAATTTTGTTTGTTTTTGTTTTTTGTTTTTTTGTTTGTTTATTTTTTTTTTGTATTTTTTTTTGTACGATTACGAGTTAGAATTTCATATAATTTAAATGATGCGTAGTTTATTTAAGATAAGCAAAAAAGAAGACAAAGATTTTTTTTAAGTAAATGGCTTCATAAATAATTTATATATGTATATTCATATAATATGTATATGTGTAATATTTTGAATGAATCATTTTATCAATATGATTAATGATGCTTACTTTGCTTAGGTTAAATATATTCGTGAATTAAAAATTAATTACAAGAGATAGAATTGAAAAATTAGAGCTAGAGTTTTGAAATTCACACAAAACATTTTTTGGACATTTTTAAGGTTCCCTATTCTTTTTGGTTAAGACCAGACCAAGGTTTCGGGGAGCTGTCACACAACTTATTTAAACCAATATAAATTTCTTCAAAAGTAATTATACTAGAAAGACGAAAATTACACACGGTTAGTTTTATAATGAATCAAGCACTTATATGAAGTTTCAAAATTTTACGGCTTCATTTGCGGGAGGCTGCCATACAACTTCTTTGCACCAATATGAATTTCTTGGAAACTGAGTATACTACGAGGATGAAAATTACACACTGTTAGTTATATAATGAATCGAGCACTAATATGGAGTTTCAAAATGTTGCGACCCCATTTTTGGGCAGCTGCCATACAAAGTTGTCAATTCGATAACTGTGAATATAATGAAGCTACGAGGTTAAAATTAAAACTGGGCAGGTAAAGTAATAGGGCAAGTTAGTTGGCAAAGTTGGACATCGCTCGGGCCAACTTTTGGGGTGGGCTATTTTTTTTTTATGGTTATTTTTTTTTATAGTTTTTTTTTTTTGTTTTTAAGCAAAAATTATGGTATAATGAATTAAAAATTTAATTTTTTTTTTTTTTATTTAATTTTTTTTAAGCAAAAATTATGGGATAATAAGCTAAATTTTTTTAACTATTTTACTTTCTTATATTTTTTTTGTAATATTTATAATAGCATGTGGAAAATAAATAACGGTTAGTGGGTAAGCACGGGTATCTAAAAGTTGACAAGGGCAACTATAATCTTCCTCGTTTTTTTTAATTTTGAGTTATTTTTATCGATTTATTATTATTAACATAATTTATAGATAATTTCAATAAATTTTTTAATAAAAGATTTTTATTTAATATAACATGATTTTTACAGTTTTTTTCAATCCAAAATCATTTTCAAATTGCAATGATAACAAAAGACGTTTGATATAAAAAAAGAAACAAATTTTAATAATAAATAATAACGTACGAACTTGTTAACTGCAAATATTAAAAATGTTTTTGAACAGTATTAAAAATACTTTTAACAATAGATGTTAGTTATTGGATTTTAATTCAATATGTCTTTCAATGTTATTTCATTCAGTTATTGTGTTTTGTATCACTGCCATTATATCACTGAAATTACAAATCTATATGATTAGAAACCTCCGCGGCTTTTCTTTTTAAGTTCTATTATTTAAATACAAAAGTTTTTAGTATTTCTATAATACATTATAAATTTGTTGAAAAAATGCAAAAGGGGAAGTTAAAAAATTACGACCGAAGAATATTTAAGATCGATGGAAACTTATTGCAGTTTTGAATCAATGGATATCGGATATCAATGGAAACTTATTGGAGTATTGAATCAAATAATCGAAAGTAAATCTAAAGTAAAAATACCTCGACTAATCGAGTACTAAAACTGATAAAGTATCTGAATGTCATAGACAAAATACTGGTATTTGTAAAAATAAATAATTTTAGTGAAATTAAAAGGAAACTATTCGTTTTTATTTTTTTCATATACATTTCACTCAAACGCTCAATATTATAATTAGTACTCAAGTAATTTAATTTTGAACGATTATCTGTCATTGCAATGTACAGTTAATTGCTTTAAAAATAATAATTTTATTTTAACTTTTAGTCTTGTCATTTTATGTATTTATAAACTGTTAAAAAAAAATTTTATTAAACTGCTCCCACTGTACAGTAAAACTGTCAAATAATTATTTTTCAATCAAATTGACAGCTGTCAACTAACTTACTAAAGGGTTTTAACATGATTAATGATTGGTTCGTTCCAAAATAAAGTTCTTTATTTTATTTTTTAAAAAAAAATTATTTTAATAAATAAATTTGGTAAATAAAACACAGTTTAAAATGCAAAATTTTAAAAAACCATAAATATCGATATTTACCAATAGAAATAAACAAACTAAAGAGTAATTTAATGAATATTTTCAAGATCATAAAATTATGAAATCTAAAAGAATTGAATAATTTATATAACATTTTTTCACACCTTGTAAAGTTAAAAACTGATAAAATTGCAAAATATTTGCCGAAAAATGTAATTTTCCATGTTTTTTATATTTTTTTTCTATATAAAGTATTTGCATTGAACTAATGTCAAACTATTGTCATAATTTATTGGTAATTTGATGATTCTGTGGTGTTTCTACTTCAAATACCAAAAATTTTTAGTTTATTCAAAACTGTTTTACAATATGAAAAAAAAAACAAAAGTTTATACTTAAAAAATCTTAATATATTATTTTTTATCTTTATTTTAATGGTTATTGATTACTCTACTTTGTATTTAAATTCATAAACAGTTGTGAGATGATCAATATATGATATATGAAATTAATATAATAAAATTTTATTTGAATAAATTCGATTAACTTACAAATTTAAAATTTTATTGTGATATTTTTTTTATTATATAGTTTTTTTTTTTTACTATAAAATCATTTTGGTATTAACTAATAATAATATTAAATTTTGATGGTATTATGTATCTCGCGTAACGATTTTGGTAATTTTGTATAAGAAATTATATGTCACTGTATTTTGTGCATGCATTGCATTTGTTCAGAATTCTTATAAGTGAGAATAAGTGAGGTTTTTAATTTGAGGTTTAGTAACAGATATTATATAGTTAATATATAAAAAGTTTAATCGAAATACCCAATATCAAAGATAATACTGGTTAAATAAATGAATTTTTGCAAATGAAATACAGTATTCTTATGATAACCCATGCATGATCATCAAATAATGTTTGTTCACTGAAGCAAGATTTTAAATTTTCTTAAAAAATTAAAGCTCAGCAGCTCTTAATTTTTTACGATGTGTCAACAGGATATTCAGTTCTCTAACTTTTTTTCATAACCATGGTAACGTAATCCCCCCTGCACTAAGCCATTTTTTAAATGATGTGATAATATGTGATGTAATAATATTGCATAACTTTAGGGAGAAATGGTTTAATTTGAAAAGAAACTGTTTAAATGATTATTCATTAGTGTATGAGAATGTCTATAAACTCTTCAAAAAAGAGAACATGAGCTGTATTACATTTCTATACAAATACTGTATTGCTATTTAAGATTTTTCACGGCTTATTTGAATCTCTTAACAAAGCATTTGATAATTTTCATTTCTTAATTACACAACATTGCTTAAAATTAATAATGTATAAAGCATAAATTATGCTGGCCACTCGCTATTTAAATCCAGTCTTCCTAATAATTAAGTTCAAGCTTTTTATGATCATATAAAAACTAATTCCGTTTATTACCATTTTGACTAGGTAACATTGTATTCAATTGATGGCAAATAGCGGTTGGTGTTTAGCAAGGAGCTAAAAATTTGATAAAATTTGATATTCGGAATCAATTTAAAATATCTTATAGATGGAAATATCTATTATTTTTTAAAATTTAACGTTTTTATTTTACCATATGATTAGTTTGTCTGTAGAATTACAAAATTATGTTTTGTCTATTGGAAGACTAGTAGTCAACAAATTATTAGACAAAATTTAACAAAAAAAAAAGATGTCTTACTGCTTTTTAACTATGACAATGTGGGCTCGCTCGAAGATAATTAAATTTATATTATTTTTGTTTCTTTATTTTTTAATTAATATTGCTTTTAAAAGAAAAATGTTTATATTAATATAATAAAACATAAAATAATGGTACTATTTTTAAATAAAAATTTTTATAAATTAAGATACTACTATATGGCTACTACTTACACTTAGAAAAAATTTATATGATTATTTTTCATTTTGGAATCTCAAATTTTGTTTAAATTTTTCTTAAAATTGAAATGGTATAATATTGAATATGAAGAGGTACGTCTTATATTTAGCCATTAAGCTTCGTTACTGCTTGTTTCCAATTATTTTTAGTATTTCCCGTACTTTTATATTATTTCTAGTTATTTCATGAGTATTTGCATATTTAGCTAATTTGCTAGTAAATTTAGTTATTAATTTGATCTTTTCGTATAATCTTTTTTAAAGTATCATAATAGCTTTATCCAGGAATCGAAAAGTTACGTCTTATATAAGACTAAAAAAAATTCTAAAAATAATTAAACTCTTCTTTAAAATAGACTTTTTCTCTATTTAAGTTAAATTGAATGTCGACATAAATGAAAAGTGGCTTTAAGCACATGGTTTTTAAAATAAAGCTGGAAATAGAGTCTAAATATTCTAATACTAATAATTTATAAAATTTAATTTGATCTACAAAAAATGAATTTCATCGTGAAAGGGATAAAACATACATACAGTGTGAAACATACATACAAACAAATGAAGTCGGCCTATGAAATTTAAATATTGAAACTCAAATTTTGGAAATATTTTTAAAGTTAAGCGAAAGTTACCAATGAAGATAACTAACGCCCTGACACTTCTCAAATCTGTTTAATACTATTATTTTTTATCATACGTAATGAGAGGTAAAATTCATAGAAAATTTTTCTTAGTATATTTAACATCTTAAATTCTTACACAAAAAATAAAAAACTTAAATTTCAAGGCTAATTTAACTTGGAAATGCAAAACAATTTTTGGGCTTTTTTTTTTTTGCGAAAACTACGGAACTAGAGAACTTAAATACTTGTTATATTATAAGAAATGATAATTTTAATAAAGAATTTTAAAATATTAATTTACGTTTTCGATATAAATAGAAATTAGATAAAGATTTAAGTTTCAGTTTTGAAATAAATCTTTTAACAAAAAGAAGTTTTTTAAGATGAAGGTAAGACAAAAATCTATTAATTTTTTTTAATTATAATTAAAATAATCAATTTTCAAATTATATTTAGATTTTCGTTTGTGTATTGTTAACATTAACAGCAGTTAATGCTGGTTTCCTAGGATTGGGTGGCGGCGGTGGAGGAGGTGGAGGTTATGGAGGTGGTGGTCACGGTGGTGGAGGTTTTGGAGGCGGTGGTCATGGAGGTGGAAGTTATGGAGGCGGTGGCCACGGTGGTGGAGGTTATGGAGGCGGTAGTCATGGTGGTGGAGGTTATGGAGGCGGAGGCCATGGTGGTGGTGATTATGCAAGTGCTGGTGGCCATGGAGGTGGTTTCGCTTCTGGAGGCCACGGTGATGGTGGCGGTGTTGATATTGTTCCGATTATTGCTGCCTTATATTCTACTGGCGGAGGTCATGGTGGTGGTGGACATGGTGGAGGTGGAGGCGGAGGTTTTGCAGGCGGACATGGTGGAGGCGGCGGAGGCTTTGCTGGTGGTCACGGTGGTGGTGGCGGGGGAGGCCATGGTCATGGTGGTGGTTTAGATATTGGACTTTTGGCTGCTATTGCATCCGTTAGTGGTGGTCATGGTGGTGGTCATGGTGGTGGTCATGGTGGTGGCGGTGGAGGTGGTGGCCACGGAGGCGGTAGTTATGGAGGTGGTTATTCTGCCGGTGCTAGCTCTTCTTCTTATGGCGGAAGTAGTGGTGGATGGGGCAAAAAATAAGTATTATCGGGATAAGATTTAATTTTAAGCGGATATGGATTTAATTATTATAGAAAAATTGTTGTATAAATGTTAACTTTTTAAAATTAAAAAACAAAAAAAAAATACCAAATATAGAAAATTTTTAAAAAAAATTTAAATAGGTTGTTTTTTTTTTAAACGACTATTTAATAGTCATATAATTAAATTTTTATTATATTATATTTTACCAGTTCTACAACAAAACATGAAATAATTTTAAAATTCAAATTAATTTAAAATGGAACTACTTAATAATAGTTTAAATATTAATTAATTAATTTAAGCATTTGAGAAATTCATCGTTTTCCGTGTTTGTTTAAAAACAACAAATGTACCTAATACTGTTTTACTTATTTTAAAAATATTTTAAATCAATTTAAATTATTTAGTATATATTGCATAACGAAAGGCGATTTCACAAAATGGTTTTTAAAATTTTATCGAGACTCGAATTCATGTTTTAAAATATTGCATAAATATAGGAATATGCCTAAAATTTTTTTTCGTAGTTGATAAAAATATTTGTTTAAAATTTAAACTACTTCTGCAATCTGATAAGTAAAGTTTTGTGACTCTTTATAGGCTAATTTAAATTAAAATTTTTTAAAAAGTTGAATAAAATTTTAAATAAAAAAAAAATAAAACCGTATGAGGTGAATATTTTCAATTTGCAAATTTTCTTTTTAGTTTTAATAGTGTGGTGAATGTGTGTATTCAGCTTGAGAGAGTACACTGACAACGGTTTAGTTTATTTTATATAAATTTATTTATTTATATATACAATATACATATATTGTGAAAAGTATTGTATCTGGAAGCTAAAAATTAAAACGTACTTTACTTAAGGTTTAAGAAACGTTTCCAAAATTTTCAAAAGTACAACAAAGTTATAAAAATTTTTAGGACTCTTTCGAACCTTTTGGAAGTTGATGCCAGCCATATTCCAATATTATATTAAAACTAGTCAAGTCAGAAATATCTATTGCAATATTAAGAATTTATTAACATTATTTAGCTAAGAAACGTGAATTAAGGGTTTTATTATTTTTTTATAAATAGAACTCCCGATTTTAATTTTAAAGTTTTTATTTAAACTTTTTTTTTAAATTTTATTGTTATCCGTTTGCATTTGGTCTTAAGACTCATTTTACATTTTCTTCAATTTCTAAATGTTACAATGTCTTTTTTTCTTTTACAAAAACAATTTGTTTATCTTAACACTAATTATAATTTATTAATTTAAAATATCTTTCGAAACAAAGTTCAGTATCGAATTACAAAAGAAATTTACTTAATTTACTTATTACAAAATTAATGTATTAGCTAACAAATGTTCGTACTGAATTTTGTACAAAATTATTTCACCATATGTTTGGTTTCGTATTACTATTAAATTATTTCGAATGCAATTTACACATTTAAATTTAGTTCAAGTGCAATTGACCATCATTGTGCTGCGTTTTGTATTTGATACTTATTTTTGTTATTGTATCGTTTAAATAAAAATTAAAAGTGGTTCAAATGCAAATTGACCGTAATTATGCTTAGTAAATGTAGCTAATTACATTTTTGTATGAAAACGAAAAGAATAAATGTGAAATCATTATTTATTTGTTATTGTTATATATATTAATTTTAAATTCCATAAAAATGAAATTAAGTTTTATCTTTTATTGGAGGTTCATTAGGTACTATCTTGGTTGGGGTTACCAACTCTGACGTAACTCGTGCTACAAATTTTTAAATATTTTACATTAACTGGTAGAACTTTAATGAAATCGAGTCTCAAAATACTCATAGTAAAATATTTTAACGGAAGGACGAATACTCTACGACACTACCATATGGACAAAATAAAACTAAAAGGAACTCTTTAAAATTTTACTTATAAACATTTGTAGGCCTTTTAATTTCAAAAAAATATTTTAATATTTTAATAAAATATATGATTATTTTAAGTGACAAAAAAAATTAAAATATGATCAAGTTTTATACAATTAAAGAAATTTAAAAAAAAAATTTGGAGTTTCCTTTTTTTATATTAGAAAGTTTTATAACATCTGCTTTTTTGGCAAAATATATATACAATACTTTAATTATTTAAGTGGCTTTTTATCAAATTTAAGTTTATATTACTTTAATAAAAATAAAACTTTCTTTTAAACACATATAAGTGTTGTCTTGTGCTTCATACTAAACGAATGTTTAGCTGATATTATTAATTAAAAAACTCTTTAAGAAATATATAATGAAGATGGTTTTACTTTTTTAAAAAAATTGGTAAATGATCCGGAGTGTGATTGAGTGCGAAAAGAGTACTTGAAACATATGATGATTTGATAAAAAAATTTAGATGAGATTAATAACATTGTTTTAGATTAGATAATTTTGCAAACTTTTTATTAACCTTCTTAAAAAATTATGAAAAAATATTAGAGAATATAATGCGCATTTGTATTCTGGCCGAAGAGAATAAGAAATGCAGACATGTGGCCACTTACAAAGATTTAATACTAAAGCAAATTAACAGTGTATGGCCAATTCACCTCTCTTCCCTTTTAAGAAAGTATGAAAAATTGATAACAATAATAGCACTTATCTGGAATCCTCTAGGCGGATCTAGGTCAAGAGGTAAACCACGAATAACATGGAAAGAGAACGGTGCTAAATGAACTAAGGAAACACGAAATATTCTGCAACGAAGCAGTAGAAAATCCATGAATAGAAATGAACGGTAAATTCAAGTTGATGCGCTATGTTCACAAGTGGGTAGTTTCAAACTCATGTATTTCTCCGTTCTTCCTTTTTATACAGTCTATTCTTGGTATATAATTCTTACTACAGATTATAAAGTTTGATTGTAAAGATATTGATTTTCCAACATAAGTAATTTTAAACAATTTGAAAAAATTAAAATTATAAATTCTCTTTGTCTAGATTGCAATTCAATTTGTGAGCTTTGTTATAATACACTTCTCAAGTTTCTTAATTGTATGATAAAAATGATATAATTAAATTATATTGAAAATTTCTTCATTGTTCTCTTATATAAAGAAGCTTGGAGCATACGTAAAATCATATAAGACTTGAATTTAATTTTAAAAACCATATTTTGTATTGACCCCTTAATTATCCGACATTCACTTTAGCTATTCATTCTCCTTTACATCTTATACAAGAATTTTTACAACAATACACTACTTTTTTTTATTGTACACTAAGGCCACAAGTTTCGTAATTCTTGCACAACCCAAAATCACACAAGCCGTGATGGTAAACACTAGTTGTGGAATATTCTATTAATAGGTAAAACATTCGATTGAAAGATCGATGAATTAAACCTTAATTTAATATATAGTACCAATTAGATTGTTTCAATCAACTGTATTCAACATTTGATACATTTATACTAGGATGTAAAATAACGTTTAAGAACTCCTTTTTCCCATAAGACATTTCAAACAGATCGAAACCATAGTGCAAAAAAATGTAAACCATTTCTTTTTTTTATTTAATTCGTTGCTTTACAGCTTATAATAAAAAAAACGATCGAAGTTTTAACTAAAATATGTCAATATACTATCCACCATGTCTCTAGTAAATTTTCTTCAGATTAACATAAATACCTAATTGGAAACACTCTGTAAAATCTTTCCATTTTAATTATTATTAACGCTTATAATTTAATTATCTATAAAAATGACTTAATCCAAAAATTTGCCTATTAAATGCTACTTAAATAACGGTAGAAAAAAAAACTAAGCCATAAAGTTTGCTAAATTGTTAAAGTAAAATTAATGTAATTCGCGCAGACCCAATTTTTTGTTGTTAATGATTAAGATAAAAAAAAAAATCTAATATTAGATATAAGATAATTATTTATTCAAAATTTAGTATTAATTTTAATTAAAAAAAATAAATCACCAAATTTTTATAATAATTGATTGCACAAAATTAATTTAAAACTATTTTAATCGATTTTGTGCAAAAAAAAAAACCAATTTGTAAGCAATTATGAAGAAATTTGATTAATTTTAATAGTGGAACTAATTTATGTAGACCCATTAAATCACATAAAAACTTTTATTTACTGAGACAATTTTTATTAATACCAAAGAGGATTGGAAGTCCTTCAAATGATTATAATTATTTAATATTGTCATACTGAATAACTTAAAAGTCAAAGTTGCATTACGCTTCTGGCTTGTTATTCGGATTAACTTTTAACTAAATACCTAGGTAAAACTATTTATTTAAATTTTAGATTTGATATAATATCCAGCAATCCTCATTCAGTGCAAATTACTTTATTATTAATTAAAAATAGAATAATATATAATTTTACAATTTAAAGCAACTTAATTTAAGAGCTTAAAGGACAGATTGAAAAAAGTCATTACTTCATTTTGCTGAACTATCAAGGAATATTTTTCCAAAAATCATCTATTTGAATTAAGCGATTTCTTTTTTAGGTGATTAAATACACTTATTTCATGATAGGATGTTATATCCGGTTCTATAAAAATTTATCGGTGAATTACCTAATTATACATCCTAAGCCCTTAATGTATTTTTTATGTAAAAATTTTAATCCTCCTATTTTTCAAGTTCATGGACATTTTACATTAAGCTTTTTCTGCAATAGCGGTTGGTTTTGGGGTGGACACAGCATATTTTTATACCTGTGCATACATATATGACATCAGGTATCTTAAAATTGCTCCTCCGTTTGTAACGCATCGATCTAGACGAGCTAGATGAAGTGTCAAGGGTATGTATTGGATCAGCATCGAAAAGTAAATCAATCTAGCTATGTGTGTCTTACGGCTCCATTTTCGGGCAGCTGCCATATAAAGTTTTCAATTCAATAACTATGAATCTAATGAAGCTACGAGGTTAAAATTAAAACTGGGCAGGAATAGGGCAAAAGTAATAGATAAGTTACTTGGCAAATTTGGACATCACTCGGACTAGCTTTTAGGGTGGGGGAATTTTTTTTTAAGCAAAAATTATGGGATGATGAGTTAAATTTTTTTTAACTATTTTACTTTTTTAAATTTTTTTTGTAATATACATATATAATAGCTTAAGGGAAATAAATAACGATTTATTTTATTGTATACATCATAGTTGAAATGCACGGGTATCTAAAAGTTGACAAGGGCAACTATAATCTTCTTCGTTTTATATGAATATAACTCTATATTAAATGCGAGATGACTTAAATTTTTGCATAATTTTGGAGTTATATAACCAAAGTTTCAGAAAGTTCGGTAAGTCTAATGCAGTGGCTTTGAGTTGCTGTCATACAACTTCTTTTTTATTATGAACATAACTGAATATATAATCAAGCGATGAGTAATGAGTATCTAACATTTTGCAAAAGCAGTTAAGTTTAGTGGCCAACGTCTGTCCAAATTATAGTTGGTCTAGTGCGAGAGGCTTAAAATGCTGCCATACAACATATATTTTCTTTTGTATATAGCCTAAAAGTCTGATAAGTTATGTATTCGAAATATTGTCCAAAGTAATTAATCGGATTATGTAACTTTGATATTCCGTTTGTACAAGTATTCTACTTGACACAGTCTCAGTCTACAGTCTTCCTTCCTCCTTTTTTAAATAAATCAGAAGTATTTTATAGAAAAAGTGAACTAAGGATGATTATTCTAAAATTTAATAACATTTGTGCTCTTCATAGTATTATCCGGCTTATATTGTTTGACCCTTTTCATTTCCAAATGGCTTTCAAATTATTAAATTTAATTAAATCCTTTTTAATTATTTTAAAACAAGATATATAATAAAGCAAAAAACTATTTTTTTTTATATTATAAAAAATCAACTTAAATCAATTATTTATACCCTTTTTTGATTGTTCATGAAGAATTGCTTAAAAAGTAAAAATTAAAACTGATATAAAATATCTTGTAACATAAAAAAATATAAAACAAAAACCCACCAGTTCAAGGTTAAAAATTGAAGCAAAAAAAAAAGCTATCTAATATCTATGAAAGTTAACTATCGCAGCTCAAGAGATATTAAATGACACTTAAATAAAATTTTCAATTTTTATTATCATTATATTTCATTTAATTTATGCTTTTTTCCATTTTTTGTGAAGTGAGGGCTTAAAGCCATTTTACTAATCCAATTAATTTCATCTTAAAATAAATTTAATAGTGTATCAGATTGCAAATTCATCTTTAATTATTCAAATCAATTTTTTTTTTTACCTTTTCTCAATTATATTTCAATATATTGGTTACACGCTATAGAAATTTAAATTTACCATAGGCGTTCAAAATGATAACCTTTCATAGGAAATAGTTTTTCTTAATTTTGACCTAAATTAGTTTTATTTTGATTTGTTTTTTTGTTACATTTAAAATTGTAAGTATTTATTTTCATTTCAATTTTTTTTTAAATATGTAGATATATTTAATATTTACATATTCGTGTAATATAATAAATTATAATTTTCTAAATGAAATATGAATAAAATTATAATTAAATTAAACCTTAAATGTATGTAAACAAATTTTAATATCTTTTAATTAGAAATTATCACATCACAAGATGACAGCTAAAAATAAATTTAAATAAAACAAAAAAAAGATTAAAGAAATTATCTCAATTAAGTTGATACAGTCAACTTTAGGTTGTTGTTTTGCTTTACTTTTTTACGAAATTGAAACCAATATAGAAAAATGTGTTGACTCCTAGGTCGAAAATCTAGATTGCCAATAGAGTATAAAATTTTGTTATATAACCAAATAATTAAGCTTGTGTGGTTGTACGGCATACAGTTTTGGGACTGAGCCAAACTAACACATGTTCAGAGAATTCATACATTTTAAGCAAAGTGTTACGTAACATGGTGAAGCCTGCCTGGGACATACGAAATTCCGACTTACATATAGGGATCTAGAGATTCCTAATGTTAGCGATGGAATTAAAAAATATGCAACAAAACATAAGACCGGCATAGAAGGTCACATAAACATAGAAGTGTCAAAACTCCTACTATTCTTTCATGTCAATAGAAGGTTTTAAGGAAATGTTATTTGATGGCTTAAAATATTTTCATTTATTCATTGCCATACAAAGGGATTTTTTTTTTACATAATTTAAACCGGAGCTTACAAAATTGCTAGCTCAGATTTAAGCTATAATTAAACTGTTATCAAATTACTGAATTAAAATCACCAAATAAAAAGACGAATTATGTAGGTAACATTTAGATTAAAGATTCTACCTATAACTGACTTACAACTACTTTATAAAATTTTTTTTTAAGCGCTAACTGTTCAACTGTTAGGCTAATAAGCCTGTCTATACGATAGGTACAGGTTGGAACAGGGGGTCATTTTATATTCGTGTTGTTAGAATTGGTCTTAATAAATTCCACGGACAATTTAGGGCTGTAGACAATTTACTAGGCCTTATAACATGTAGAAACGTCTTAGATTTTCTAGATACAATTCTATTTTTTGTTTATATTGTAATTTTTTGTATTTGAGTTATATGGTATTTATATCTGCGAGTTGTATTATTCAATTAATTTTGCATTTGTTTATATTGTTCTATTAATGTATTTTTTATTAAAGGTATATAATTATTAATTATTGATTATGCCATTAATTTGAACCAAATGGCGAAGGTAGCTGAGTCGAGTCAAAAACCAGAAAAGTTTTCAAGGATTCAATCCATGATTTTTTAATTTTTATTTAATTCAAAAAATCGAATTATAATATATTACGGATGGAAATTTTCTGAAATAATACCCAGTCATGAATGTGACCCTAAGGTATCATATGTATTACATTCATTAAAATTTTAATTCATACAAAATAAACATATTTAAATTTATTATTGTAGTTATAATCTTCATAATACCGAGAGGGGATCTGGAGAAAAAAGTCACATACACTAATATTTATTATATTATAAAAAAAAAACTTAAAATAAAATAAAACAATATTAGAGCTCTCAAAAAATCGTGTTGTTATAGAAAATTAGCAAAATAAGAGTAAAAGATATATTTTTTTAACATACATATTATCTAATCAACTATAAGTTACTTTTTAACAAAGTTTGTATGAACCACTTTAAAATGATAAAAATAAAAAACAAAAATAAAAATTAATTATAAAAAAAACACTCACAATCACGAGTTCATTCATAAATGTATACAATCCTACATCATCAAATTAAAATATTTACCTCTTATAAATTTTATTAGAGTTTATAGTTTTATTATTTTAACATCATTTTATTACCATCTAGCTAAAAACCAAAAAAATCAATTAGAGTAGAACATAAAAACAAAATTTTTAAGAATTTAATTTACAATCAAAATCTACAATTTATAACGATACATCCGGAAACTCTGAGATGAAATGGTTAATCATATGGATTAATAATTGAGAAAGTGTGTATCGGTTCAAGGAATTTTCGAAGCAAAAGGGATTTCGTAAGAGGGACGTTTCAACGTCCTTGCATATCGAGACGAAATTTAGCTGACCTCTCCTTCTATTCTTGAGGCACTTCTGGCCTTTGATTAATAATTGGGATCCTCAATTTTTAACAAAAATAAAGAATAAATATTAGAGCATTATTGCTTATGCAAATGAGAGTGGAGTTTTATATACCCTTTCCAAGTACTTGTTTAACTATAGTAAATAAAGCTGTCTATTGGATTGTAAATTATTTAAAATTAATTAAAAACTTCGAAACATTCGAGTACTCTAAAATATATATTTGGAAACAGACATCTGGGATAAGTCAACGACCTTAGCTTCTGTCAAACTGAGATAGATTTAATAAAAAAAGGACGAAGTTCTTTTAAATGCCTAATTGTTGGTTACTACGGGCGTAGTGGTAAAGAAGCCGCTTTTCATGTGGAAGGTTTCGCGGTCAAACCCCGGTCAGATCATATTTAATAAACAAAAACCTATAGTAAAATTGCGTAATTATATCGTAATATAAAATAAGATTTAATAAAAACTATATTAATAACAACTTTTTTGTAAAATTTGTGTATTCATAATCTTATATAATAGCTACAGCAGAGTAATGAACGGCTTAGTGAATACAACGATTAAAAACACTAAAGCCCAGTCTAAATAGATTTGAAGGATGCCCTATACTCCTTAAAGGAGTGGAAAAGAATGAAAAAAAAAGTTGGTTACTACCAACTTTTTATTATGCTCTTAATGTTTCTCAATGTCAACTTTGAATTAATTAATTATATATAAAAACCAACAAGACATTGTCACCATGGGAGACTATTGAACAAGCTATTCATTAACTACTGTGTGTATTATCTATCTGCTGTGATAAAATAATTGATCTTCGAGGCTTTTGTTTTTCTTTTTATGTAATATTTGTATAATATTAATTTTACATTTATTTGTCAATTTTAAAAAATTTTCAAAAAATATGCATAATATTTTGATTTTGTCCATTTGTCTATGTTTACAAAACTACAACACCGTTTGGTACAGAGTAATAACACATAGACTCCGGATAGATATCGTAATAGGATGAAGTTTGTGGATAATTTCTTGTTATAGCTTCAACAATTACAGAGCTATGGTTTACAAAAGATCGAAAGGGTACATTTATGTATTTATAACAAATAATAAAACGAATTTTATGAAGTATATATATTTAGTGGGCCAAAAGGTGCAATTTTTAGGAAAACCTGCTGATTTTCTTGAGAATTGTGTTCGTTCCATATTCGGCAATTTTGCTTGTTTACGTACAGCCTTTTAACCAAAACTGAGCTTCTTCATTTCACTCTACCCGATTTTGTTGTGGCTGATCTAAAACGTCTTCCTTCCTATGAAGCTAGACTTCTTCTTGTTAATATGTACTCCCTTCAGTCACGCAGTGTGGTGGAGGATGTAATATTTGTTCCAAAATTATTCGCGGTGAAATTAATTCACCTATTCGTGAACAAATGAGGTTTAGGGAAAATTTGAATAATTTAAGATCGATCGAGCTTTTTAGCGTCTCAAACCATTTTACAGACTACGGTAAATTTGAGCCAATTTCGTGCATGTTAAGAGGGGCTAACTTAAGGTCTGAGCTTTTTTGATACTAACGTTAACAAATTAACCTTGAGAGTCAAACTTTACGTGAGCATAAGTAGTTCTCGTGAATTTTACGACTGATCTAGCATTTGTAATTATTTAACTTGCATGTTTGTAATGCTTGACTTAGTGGTGTTGGCATGGTAAAGACACATTTGTTTTCTTTTTGTTAACATATATAATTTTTGGACTTGTTAAAATATTTGGTTATTAATATTATTAATTTTATTTTTTAGTTTTTATATAGTAGAATTTTTTTTTTTTTTTTCTACTCCCTTTGGGAGCATAGGGCTTCCACAAAGCCTTTCCATCTGTTTCTATTTAGTAGAATATAATAGAATAGCATCATTTTATTAACACACTAACCCTTGTAAATGCTGATTGTTCTTTTTATTGTGATTGTTCACTAAGTGAGGAACATTTACTGATGCTTGAAGCTGTACTAGGACCTTGTCACCAAACAAACGAAGCTTATTATGGTGAAGTGACTTTAGTTCTTGAAACAGTTGAATCTTGTATGGGTGTATACCAAATTTTCCACATATAGTGGCTACACACAGTCCACCTTGTAGTAAACGTAGACAAATAAACAAATTTGGAACTTTATCAACACTGGCTCTTATATCACCGATATTTTCTTCCAAATATATTGTTTGTTTTATTGTTGTTGCATCGAGAAGAGAATGTGTTGTCCGTAGCGAGAAGAGAATGTGTTGTCCGTAATCAATCGATAGTTCGACGAATAATCTGCTCTGATGTACTATTATGCAAACCATAAATTTCACGAAGTGGCTCTATATACAAGTTTGGGGAATAAAACACTGTACTTAGTATATCTTGACCCAAAACTTAATATGGAAAATTGTTAAATATTGCAAAAGCGCATTTTTAAAAACCCTTGATTTTTTTCCACATTCATTTTTAATATAAAATTTTGCAATTTATTATGAATACACACAATATTTAAAATTGAATTATTTTCATGTTTTATTTAAAAAATGATTAATATAATTAATAATTATTATTCATAATCATAAAAAACCAAATATACCTACAAAAAAAAAAAAGATTTATTTATACTCAATGTTTATTGTTTAATGATTGGAAAAATTTATACAGATATAATATTATTATGACATTTAATTTATTCAGCACTTGTTTACATATTCATATTTATTATTTTATAATCATTTCTTTGTCACAATCATTTTATTATTCATATACAATATATGTACTACTTTTTTTTTCATAGATAGGTATAGGTAGATATATTATATCTTTCTCTTTTTATTTTGCATATTTTCTTTCTATTTCTTTTGGTCAGATTTATGACTTGATCCGATGGATGATAATTGGTATCATCTTCTATAATTTTTTTGTTTTTTTTTTTACTTTTATGATATTGATAACTTTGATGATTATGTCATTTATGTTGATAATCATAATAATATTGATAATGATGATTATACTGATTTATCATTGATAAAGTATAATATTATGTTTTATTAAATTATGTTAAATTTTTTTCTTTTTATTTTATTGTTTATTTTTTTTTTACTAAAATTTAAAAATTTTGTTAGTTTTTTAAAAATGTCGTAATAAGTAATAAAAATTTTTTTTTTTTTTTTTTTTTATGTAGGAAAGTAAAAGAGGGAAAAAAAACTAAGATTATAAAAAAAAAAATTAATCAAGAAAACGAAAGTGATTAAATTATTTTTGTAAAACAAAAAAAAAAATACGGTTATTTTGATGTAGATTCAAATAACCTAAAGCAATAGTTTGGCAGTTGTATGGTATCTATCTAAATTATATATACATATATTCGTAGTAGGTTGTTGTAATGTTATATTTAATATAAATTTGATAGTTGCGATGATTGTATGTTTTATTGTGTTTCTTTGAATTTTTAACTTTTTTTTTTTTGACATATTTTTTGTTATATATTAATTTTTTTTTTTTTTTTGGGGAAATTGTATAACCTTAAAAATGGGGTATTAAATATTTCAATTTTAGTTTAATCTATGCAAATTTTCTACCTTCATAATTTGTTTTTTCCATTTTTTTGTATACATTTTCATTTTGTACTAAAGCCTACTTTACATTATGCTAATTAATGCTATAAATGCATTTAAAGTTAATTAATTAGTACAAAATGACAACATAAGTTTATTTTGAATTAAATATAAAACTTTGTATATATTCTCGCTCACGTTACTTTCACTCTCAAGTTGTCACATATGTATTTTTGTTTTTTAATTTGGATTTTGCATTTAGTAATCATTAATTTGAATTAAAAAAATTTGTTTTTGATGACATCCGAATTCCGAATTAATAAATTTTTTGTTTTATTTGTTTTAGGTCCTATTATGTAATTTGTTTTTATATTGTTTATATTAGTATTAATTGTATTTTAATGAAAACATTCCTTTTTTTATTAGTTTCACTAAATAACATTGAAAGTTGGATTAGAAATGAAGTTTTTTTGAACTTAATGTATTCAAATAAAATGTTCATAATGAGAATTTAAATTAATTTTCACTCTGTGTGTGTGTTTTTATTTAATTTTCTTGATTTGAAGGGTATTTTTTTTAAACGAAGATTCATTTATCTTGTAACACTGTAAATTAAAAATAAAATAAAAAAAAATTAATTTATAATTTTAAATAAGTTTTTCTTTAACTTATTGTATTTTATTTCAGAAATACATTGAGAAAATAAAAATTGATTTAAAATTTTTTTTTTTTTTCATTTATATAAAAAATTAAACACTTAAAATTAACAGTAACAAAAATCACTTGCACCTACTATAGGCGCCATTTTTTTTTTTCTCTCTTATATTATATAATCTATATATTATAAAATTAATTCATTTATTATATGTACTTAAAACAAATTAGATTATTGTCAGGATCAGCTGTTGCAGTACTTTTAAGTTAGGATCCTTTTTATTGGTTTTGATGTTGCAACTCTCATTTTTTTTTCCACTCACAAATAAATTATAATTCTGACATTAATCTAATAAATTTTAAATTATTCACTCTTGTGGCCATCAGAATTTTTTTTTTTTTTATACTTCTAACAAAACAAAAAGCAATCGCGAAACAAAAAATAAAATAAAATAATAATTAACAACAAAAACAAAAACAAAATAAAGAATTATTAAACAAATATGGCGATTATTTCTTTTTATATACCCTAATTACTCTAATTGATGGTGGTAAATATGTTTTGGAATTACCGTATCGACCTTGAGGTGTTTTTGCAGTTCTTTCGTGAATAATTCTAATTGTTTTAACATTACTATTAACAGCTTGTCCAGCAGCCGCATAAATTGTTTGCTTATCAATTAATGATCCTTTGGATGGTATTCCTTGGATAACTTGTTGTGGTGTTTGTAATTTTGATCTTTGTGGTCCAGGTGGTAATTGAACTATATTGTTTCTTGGTTTCTTTTCGTGAATAATTCTCAATACTTTGACATTATTTCGTGATTGTTGTTGCTGAGGTTGGAACGCATTATTTGATACAGGTGGTAAATATGCATTAGGATTTGGTTGATCAGCAATTACAGCAGATGGTTCAATTGCATTAGATGTTGGTGGTAAATATCCATTATTTGTTGATGGCTGAGATAATTCATTATGTGGTGGTAAATAACCAGGTGCTTGATATTGTCCATTATTTGATTGTTGTTGAGACAATGGTAATGATGATTGAATTTCTTGATGACCTGGTGTTGGAACATTTTCTGGTACTGGTGGTAAATAGCCTGGAGCTTGATAATACCTGTTATTTTGTGGTTCCCGAATTGCTGATGGTAATACTTCTTCATGTTGGCGTATTGGTGGTAAATAACCATTATTTGTTTCAATTTCTGGTGTTGAAAGAATTTCATTATGACTATGTGATTTGGGTAGTTCTGGTAAAGGTGGAAGTAACTGAAGAACATTCAAGGAGGATGGAGGGTTTTCAATCGGTGGTAAATATCCATTATTTTGTTCTTGTTGTTGATTAGGTACTGGTGGTAAATAACCATTATTTGTCTCCTGTCGGATTGGTTGTGATGATGCTATAGATGAATGTGAATTTATTCTCTGAGGTGGTAAGTAGCCATTATTTTGCTCTTGTTGTTGCGAAGATCCTGGACCTGATATTGGTGGTGGTGGTAAATATCCGTTGTTTGTTTCTTGTCGAATTGGTTGAGATGAAGCTATAGATGAATGGGAATTTATTCTTGGAGGTTCTTCATTTGGAGGAAGATAACCATTATTTTGTTGCGGTTCTGGTGCATTAATTGGTGGTAATGGGGGTAATAACTCATGTATAGTGGGGAAATTAGGTGCACTTGGTTGTGGTAAGGTTTCTGGTTGTGGTTGATGATATCCATCATCTGAAATGGCTTGTGATTTTAATTCTTCTCTAGTAGGTGGTAAATATCCATTATTAGTTTGTTGTTGTGCAATTGCTTCAATTGCAGCATCAATTTGAGATATTTGATTTTCAGGTGATGAATAACCATTATTACTGCTGGATATCACTTCGCTTCTAACAGCTGAATTATTATCTAAAACCCTTATAGTTTTAATTGTTTTAGATCCAGTTTGTCCAGGAGTGTTATTTGGTACAACTTCGTTATAAATTTGTACTGTTTTAATAGATCTTCCTTTACCATTACGATTTGATTCATCAATAATTCTGATGGTCTCTACTGGACCTGCTATTTCTCCGGTGTGAACATTTGATTGGATTTGTTGATGTTGGTTAGGTTGTTGTTCTATAAATTGTTGTTGTTCTATAATTTGTTGGTTTTGTTGCTCTATACCTTGTTGTTGTTGTTGCCCTATAGCTTGTTGTTGTTGTTGTTGTCCTATAATTTGTTGATGTTGTTGTTGTTGCCCTATAGCTTGTTGTTGTTGTTGTCCTATATTTTGTTGATGTTGTTGTTGTTGCTGCTCTACTATTTGTTCTTGTTGTTGCTGCTGCTCAATGATTTGTTGCTGCTGACGTTGTTCTTGTATTTGCTGTTGTTGTTGAACATTAAAGTCTTCATTGGTATTAAAACCTGCTGACTCAAGGGATGGCTCACTTAAAACATCAAAATTAAGATTATTGGAATGATGTTGAGCATTTGAGGCTACTTGTCCATCTTCAAATCTATGCTCTGGTGGACTGTAATCATAACCTTCTGAACCACCTTCTTCACTAATTTCATCTGGTCGATATACCGGTTGGAATTGATCATACGGCTGGGGATTCTCAGCTTCATTGAAAATTTGACGATTATCATCTTGTGGTTGAATTAAACCTTCTGGAATTCCAGATGGTGGAGGATCATAAGATGTTAATGGTCTTGGATTATTTAAATCTATAGAAATTGGTTGTTGATGTCGATAGGGTGTTCTATTAGGTGGATAGGACGTTATAGGTAAAACCGGTTGCGAAGATGCTATAGCCGATGTGGTTGGTTGTTCAAGACTGTAACCTTGTCTTTGAGATTGTTGTTGAACAGATATTTGAGCTGAAACTTGTTGATAACCATATCCTGATTCAGATTTCTGCGATGATTGATCTGGGAAAACAATTGTTTGCGGGCCGATTTGCTCATTACTTTGTTGGTATGAATATCCTGACTGAGGAGATATTGCTTCTGGTAATACTTGTTCATTTGTCTGATAGGAATATCCGGATTGTGATTGTGGCACCGATTTCTGTTGTTGAGAAATTACTTGCGGTTGAATTTCTTGTTGAGTTTGTTGGTAAGCATAGCCTGCTTGTTCCTGAACTTGTGATTGAGATGAAATCTGAGGAGCAATTTGTTCGTTTGTTTGTTGATAAGAATATCCAGATTGAAGATTTTGAGAAGGTATTTGAGCTAGCGGAACTATTTCTTCATGAGTGTATTGCTGCGATACATATTCTGGAGTATGTTGTTCCTGTTGTGCTGATGTTAGTGCTCCACTGGAAATTTCTCTCTGACTTGGTGGTAAATAACCAGGAGCTTCATAAGTTTGTTGTTGTTCAGCTTGAGGAGCAATTTGTTCCTGACCTGGTGGCAAATAGCCTGGTGCTTGATAGTCGTCTTGTGGCTGTGAAACAGCTTGTCCAGCAACTTGTTCATGTGATGGAGGTAAATATCCTGGGGCTTCGTAATTTTGGTTTTGAGCTCGCTGTGCTTGGTAAGATTGTTGATTTTGTTGAGTGAATACAGCTTCTGTTCGTTGCTGCTGATGTGATTGCTGTTGTGCTTGTGGAGGTAAATATCCAGGTGCACTATAATCGCGATTCTGTTGGATTACCGTACCAGCAACGTTTGAAAAACTTTGTTGATTTTGCGATGAAGTACCGTAGTTACGGTTTGGTGCATTTGAGGAATATCCTGAACTTTGTGGAGATTGTCGTTTTAGTTCAATTTGAGTTTGTTGTTGTTGCTGTTGAGGCTTTTGTTGAGGTTGAGAATAAGCAGGAGGTATTCCATATTTCTCATGAGGGGTACGTTTTTGTGCAGATGCTTGGAGTTGTGGCTGTCTATTTGATTGTTGAGAATCACGAGACTGTTGCTGACTTAACCGCGATTGCTGTTCTTGTTGTTGTCCAATTTGTTCCCGATTAACTGGACTACCGAAAGCATTACCGACAGGTATAAATCCACTTTGTAATGACTGAACATTTTGGCTTAGGGCATTAGCACTTTGTTGAACAATTGAATTTAATTTTGTTGAAATAGGCTTTAATTGAGTAATTCCTTGCCTTGCTGATTGTTCTGATGTTTGAGGTAAATCTCTAATTGCTGGTGGTAAATAAGCACTTTTTGATATTTCCCGTGATTTATGTATCGAATATGTTTCCGAATTCACTTGACCCGGTCCATGCCCGGAAACAGCTCTTTTAGCTGGACGTAATCCATTGTCTTTTTGTAATGCATGGCCACTTGTACAGTATATAACTGCAAAAATAAGTAACAATACCTAGACGCGAATTAAAAACAAAAAAAAAAACATTATTTCAATATTATTCACTAATAATCCACTTTTTGTTAAGATATTTATTGAATGTTGTTTTGTTAAGATTTTTTTGAATATTGTATTTTAAATTCAATTTCAATAATTAATCCACAATGTAATGACTAGTTTGTATTTCCAAATCATATAGTAATGAAAGATAAATCCAAAAGAAGAAAAATACTAAACAAACCTTCATAGTATGTCACGATACACGATCTAATCCGTACAAATGATAAAAGTAATCTGGTATAGTAACGATGGTATAACTCTTCTTTTATAGTTCGCTTATAAAAAAAATGTTGAAAATAGAAAAAATATATACAAAAAAAAAATACTTTTAAATCAATTCCAACACATAAGTGATAAATCTAATGATGAGCACCGGCCACTCTCATTATGTATAAATATCATCCATGTTAAAGTTTTGTTAAAAATATTTTCGTAAAAAAAACAAAAACAACAAAAAATTAAATAAAATGGAAATAAATAAAGTTTAGTTTTATGGTCAATTTTAAATAAACATAATGTGTATTATAAAATAGTTTTATTTGTATTAGGTGAGTGCGTATATACTCAAAATCGCGGTTGCAGCAATTTTTTATCAAGCGCCTTCTTGTCTTTGTGTTTGTTTTTTTATTTTTGTTTTTGATTTTTTTTTTTGTTTTGTTAATTTTGTCAAATTTTTTCAAGATTAAGTGAATTAAATTTTTCTTCTCTTTTAAAATCTGTATTAGTAAATATAGAACAAGTGTATTGAAATAACTCCATACAACATTATTTTATATTTTACAAAAGACAAAACGTTTAAGAATGTTTTTTTATGGAACTTAAGCCTACGAAGCTTAACCTTGGTTATTTGATTTGATATACTGTTACGATAACAAACTATGCTTTGACAGTTCTGATAGTTATAAATTGATCTTCAGTTCCACGAAACAATTTTCTAGATTAATTTTTTGAAAATAAAAATTATTGGGCTAACTTACAGGGTGTCGGCCGATTTGTTGAATAACCAAATGTCGAATGAAAAATGTTGAAAACCAAAATGATAAAAAGAATACTGAAATAAATACTGCAGGGATCCGGAATGAAACAATCTTGGAGTAAGTTTTAATTGTTCCTTTAACATTTCGTTCACCGTGGTTCAAATTTTGTTCCAAAGAACGAATTCAAAATTTAGAAAATTAAAGTTATTTTGCGAAACAATTACGATTCAATTTAAAGTCTAAAGTTTCAATATAATATTCGAAATAAAGTTTCAGCCTTTGTATAAATCGGAACAATTTGATTAAATAAACTCTGTCCCCGATTTTTCCGATTCTTCTAAAAATGAGGAAACTTAAATTTAACAGTTCCTAGAAAATAAGTCTGAAATTTTTGAGGACTATTTGCAGAGTGTGTCTGGAAACCGAACTTTTAAAATTTTTATCCCTATATTTTAGTTTTATTACAATTACAATTCAACCTGTGAGCGCATGTACATCGATCATAGTATGAGCGGACTCATCATTTGAATTGAGCTATGAGTTGAGCTATATGTTTAGTTGGCATTTGAGTCCATTCAACCTGTGAGCGCATGTGTATCGATCATAGTATGAGCGGACTCATCATTTGAATTGAGCTATGAGTTGAGCTATATGTTGAGTTGGCATTTGAGTCCACTAATTTACAACACTGCTAATTGTCATAGGAACTTATTTTTTAATATTTAATACATTATTGATCGTTTGGGTGAAATGTATATGAAAGAAATAAAAAACGAGTAGCTTTCTATTAATTTCACTAAAATTATTTATTTTTACAAATACCAGTATTTCGTCTACGACATTCAGACTTCTTCAGTGCTAGTACTCAATTGATAAAATAAATTCATATAATTAACCAGAAAGTAACTATTGTTTTAAATATTCTGACAAAAGTGTGTAACGCTGAATTTTAATTTAACTCTAAAATTCCAACTGAGAATCTCGAATATACATGAGTATGAACACATTCATAAAAATTCTACAAATGGCGAATATTTTTTAACGTGTAAAATCCCTCCTAATCAAGGATCTGTTATATTATTTCATATGACTAGATTTCACAACACCTATGTAAAATATTTATATCATATACATGAAAATTAAACGTTGTATGTGCTATACTACTATTTGAGGTAGATAGTATAAAAAAAAATTTTAGTTTCATTCAAAAATTTTAAATAAAAAAAAAAATTACAAACGTAAAATTTAACTTTTTCCGTTTTTTTCAATTTTTTTTTTTTTGTATGGCGCAATTGAGAGCGAAAGTTATTTGAAAAAAAAAAAATTATAATAATTAGTTGTATATAGTCAAAATTAAATTAATTCTATTAAAACTAAAAAAAAAAGGTGAAATAGTTTGCCGAAAATGCCGATTAAAAATTAAAATAATTAAAATGTAGATGCAAAAAAAAAAATGGATGAAAGGAATGTTTAAAAGGTAAATTCGTTAGCAACCAATTAAATTGAAGATGACTTAGTTATTTGATCAGTAAATGGTCCCAAAAACAAATTAAATAGTAATTTGCGATTAGTGTTTTTAAATGTTAACATAATATATTGATTTTTTGCTAATATTTAATTTTTTTGAGTCTTAATGATTGCGATTTTTTTTTGGAAATTTTTATTTCTATGATTTTACAATGATTTAAAAAAAATTTTTTGCAAATTTTGATTTTTTGTTATTCGTCCTTTTAAAATAAGGTTTTGATTTTAAATCTAATATCCATTTGTATTCTCGAAATGAGATGAGAAGTATTTACTCTGAATTGAAACAAAAATTAAATGCAGAAATTTTATTTTATTTATTTATATAAAACATGTCACAAGGGGGAAATCAAGAGAGAAGTGAGGCATGCAAATTCCATACGTCCTATATCCCATTTAAAAATGTAGACGCATTTTATCAGTGCAATATAGAAAATTTGATTAAAATATAATTAATATAATTAATGTATAAGGTTAAATATAATAAAGGTCTTGTTAAAAAATTCAAATTCAGGACCAAAAAGCGTATCTTGGAGCGTCTCTTGGAGTTTGTATTCCTTTCAAATCTTATAGTCTTACAAGGATTTTATTTTAAAAGTCTTGAAAATAACAAAAACATTTACTATGACTAAAGGGAATTTTTTTTCTCTTTTTCTTACTCGTGGAAACATAGAGCATCAACTTGCCTCGTTCATTGCTCTCGATCGTATGGACTCAATTTTCGACACGCGTTTGTTCAATTTTGGCTTTTGGGAACATAGGACATTAACTTGCCTCCTCAATTACTTTTAATTGTGCGTACTCAATTACCTCCCAAGTTACTCCATGCCTCTGTTGCCTCTAAAGCAATTACGATTGTCCGCACTTTAATTCCTCCCAAGTTTGACGATTTCTGGCTTTAACTGTTCGACACCAGATGTTGTTCTTTCGACCTCGTCTTCAACTGCCTTGGGGATACCATTCCAGGATCATTCTAGGACCATTCTGGTTATGTATGCTACTTTTTTTCTCAGAGTAGCCTATCCATCTCTATTTTCTACTTTTATCTGGCCCGCTAATGATTCTTTACCTGTGAGTTGCCACACGTTTTGGTTACTTATGGTGTTGGGTTAGAATATTCTGCATAATCTTCTTTAGCATCTGATGTTCGAAAATACTTGGAGTTTTTGTCTGATGTTATATGAAACAGCCAAGTTTCGCTGCCACATAGCTGTTAAGGCATTACATGCATTTAAAGCTCTATCATACCAAAATCTTACCGTAGATCTTTCAATTAATAAGAATATTCCCCTTATTTGTGTTATTCATAATACCTAATAAAAATCGAAACTTTTTTAGTATTAACATATTATCCTTGGAAGGATAAATAAAATAAGTGACTAGAAGGAGAAGTCGGAGTTGAATTGAATTAAAGAAATTTTAAATTTTTTACTAAATTCGTGATATTTTTGTTACTGATCTTGTTGTATTTTAAGTGTACAAATTAAATCAAATTTTATAAATTCCATTTGCATTAACTTTTAAACGAGATTTATGACCCAATAATTTTTAATATATTACTAAAATTTTTATTAAATTTTACATAATACATAGTCACCTGTGGTGACACATCGTTTGGAATGAAATATTTCAAATACAGAACAGATTATGAATAAATCATGTAAATTAAAAAAAAAAAATTTTCGGTACTTTAAATGCTAAAATTGTAATAAAAGATATAAAAATTGTAATAATAATAATAATAATAAAAAAATGTAAAAATCATAATTAAAAATCAATAAAAAAAAAAGTATTTCATAATTTTATTAATTTCTTTTTGACAGGAAAATAATACAGAATTCCATCTTCATACAAGTTTTACCAAGACATTGTTATTAATAGTGAATAGGGTTTTATTTTCCTTAGCAGATAATTATAGTTAATATATTAATTATAAATGCCTGGAACTTATACTCCAATAAAATAATCTAGGTGTATCATAGGTATCAATTATAGCCTGTTAAAAAATTTATCTAAAAATTTATAATTCACATAAGAAAGGGCGTTACAATAATTGTTACAAAAATGGAATCATATTTATCAGTTAATGCATAACGCATATATAATTATGTTATACTATTATTATTATATTAAAAGTCGATAATATATCAGTGCATTAAATAGGTTTCCGATAGTATAACTTTTAATTTCCAAAAAAATATTTACTAAATAGACTGTATAAGGTTATTTAATAGATATCATCTAATTTAGCTTTTCATTTCATTATATAATATATTTAATTTAATTATAAAAATTTAAAGTTTTAGTTCTTATACTTAACCTTTTAAGTTTATATATAAGGTATAATAAGATGCCCTTCTTCGCTGTGATATCGATTCAGTTACCCTTCAAAGTAATGGTATTGACTCAGCGGCACATAAAGTTGAAAAGAGTCATAAGAATGGCAATCTTTAATTCGTTGAGTCGATTTCGAGTTCAAAAACATTATTGTGGTTTAGTCTTCGTTTTGATACTTTTTATTAATTACAAGAAAAATTTTAACATCCGGAAAAACAAAAAATTAAACTTAAACTTATAACTCACAGATATCTCAAAATATAAACTTTCAACAAATCATATGTCCATTATAACATATGAGTAAAATATAAATTTCCAAAATTCTATAAAATATTGTAAAACTGAGGTCTAGTATTGTCTTTAATTATATACGAATCCAATAAGAATCATTTTAACTATTTGGAATATATTTTATTCCCAGTGTTATTTAACTTCGCTGTGGTTATATCATTTGTATTCCAAAATGTATGATCTGCGCGTTAATATAGGGGCTTGTATTAATCATATGTTAGTTATATTTTCAATCTTAGAATTTGTTTTTTAAAATAACTTAAGATTTTTATGAATAAAGTTAATTTATCTAAAGTATATAAAAAAAGAAACAATAATATTAAATAATTTTCTAAATTATCGTCTTTCCTATTTTTCTTCAAAATATTCTTGTCAAAGATTACTTAACATGTCGCCTTACATTATCAAACAATTCCATGCTATAATTTTAGTGGGATCAATAACACAAACTGGTTTTGCAACTTTACCGTTAGACTCTGAATTTATTTTCAAACATTTCGTGTCTTTTAGTTAAAAGAATTATGAATCTTTACTAATCCAATTAGGTCAAGAAGTAACCTATGACATTCAATACATTGTAAATAAGTACTTTGAATGATTACTTTAATTCCTCGTTTTCATTAAAAGGTTCTTCACTTCATAATCGATAACGGGTTTTTACAAAAATATTTTGGTTTTTTTTTTTTTTTTTTAAATTTCATTTTATAATTTGAACAATTTTATTTATTACCATCATAATTATGTTATTTATAGCAAAATAATATCAGTAGCAGTATTTTTCTTTTATTTATTTTTTTTTATATACGAGTACATATACCGTTATTTCTGAACTTCATATTTTTCATGACACTTCAGTCAAAATAAATAAAAATATAAATTTTTGTTTCTCTAAATAAAAGACCGAAAAGACTTTCGTGTAAATTTCTACTTGAAAAATAGTATAATAATTAATTTTAAATAAATACAGTACTTAAAAGTAACAACCTTTTTAACCGGAAGCTAATTAAATTTTGGGTTACTTGTTTTTGGATAAATATCTGCAAAATTTTTTATTAAAATAGTCTTAAAATATTTTTAGGATACTTTAAAGAGTTTAAATTGTTTTTTTATTATTATTTTATTGTTCGTTTTAGTCCATCTTTGAACAAAACTATGATTAAGAATAAAAAAAGATATGCACGTATTGTACCTATTAAATTTTAAGTGTCAGATCTAATTACAATCTTAAAGTATTAAAGACTGTCTAATATAAAATAAGTACCTAATAAAAAAAAACTTTTAAAATTTCTATTGTTATTGTTAATTGAAATTAACAACTCCATATATTAATGAACGCTCGTGCTAAAGCTCCATGATAAATTGTACAATTAAGGACAGATAAGTACCATAAGCACACAGATTTACTATTAAAGGCACAAAATTATTTGGTTTATTTACAATTAGTTATAGAAAATTTGTGAGTCTTTAAAAACAGAGCTAGAATTAGAGAAATTATTAACTTTGGTAACTAGTTTTCTGCAGCAAATGAGTTAAACAGATTTCTGGAGCTATTTCGAGGAGTTACCGTTATCTTAAAATGAAAAGTCGAATTAGAAATACTTCAGTAGCTACTAATCAAAGCAGTTTATTAATTTTATATACACTAGTGACTAGGGGTCTCGGTAGGTCAGTGGATAGCCAATTGGTTTACTAAACGAGGAGGTTCGTATAAGTTATGAAATATTTAATTTAAAAAAAAACTATTGAAAAATAATTTTTCTTTACAATTACCCTTGCTGACCATATTTCATACTTGTCATTCAAAAAACTGGTTGCAAAACTTACACCTAAATTTGTCTTATTAAACAGGATTTAGATTTCGAAGAAATAAAATTGTTCACTTATTATAAACTTAGATATATAATTTTATTATGTTTCTAATTTTTTTCAAAAATAATCTAATAAATAATTTAATTTTATCAATGCATATGTGTGTTCAATAATACTGTATAAATAGTTAAAAACGAGGAAGAGTGTAGTAGAGTAGACTGTGTCCACTCTGGGATACCTTTATGACCGTAATATAAAAATTATATCATCTGGTTAATTACTTTAGACAAAATTTCAAACATTCAGCTTTCTTATGTATAAAGTAATGATTATTTAAAAATAGGAGTTGTATGGCAGCTACTCGAACTCACTGAACCCACAGACCAACCAAATTTTGCAGAAACGTTGGCCATTACGATCAACTATTTTTGGCAACATTTCAGACACTCAGCTTCAGGTGTTGAGTAATACTTATATAAAAGGAGTTGTAGGGCAACTACTCGAACCCGTGGACCAGGCTGGATTTCAATAGCACTGACGGCTATTGCATTGAAACAAATTTGTGAAAATTTCAAAACTCTAGCTCCTTTATTTTTTGGACAGACGGACGGGCATACATAGCTAAATCGATTTTGTTTTTCGATTCTGATCCGATCCATATACTTGAGTCTATACCTACCCCTCATCCTTCTCTGCGTCACAAACGCAATGGCAAATTTATTATACTCTTTGACCTATTGTCTTATTAATAAGAAGATAAGGATTACGCACGTTTAGAAGTTATGAAGAAAACAAGGTTATACTAATTAAAATAAAAAATAAATGAGTGGGTTATACTAATTATGTATCATGGAAGCTTCGATGAATAAATATTACATCAATGAAATACAAAATAAAAAATTCAATATCAATGTAATTAACACATTGCACCTAAAAATATGAATGGTTATTAAGTTTGTTGAAAAAAATATATAAAACAAAAGAAAAATTATAAATCAAATTAATGACATATTCATATTTGGACTTGCTTAAAAGTTGTTAACTAATTTAATCATTGAATTAAAGAAGTTTAAAAAAAAGAAAAAAGTGCAATATATCTAAACTAAAAAAAGCATTGTATGTACAGGTTATATTGTATCAATTTCCGCCCAAGTCAAAAAATTAAGATTTATAATTAGAAAATTCCTGAAAAAGTCGCGTTTCTTAAACAATTTTCTTTGAGACCAAATATATTAAAAATATATATCTAATGTTAGTGAGAAACCAAAAAAAATATGAATTGAAATAAAATAAAATAAATTTTTTTTCACTATACACATTCATTAAAGTAAAACTAGCTCCATAAAATGTAGAAAATATAAAACTGATGATAGATCTTAAGAATTTGTAACAGAAAGAAGAACTGTATCTCATTTCAGCAATTTACTTTAAAGTACTTATACTCTACCGGTTAATTAAAATTTACTTTAAAGTACTTTTATATTAAACTGGTTAATTAAATTGTTCAGTGTTTGTTAAGTTTTAGATGAGTCGACCTATTGAAATCGTTATCAATTAATTGCTATCATAGTTATGACAACTAAAATCTTAAGTTTTTATTATCTCATTGAAAAGATAAATGAAGAGCTCTCAAAAACCGGGTATATTAAAATAAATTTTTCATTTTACTATGTATTCAACCATCTCTGTAAGTTGTTTACTTAGCACTTACTTTTGTAATCATAAATGTCAGAAAAGTTGTCAAATCTTAAATATAAAACAAAAATACTTTTATGCCTATTTGTAATCCGCACATTTTCTAGTCTAAGAATTTGGTTACTTATTTACTTAATTTAAATTTGCTTAAATATATAACATAAAATTTAATAATAAAATCTCAATGAGAGGATTTGAATCTGTGGTACTCAAAAGAAAATAGGGTATCAACCGATACCATAATACAGTGGAATAAAAAATACCATAAAATGTCATTATACTTCCAAATTAAAATAATTTAAAATGATATTGTTCAAATGTTTTAATTGAATATAAGTTTTTTTTCTCAAATAATTTTTTATTATTTTGTTTAAATTTAAAAACTCACAAATACTATCCTACAAATTCATACAATCATATTACTTAATATAATAATAACACAAGTGTATGCATATTTTTTAAATCTTAACTCGAAGCTAAAATGACAAGTGTTAATTTTTTTGTGCAATCATACTGTTTTACTTTGTTTTGTTTTTATTTTGTTTTTTTTTTTTTTTATTTTTTGAAACAACAACACAACAACTCTTGATTTCAATTTAATTTTTATGTTAAATTTGATTAGTAAATTTTTTTTTTTTTACCAAAACTTGTAATTTAGGGCAATAATTGAAAATGTCAACATGAGTGTTAAGGAAATTTTTTTTGATTTCGATTATCGATTCATCGATTCATTGATACTATTGAATTGATCTTAATTGTTTTTTATAGGTAAGGTTTGTTAAATACATATTATATTATTATTGTTTTTTTGTATTTTTTATTTTTTAATTTTTTGGGAGTGCATCAACCTGATATTTGCAAACTATTAATTTATACACACATGTATGTATGAATATTTTAAAAATGCTTTTAAACTAAATAATGAATACATAATAGTTATTTATATTATGAGAAAATTAACAAAAAATAAATGTCAAAAGCTTGTAATTTTTTTTTTTTAAATATTCGTTCATATTTTGACTAAAACTGATCAATTTTAAATTGATTTGCGGTTTTTGTATACTATTTTTTATTTTAATGTATTTTGTATACTATTATTAAGTAATTATTATTATTTATTTTTTTTACTTCATATATATGTTTTAAATGTTAACAAAAATTAGTTTTTACATTTAAAATGTTAAAATGAAACACACATTTGTAATTTGTTGAATGATTTTAAAGTTTTGTTTGTTTTTTCTTTTTTTTTCATTATAAAACATAATTTTAAATTGTATTCGATTTTACGATAATTATATTAACAATTTTTTTTAATTTAAAAAATACATAAAATATATATACATGAAATAGAATATAAACATATATAAATTCAAATTATGTGATATGTATAGGTATAAGTAATAATGTTCATACAAAATTTCATGTGTCAATAATGAAATTATTTACAGTTTAATTAAACGCTTGGTTATTTCCTATTATTATTTTTAAATCTTTTTCTTTACTAAGAAATTCCTTCATAAATTTTATTAGAAATTTAGACAAAAAAAAAAGTTTCATTTTATTTATGATGTTTTTGTCGGATAAAAAGTGTGCAAAATTTAAAATTAACTTTTAATTTTAAAGTTTGTAAAAAACATTCGCAAAATTTTTTTCTAATTAAAGAACACTTGAAATATAAAAAAACGGTAATAAATTTGAGTTGAAAAGTAAACATTTTATTTGGATTTATAAACTTGAATAATAAATAATAATAAAAATTTAGCAGAAAAATTTTATTTAAGATAAATATTTAATTAAAAGAAAAACAGCTGGGTAGCACAGTGGTTAAGGTGCCGACTTTTCATGGGAAAGGTCCGGCTTGAATCCCAGTGAAAGTGAAAAAACTTTTTTAATTTTCGGCTCGACTCAACCATTCGCTGTTGGGTTCAAATTAATGGCTCAATCAACAATAAATAATTATATATCTTTAATAAAAAATACATTAATAGAACAATATAAACAAATAATTTTATTGAAGAAAATAACTCTCAGATATAGAATACCAGATAACTGAAATACAAAATATTAAAATATAAAAAACGAGGAAGAGTGTAGTAGAGTAGACTGTGTCAACTCTGGGATACCCGTATGACCGCTATATAAACATTATATCATTATTATTATAATCATTAATTACTTTTGGCAAAATTTCAAACATACCAGCTTTATTAGGTGTAGTGTAATGCTCATACAAAAGAAGGAGTTGTACGGCAGCTACTTGAACCCTCTGCAATGGACCAACCAAATTTGGCAGTAACTTTGGCCATTACACTAAACTAGTTTTGGCAAAATTTCAGACACCCAACTTTAATAGGTATAGAGTAATGCTCATATAAAATAAGAAGTTGTATGGCAGCTACTCGAACCCTTTGCAGAAAACCAACCAAATTTTGCAGTAACTTTGGCCATTACACTAAACTATTTTTGCCAAAATTTCAGACACCCAGCTTTAATAGGTATAGAGTAATGCTCATATAAAACAGGAAGTTGTATGGCAGCTACTCGAACTCACTGCAACAGACCAACCAAATTTTGCAGAAACTTTGGCCATAAAACTAAACTACTTTTGCCAAAATTTCAGACACGTAGTTGTAATAGGTACAGAGAAATACTCGTATAAAAAAAGAAGTTGTATGGCAGCCACCCGAACCCATGGACCAAAATGGCTGGATTTAAATAGCGATGACGGCTATTGCAAAAAAACGAATTTGCGAAAATTTCAAGATTCTAGCTCCTTTAGTTTTTGAGTTATCGTGCGGACGGACGGACGGACGGACGGACAGACGGACGGACGGACGGACAGACGGACGGACGGACGGACATACATAGCTAAATCGATTTTTTTTTCGATTCTGATCCGATCCATACACTTGAGTCTATATCTACCCCCCCTCCTTCTCTGCGTTACAAACGTAATGGCAAATTTATTATACCCTTTGACTATATAGTCATACGGGTATAAAAATAGAATTGTATGTATTGAAAATCTAAGACGTTTCTACATGTTATAAGGCCTAGACTATCTCATGTTTAAATTGTACGTGGAATTCATTAAGATCAATTCTAATAATACGAATACAATATGACCCCCTCTTCCAAAATTACCTATGGTATAGACAGGCTTATTAGCCTGTTGTTGAACAGTTAGAAAAAATAAATAGAAATTATGTAGTTATTTTGTTTTTAATATAAAGAAAGTGTTATATTTAATCAAAATTAAATATGAAGTTATATATTAATTTTATTTTGAATCTACTTGTATTAATAATAATCATAATATCTAAACATTATAATTTATTTTATAATGTTTACCCAAACGAACAGTGCAGTTTTCAAGATTCTAGAACTTTCAGTTTGAAAGGTATCATGCTTGTAAAAATAATTTTACTTTTCCGATACTGATCCGGTCAATTCACTAAGGCGTTGGTCGATGCGTTACAAATAGAAGAGCAATTTTAATAAACCCGTGACTGTTGTTTATTCGTGAATAAAAAGTATAGTTGAATCTTAATTTTTCTACCATAAAGTTTTACAAAGTTTTAAATATATTTATAAATGATAGGATAAGCAATGTACTACTATACTAAATTTAAATAATGTAATTTTTTATAAGACTTACTAAATAGTTTTCGATGATTCGTAAGAAGAACCAAATAATAATATAAGAGTTTGAATATTATACTGCTATATCAATATTATGAATATTACTACTAATCCTCAATAATTCATACCTATAAAAGCTTTGAACACACATTATCTCAACTAACAAACAATGCAGTTAACCACCCTACCCGTCGTTAACTATTTCTTGGGAAATAAAATCAAGTTAAATCGATTTTTTATCTGAAATTTGCATACTTAAAGGGGCATATTAAAAAAAGTTAAATTTATTTACTGAACAAAAGAAAATACAAAAAGCTAAACTGTCGTATAACTAACGGTAAAAACCGTCCATAATTTCTTTATGTCATTTTAAAAATGTATAAATAGATTAAAAGCCCAGGTAGTAAACTTTTATTGAAAAAATTTTAAAAATTTTACTTTTTTTCCAACATTTTTTAAGAAAATTTTATAGGGTGCCGCAAAGTAATTAATTATTGTACATAATTTTTTTTAAGTTACAGTTAATCCGTGAAATTAATCTTAATAAATTTCAAATATTCAATATAGCGTCGATTTAATATTAAAAAATATTAATTAATTTTACCTATTGTTTGTTTGTTTTTGCTTTTTGCATTTAATTCCCCTTTCCTTTTAATATTAATTGTTTAGTTTTTAAATATGGTGTTCGTTGAATCCGGTAGGTCTTTACGAATCAGTCAATTATTAATTATCTGTTTGACAAATATTCAAATGTATACGTGTAAATTCATAAAATTTTTATATACGATAATTTATAATAAAACAAACTTAGACTTAGTACATATCTTGTTATTTTATAAATTAACATATTTAAATAATATTTCAAATTTCACGTAATATAAGATTAGATGACATATTAAATTTTTGATTTTACTTTGGGAACTAAATTGTTTCTTACAAAATATTTAAAAAAAAAAAACAAATAAATAAATAAATTTTTTAGCTAGTTGATATTCATCAAAAGTAATAATTCAAGAGTGCAACAAGATGATGAAAATTTTACAAAAAAAATAAAAAACGGAAAAAATTTATATAAATTATAATATTTATAAATTAAAGTATTCATAATACAACGAAATAAAAACTATATGAGAGATTATTTTTAAAGATAAAGTATTTGTAAATTTATTTTATTTCTTTATATTTTTTTTTTAATAATTAACTTATACATTGTAATTTACTCACATATGAAAGGTGGGTGCGAAATTATTCTCAAGGTGCATCATAATCAAATCTTATAATTTTAATCTAAATTAAATTGGTTTAAGAAATGTCTGAGCAATTTTACGTAATCAGTATTTAAAAACAGTAAGTTAGTTCAAATTTATGTGTAATGTGTATGTTATAATTTATAAAAAACGAGGAAGACTGTATCAACTCTGGGATACCCGTATCACCGTAATATAAACATTATATCATCCGGTTAATTACTTTTGGCAAAATTTCAAACATTCGGCTTTATTAGGTGTAGAGTAATGCTCATATAAAAGAAGGAGCAGCTACTCGAACCCTCGACGGCTATTGCATAAAAACGAATTTGCGAAAATTTCAATTTCCTAGCTCCTTTATTTTTGAGTTATCGTGCGGACGAACGGAAGGACATACATAGCTAAATCGATTTATTTTTTGATTCTGATCCGGTCCATACACTTGAGTCTATATCTACCCCCCTTCCTTCTCTGCGTCACAAACGTAATGGCAAATTTAGTTTACCCTCTCGACTAATAGTCATACGGGTATAAAAAAAATTAGTATTAGTGCAAAATTTTGGTTTTTGGATTAATATGAGATACACGTGGAAAATGTGTAATAAGAGTTTGTATGACATCATCCAAAAATTGAATCAAAAGTTTCCAAAAATAAAGTGAAATTAAATTAATTTAAATAATTGTTATTACATGATAACTACATTAATTTTTATGATCTTCCTAAAAATATAAGAAATCCGATTAATATAGTTACAAATTTAGTTTTTACCAATTTGTAAGCGGATCACAGGATTGCTTTCCTTTTACATTTCCACTTTTAATGAACAGCTTGCTTAATCATGATTTAATTGAATTTAATGAATTACTGAAAAGTTTGAAATTCCGTTTACACATACATACTTATTATACAAGGACGTACAAATGTGTAATATGGAGTAAAAGATATAAACTATATCATTGTGTTAGTGTTTTTTACTCGATTCCTTTGACCGAGTTTTTCTACGCGACTGCTGTATAAGTTTCCTAACTCCTAAATACGTATTCAATTGTAAATGCTTTAGATCCAATTCTGTACAATTGGTTTTTATCAAATTTTATATCGAATATATCATTTCCAATCTTTTCATTAATGACAGTCCTCCTTAATCCGCCGTTTCTATTAATCGCAAATATATCAAAATTATTCTTCTATTTGGGACCGTAACAACAACTTGAAATATTATTATTATGTTACCTAATTATTACATAAATATTCCCACAAAATTACAAAACAATATCTGCGACATTGAATTTTTTTGCAAGAAACTGCATTTTAATGAATTTTTTTTCATATATTCTCATCAAACACCCATTTCTTGTTTAAAATACAAATTAAATTATTTAATTCATCAACAAACCAATTATATTCATAATAATATAATCAAATCGTCATCACAATCATTATCATTTTGTATGAATATTTTATAAATTCAAAAATAAATTAATTTAATATTTTATATTCAAATTTAATTAATGAAATTTTGGAATTTCATGTAAATTTACAAAATACTTTGTTGATTTTTGGTTGTAAAAATTATAAAAAAAAAAAATAAAACAAAAACTTTAAAAATTATTCATAAATTAAAAATTCAAATTTCGAAAATGTGTTTTTTTTTTGTTTATAAATTTTAAATTTTGTTTTATAAATTAAAAATCACTAAAATTTAGTTTGCGGATTTTAAAAATGGTGTCAATTAACCAAAAAACTATAATATTTATTTAAAACGTTTAATTTTAGTTAATTGAAGATTTGTTTTCAATTTTTAATAAAGGATATGCGACCAGTACCGTAGTGGTAAGGACGCCGTTTTTTTTATCTTGAACCCTTCGATTACATCCAGGTCATATCAAATCTAATAAAATAATTTAATTTATATCATAATATAAAACATAGACATGCCCCACCTGAAAAGGAAAGGCTAAAGCAAAAACTAGACATAAATAAAGGATATCATATAAATTATCAGAATCGCATATTAAAATATAACGCTAGGATTTACAAATTTATTTCCCTGCTTAAAACGCTCGTTTTTATTCATATTAATTTTAAAGATTTATTTATCTAATTTCATTATTAAATAAAATCAAGCCTTTAATTTAATTATAATTTGAATTTTCAATGTTCAACTTCGCGTTTTTCGCTGGTTTTCGTATATACAGTACAGGGTGGCGTAAAATGTTTGAATGTTTAATAATTTTTTTATTTAATGGTTAATTATTATTATTATTTTTTTGTTAATGGGGAATATTTTTAGCTTAAGTAGAAAAATTATATCGCGCAAGTGGTGACAATTTTCAGCTTCGCACATTCGTGCTCTTTGCAGTACATTTTCCATAACTTTTCGTAATTTTTGATCGCTGTTCTGTTGTGTACTGTTCCATTTTCAATTCTTCAAGTTTTCTTCACAAAATTCTGAAACAAAAAAAAAATATAATTAATTTTAAAAAGTTATTAAACATTCAAGCCATAATGGTCGTTTTGCGCCACCCTGTATGAGCATAAATGCATTTTGACGTATGTCGTACGTTTTATTTAGGTCAGACGTTTAGTCCAATTAAAAAAAATAAATAAATAATAAGAATAATAATAATAATTATAATAATCAAAGCTGTTAATAATAATAATAATTAATGACTGAATGGCACAGTGGTTAAGATGCCGACAAACTCACAGAATTAAGATTATAAATAAAAATAATCAAAGTCGTTTTTACATATTATAAGGCCTAGTATTATCTCATGTTTAAATTGTATGTGAAACTCATTAAGATCAATTCTAATAACACGAATATAATATGAACCCTGTTCGAACATGTAATTACGGTATAGACAAATTATAATAGTAAAAGCTGTTAATAAGAATAATGATAATAAAAATAATGACAATAATATCAATAAAAATAATAATATTAAAAATAATAATAAAAATAATAATAATAATACATATATATTTTTAGCAAGTTCAGCAAAAAAAGCCACCAGTTATTGGTTTAATATGTAAGTAATAATATGTTAATCATATCGATGCATTTATATAATTACAATAAATAAAAAAAACTTTTCATTACAAAAACTAATTAAAACCCAAAGACAATTGTTTAACGATCAATGAAGGACACTCTTTCATTAAAATTTGACTGAAATCATTTTTTAAATTAAGAACAATTAAAATTAAGTTTTTTTTTTTCATTTAAGAATTTAAATTAAGGTTTAACGATCAATGAAGGACACTCTTTCATTAAAATTTGACTGAAATCATTTTTTAAATTAAGAGCAATTGAAGTTATGTTTTTTTTTTCATTTAAGAATTTACTTACTTACTTAAGTGGCGCTACAGCCCATGAAGGTCCTGGGCCTGACGTAGCGTTCCTCTCCACCTCGTTCGGTCCCGAGCAGATTCTCTCCAGTTGGAGATTTGGAGCCTTCTGATGTCTGTCGAAATCTCGTCTCTCCAACGAAGGTTTGGGCGACCTCTGCGACATTTTCCCTCTGGCCTGGCTTCTAGTATCTTTTTAGCTGGAGCATTGTTGTCCATTCGCTCAACGTGACCTAGCCATTGCAGGCTTTTGATCTTAATTTTTTGAACTAGGTCTACGTTTAATATTTAAGAATTTACTCATCTTAATATTTAATCAAAAATATCTTAGGTTTTAATTTATATCAAATTCAATAGTCTTAAGGTTTCTGAAAGTAAAACAAAGATTTAATTGAATGAACTACTAATTCTGCATAAAAACTAGATACAAATAAATCTACACATCTTACAATCTTGCAAAAAAATCTAATAAAATTGTATTAAAAAAATGTCAATTGAAATGTCAAAAAAAATTAAATCAATTTAGCACTTTTTTTGCAAACATTTGTTTTGATTATGTTTTTGTTAAACTATTTTGAATTTTTGCAGTACTACATAATATATATTAAAATTAAAAGAGGTCTAATATAAATGAAAATTCTTAAACATAAACAGGAAAACCATTTTAACATTTTACTTATCAATCTTTATACCCGTATGACTATATAGTCAAAGGGTATAATAAATTTGCCATTACGTTTGTAACGCAGAGAAGGAGGGGGGGTAGATATAGACTCAAGTGTATGGATCGAATCAGAATCGAAAAAAAAATCGATTTAGCTATGTATGTCCGTCCGTCCGTCCGTCTGTCCGTCCGTCCGTCCGTCCGTCCGTCCGTCCGTCCGCACGATAACTCAAAAACTAAAGCAGCTAGAATCTTGAAATTTTCGCAAATTCGTTTTTTTGCAATAGCCGTCATCGCTATTTAAATCCAGCCATTTTGGTCCATGGGTTCGGGTGGCTGCCATACAACTTCTTTTTTTATATGAGTATTTCTCTGTATCTATTACAACTACGTGTCTGAAATTTTGGCAAAAGTAGTTTAGTTTTATGGCCAAAGTTTCTGCAAAATTTGGTTGGTCTGTTGCAGTGAGTTCGAGTAGCTGCCATACAACTTCCTGTTTTATATGAGCATTACTCTATACCTATTAAAGCTGGGTGTCTAAAATTTTGCCAAAAATAGTTTAGTGTAATGGCCAAAGTTACTGAAAAATTTGGTTGGTCTACTGCAAAGGGTTCGAGTAGCTGCCGTACAACTTCTTATTTTATATGAGCATTACTCTATACCTATTAAAGTTAGGTGTCTGAAATTTTGCCAAAAATAGTTTAGTGTAATGGCCAAACCTACTGCCAAATTTGGTTGGTCTACTGCAGAGGGTTCAAGTAGCTGCCATACAACTCCTTCTTTTATATGAGCATTACACTACACCTAATAAAGCTGAATGTTTGAAATTTTGCCAAAAGTAATTAATGTTTATAATAATAATGATATAATGTTTATATAACGGTCATACGGGTATCCCAGAGTTGACACAGTCTACTTTACTACACTCTTCCTCGTTTTTTTTTTCAATTAAGAATCAAGTTTAAAAAGAAATATATAAAAGTTTTAATGAAGAATTAAATAGTTTTTTAGAAGATTAGATAACCTGTTAAATCATCACTTAATCCAAACAAACACCTTTTATTTTTAATATCTTTGTCATTAAATAATTGATAGCATATACATATTATAGATAGCATATTTTATTTTTAATTGATATTCATTGTATCCAAATATAAAAGAAGAAATAAAGGAAGTTTTTTAAATAAATAAATAGAAACAAGAGTTTTTTAATTGATTTTTGAAATTAAAAAAAAAATGTGACAATAATTTAAAAAAAAGTCTTTACAAAATTATTTAATTGATAAAATAAACAGTTAGATTTGAAAACGGTCTACTCGTATTATATATACATTAAATAATTTTTTTAGTAATATTTGTTTGACCATCCGTTAGTAGTTATATGGAAATTTGTTTGTTGAAGTTTTTATCATTATTAGTTTGGGAGATAGGATCTTTTGGAATTATGGGAAGCATTCGAACCGCTTCTTTTTCCTTCCTAATTTACTTCTTATTAAAGGAATATTAAAGAGCCATAATTAAACATGCTAGTACAAGATTTTAAATTTGTCTTTATTAATTTCGAGGATATGTTTGTAATATATTGGGAGCGGTTTGCAACTACGCAAACTACTGATCCAAATCTAATTCACTTGACACACATGTACTAAATAACAAGTTCCTTTAAAACTGTGCGCCCTACTTAAGATTGTTCGCTTTGGATTGCTCCTAGTTTTATTAAATTACCTTTAGTATAAATTTCATATACACTTAGCTTTAGTATTTTTTGAGTTATCGTGCGAACGGAGATAGATCATTAAATCGACTCCAGAAATTCACGCTTATCAGCAATTATTAGCTAAAAGAAAGTTCAATTTTTAATAACCGCTATTGCAATAACGACATAAATTAAATTTGAAAGATTGATTAAGTACCTAATTACAGTAGCGTCACCACTATGTTCATAATGCTATTTTTATACCCGTATGACTATAGTCAAACGACTATAGTTATACGGGTATACTAAATTTGCCATTACGTTTGTGACGCAGCGAAGTAAGGGGAGGGGGTCTGAAATTTTGCAAAAAGTAGTTTAGTGTAATGGCCAAAGTTACTGTAAAATTTGGTTGTTCTACTGCTGAGGATTCGAGTAGTTGCCGTACAACTCCTTCTTTTATATGAGCATTATTCTACACCTAATAAATCGTAATGTTTGAAATTTTGCCAAAAGTAATTAACCGGATGATATAATGTATATGTTACGGTCATACGGGTATCCCAGAGTTGACACAGTCTACTGTACTACACTCTCCTCGTTTTATGTGGTATTTAAAACTAAAACTTACAATTATAAATTTTATATAATGTTTAAAAGCCATTATTATTACAAGTCCGGAAGATGATTGTAGGCACCTTTATCCATTTTTTCTTTTTATTTTAACAACAAATTAAATAAAGCCGCCCAATTATTCAATTATTAAGATTTTTATGCATTTTATGACTAAATAAAACCGATCAATACATGATTTTAAATTATTCATAATTTTTTTTAATTCCATTTATATTCAACTAACAATATTTTTATAATAGAGATTAATAATTTTAATATATAGCTTTTTTTTAAAAATATGAGTGGGTTGAATTTGAATAACATCCGAAACTGAAGTTAAACATAATGTAGTTTTTATATGACCATATGAAATTTTCATAGACAAAGTGGTGTTAACTTTATAATTGTGTGTTTTAACTTCTGTTTTTAAAATTAATATTAAAAACAAAATGGTTTTTGTTGATTTTCAAAACAAAGTCTTGATGAAAGCAATAATGGTTTTAATGAAAGTAAAAAAAGAAAAAAAATTAAATAAAATTTTTTTTTAATATCCATAATATTATTTTAATGCGTTTACCATTTAATACGGTTACCATTTAATGCAACATGGTTCCCATGCATATTTTTCAATTAAAAATTTAAATTTGTTTTTTCTTAATTATATTTGATTTTAAAATTTGTTATGTACTGAATAATTAAATAATTAAATAAGAAAATAAAAACAAAATACTAAATATTAAATAAATATGTACATATATTCATTTAAGTTAAATAAATTATGTGCTACCGGATTATGAAACAACTATTCAATAAATTTATACACAAAAACCTGACCTGGGTCTTAAGAAATTTTAATATATCTGATAATAATAATCATATAGGATCTCTAAATTTAAGGTTTAGTTAAATGTTTCAACATTATTGTAGAAAATCAATAAATTTATTTTGTATAAATTTGAAAATAAACAAGTAATGAAACTTAAAGTAAATCGATGAAATTGATTCAACTAAAAAAATATCTTTTTTTTTAATTTAATTAAAAACAAGGAAGTGTGTAGAAGAGTAGACTGTGTCAATTCTGGAATATCTGGATATAAGTTGAAAGACAGCTTATCGAACCTCTTCCACTACACCAAATTTATTTTATTCAGACGTTGACTTTAAAAGTTAACTACTAATGACATAGTGTAATGCTCAAACAAAAAAAGAAGTTGTTAGGCAACTACTCGAATCCACTGCAGTACACCAACCAAATTTAGGAAAAATTTTGGCCGTAAAACTAAACTTTTTTTTGGAAAATTTCTGACATGAGTAATGCTCATATCAAAAAAAGAATTTGTATGGTAGGTACACGAACAAGTTGATCCAACTAGTTGGATTTCAATAACGATGACGGCTGTTGCATAAAAATGAATTTATGAAAATTTTAATTTTAATTATTTCAGTTATCGTTTAGACGGGGGGACGGATGGACATACTAAATCGATGAATTTATATCTTCCCGCCTCCTTCTCTGCGCCACAAATGTAATGGCAAATTTAGTAAACTCTTTTGACCTATAGTCATACGGGTGTAAAAAATCTAAAATTTTTTTAAGTATGAGTTTAATATTTAAAAAACATACAATTTTCCAAACATATTTAAGTAATTTAATTTGCAAACTAATTGAATTACGAAAATATGTGCTTATTAAGCTTTTGGTGCTGAAACTACAAAAACTTCCCTCCTCCAATTTGTGTCAACTTCAAGACACTGAAAGAAACTGAACATCCTTGAACTTAATTTTATGGTTCCATCTTTATTGGTTATGGAGTTATGTTATTTGGACTTCGGAATTTTTTGGAAGCTTTTAGAACCCCATTGTAAACTTACATTAGAATTTGCAATACCAAGTAGTTTGTAGAATTTACTATATACCTATTTTTTTTTTTAATTACTGTTTAGTAACCTACTGAATAATTTTTACCAATACAGTTTTATTAAATTTTTAGTTGTTGTCTAATCGCCCCAAGAGTTGAAGCTGATTAAGAATATTTTATACATCTAAGGCTATTAAAAAGAATTTGCACTTAAAAAGAAAATTTTATTATTATAAACACATCAAATATATTAAATAATTAATGAGTTTTAACTTCTAGATTTAAAGAAGAACTTTCAACCTCAATAAAAAAATTGCTAATATACAGTGTCCACAACTCTCCATAGTTCATATATCATAGATGATAGAAATAGTTATTAGACGAAAAAAAAATTGTTTCACAAAGGGGGTCTAATTTTGCCAACTTCTTGGAGGTTTCAAATATAAGGTTACATAACTCTTGAATGATTTCCTCCTCCTGAAGCTCTAAATATAAGCTTTCTGTTATTGTATAATTACATCTATTTTTATATATAGTACGTATTTAAGTTATACTTTCATTGTGGATTACAAAATCAATACTTTTTGGTTCAAATTTTATTATTTAAAAAACCGTTACGTTAACTAATAGCTTCTACTACGTTAAAAATATGGTTCCACAGAGACCTTTAATTTGATACCTTTAAGTCGCATAAGGATATTCAAAAATTAGAAATATAAATAAAAGGGAGTGTGGAAAATTTTTTGTTAATCCGGACTCCCTTTATCACCTCCAGGTCTATGGTCTACTGAGCGCTGAACACTCTGTATAAGTGAAATTAGTTTAACATTTCTTCCTAACTTCTTTTCTAGAAGTTTTTATCAAAGACTTTTTTCTAATTAAGTTTTCAAGATGGTCTTTGCTTATTTATCTCACAGATCTAAGATTTATGCTCGAATTGTTTTATGACGTCATGTTATTTAAAAATTAATATTCAATTAATAAAATTAATGCATTTATAATTTTAATATCGGAAGTATATAACAGTAATTCTTGATCCACATATTATATCTTATAAGATGTTCCGTCCTTTTACGAAATTATTAATAATGAAAGCCAACCAAATAAACTAAACAAAAACCATTTATTCACAGCAGTCAATCAAAGGTCAATAGAAAATTTAATTAAACTTTAAAATAAATAAAAATTAAAAAAGTAAAACTTTAAGAAATTATTTAATTTGCAGCATAAACAAAATAAAGAAGAGGTCATTTATTTAATAAAATAAAACAAACTTAATAAAATCAAAAAAAAATCTTAATTAATGAAGAATCCGTTAACACCTACACTTCTATAATTAAAGCGTATAAATTGTACTTTAAAAGTACTCAATTTTTTATAGAATTGTACTAATATTTCATGGTATTTATTTTGTTTTTTTTATAATGACATTATCTTGAAGTTTAAGGTTATGTTGTACTCTTTAAATATTTGTATTTTTTTGATTCTCATATAATTAAAAATTAATTAAAATGCGTTAAATGCGTAACGAAAATATTTATTTAATTCCTCAAATAGCAAAAAAAAAAAAAAACAAAACGTAAATAGAAAAAATTTTGACATACTTTTGACATATAAAAAAGTACCGTTATTTTCCATCAATACAAAAACAAAATAAATCTTAAAAAAAAACGATAACAAAAGAGAGAGAAAAAAAATGTATACCAATACTTTCTTAATACATTTTGATACTTAACTTAATATTTCCGTAGTCTGGTAAATTGGCATCGTAATGGAAACTATGAGAGTTAAAAAAAAATCGCAATAATAAAAAATTTTAAAAATTAATTTACGGAGTTTAGACGATTTTTAGCACATTTTCAAAAAATTTTGTAAAAATGTGCCTATATAGCTTCACTCTGTCCGTCCGTCCGTCCGTCCGTCCGTCCGTCCGTCCGTCCGTCCGTATGTTTACAAAAACTTTTACACCGTTTGAAATAGAGAAAAAAAATTTTAACCATGGGTAGTTTTTGCAAAAAAAATAATTTCGTAGAAGAATTTTTTTCTGTAGCCCCACCTGCTACGGGGCTACAGCCCCCCAAAGTTGGGAAAAGCCCTATATTTAAATTGTTATAACAAGAGTTCTGTTACATATATTTTCAATCTGAAAACGGCAAATGATAGCTGGTTTCATAAACTTTATAAATTTTTACAAGGCAAATGTTTAGGGTTGCCATACGGTACTAAAATTTAACATTACGCAAAACTCAATTTTCGCAAAATTTTTGGCCACACATATCTTCTGAACGGTTCAAGCTAGAGTCTTGAAATTTTGGGAGAAGTTAGATACTCAAAAATTAGTAGGAGTCGGTTAACCAAATTTTTTTGTCAAGCCCCCTATTTAGGAGCTATAAGGGCTCGAAAATTGAAATTTTGCTATTTTTAAACACCTGTAACTTGAATACCTGTCCAATTTTTTTTTTAGTGATAGACAAAATTCAAAGCCCTATAATTATATTTCAACATGTGTCAAAGGTTTTTCTTAATTTTGAAGGGTGACGAAGTTACAGCCCCTGCAAATTCCAAAAAAGCCCTATATTTAAATAAACATTACAAGAGTTCTGTTAGGTTTATTTTCAATCGAAAAACGGTATTAGAGAGCTGCTTTTATAGGCTTTACAAAAATATGTCGCTTAAATGTATAGGGTTGCCATCCGGTACTAAAATTTACCATTATATGAAACTCAATTTTTGCAAAATTTTTGGCCCCACATATCTTCTAAACGGTTCAAGCTAGGATCTTGAAATTTTGGGAGAAGTTAGATCCTAAAAAAATAATAGGAGTCAGTTAACAAAATTTTTTTGTCAAGCCCCCTGTTTAGGAGCTATAAGGGCCCGAAAATTGAAATTATGCTATTTTTAAGCACCTGTAACTTGAATACCTGTCCAATTTTTTTTTATTAATATACAAAATTTAAAGGTCCAACATTATATTTTAACATATGTTAAAGGTTTTTCTTAAATTTAAAAGGGGTTCCTTAAATTGAAGAAAGTGTCTCTCAGTTTTACCCATTTTTGCTTAGATAATAAAATTCTAAGTAAAATTCCAAATTTTTGTGTAATTCACAATTTAATTCCTAGAACCTAAAAAATTAGAGGATGAGGGGGGGGGGGGGGAGTTGAAGTTAGATTCTTGAGAAATTTGGCAACCTTCCGCATTAAAGGGCTATAACAACTTTTAAATAAGTAAGTAGTAGTTAAATAAGTCAGTAGTAACTATTTCCAAGTAAATATTTCCAAAGTTAAACTCAGTATGTAATACAATATAATTTTGAAAATGTGCTTTTTCAAAAACCCTTGGTTTTTTTTCATCACTTGTTTATTATAATCTCATGCCATTGTGATAAAAATCATACATAAATCGCTAAATTTAATAGTAAGATTAGAAGATAAAAGATTTTTGCATTTATAAATGATTCACATAAAATGGTATATTAGCAAATTGAATTTTTTTTGTAAATTTTACGATATGTGTGTTAATTGTTGGGGTAAACCTAAAATTTTAATATATTATCTATAAGGGATAATAATTTTATTATTAAAATGTAATTTATTTGCTATGTAATGGTATCTTGAAACTTTACTTTAAAGGTGATCATATTGAATTTAAATTAATTTTTCATTATTACCTAAGATAATTTAAAGCGTCATATTCTGTGTCACATTTTTTTTCATTTACTAATGTTTTAATTAACTGATTGGCTAACAAAATAGCATGTACAAAATATGGTTAGATGTTAAAGCCAGAGGGTCGGACGATATTAGACATATAAATATTTTACAATGGAATTGATTAATTACATGTGCAATTTGCATGTCTATTCAGTACTATGTCTTATCATATAATGTTTTAAGAGTTCAAAAGACGGAATTCCATTTGTTATACAGGGTCTTCCACGGTAACTTTTACATAGAGGTAGAATGTAAGAAGTGATGGAAGATGTTGAAACATAAAAAAATTCTATGGAAGGGGTGGTCTATCGCTAGCCCTGAAGGAGTAATTTAGCCTTAAATATTTATAACTTTGTACATATGATATTTCTGATTTATATCTACAGAGTTAGAATTACTTAAGATATTGCAAAAATAAGAAAAAGGAATTTAAGGCTTATTAAATTATCCTTATGGCCGTTTGTATTTCAACTATAATACCTTTTATAATGCTCTGTATTTAAAGGCTATAAACAGTCAAGCTCTTTGTAAAAATTATCACAAGATACCCTGAATATTGTAGTAATTTTATATTTATGTGATAGGATATTTCTATATCTGTGAGTTATATTCATCAATTTAAATATTTGTTTGTGATTAGTAATTTATCAATTATATTATGTTAATGAATTTTTTTATTATTGATATAAACATAATTAGTATTTCAAGTGCCATTAATTCGACGCCAATGAAAATTGATAGATGAATCAAATCGAAAACCAGTAAAGCCTATTTTACTAATTTTCGAACCCATCATATTAGATGGTCAGCTTTATAGCAATTATGTCACCCAGCCGTTAGTATTGCTTAATTTTTGATTCAAAAATATTTAGGAATACTCTAACTAAACTTAAACACTCCTAAAAGTATAATATTATAAAGTTTTTTAAGGTTAACCAATTGACAGTTAATTTAAACTGTCCCAAAATTGAGACTATACCGCTATTTAATTTAGGTCATTGAGTTTATTCAACTTTAAAAGCTTATCATCATAGTCAATTTTACATAATTAAAATTATCTAATACTGAGAAATATCCTAAATATACAAGTTCAGATCATTTACATAATATTATCTGTAATAATTAAATAAATATAATAATATCAAACAAAATGAGTATAAAAATTTCCCATGTTTGCAAAATTTTCTCAAATTTATGATTTCCTTTCAGCTGATCAATTATATTTTAACCTCAAATTTAAATAAATTTTGCAAAACTATTATTTGAGAAGTCTCAAAATATACTCTTATTACATATACATATAATTTATTTCAACGGCTATTTAAAACAAATACTCACACAAATTTACTAAAACAACGTATTTAAAGCGGTACAAGACAATAAAATAATTATTAGGTCACTTTAAAGTTCATGGTTTTTAATATTTGAATTTGTATTACCTATGTTTCAATTTATTATATTAATGTTTGTATTTAGTAATAGTATGTGTTTGTTATATATTATATTTGAATATTAATGTTTCGTACAAAAACAAATAAACATTATGTATATACAAAATTGTTTTTAACCTAAAATGGGATCATCAAAATTTCCTCCTAATCAACATCTAATCAGATTTTAAACTATGTGAAAAATTCAGTACAGTTATTATTAATTGTATACGGTCATTTTGAAATGTTACTAAATAGAAATTTCTGACAGTGAGTACTAAGTATACAATATATACTTTTTATGTAGCAGATTCTGATATTTTGTTTTATGATGCCTTTGTTATTCAAAATTCTTCCAACAGTCGAAAGAACTGTTTTTACTGGAATGATGCCACTAAAGTAACTTAAACATTGCATCAAATTTATAAAACTGAGATTAAGTAGGAATTCAGAATTCAGGTACTGGGCATATATTATTCTTATAATTAAGCTTGATCTTAATAAATTTCTACAGACAATTACTATAGGTTTTTACTACAATTTGTACTAAATTTTATATCATGAAGAACATCTTAGATTTCAGTGCATAGAATTATATTTATCATATATTGTATTGTAGTAATAATTTGATATTTGAGTTTATATAATTATTTCTGTATCTGTGAGTTATAATATTCAATTAAATGAATTCTTTATATTTTGTTATAGTTTTTAGTATTATGTTAATGGATCAAATTGAAAGCCAGATAAAAGGTTTGTCACTTTTACTGGAAAAATCGCCAATCGAACCACTGTGCCATTAAGTAGTTTCAATTATCAAATGATTTGATTTTTTCAAATTTCTTCTTTTATTTAAAAATATATTTATATTTTCATTTTATATGCTCCTAATTTAACAAAACAAAGTGTTTCTTACATAATCTTATTTGTTTCTATCACTCTATAAATGTTTCGCCAAAAAAAAATTTACAAGAAGCTCGTGCGTTAGATACGCGATCACCTGTGTGAATTCTTTTAAATCTTTTCATTTTCTTTGTATTATTTTTATACCCGTGCATACATATATGACATCGGGTATATTAGATTTGCTCCTCCGTTTGTAACGCATCGATCTAGACGAGCTAGATATAGTGTCAAGGGTACGTATCGGCTCAGAATCGAAAAATGAGTCGATCTAGCTATGTGTGTCTGTCCGTCCGTCCGTCCGTCCGTCCGTCCGTCTGTGTGTCAGCACGATAACTCAAAAACTAAAAGAGCTACAGTTTTGAAATTTTCACAAAATATTTTTCAATCAATTTCTAGGTTCCCTATTTTTTTTGGTTAAGATCGGACCAAAACTTCGGGTAGCTCTCGAACAGCTAACTTTTTTAACTCCAACATTTTCATATAAAAATTTGAAAATTTGCTATGCACCGTGTATTTAATATGAAATTATATGAATTTTGTTTGTTTATACCCGTGCATACATATATGACATCGGGTATATTAGATTTGCTCCTCCGTTTGTAACGCATCGATCTAGACGAGCTAGATATAGTGTCAAGGGTACGTATCGGCTCAGAATCGAAAAATTAGTCGATCTAGCTATGTGTGTCTGTCCGTCCGTCCGTCCGTCCGTCCGTCCGTCTGTGTGTCAGCACGATAACTCAAAAACTAAAAGAGCTACAGTTTTGAAATTTTCACAAAATATTTTTCAATCAATTTCTAGGTTCCCTATTTTTTTTGGTTAAGATCGGACCAAAACTTCGGGTAGCTCTCGAACAGCTAACTTTTTTAACTCCAATATTTTCATACAAAAATTTGAAATATAGCTATGCACCTTGTAACATGAAATTATATGAATTTTGTTTGTTTTTGTTTTTTTGCTTATTTTTTTTTTTTTTTTTTGTATTTTGTTTTGTACGATTTCGAGTTAGAATTTCATATGATTTAAATGATGCGTAGTTTATTTAAGATAAGCAAAAAAGAACACAAAGATTTTTTTTAAGTAAATGGCTTCATAAATAATTTATATATGTATATTCATATAATATGTATATGTGTAATATTTTGAATGAATCATTTTATCAATATCATTATATGATGCTTACTTTGCTTAGGTTTAATATATTCGTGAATTAAAAATTAATTAAAAGAGATAGAATTGAAAAATTAGAGCTAGAGTTTTGAAATTCACACAAAACATTTTTTGGACATTTTTAAGGTTCCCTATTCTTTTTGGTTAAGACCAGACCAAGGTTTCGGGGAGCTGTCACACAACTTATTTAAACCAATATAAATTTCTTCAAAAGTAATTATACTAGAAAGACGAAAATTATACACGGTTAGTTTTATAATGAATCAAGCACTTATATGAAGTTTCAAAATTTTACGGCTTCATTTGCGGGGGGCTGCCATACAACTTCTTTGCACCAATATGAATTTCTTGGAAACTGAGTATACTACGAGGATGAAAATTACACACTGTTAGTTATATAATGAATCGAGCACTAATATGGAGTTTCAAAATGTTGCGACCCCATTTTCGGGCAGCTCCCATACAAAGTTGTCAATTCGATAACTGTGAATCTAATGAAGCTACGAGGTTAAAATTAAAACTGGGCAGGTAAAGTAATAGGGCAAGTTAGTTGGCAAAGTTGGACATCGCTCGGGCCAACTTTTGGGGTGGGCTATTTTTTTTTTATGGTTATTTTTTTTTATGGTTTTTTTTTTTGTTTTTAAGCAAAAATTATGGTATAATGAATTAAAAATTTAATATATTTTTTTTTTTATTTAATTTTTTTTAAGCAAAAATTATGTGATAATAAGCTAAATTTTTTTTTAACTATTTTACTTTCTTATATTTTTTTTGTAATATTTATAATAGCATGTGGAAAATAAATAACGGTTAGTGGGTAAGCACGGGTATCTAAAAGTTGACAAGGGCAACTATAATCTTCCTCGTTTTGTTTTTTTGTTTACTTTTTTTTTTGAATAGATAATAACGAGTTAGAATTTCATATTATTTAAATGATGCGTAGTTTTTTTAAGATAAGCAAAAAAGAACACAAAGATTTTTTTAAGTAAATGGCTTCATAAATAATTTATATATGTATATTCATATAATATGTATATGTGTAATATTTTGAATGAATCATTTTATCAATATGATTATATGATGCTTACTTTGCTTAGGTTTAATATATTCGTGAATTAAAAATTAATTAAAAGAGATAGAATTGAAAAATTAGAGCTAGAGTTTTGAAATTCACACAAAACATTTTTTGGACATTTTTAAGGTTCCCTATTCTTTTTGGTTAAGTCCAGACAAAGGTTTCGGGGAGCTGCCACACAACTTATTTAAACCAATATAAATTTCTTCAAAAGTAATTATACTAGAAAGACGAAAATTACACAAGGTTAGTTTTATAATGAATCAAGCACTTATATGAAGTTTCAAAATTTTACGGCTTCATTTGCGGGGGGCTGCCATACAACTTCTTTGAACCAATATGAATTTCTTGGAAACTGAGTATACTACGAGGATGAAAATTACACACTGTTAGTTATATAATGAATCGAGCACTAATTCGGAGTTTCAAAATGTTACGACCCCATTTTCGGGCAGCTGCCATACAAAGTTGTCAATTCGATAACTGTGAATCTAATGAAGCTACGAGGTTAAAATTAAAACTGGGCAGGTAAAGTAATAGGGCAAGTTAGTTGGCGAAGTTGGACATCGCTCGGACCAACTTTTGGGGTGGGCTATTTTTTTTTTATGGTTTTTTTTTTTTTTTTTTTTTTTTAAGCAAAAATTATGGTATAATGAACTAAAAATTTAATATTTTTTTTTTTCTATTTATTTTTTTTTTAAGCAAAAATTATGGGATAATAAGTTAAATTTTTTTTTAACTATTTTACTTTTTTATATTTTTTTTTATAATAGCATTTATTATATTTATAACAGCATATGGAAAATAAATAACGGTTAGTGGGTAAGCACGCAGGGCCGGCCCAATTGCCAGGCGACCAAGGCGCCAGCCTAGGGCGCCAAATACAGAGGGGCGCCAAATTTAAATTTTATCAATTTAAAAAAAAATTTTTTATATAGCATACGATATAATATAATATGCACTTAGTTTTCTATCTAATTTTTATTATTAATGATGAATGCTATGATTTTTTTATTTACATATATGTATATCATTATAATAAAAATTAAATAGAACTAATAATGCATATGCAGTATGCTATACTAAAGAAAAAAATTAAAAATGATAATCATCTTTCATCGTAATAATTGATAAGAATTATGATTTAATTTTTTTTACAGTTACTTTCAAATATTTCTTTGATTGCTTTTGAATGTTTTTTAAAACTATATATACTATATATTATGTACATAATATCGTTTTTAAAAACTATATATAATATAATATTGAACAACCTTTTTTGCAATTTGAATATAACGTTCTAGAAAGAACAAAATAAACATAGCAAACTTAGGAAAATTCAAATGCATGTCAAAATATAGAAAACAAAATCATTAGTTTTTATGCAGTATTCTTCATCTATGGTTGGGTATTGGAGCGGAGAAAATAATTCGTCAAAGTTATTAATTTTTAGTCAAGTCAAGTGCCACGTTAAGTATAAAGAAAGTGATATCTATTTGCAAGTTGTATCGAGTAAATTTATTTTTATTCTGTGCTTTAAAAATCTAAGTACTTATAAACGGTAAGATTAAAATATATTAGTGCGATTAATAAATTTAAATTTGTTTAAAAATATATTAAAAAGTAATCTATATAATATGTTTTTCCGCAATAGCAAAATGCCACCAAAAAAGTTAAGTGGGTATGAATACCGCAAACGAAAAAAAAATACACAAAAAGATGCTGATAAACACGATAAATATTGAAGTATTTTAAGTCCAATAAATCAGTATCCATAACTGATGAAAATGAACATTTCAACTCAACATCTGCAAGCTCAGAAATTGATAAAGTTTCATCAGAAGAAGATGAGGATAATTTATTTCCTCATGGAACTGAATTAATTGATTCAAATAACGACTCAAATAATTCTGTAGCCGTAGTATTTGAAAATATTTTAAATTATAATGATATTGGACTTTGGCCTCAAACATTAAAACGTACGGAAGTTGACCATATAATTATAACCTATGAAGAAAACAAAACATTTAATGAACATCGTATTTATCCAATACGAAGAAAATAATCGCAGCTTTTCCAATTCGTTATTTTATCGCCATATAGATAATGGTGAAAAATTCTTAAGAAACTGGTTGCATTATTCAGAAATCAAAAATTCTGTATTTTGTTCATTTTGCAAACTTTTTGATTCTTCAGCTAAGTCAGGACTGGCAAAATGTGGCTTATCGGATTGGAAAAATGTCTACGACAGCTTGAAAATGTACAAACGTTCAGTTTCACACTTAAAATGTGGAAGAACCTTTATAGAAACTAGATTAAGATTAAAAGGCAATAAAACAATTGATAAAAATTTGCAATCTGTAATAGACCAAGAAAAACACAATTGGAAAAACGTCCTAGAAAGATTGATAAACATAACATTATGTTTAGCGAAAAATAATTTGTCATTTCGGGGTTCGTGTGATAAGATTTGTCCCACATAATGGGAATTTTCTCGGCCTTGTTGAACTTCTAGGAATATTTGATTTAACATTAAATGAGCACTTGCGCAAGGTGATCTCACAAGAAATTCATGTTCATTACTGTGGAAAAACTATTCAAAACCAATTGATAAGTATACACTTGGAGATATGACAAGAAGTCATATTTTGGCTCGTGCTCGCAAATCGAAATATTTTTGCATTATTTTAGACTGCACACCTGATATAAGTCATATCGAACAGCTTTCCGTAACCTAAAGATTTTATGATAAAAAGTTTGTGTTTTTTTATAGTATTTCTATGTATTTTTTTTAAATAGGGCGCTTTTATCTTTTTTGCCTAGGGCGCAAAATTATGTCCGGCCGGCACTGTAAGCACGGGTATCTAAAAGTTGCCAAGGGCAACTATAATCTTCCTCGTTTTTTGTAAATTTTATGATATTTGTGTTAATTGTTGGGGTAAACCTAAAATTTTAATATATTATGTATAAGGGATAATAATTTTATTATTAAAATGTAATTTATTTGCTATGTAATGGTAACTTGAAACTCTACCAATGTTATATATGATAAATTAGCTAGTAAAGGTGATCATATTGAATTTAAATTAATTTTTCATTATTACCTAAGATAATTTAAAGCGTCGTATTCTGTGTCACATTTTTTTCATTTACTAATGTTTTAATTAACTGATTGGCTAACAAAATAGCATGTACTAAATATGGTTAGATGTTAAAGCCAGAGGGTCGGACGATATTAGACATATAAAAATCTTTACAATGGAGTTGATTAATCATACGTAAAAATTGGATTGGGTACAAAAGCTCGCGTTTCAAAATTTCGCTCTTTTTATAATTTTGTAGTTGAAATATTTTATATATATATATATACATATTTAGTAAAAGGCAAATATAAATACTCTGGAAAAAGCAGCATTTCTGATTTTGCATCCAACTTTGAAATCCTTTCTAACTTTTTTCTATAAATAATAAGTTTACAACAAGGCATTTAAAATAATAACCCCCGCTAAACAAGGGTTCCTGAATTTGTATCCACCTCTGAAATTCTTCCTAACTTTTTTTTGTAAATTATAAGTTAAAAAATTCGGGATTTTTTTAAAGAATTAAAACTCGTTATTTTTTTCTTTTCGGGATTTTGTTTTCGGAATTTTTTTACAGAATTAAAATTCAGGATTTTTTTTTTCAGAAAAGTTTCATGCACTTATTTCGTACATATATATAGTATTTCAATTAACACGAGATTTTGATACACGACATTTCGATTCGCAAGATTTTGATACGCTCCCGAAAAAATTCTATGTGTATTCAGTATGTAATATGTATTCTGTAATATCGCATAATGTTCAAAACATGCAATTCAATTTTTTATACAAGATGTGCTGTAATTTATATTTGTGTTATAAGATATTTCTATGTCTGTGAGTTATAAATTAGTTATAATTAGTTGTAATTATTATGTTAATTTTTTATTATTGATACAGTTATAATAACTACTTCAATTTCACGTATCATTAATTCGAGCTCAACGAAAAACTGTCTGAGAAATTTTGGAACCAGATAAAAGTATAAGTTTCGAACCTCTCGAAATATAGGCTAGCTTTCCAGCAATTATGCCACCAAGCTGTTAGTAACATTTAACTTTTGATTCAAAAATATTTAGGAATACCAGTTTTTCACTCAACTTATAACCTAATGTAATTTATTAATGATTCCTATTAATTTAACCAATTAACAGTTAATTTTATCTGAATCAAATTTGGAACTAATTCTATTTATTTAGGTTACTGAGTGTATTCAACTTTAAAAGCTTAACATCACAGTCAATTTTACATAATTAAAATTATCTAATACTGAGAAATATCCTAAATAAACAAGTTCAGATCATTTACATAAAATTATCTGTAATAATTAAATAAATATAATAATATCAAACAAAATGAGTATAAAAATTTCCCATGTTTGCAAAATTTTCTCAAATTTATGATTTCCTTTCAGCTGATCAATTATATTTTTACCTCAAATTTAATTAAATTTTGCAAAACTATTATTTGAGTAGTCTACAAAATATACTCTTATTACATATACATATAATTTATTTTAACGGTTATTTAAAACAAACACTAACACAAATTTACTAAAACAACGTTTTTAAAACGGTACAAGACAATAAAATAATTATTAGGTCACTTTAAAGTTCATGGTTTTTAATATTTGAATTTGTATTACCTATGTTTCAGTTTATTATATTAATGTTTGTATTTAGTAATTGTATGTGTTTGTTATATATTTTATTTGAATATTAATGTTTCGTACAAAAACAAATAAATATTATGTATATACAAAATTGTTTTTAACCTAAAATGGGATCATCAAAATTTTTTTTTTTTTTTTAATTATTTATTTATTTATTTCAGATCTCAAAAGAGCTAATATAGCTCGTACAGAGTTTTATAATTCATAAAGAAAATAAATTTGTAAATCAAATCCTATTATAATTATAATACATAAATTATATACATAAATTCTTTTTTTTTTTTTTTTTTTTTTTTTTTTTTTTTTTAATTCAAAATACTGTGATAATTCAATAATAAAATGCAATAAAAAATTAATCCTACTAACTACATTAATTCAATAACAATATTATTGTCGCTAATCATATCTAAGAGCCAATAAATAGAAAGAAATGCAAAATATACAGAAAAAATAAAAATAAAAACTTAAAAATTAAAAATTATTAAGAGTGAAACTAAAAAAATAACATTATATTAAAAATACATAATTAAAGTCAAAACACAAAATTGATACCTACTAAGAAACAATGTAGTCTTTTTTTTTTTTTTTTTTTTTTATTTATTTACTTAAAGTTAACTGTTACTACTATTCGCAAAACAACTTAAAAAGTAACTATTGATATTGTTTTTAAATTTCACAAAGTTATTTATTTGTTTAAGTTCTGCTGGCAAATCATTATAGATCGCAAAAGCCTTGTTGTATATTGTATCTTGTTTATTAAATCTCATTTTAGACGATGTAATATGTATTTTCTCAGCATTCCTGGTTCTATATTTATGTACTTCACTGTTCAGACTGAATTTGACATTTGTGTTAATGTTGTTAGCACACATAGCATGAACATGCATTGCTAGCTTACTTTTAATCAATTGATTTATAGGTAGAATATTATTCTCAATATGGATCTGTTGAGTTGCCGTTCTGATTTTATAACCAAATAAATTTTTTATGGCTTTGTTTTGAACAGTTTGAATTAGTTTAATGTACTTGTTACACACATTTCCCCATAGATGTATACCATACGTAACTGTTGCATGAAACATACTGAAGTATAATGAACGCTTTAGTTTATGTGGGACTCTATTTCTGATTAATTTAAATAAACCTGCAGACTTTCTGGCCTTAGTTAGTTGTTCTCTAATTTGTTGCTCCCAAGTAAGATTTTCATCTATAATAACACCCAAGTATTTATAGCATCTCACTAAATCTAAGTCATAACAGCCAATTTTGATATGAAGCATATCAGTTACCTTCCTCTTGAATATTATATATTTAGTTTTATTTGTATTTAGAGTGAGCTTGTGTTGATTCATCCATTCCTGAATTAATACTAGATCTATGTTAATTGCTTCTTCTAGTCTCTTGCAAGTAGTTTCAGCATATACTATAGCCAGATCATCTGCGTACATATACGGCTTTCCATTTAGCTTTAAATTAAGTAAACCGCTTATATAAACTGAAAATAATGTAGGGCCTAGCGAACTCCCTTGTATAACACCAAAGTCATTTTTCTCCAGGTCATTTTTCTCCAGTCATTTTCCTCCTAATCAACATCTAATCAAATTTTAAACTATTTGAAAAATTCAGTACAGTTGTTTTCAATTGTATACGGCCATTTTGAAATATTACTAAATAGAAATTTCTGACAGTGAGTACTATTAAGTATACAATGTATACTTTTACATGTAGCAGATTCTGATATTTTGTTTTATGATGCCTTTGTTATTCAAAATTCTCCCAACAGTCGAAGAATTTTTTTTTACTGGAATGATGCCACTAAAACTAAAGTATCTTAAACATTGCATCAAATTCATAAAACTGAGATTAAGTAGGAATTCAGAATTTAGGTACTGGACTTATTTTATTCTTATAATTAAGCTTGATCTTAATAAATTTCTACAGACAATTACTATAGGTTTTTACTACATTTTGTACTAAACTTTATATCATGAAGAACACCTTAGATTTCAATGCATAGAATTATATTTATCATATATTGTATTGTAGTCATAATTTTATATTTGAGTTTATAAATTATTTCTGTATCTGTGAGTTATAATATTCAATTAAATGAATTCTTTATATTTTGTTATAGTTTTTAGTATAATGTTAATGGATCAATTTGAAAGCCATATAAAAGGTTTGTCACTTTTACTGGAAAAATCGCCAATCGAACCACTGTGTCATTAAGTAGTTTCAATTATCAAATGATTTGATTTTTTCAAATTTCTTCTTTTATTTAAAAAAATATTTATTTTTTCATTTTAAATGCTCCTAATTTAACAAAACAAAGTGTATCTTACATAATCTTATTTGTTTGTATCACTCCATAAATGTTTCGCCAAAAAAAAATTTACAAGAAGCTCGTGCGTTAGATACGCGATCACCTGTGTGAATTCTTTTAAATCTTTTCATTTTCTTTTTATTTCTTTTTTTTTCTCTTTGATTAATTATTTCTTTAAATAATAATAAAGAAAACAAAAAAACAATAATAACATAAAATCTTTTGAATTTTTAACTTTTTGTCCAACAATCAGTAACCAACAATAGATTTGAAATAAATTTGACATTAAAGATGAAATTGTTGAATGCGAAAATTAATGAATTGAATCAAAAGTGAAATGAAAAGAAAGGAAAAAAAAAATTGATTCATGAATAATATACGTTTATTAATAAAAATTAAAATTTTGGAAATGCCCCGGAAGAGTTAAATCAACGTAACCATAATCTTGAAAAAATAAATTAATAGAAGACATATAAGTATAAGATGAATAGATAAAGCAAAATTGCAATTGATCTGATACTTCTAGCAAAATTTTATGATAGATTAAATGTGCTTCAATGCTTGACACATTTTTATTATCAATACGGTGGACATTTAGGAGTACGTTATTCTTCTTTTTATTTTTAAAATTTTTAATAATTAACCTTTTAAAGTTTATATTGATGGATTTTAAATGATAGTTGTAGCGACGCACAGTCTGCAAAACCAGTTCCAATTTATCAAAAGGCATACAAAAAACGCACAGTATATAATCAGAATATTGTAATAAATATCATACTGTTCTGTTTTGTAATTAATTTTTTTAATATGAAAATTTTCAATTTTTACTTAAAGAAAACATATTTGACAGCTATGTCAATTAATTGACATTTATTTGTAATTTGATAAATTAATGAAGAAGTTTGTAACGACATATCAATTTATTACAACTCAAAGATGATGTTTATAACTTTTTATATAAAGGCATATGTTAGATCAAAGTTTATTTAAAGTTGGCTCGGTAATCCAACACTAGTATAACATATTAAAGAGTCCAATAGTGTTGGATGGATAAAGCACACCAAATTAACTTTCGTTTTTAAATTTAAAAAAAAATAGAATGCTGGTGTTGGCATGTAATCATGTCTATTTTATTTATTAATTTTGTTAAACTGTTTAAAGGTATATATGCAGTTAATTTTTTGAATATTAAATATATTCAATAATACATTTAACTTATAAAAAAAACATAGACACAGGCAAGTTCATATGAAAGTATATAAAAAGTTTGTAACTGTTATACTCTATATGTATTCGAAGTAATTAGGGTGTTATCAACAAGTCAAACACATAATCAATTCTTTCAGATTATTAAAATGAATGCAATGCTATGAATGGTAATACTTTTTTTTCCAAAAAACCAATTTTTAGCACATTTTCAAAAATTTTTGTAAAAATGTGCCTATATAGTTTCACTCTGTCCGTCCGTCTGTCTGTCTGTCCGTATGTTTACAAAAACTTTTACATCGTTTGAAATATAGAAAAGAAATTTTAACCACGAGTAGGTATTACAAAAAAAATAATTTCGTAGAAGAATTTTTTTCTGTAGCCCCACCTGTTAGGGAGCTGCAGCCCCCCCAAAATTGGGAAAATCCCTATATTCAAATTGTTATAACAAGAGTTCTATTAAGTGTATATTCAATCTGAAAACGGCAAAAGATAGCTAGTTTTATAAACTTTATAAATTTTTAAAAAATAAATGTTTAGGGTTGCCATACGGTAGGTTTTTTTTTTATGTGTCAAAGGTTTTTCTTAATTTTGAAGGGTGACGAAGCTACAGCCCCTGCAAATTCCAAAAAAGCCCTATATTTAAATTGATATAACAAGAGTTCTGATAGGTTTATTTTCAATTGAAAAACGGTTAAAACGAGCTGCTTTTATAGACTTTACAAAAATACTTCGCTTCAATGTTTAGGGTTGCCATACGGTACTAAAATTTACCACTGTGCAAAACTCAATTTTTGCAAAATTTTTGGCCCCACATATCTTTTAAATGGTTCAAGCTAGAGTCTTGAAATTTTGGGAGAAGTTAGATCCTTAGAAATTAGTAGGAGTCGGTTAACAAAATTTTTTTGTCAAGCCCCACGTTCAGGAGCTATAAGGGCTCGAAAATTGAAATTTTGCTATTTTTAAACACCTGTAACTTGAATACCTGTTTAAATATTTTTTCCTTAATATACAAAATTTAAAGGTCTAACATTATAACATATGTTAAAGGTTTTTCTTAAATTTAAAAGGGGTTCTTTAAATTGAAGAAAGTGTCTCTCAGTTTTAACCATTTTTGCTTAAATAGTAAAATTCTAAGAAAAATTCCAAATTTTGGTGGAATTCACAATTTAATTCCTAGAACCTAAAAAAGTTTGGGGGAAGGGGAGTAGTGAGCATTATATCTTTGAGAAATTTGGCAACCTTCCCCATAGAGAGGCTACTAGGACTTAAAAATTTACTGTTATTATAGGTAAGCAGTAACTTAGTCACCAACTTATATATTTCCTAAATTAAACGTTAATATTGAAGCATCAGCATTATATTCCGATAAAATACTTACTATGAAACACTATATTATTTTGAAAATGAGCTTTTTTAAAAACCCTTGGGTTTTTTTCATCACTTGTTACTTTATAAATTTTAACATAAAAAATCGCCATCAACATATTTTTTTTCGAAATTTGCAAAATTCAAATTTTCGCGATATAATCGTTCATTATTATTTAAATGAATTTGCAATCTATCATCGGTTGTTAATTTATTTTTTTTTATCTCAATTTTTCATGAACTCCCACGATTAATTTTTATTTTTATTTTCAATTTTAATTTTTAATATTTTTTTTCTTTTATTTTCCAGTGACTGTCAATTTATAATGAAAAAAAACAACAACAACATAGCAGTACTACAATACAATGTGTCGGATTCAAGTGGCGCTTTGGATTGAATCTTTGTTATTGTTATTACTATTATTATTATTTTGTTTGCTGTTGTTATTGTTGCTTTTAATACACTGGTATTTAAGTGCGACTTGATATGATATTTGGTTTATGTTTCAATTAACCTTTCTGTCATTAATCTGATTGACAGATGAGTTTTTAAAAATAAAAATTTTTTTTTTGGTCTTACTTAGATCCAAAATAATGTTAAATTTTGAAAAAATGGTTTTATTTTTAAGTTTTGTTTTTTACTATTGGGTACTGACCGGTATAAATGATAGATTAAATAAAGAGAGAAAAATGTTAAGATAGAACAGGATAGAGAGATTTTTTTTGAAAAAAAATTGAATATGTTAATATTATAATAAATATGTATTTATGTATTACATACAGTTATTTATTTTTTATCTCAAAGGGAGATGAACATATTTTAAGTGTTATTCAATGAAGAATGAAGATTGCAATGCCGTTAAACTTAACGTTCATGGCAAGTAAAATGAATATGATTAATGCTTTTAATATGTTTTTGATTTATATCGAGTGTTTTCATTTTTATAATTATGTACATTTTTTTTTTAAGCAACATGGGATGTACCTACATTCCTATACCTACTACACAATACGAATCTATCATATTGGTACAAGAGTTTGTAAAATATTTTGAACTTGAATTATAGTTGAAGGGCTAAATGAAGTTCATTGTTTTTTTTTTGTACAAATTTTCATTATTTAAGAGTTTTTTGGGAAAAATGTTTTAAAAACATTATATAATATTTTCATAATTGGAAATAAGTCTTTAAGAATTTTACTTTTTTAAATGCTCTCAATATATGTACTTTTATTTTAATTATGCCGTTTTGTTGTATGTTTTTTTAATTGGATTTAACCATGTCATTGTTATGACTTTTTGATTTCAAGTAATATAATTTTCAGAAAAAAGAAACTCTGACCGCCGATGAGATAATATTAATTAATTTTTAATTAAATTGACTAAATATTTGTTTATTTCACAAAACAAATTAAAGCATTTAATTTTAGATATTAAAACAATATTCACCTTCAGATAAGAGTATCATATTTTACATTTAAATTATTTTCTGAATTATTAATGTTATATTAATAAAATAAGTAATAGGTAATATATTAATATATAAAACATTCTAAATTCAGAGGGATTTTTATAGTTGGTTACAAAATTAAAGTTATGCACTTTTCACAGGAGATGTATATAACCTTGATTTTGTTATCGTCTATAAAATCCCTCTCAATTCAGAATCTCGCATACAATACTATTTAAATATTATTAATATGAATTATAATGTCTCCCCAACTTCAGAAGCTGGGTTATATTGCCCTTCAATTTTAGATGAGCCATTAAATCCTAAATTTCGTTTTCAAATAGTTTTTGGGGAATATATCCCACCGTCGGTGAGACATATTGCCCAAGGGCCACATGACATGTCGCCGACAAGAATAGGCATTTTTTGGGTCGAGAAGTCTAAGGGTGCGATAGAATTGAAAATTTATATTCTTTAACGATGATCAAAGCGATGCTCTATTATAAATACCTCTATTTAAATCATGTTTATAGTTTTTTACGCTATGCTTTTATCGACGCTCTTATCACTTATCTTAGTTCCAACACAAATGCACCCTAAGATGTTCAAACATATTGGAAGCAATTAGATCAAAACTTAGGTGACCCATTTTTATTTAAAATGAATTTTAATTTTATTATCAATTTTAGAGAATATAAATGTGAGTATATTGAACATCCACTTTTTAACAACGGAAATAGTCAAAGCAACGGATTTAAAAAAAAATTGCAAAATGATTTTGAATTTAAAAAAAAAAAATTAACTCATATAATAGGTGTTTAAATTGTTGGACCCAGTTTTAAAAAATAACAATGAAAAATATTTTTTTAAAAAATCATCGAAAATAATACGAGTTATAACATTTTGAAGATGTAAGAGTTATGGAATATAATTTTATTTTCAATCTACAGTTTTTTTTTGTTAAGAAATATAAAATAAAAAATGAAAAAAATCAAAGGTTTTTAAAAAAGCACATTTCCAAATATTAAAAATTGTCTAAACATATGAATACATATAAAAACAATGTACTCATGGTTATACATATATTTAAAACTTAAAATTAAACTTAATTTTCTTAAATATTTTCTTATAATATGTACCTATAAGAGTGGGCCTCGGTGATGGTAAAAATTTAGTTTAATAACCAAGGGAGTAGGGTTTCGATTCCCTTACGGTTTATAAAGTATTTAATTAAATAAAAATTACCTATTGAAAAATAATTTTTCTTTACAAATCTCCATGGTGACCAAATATAGTTAAATATAACATGTATTCGTCTGAGAAGTCTGATGCTGGTGCAAGTTGTTGTAAGCAATATATACTAAAATATTAAATTAATTAGTATATAATATAAATAACTATAGCTACAGCCGAGTAATCAACGGTTTAGTGAATATTATGATTAAAGAAACTGAAGCCTAGTTTAAAATAAACTTGGTGAATGCCCTATACTCCTTGAAGAAGTGGAAAAGGAATAAAAAAAAATAAATAACTATAAGAAACTTAACATTTTCATTAATTTTAGGGAAGCTCTTTGCTATTAAGGGAAGCTTTTAAATTATGGTAAAATCTATTGCTGAGTTTTTTTTAAAGCGGTATTCAATGCACAGATGTTTAAAATTTATGGTGAATAATCATCTTTTGACCTCATACACATTCGGAATGTCGTGCAACTTAAAAATATTTTCTGAAATATACAGTTTGGCAAAATTATCTATAAACTTTACAAATATTTATCAAGCTTAAATAAGCAGCTATTCTTTGAGATTTTGATATACCTTAATTATAACTCATAGTACACATACCTTGTTTTACAACAATTTATTTAGGGCGTTTCCATACTTTAGGAGCTGTTTGTTCATAACATTTGGGGCTCCAAATTCGTAGTTTGAGTTTCATTGATATATTTTAAATATTATCGAGGTTTGCCATATACCCAGACAAATGGACAGTGTAAAACTATACAGGCATATTTTTTCTAGATTTTTTTTTAAAAATGTGCTAAAAAATCAAACTATAAAATTAATGAGTCGTTTTTTTTCTCATTTAAATCAACAATGTAGTTCAATCACCTTTATTTAAAAATTTAAAAAATAAAAAAATAGTTAATCAAATTATAGTCAATTAAATGTAAGTCATTATTGAAAAATTTCAAATGAAATGATCCAAATTATCTTAATTTAAATTTTTCTATTGTATTCCAAAGTGAATCAAAGAGTTTTTTTATTTAATAAAAGCTTCTTCTTTTACTTTATTTTCTATTCAAAAATTTCTCTTATGTAAGTATTTTTTTGCGAAATTTTGTTATTAACATTATCTATCAATCACTTGTTAAATTTTTTAACTATATTGAATAAATGTTATTTTAAAACATGTACATATATTATATACATTCATATATACATATATATTTATATATTGAAATTAAATTGATATTATTAAACAAAATCAAAGTATAAAAAAATGGTTGAGAGCTTTTAAGATTATCTGAAAGGTCAAACAAGATAATTACTTTAATCCAGTTAAACAATAATCAATCAATTAAACTTGTATTTATTTGAAGATGATTCGTTTAAAATTTAACTATCACTTATGTAAAGTTAAAAAAGAAAATTTACTTAAGGAAAAAAAATTGAAATTTGGAGTATATAAGTGAAATTTATAATAATTTAACATAGATTTCGAAAAATTTTAATTAAAATGTATGGAAAGTGCAAAATTATTAAATTTCTATTACTGTTAAAAATTTATTATTTTGAAAGTTCTGTTTTTTTGCAACTTTAACATCCTATCTACAATGAATGCTCTCATTCCACTCTCTACACGTAGCTATCTGTCAAACTAAGTTAAATGTATTGGATTATATGAAAGTGTCTACAATAGACGCAGCCATATCGCAGCCATGTCGCAGTCATTAAAAAAGTTGTTTAACTTTTAACTTTTTCGCTTTCATTACGATTTCAAATATCAAATAACTGAACTTTGATAAATAGTTTGCATTGAAAAATAAAAAAAATTATATCAGAATCAAAAATTAGTAAAATTATTAATTTTTTTCTTATCTAGGATTAAATAATATCAAACCATTATTGAAAATAGCTATACGATATACTTTAAATTATTGAATATTTTTTAATACATGAAATTTGTAAACAAAACAATGTCAAAAAACGTTTTCATGTACATTTCATTGAGGACACTCTTTTGTTGACTATGTAATGAGAGCAGAATGAGAGCGACATGAGAGCGTCATTGCAGATAGGGTATAAAAGATATAAGATAAAACTATAAAAACTATAGAGGAGGCGGGCTGTGTGCACTTTTGGATACCCTAAGGAATAGGATATAAATATATTATCTGGATTAAAAATATCCAGAAAAAATTCCAGATGTCTAGGTTGATTATGAGAACATAGATTTCGAAGCTTTTTGGAAGTTATATACACATTTGTTATCCTATAGACTAATCAAATTTGACAAAGGTCGTTAAACTTAACTACATTTGGCTAAATTTCAGATACACAACTTAAGTTTTTTTTTTGTTTTTCCACTTAAAAGGAGAATAGTGCTTCAACTTCATCTTCGTGTATACTTAATTATCTAGCACCATTTTCTTCATGTTGATCTCTTGAGCCGGATTCGGCTAGAGGATTCCAGGTTAGCGCCATTCTTGTTATGCATTTATAATTTTTCCTTAGGGTATGGCCAACTGAACTCCATTTCCTTCTGGTAATTTGCTTCCCTATCGGTTCGTTTGTTAGGGCTCAAAAGTATGTATTTCTTATTCTGATCGGCCAGAATATTCGGCGTATTTTTCTGATATTTTTTTTTATGAAAATTTGTAATTTATTCTTAATGGAATTAGTGAGCAATCATGATCCGCAGTCATATGTTAATGTTGGTTCTACGCACGAATTGAATATTGTTAGTTTGATTCGTCTTGATATTTGCGAACTGTTCTATATGGGGCAATGTCTACCGAAGACTGCTTAACTTTAAAACCTTGAACTATTCATATGAAAAAATCAAATAATTAATTTTAAAAATGTAAATGTTTATTTTAACAAAAAATTATAAGAAAAAGTGCTCTTCCGTTCTTGAAAAATTAAAATAAAATATTTTTAGTCATATATATTTAATTATATCATTTATAAAACAATTTTGCCTTAAAATTTGAATAATTCTTAAATTTATGGTATTCAACTTGACTTATTACACATTTAATACTCAATAATTCAAAATTGTATTTTAAAAGCTTATAAAATATATATATATATATAAAATTTTTAATAAAAATATTGATTAAATAAATATTAGTTTTCTAATATTATGAATAGCTAAATGAAAATAGTTATTATATTAATCAAAATTTTATTTTCATATTTCATATACTATCAACATACTGTGTGGCAAAAAATATATTTGAATTTTATTAACTTTTGAGATTTTTTTTTTTATTATTATTTTGTTAATGCTTTGTTTGTTTAACTTAAAAAAAATTTACGACATAATGAAAAAGCTAGTGATAAATTTTGATTTTTAATAAAAAACCTGCTTAAAACGATAAGGTAGATGTAAATTTATGACTCCCAAAAACGTTAATTTTTTGGAACGTATTTCCAATTAAGCATATACATTAAATTTAAATTTGTTATTCAAATTTTATATTAGTTAATTGAAAATTTACTATTTAAGATGAATAAAATTGCATATCTAAAGGCGCAAAAAGTTCAGAATTCCTTAAGTACTTAAGTACTTTAACAGCCCAGCAGAAAACTAAAATAATGAAAATATAAAATTATCAGAACTTTGAATTTGTAGTAGGGTTAAGCATATGGTGAGTCATCAAGGTTATTTCTTCTCCCAAAGGCCGAAATCGGATTTTATCCTTAATTTTAAATTTTATCCAAGTTTAAAGACTTAAAACTAAATAATTTTGAAAGATGAAATTTCCTAAACGGATGTGAAACGATTTATTTTACATATTAGCAAATCTAAAATAACTTTTAGTTCTATGACAAGTTATTGGTGAAACACTCTGTATATAAATCAAAATAAATAAAATCCAGTACAATTCTTTATTTTATAGTCTGGGAGGATCATCGTAGGATTTATCATGCAAAACTTAAAACAATATATCATAATTACGGTAATGCCAAATCTTTTGAATCAAATCTGATAAGATCGTCATATAAAATTAAATATTGCATTGAAAAAGTTAACATGATAATAACAAACTGTCAACCTTATCCAAACATGAACTTCCACTATAATGAGTACCGTAAATATTCTACCGAACTGTCAAAAAATATTAAATAAATATAAAAATAAATATTTTTTATTAATCAAATTAAAATAAATTGTAGTAAATTATTTTATTTTATGACAATTTTAATACCATATTTTAAAAGATTGCATTTACTTTTAAAACACAAACTATAATATATACTATAAATTTATTTATTTCTATCCAAAAATTTTATTTTTAAAAATTAAAATAATAAATAAATTAGTCATGTATCAATTTTCACTTTCAATTTCAACACAAAATGTCAAAAATTTAATAAAAATTGGTAAAAACATACATATGTGTACATACATATACATATGTATAAATTATATAAAAAGTGCGTGTATTCGAAGCTACTATTTTTTTCAGATTTTTCATTATCAAATTTTTACTTTTTGGTTTTAGTTTTTTTTCTATGGTATGACATTTCAGATAAATTAAATAATTAAATAGTTTTGGATATCGATTTATACTATCTAATAAATTTGAAAACAAACCAACATATTTGGGTATTTGATGACATTTATATTTAAGTTTAATAAACAAAGCTTCAAATATACCTACTGTATTTTACAAGTTTGTACAAGTAATTAAAAATCTATTTTATATATTTAATTTAATACCTAATGAAATTAATTACTTAATAAATTAAAATGTTGATATTTAAATTTTGATATTTAAATTTTCCAAATGACACACTTTAAAATTTGTAACAATTTGTTGTTAATTTAATTATTCCAGTGTAATATTGAGGTTATGTATAATATAGAATAACATAATTGTGATAGATATACGATTCATGCATGATGTACATTTTTGGCTTTGGCTCTACTTAATAACACTTCTTTCTTTTTTTAATTTTTAATACATAGTTGCTATTAAAAATAATTTGAATTTCTGTATACAAATGTTATGTATACAATGTTATCAAAAAAGAATAAGTGTTATTATTATAGGATATTAGTTTAATAGGTATTGTATATTTGTATGGTAGTGTAATATATATAACAAAATTTTATGTTTTAATACAAATTTTATTTAAAATTCTGCGTTAAATTTCCTTGTTATAAGAATTGATCTTAACAAATTTCACATACAATTTAAACATGAGATTAGTACTAAGCCTTAAAACATTTAGAAACGTCTAAGATTTTCAATAGACACAATTCTATTTGCCTATATTGTAATAATTTTTGTATTTCATTTTATATATATAATTCTGTATCTGTGAGTTATATTATTCAATTAAATTATTATTTTGTATTTTGTATTTTTTTATAGTGTTATAATGTAATTTTTAATTAAAGATATATAATAAATAATTATTGATTAAGCCATTAATTTGAACCCAAAGGCGAACAGCAGCTGAGTCGAGTCAAAAATGAGATGAATGTTTTTTCACTTTCATTAGGAGAGGAAACCGGGACCTCTCGCATAATAAGACGAGACTCTAAAGAACTTCGTCACCCACGATTAAGTGCTTTCAAAAGTAAGTAACCTGATAAAACAGTTTATATATAATTGTTAGATTGAACATTTGTCATAAGATTGGTATTATTTGACAGCACATCATTTCGCTGGAAACGCTGGAACTGCATTCGTTAACTGAAATGTATTTAAAACACATGTGCTTAACTTTTTTTTTTTTATTCCTTTTCCACTTCTTTAACGAGTATAGGGCATTTACAAAGTTTATTTTAAACTAGGCTTCAGTTTCTTTAATCATAATATTCACTAAGCCGTTGATTACTCGGCTGTAGCTATTGTATAAGGTTATGAAATATGAATGCACAAATATTAACTTTGTGCGCCATCTATAATCTTTAAGAAGAATTATTTATATATTTTTATTAAATTATTACGATAAACTATTAAATAAACTATTACGATATAATTATACAATTTTACGATATTTTTTTATTAGATATGATCTGACCGGGGTTTGAACCCGAGACCTTCCGCATGAAAGACGGCATCTTTACCACTACGCCATTGGTCATATAATTAGCTTAACTTAATTTATCTAACTTCAAAGATCAAAATCATTGTATTTATTTTTTTAAGAATTATAATTGATATACATATATTTAGTAAATAAAAATACTGTCAAATGAAAAACAGTCAAATGGAAATCAGTTTAATGAAATAATAAAATTAACATTTAGTAGATGACATGTTCGATTAATGAGCAGGACAGTTGTTAGAAAATGTAATTTTTTTTTGTTTTATTTATATTTTAAACAATACGTTTTCGCCTAGCTGGTAATAAAATAATAATAATAAAGTATATTTAATAACTAAACACACTAATTAAATATACAAAAAACAAATCTAAAAATTATAAATGAAATTTTCAGTTTTAAAATATTAAATTTTCAGAGCCTGATTTTCAAATATATCCTAAAATTGTTTACATATTATTTTTTAAATGCAAAATCGTTACACAATCAGTAATGTTTTAATATCGTACCTAGAAAAAATAATAATTTCAAATAGAAGCCAAGTCTTATTAAAGGCCCTTTATTTTTGGAACAGATTATGCCTATGCTCTGCAATAAAAATAAATGCTTCAGTACTACTTAATTTAACTTTTAAATCAAAATATTATTTGACAACAGACGACATAAATTTTTAAAAATGGGGGTGAAACTTCCGGAAAGGGGTTGTGAGCTATCAAGATGACGTCATCACATAACGGTACTAAATATCTCAAAGTTTCCGAATATATATACCATTAGTGGCGATGGCGCCATCTAGTGGTCGAAAAATGCGTTACAAAAATTTCCTAAGATTTTGTAGCTTTTTAATTAAAATGCTATATTTTTCCTGTAAGACCATAAACTAGAACCAACATCTTAGAATATTGTAGGGCATGATATTGTCTTTCATAAACATCTTGTTTCATCTGGATCGGTGCTACCATTTTTGAGATATTGCAATTTAAAGTGAAAATTTAAAAAAAAAAAAAAAAAATCAAACTTTCAAAAAAACTACTATAGCTGTGAAATTTTCATAAACACCCTGTATTATTATTATACCATTAGAAAACTCTTTCCAACGGTATATAATAAGTATGGCATATGTTGACAAATAGCCCCACCAGAGAACATAAATGCAAAAATGACACAACAATTTTATTAAAAAATACATTTTCATACTTTATTTGTCATAAATTTATTTTGCCTTTTTGGCAAATTTAAAAATGTAAGAATGGAAAGAGTTTTAAGAGACCTTTCTAATGGTATAATAATAATACAGGGTGTTTTTGAAAATTTCACAGCTATAGTAGTTTTTTTGAAAGTTTGATTTTTTTTTTTTTTTTTTTTAAATTTTCACTTTAAATTGCAATATCTCAAAAATGGTAGCACCGATCCAGATGAAACAAGATGTTTATGAAAGACAATATCATGCCCTACAATAATTAAATTTATATATAGAATGAAAGTTAAAATTTTGTAAAATATACGAGGTTATTAAAGCTATTGAACTATCGTATGTAATAACCAGGTTTTAGATAAGGATTTGATGTTGAATGGAAATCAAATATTGGACATTCGCATGAACATAGTATAAACATAATTATCAGCCGGTTTAAATTATTGTCATTAGTTTGTAAATTTAAAATATATATTACATACATATTTAACAGATGGCACAGAAGCTTGTTAGAAAACTATAGCAGGATCTGAAGCGAAATTTTTCAAATTTTGTAAAATTTTAAGAGAAGAACAACAAATATACATAATATAATCAAGCCACTTTCCGATTTTAATTTGTTTAAATCACTTGAGTTCGTCTCATAGGGACGCAATTGTAATGGCAAATTTAGTATAACGAGAACTAAGTTTATATAAAATCAGATTTTGTAAAAAGATATTGTGAAGACAAAAATAAACAGAAGTCAAAAACCGAGGCATAACAATATTGTTCATTTTGTATGTTTTTCACCGTCTGGTTACGATACTGTGTATTATTATATATAGTATTGTTGTTAAAATTTGCAGAATAGGTTAAAATTTGCTAAAAAGATATATGGTAGGTATCCATGATGAGTAGCTTTCATAATTTGATTTTAGTATAATAGGATCTAGAGATTCGAGAGGAGCTTCGAAAATGTCAAGTTCTCTAATAATTCATCATATAAAGTAATCAGACTTTACAAGAAATAATATTAAGAGACTTTATGTTATGAACAATAAAAACCACATTATGCAATCTACATTGGATTTATTTCTACCTTTTTAATACGAGTATAAGGGATTCACCAAGTCTATTTAGACTATAGGTTTAAGTTTCTTTAATCGTTATATTCATTAAGCCGTTGATTACTCGGCTGTAGCTATTACATAAGATTAAGAATACACAAAAAGTTAATTTTGTGCGCTATCTATTATCTTACACAAAAGTTATTTATATATTTTTTAATAAATCTTATTTTATATTACGATATAAAGTATTACGATATAATTATACAATTTTACGATATTTCTTATTAGATATGATCTTACCGGGGTTTGAACCCGAGACCTTCCGCATGAAAGGCAGCGTCAATAGGATTAAATAATTAAAATCAAATAAAACAGATGTACCAGTACACTGGGTAAATATAATATACTACCTAGTAGTATCCCTGCAATAAATAATATTTCAAAATTCGTTTAGATGAAGTATAAATAATAAATTAGTATACAATTAAAACGATTTTTAAATATTCAAATTCCTAAATTATACTAATCAATCAGAAAGCTGAATTAGTAATTTGGAGAGCTTAACTTTTTAGCATAAATACATATAGAGTTTTAGTTCATTAATCAAATAATTCAAAACCTTTACAATTGTAAAATTGCAGGAAGATACAGAAAATATTGATCTGAAAAGGAACGGACAATTGGATGAAGCTTTATCTTAGGTTGTTGTTAAAATACTTTGAATTCGGTAAACCTTAGATTTTATTAGACTTTAAAACCCATATTGCCAACGAAAACAATGATGAATCGTGTAACAGCTCTGATGAGAGCTACATGTTGTAGAAGAAATACTTGTATTTGTTAAAACAAATAAATTTAGTGAAATTGAAAGGGAACTCCTCGGTTTTTCATTCATTTTCAGTTTTAAACTTCAATCGCACAGGAAGAAGTCAACGCTCAAATCCAATTAATTAATTTTAAAATTTTCTTAATTTAATTAATCAAAGTACAATAAAATAAATTTTATTTTTTAAATTAGTTGTATAAATCATGTATGTTATAAATTTAGTAATATTAGCAATTTTTTTTTTATTTTAGCAATTTAATTGACATTAATAGCCATTCATTATAAATAAGTAATAACATTTTTTATAAAAGAAAAGAATGAATTACCTTTAAGGTATAACTGGTAATGAACCATAAAAGTTTTGTTTGACAGGAAAAAACCAACACATCTTTTCTTTCATATCAAATTGTCAAATCACAAAAACAAAAAAAGATTATAAAGCCTATAATTATCAATTTCATGGTGTTTATTAATTATTGTTTTCTTTTGACCCCAAGTGTTTATGATTTTTTCTTTTTTTTTGGTTTTTTTTGACGTATTTTTCGTAATTGATTTTTTTTTAAGATTTTCGTGTTGTCGTGTTGTCGTGTTGTTAGTATTAATGTCATTGATGTAAATAATATAAATCAAAAATTACTCGTAAATAACAGTTAGGGTGTGGTAAATCACATAAATCTATTGACCTGTCATCATATTTAGGACATTTAATTTATCACCTGGAGATTTTTGTAAAACATCAAATTTGAAACAAATTTTATTTTGTTTTATTTTAGCTTTTCCTTTTGTTTTTAAATTTTGCGATTTTTTTACATGTGTCAATAATATATAATTTTCAATAAGTCATCAATTCATTTAGAAATTTGATAGAAAAAATGAAAATAAGGCATACACGTGTTATAGTTTTTGCAATACTTTTTTTTTTATTAATAATATGTGTTTTATTTTTGCAATAGTTCCTGTTATGAAGGTGATATTTTAATATCAGAAAGTTTATTTGATTTTGGAACCTGATATGGTACATTAAAATTCTTAACAAGGCAATGTAATACTAAAAGCTTACTGATGAGTCCAATAGTATTACAGAACGAAACGCTCCTAAAAATTTTAGACATGATACAATTCCTACAATTGTAAAAATTTAAACCAGCTTAGTTTCTAGACTCTCTTGTAAACAACACCAGCTTAATAATTTACAAAAAACTTGTTATATGGTATTTATTATTGAATTTGGTGTGATATAAGTTTAGTTAATTTTCCAATTCCTTTTAACATGTTAAAGTTATTAGAAAATTCAATAGGAACATATTGGGGGATTCATATAACATACGGTTCAGTACTTACTGAAGTTAATCTGGTGTAACAACCAAACATTGTTAACCTCTTTGACCTCATAATAAATTATTTTAAAAATTGTCCGCACAAATTAAATATCCCAGAAACTGATTAACAACCAATTAAGTTTAATTATTTTGATAGAGCATAAAACACTCCAAAAAACGGTATCAAACATATCTAATCATATTGAGGAGTACATAAAAAAAATTTAACTGGTTTAAAAGCACGAGATATGGGTAGAATTGATGAATTATACTATCAGTATAACTACACTATAATATTTCTTTTTTATATAAAACATTTCAAATTTAAAGTCTTACAAATATATTTATTAGCTTTTCTTTAAGTTTAATATTTGTCCAGAAAGATATAAAAATAAATAAACTTTTTCTAATTTAAATTTCAGTGAAGTATTATAACATTTTTAATATTGCATATTTTTAGGAGGAAAAAAACTTTTTCTTTTTATAGTTTTGTCAAAAGTTTATTTTTAGTTTTTATTTAAAATATTTTAGTGACTATTTAATTTTAAAATATATAAAAGTTTTTTAGGTTTTACTAGTAATGTAACATATTGTATGAAAATATACTCATGTTTTAAAAAAATTTTCCTCTCAAGTTTTTAAAAAGAGAAAAATTAAGCTAGAAAAGCTTTTCTAAAATTTGTAAAAGTTTTAAATTTATGTACATAACTCAGGAATTAAATTTGAATCAAGAAATAAGCATTAAAAAATCAGTAAAATTAAAACGGAATTTTGAAATTTTAAATATTAATTAGTAAGTTTTGAATTTAAACTTTTACTAATTTTGTAGCTTTTAATTTCAGGTGTACATTTCAGTTCTAAAATTTAATTTAATTTTAAAATTTTATTCCTTATTATAATAATATAATTTAAATAATTTTTTTTTTATTTTAAAAAACTTTTATTTTAAAAATATTATAATTTTAAATATTAATTGCATTTTTCATTCCCAAACGGACATTCTTTGAATTTAAGCCAAGAACTGGCAAAACAAATACTGAAATTTTGTCCAGCTGCAACTACTAAATACCAAAACTTTTTAAAACAAATTTTTAAAATTAAACAGTGTACTATAAAAATTTGGTAAGAGTTTCTTGGAACTATTCATAGAATTTTATTTTCATAGCTAGATTTGTTACAAGTGAGGAGACACTTTCTATTTGTAGTAAAAAACTCTTTGAAATTAAGATTAATTTTTATTTTTTAGTTTGAATAGTCCTTAAAATTTAAGATAAACTTTTTTTAAAAAAAGAAATTAAAAAAATAAAAAGAAAAGAAATTTTAAAAATAAACTTTGTAAAATACCTGTAAATTTCAAACTAAAAAATGTTGAATATAAATAGAACATATATTACGTTTTAATTTTAATAATTGGATTATGATATTATTTTTTATCATATATTCAAAAATACGGCGAATTTGCTAAACGCCTTTAAGTATGCAATATACTTAAAATAATTTCTTTATTTCTATTTATTCAAAGTTGCTTAAGTACAATTTTTGTAATATTATAATTTGAATAAATTAATAAAATAATAACACAGATATAGCTAAAGTTGTTTATGGTATACTTGTATGATACAAAAAGTAAAAATTCATTCGAAAAAATACGTAAATTCGAAAGAACTTGCATAAGAGCTTGTATTAATAAATATATACTACCTGAGTCTGAGTTTGTATAAAAATAAAAAAATTAACGATAAAATTAATCAGAAGTAATCCAGATAGAGCATTAAAAACTCCAGAAAATGGTTGTGGAGTATAATTAGAATTAGGAGTACATTAAGAAGATTTTCGTCACGAGTTTTATAGCTCTTGATCATTTCATATTCTTAGGCAATTATGAATATATTTGACACAAAAATCAACTATTTCATTATAGTAGACAGACTTCATCCAGACTTTTAAAAAACCAGGCAATATTAATGGAGATAATATAAGATATGACATGTTCAGTAACAGAAAAAGATAAATTGATAAGATTGTTTGTGCTTAAATAAATCTTAAAATTTAACTTACAAGATTAGTTTAGATAAATTAAGGTTACGGTAAATACTACAAAATATAGGTTTAGGTAAATTCTACGACATATTGCACATGCAATACTAAGAAAAAAAATTCTGTTTTTTGTTTTTTTGAAGCGCTAACTATTAAATTGTTAGGCTAATTAGCCTGTCTATACCATAGGTGCAAGTTGGAACAGGGGTCATATTATATTCGTGTTATTAGAATTGATTTTAAAGAATTCCACATACAATTTAACCATCAGATAGTACGAAACATTATAACCTCTAGTAAGACGTTTCTAATAGATACAATTCTATTTTTGTTTATATTGTAATATTTTGTATTTGAGTTGTATTTGATATTTTTGTGAGTTATATTATTTAATTAAATTATTTGTTCATATTTTGCATTTTTTTATATTAATTTATTTTTTATTAAAGATATATAATTATTAATGATTGATTAAGCCATTAATTTGAATCCAATGGCAAATGGTAGCTGAGTCAAGTTGAAACCCAGAAAAGTTTTTCACTTTCTCTGGGATTTGAACCCGGACCTTGCGAATGAAACGTCGGCACTCTAACCACTGTACCAACCAGCCGTATAATATTAAAATCTACATAATAGACCAAATTGTTACTTTCTTTTTTTTAAAGTTGATTCTAACAATGATAATGTTATAAAGTGTAGATGCTTTAGAACACGCTTTCAAATGAGCAGAACTTCAAATAATTAAATTAGTGTCCAAATAAAGCTTTATTAATAAGCAATAATAATTTTAAATTTTAATCGGGTTCAACCCCTGCTCGGACCATATCGAGTAAAAAAATATCTTTTATAATTTATATTTATAATAGTTTATATTATAATATATATTATATGCCTACCAAACCTGTAAAGGAAGGCTGATTCATTCACTTATTACATTTTATATTGTAGGGGACTGTTATAAATGAATAAATAAAAATAAAATAAATACACTCTTAGATTAATGCACTTGAATAGTAATCTTTTCAAGCTTTGCGAAGTTGTCGAAATGGGAAACGAACTCAATACAAAATTTAAACATTACCAACATTTTACCAACTCAAACAGTGCCAAATTAATATAAAAGAATAATTAAAAAACATCATTATTTAAAATTTTAAAACATATATATTATCACAAAATAAAAAAAAAATTATAATTAAATAAAAAAAAATTTTTGGAACATGTTAGAATGAATTCACTATTTAATTTAACTAATGAATTCACTAAAAACTAACTAAATGATTACACTAAATAAAATTTTAACAATTATAAAATAGATTTTTTTTTCTGTTAAATAAATTCAAATTATACTACAAATGTCTAATTACACCTTGATGTTGCATTCCAGTATCATGTTTTATATGCATTTCATATTTACTAATAAATTTTCCTTTATTACCATAACTTTGTTCATTATGATGTATTTCAACTTCAGCATCTGATGATGGATGATCATAATTACCTTCTCCTCCAAAACTTTCTAATAACGTTGCTCTATGATCATAATTTTGTGTTAAATGATCATCATCTGATCCGAATATTGAACCATGTTCATGTTTAGCTTCATTTAAAGCTGTTTCAGCATTTTTTAATAAATTAATATGATCTGCACCATATCCTTTATATACCTTATATTCATCATTATTAATTAAATTTTTATGCTCATCTTCATGTTTAAATTTATACATCATATCTTGACCATCTTGATGATCTTTTTCATCGAAATCTTTAAAATGATGTGTTTCAAATGATTTTGTATCATAACCAGGACTTAAAGCACCATTATGTTGTGAAAAGATATCTTTTCCCGCGGCGGATTCTTCAAATTTTTTAAAATTTTCTTCATCTGAACCGTCCTTACCGAAATCATATTTTTCTAAACTTTCTTTACCAAAATCATATTTTTCGGAACTTTCTTTTCCGAAATCATATTTTTCTGAATCTGAATTTCCTTTGCCAAAATCATATTTTTCGGAATCTGCACTTCCTTTACCAAAATCATATTTTTCAGAATCTGAGCTGCCCTTACCAAAATCATATTTTTCAGAATCTGAACTTCCTTTACCAAAATCATATTTTTCAGAATCTGAGCTGCCCTTACCAAAATCATATTTTTCGGAATCTGAACTTCCTTTACCAAAGTCATATTTTTCTGAATCCGAGCTGCCCTTTCCAAAATCATATTTTTCAGATTCCGAGCTGCCCTTACCAAAATCATATTTTTCAGATTCCGAGCCACCTTTACCAAAATCATGTTGTTCTGAATCGGAATATTCTTTACCAAAATCATATTTTCCAAAACTTTCTCCATCATATTTTTCCCCAGAATCTGCTGTTTTGTGCTCCTTTAAATCTCCAGAATTTTTACCATAATCAGCATTAAAATCATAATAACTGAAACCATCTGAATTACCATGACTTTCTAATCCTTTAAAATTCTTAAAATCATCTAATTCTTCAGCTTTTGTATATGTTTGGAAATGTTTTCCATTATTATCATTGAAATTATGATTTGGTTCTTTTAAATTATGAAATGAATGAATATCACCAGATGGTCCACCAAATCCATAATTTTTACCATTCGAATACATATATTTTGGATGTGTACTAATTGTTTTTGTTGCAAATGATTTATCAATAAAACTTTTAGCACCATCATTCACTTGATGTTCACTATTGTATTGATGATGATGAAAAAAATTATCACTATTATCACTTTTACCATTATGAATTTCATGTACATTATCTTCTTTTATTTTACTTAAATGTTCTAAAATTTGACCACCACTTAATCCACCAGCATAATTGCCTAATAATCCAGCACTTAAAGAACTACCATGTCCAAATGAATGATATGAACTACCTGTTACCGAATTTATACAGGAAATTATACCAAATATTATATTAATATGGATTGAAATGTATTGAACAGGTTCCATTATTATAATTTGGTATTTTAATCTCTTGAATTACAATTTGATTTTGGTAATATTCCAAATATCAATTTCTACTTGTTTTTATTTTTTTTTTATTTTATCTTTGTACATGCAATCAATAAGTAATCCTTTGAATTGAGTTTGTTTTTTTTTTAAATTTTTTTTTTTTTTTTATTTTTTTTTTTAATTTTATAATTGTTTGCTCATTATTTAACTGTATATATATGCAACGTATCCAAACCGAACCGATTCAATTGTAAGACTGGTATTTTCCTAACAAAATTTTATTGCTTTTATATATCGAAGAAAATTCGAAAATGGTATGGAATTATAAAAAAAAATCTTCATTGATTCCCGGTATTTCATTTCTTCTTTCTTCAAAAAAACAAGAAAAAAGAAAACAGAATACGAAAATCCAAAAAACAACAACAACAGTTATTTTTGTTGTTGTTTTTTTTTAAATACAAAATTTTCATTTTCATTTCACCCATGAGTAGCACTGTAATCAAAAAAAAAAACAACAACAAAATAAACTCACTTTGTTTTGCTTCCGATAACTTAATAGTAATCAAATCTTGTTATTTTTTTTTTTTTTTTTTTTTTTTTTTTTAATAATATGTATGAATTGCACACTACACTACATTTTCTAGTTTAGACACTGATTTCATTGGATTTTCCCCGCTGAGTTTAAAAAAATGGAAATTCAAAAAAAAATAACAATTATAGCCATTATTAAAATTAAATAAAAATAAAAATCAAAAAAATTAAGTTACCAAACTACTTTGTTTATTATTGTCTTGGACTTGTTTTCGTAGTCTTATTTTCATCTTCGGCCAATGGATGAATGTGATTGAAATTATTTAGTAATAATATAATTTGTTTTTTTTTTAAAAAAAAGTCATAAACAAACAGAAAACAAATATAATAGACAATTTAATCATAGATTGACATAGTAGTTACAATTCACAATATTGTTAAAACTAATTCATGAAAAACAAAAAAAAAAAATTATAATAATGATATAAATTTGTTCAATGACATAAAAAATAAGGTTTATATTTAATTTTTGTTTTTTTATTAATAAATATTATTATAAATTGTTAAAAGAGTTATTTAAGGCGGGAAATAGTAAGCAAAAGGTTATGAATTCGTACGAACATCTTGTTATGTATTAAGTAAGTACTAAAATTTTACATTTAATGACTCTTTTTTTTCTGGAGTCATTTGTTTCTTCTGGGCGCTTTTCTTTTGACTCTTTTCAACTGACTCTTTTCTTATAGATCTTTTTTTCTGACTCTTTTCATCTGACTCTTTAATACCGGAGTCATTTAAGTTAAGAATATCGTGTATAAATATTTATATTCAACTTGTATCCTGTTATAACTGAATTGTTGTGTAAGCATCGAGTTGGAAATTGTTTGTGTCAAAACCTCTTTTATTAACTCTCGATTAATAGAACATTGGTGTATTGTGTTAAAACTTTTTTCCCGAGGTCATTTGTATTCAGACGCTCTTTTGCGTCACGAATGTGGTACGAAAGTATTAATTTTCTGTTATTTTGTAAGCACATTAACTTTTCGTATAACATTGAATTGTAACTTATCAGCGTTCGGTTAAAAAATAGGATCAATAAACTATACAGGGATCCTTCATAATTTTTATCATGCTGTAAATGAAAAATTAATTGAATATAAAATATGTTTTGCCTCTGTTTATTATCTAGTTTAGGTACAAAGACCTCTAACATACCACATCTTCGGACATTATCAATTAATGCGTGTACATATTTTTTGAACAAGATGTTCTAAAATTTTAGTAAAGTAATTTTTTTCAAACTCTTACTTTTTCATACACTAAAGTTGAATAGAAACTAAATTTTAAAACTAACCCTATGTTTCTACAACCAATTTTTCAAGTTCAAGGCTAAAACGTGTATAGGTGTCAAAAAAAATTTTAAGATTTACAATTTATTAAAACCAGAAATTTTAATTTACAGTTTAGTTACTTTCACTGCTTGTTATAAGTTCACTTTACTTTCCTTTAATAAAAAAACTTGAATATTTAAAAGAAAAAAGATAGTAAGGTTCCTACTTGTTTTCCATACATTTTAATTAATGCAAAAATATGTTTTTAAACTTAACAAAATTGATCAGATAATTTTTACATGTTTCATATCACATTATACTACTTTGTCAAATATAAATCGATATTAATATAGTTCGTGTATTCGATTAAGATACATAATAAAATTTTATTTAAAATTAATATATTTATTTATCGAATATGAAAAATCACGAAGATATGGAATAATTGAATAGATTAACATTAAACCAATAGCTAAAATGTGTCTGCAACTCATTACAAAAATGTTTAAGAGTTTCATTCATATTTGACAATTAATTAAAACTTCTAGATTATTGCAATTCATTTTTTTAATTACAAAATTGGGAGCTTAATATTAAACAACTGTTCTTTAAAAAAAATAAAGCTTTTAAAGTTAGGGAAACATTAAGGTCCTTTAAAACCCGACTGAATTTAATCATATTAATTTACAATTTCACCACTAAATGTGATGCACCGTTTAACTCATACAGCTGTACCCTTTAAAAACCTTCTGTCCTTCATACCCTTATAGACAGCTGAGTCAAAAACAAGTAAATTTAATATTATCTTATACAATATTATCATACATATACAAACATCTTCAAATAAACTTTTCAATATAAATTTCAAATTAAATCGTGTTTCTCCCGCTTTACATTCACTTGTCAACACGAATGATCTTAATATTTTTATAAACATTATCATTAATTTGTTACACGATAACAACTTATTATTATTGTTGAAATGATATTTAATGTGCTGTTGTCCAGAAAGATGGTGTTGGTTTGTTTTTTTTAAATTTTTTATTATTTTATTTTTTTTTTAATACTTAAAATTTTATTTGTTTTCCCCCCAACAGTGTCAAATACTTTACAAAATTGTGTATAAAAAAATTACAAAGTTAAGTATACATAATATATATGGGAAACAATAGTAAAAATATTTATAAAAATGTTAGAAAGAGACAGATAATATAAAATTTTGTTTTATTAGAAGAAGACAAAAAATAAAAGGAAAAGAAATTAAATTAAAATTATTCTCATTTGTTGGTATAAAAAAAAAAAAATTAATTATATTATTTAATTAGTAATTAAATATTAAAACTGGTCCAGGAAGAAATTTTGTACTATTTCTTATGGTAATGATAACCGCATTTAATTCAAGGAAATTATCTCCGGTATAGGAACATAATTTAATACTTTTTTTTTTATAACATATTTTAATATTATGATAATCGATTAATCTTAATAATTACACTTTAATTGGTTAAATTTAATAGAAAAATTAAAATTTTCTTCTAGATTTTGTATAAATTTAATTTTTCCTTAGGAAAAACTGTGTCAAATACAAATAAAAAAAGTTTTACACAAAATAATTCAAATATAGGAACTTATTAATAAAAGACAATTCCAGTGAAATTAATTTGTAATAAGTTTTCCTTCAAGCTGATTTTAATTTTTATACCCGTATGACTATAGGTCATAGGGTATAATAAATTTGCCATTACGTTTCTGAAGCAGAAAAGGAGGGAAGGTAGATATAGACTCAAGTGTATGGATCGCATCATAATCGAAAAATAAATCGATTCAGCTATTTATGTCAATCCCCTACAACATACAATGTGATAAGTGAGGTAATCTGCCTTTCCTCTTCAGGTGTGGAATTTAAATTTATTTTACATTATGATATAAACTATTACGATATCAATTATAAATTATATTTTTTTTTTATTAGATATGATCTTTTTCATAAAATGAATACAGAAGCTTATATAAATTTTATGTTAGTTATTTAAATTATGTGTTACTTATCAATTTTACACCAATGTTTTTTAAAACTTTGGAAGCCATTTAAAACGGCCCCATACCGAATAAAAGTTCTTAAGCTTCAGGATAAAATTCCCTAAAAATAAGATATCCTTCCCAGAGGAATTATTTTTATATTTTCAAACATTTAATGTTACACAGATAATATTTCCAAATGAATTTGTTTTGTTATTTAAATAATTTAAATGAATTTTATTAGACACAAGAGTCCGCATACACATTTTAGAGTAGCTACTACTGATTTTCAGTATTGAAATTCTATATTCCAAATGAATTGCAATTCTTAATATTCTTTAGTCTAATCTATTACTTTATCTATTAGTTTAAAGTCAAGAATTTATTATTCATCCGATACCTATTATAAGTATTCAAAATCTAAATTGTAGCAGTATTGTTTCAGTATTGCCTTTTAAGTTTAATTTTTCTTTTAAACAATTTGTTTTTATACTGTACTGAAATTCATAATTGGAATCAATCTTCAAAATTCAGTGCTTATTCGATTCAGTACTTATTAAAGTGACTGGTGCACGTTTAAACTTCTGAGAATGAAAAAGTAGACACTATAATATTTAAAAAATTAATTAAAATTACGAATAGATTTTGATTTAAATAAAATAGGAACAACAATAGATATTTAATCATTCTTGAACATCTTCGAAAAAATAGACTCAATAAAAGCTTCCATTTAATTTCAATAATCTGTAATCGTATTTATATTTAATAGTAATAATCATCGTTTCAGTTGTTTGATACTTGCAACATTAAATTTGTTTTATATATTCACAATTAACAAATTGAATTTTTCAAAATAAAATTAATATCATTTCTCAATTAATAAAATATTAATTTTACAAAACAATTTTAATTTCGATCGGCCTAAATAATTGCAATATAATACGAGAGATAATACCTTCCAAAGTTCATAAATCTTAAATAACTCACTTTAATAACGTATTTCTTAACTTAATTTTAAACTATTATTAGTTCATTACTGTATTACAGCAATAAAATTTAATTCTTTAAAAATCTTAATAATGCGTTGATCTAAATAAAATTTGATTGAAAATCAATTACGAATTTTTTTAAATTTTTAAACCAAAAATATTTAAAAAAAAATTGAAGTAAATTTAGATGAAAGATTAAACAGCGGAAATAATTGAACCAGAGCAACTTTAAATCGGAATTAAAAAGCAAACAGTAAAACAAATATTATTAATAACTTAATTGTTAGGTAATTCTGTTTTGTTTATTTTTGACTGCTCTAATTTAATAAAAAAATTGCTTCAACTACTTTTGATCAATTGATCGCTTTGTTTCAATTTGATTAAAAATTATGAAATATTTAAAATACTAAAATTTAATTTATTACAGCTGTTAAATAAATGATCATAAGGAAAATAAGAATTTTAGTAAATACTTGTAGAATAATTCGGTGCACGGATTTTATCAAATATTTTATTTGGTTTGGTAAAGATAAAATAATCTCAGAAAACAAAATAAATTTTAAAAAAATTGCATTTCATGTTCCTTCACTGCAACAGCTTAACCGATAGCAATTTTAAGAGAAAAGTTTAAAATCATGTTTGTAATTTTGTATTGCAATGTGTTAACGAATCCAACAAAATTAAATTGTCAACGAGTTCCTTTTCCCTAAACATAAGGTCAAATTTTCGAATCATTTTGACAGGAGAACCTTTCAAATAAAAAATTTTTATTATGACAGGAGAACCGGATTATCATGTCAAAAGACAAAAAGAATAGGTACTCGTAACAATTGCAGTTGAATTATTTTGTGATGTTTGAATGTTAATCTGATAATAAGATTTGGTTATAATATAATTTGAAATTATCCTATGGGTGGCGTAGTTGTTAGGACGTCGGTATTTGAATCAAAAGAGTCTCGGGTTCAAACCCTGGTCGGATTATATCAAATAAAAAAATATAATTTATTATTTAAATCATAATATAAAAATAAAATATCTGCGACATCTGAAAGGATGAATTACTCTCTTATCACATTGTTTGTAGTAAGAAACTGTTTATAAATAATTAAAACAAGTGATAAAAAAAAACCAAGGGTTTTTGAAAAAGCATATTTTCAAAATTATATTGATGCTGGGTTTAACTTTGGAAATATTTACTTGCAAATAGTTACTGCTTACTTAGAAACTTTACCGCTAACAGTAAATTTTTTATTTTAAAGTTGTTATAGCCCTTCCTTGGGGAAGGTTGCCAAATGGGTAAAACTGAGAGACACTTTCTTCAATTTAAGAAACCGCTTTTAAATTTAAGAAAAACCATTAACATATGTTAAAATATAATGTTGAACCTTTAAATTTTGTATATTAATAAAAAAAAATTGGACAGGTATTCAAGTTACAGGTGCTTAAAAAAAGCAAAATTCAAATTTTAAGGGCTCGAAAAAAAGCTCCTAAATAAAGGGCTTGACAAAAAAATTTTGTTAACCGACTCCTACTAATTTCTGAGTATCAAACTTTTCTCCTAGCTAAGATCCTAGCTTGAACCGTTCAGAAAATATGTGTGGGCAAAAATTTTGCAAAAATTGAGTTTTGTGTAATGTTAAATTTTAGCATCGTATGGTAATCCTAAACATTTACCTGTCAAAAATTTATAAAGTTTATGAAACCAGCTATCGTTTGCCGTTTTCAGATTGAAAATATATCTAACATAACTCTTGTTATAAAAATTTAAATATAGGGCATTTTCCAACTTTGGGGGGCTTTAGCCCCGTAACAGGTGGGGCTAAAGAAAAACATTCTTCTACGAAATTATTTTTTTTTGCAGAAGGTACCATGGTTAAAATTTCTTTACTCTATTTCAAACGGTGTAAAAGTTTTTGTAAACATACGGACGGACAGAGTGAAGCTATATAGGCACATTTTTATAAATTTTTTTGAAAATGTGCTAAAAATTTAAATTAACCTCTTGAATTGATAAACTTTAAGAGAAAATTAGTCTCAAGTGCACATTTTTAGGATAATATTTAGGTTTTGTGGAAATATTTAGTTAACCAAAGCCTAGTTTAAAAAATATTATTAAATAATAATTGATACACAAACAAAGAGTTACAACTTTGTTTTAGAAAGTTTTTTGATCCGACGAACTTTAGAGTCCCCTTAATTAAATTTAAAAATAATGAATTACATTTTAGCTTGTTAAAATAAAACACATTATTTACTTGACACATTGAAAATATATTGAAGCAGATTTTTTTAAATTTATGCACTCTGATTAGTTTAAAGTCTAAAGAATCCCACCGATATTTTGAAGGAACAGAATTTTTTATAATTACAAACTACTAAAAAAAAAACAATTTGTTGCGGGTCATTTAACAATTGTTGAGGAACATGTTAATAAAATACATCGTATTTTTATATTTTTATATGAACTTGCCTGTGTCTATGGCTTTATTTTCCATTCTGTCAGTTAGTGATACATTTATATTATAAATCTGACCATCAATTTATAGGAATTGTATGGTTCAGTGGTTAGCAAAGTGGCTTAGGGTTAAAATAGATCTGAGTTCGATCATCCTTCAAAGAAAAAATTTTATTTTTTTTATTTTTAAATCAACAGTTCAGTTGACAGTTCTCCGGTGACAGTTCTCCTTTCAAATAGTCTTAATCCAGCAATTTACTTTTATATTAAAACACTTTTAAATGCAAAAGATCTACCATCAATTTTTGGTTAATGAAAATTTTCAACATTTTAAGCTTAAAAGTTTTCAAACATTAAAAGAACTGTTTCTTATACCAGCAATTTAATTTTAAATTTTTTATTTTCTACATTTTAGGGTGCTAGTACTACCTACTTTAATAAAAGTATATATTGAAAAAAATATTTTTTTTTTATTTTATTTTTTATTGAACTCCTTTTTTTAACAAACACATAGACGGCATACTTAAGAAAGACCATTTTCTTAAACTCATAAAATTTTCCTCTAAATTTTAAATTAGAAAAGATTTTAAATAACTAAAGAAAAAATTTTGTAACAATTTAAGTAAGTAAGTTTGAAACTTACACATTATTCTTATTGCATATTGCATATTATGTAATATGTAATATTTAATATATAAAAAAATTTTTCTTAAAGAAAAATTTAGTAACTTTTTAGAGAGCTGACGGGGGAGATATGATAACTTAAATTACAGTTATACAGCAATTTACATCTAATCTAAATCAATTGAATTAAAATCAATGTTTTTTTTACTTTTAATAGTTTACAACTAAATTACTGACTAAAACATTTGACTTGAACATTTGAATGCACAATAGCAAAAATATTTAATTTAATGAACCTTAAAGCAAATTGAAAACTTTTAAACTCTAGAAGGATATTTGATTACATCACGTAATATGCTTTAATTCACTATAGCAAAACAAATCGCAATAGCCAATAGCATTTAACAAATTGAAAATTATTGATTCAATTGATTTTAATTTTTAAAATATCAATTATATGATTAAACATATTATTAAAAAATGTTTTAGAATCTTATTTATTTTATTTCTTTGGATTGTAAATTTACATTTAAATTAATACCTTATAATCCAAATATAAAATTATTGCAAATATTATATCGATTGAAAATCTAAGGCATTTCTAGGAATTTATTAGTAGTACTATCTCATGTTTAAATTGTATGTGGAATTCATTAAGATCATTTCTAATAATAAGGACGATGTAGTTTTCATGGCACACACAAGTCTGAACGAAATGTGCCAAAATTTGATCACATATGGCAAACGAGCTGGTCTAAAAATAAATGCAGCTTAGACCAAAAGCATGCGTACAGAGCACTTAACACATCAGCAAATTCTACTAGAAGAAAGACAAATTGAGGAAGTAGAGCAGTTCAATTATTTAGGAAGCATGGTGACATCAAATGGCGGAACAGAAGTTAATGTTGACAGCAGAATAAATAAAGCTAGAGTTGCTTTTGGAACTCTATCAAACATATGGCAGCCCTGCGTACAAAGCTAAAAATATTTGAAACAAACGTCAAATCAGTACTTCTATACGGCTGTGAAACATTACTTTAAAAAGAAATTAAACCCTGGGCTTTATTTCCTATTATTTCGGGGCTCTATTTCTCAACTGCTATTTCTATATTTCTCAACAAAATAAGACCCCAAAAGGGTTATTACACATTAAATGAGAAATAACACTCAATGCTTTATTTCACTGGTTCTTAATTCAGGACACCTAATTTTACGGTATATAAAAAAGATTTTTGAACTTTTTCATTTAACCCATGTAATTTTGTCAAATTTGAAAATAAATAAGGTCCTCCATTTCTTTATTATATAGAAACTGCATTTACTCCCATTATCACGGGTCAATAATACTCCATATCTCTTGTTATAACGATACTTAATCTAAAGATTAACTAGATTACGAATCCTTAATTATAAAAATTTATATCATTATAAAAACTCCGTAAAATGTAAATCCTACCAAATAACAACAATCTAATTTTCAAATGATATTATATAAAAATTTTTAAAACATCAATAATTAATTCATAAAAAAAAAAACACTTTAATTGAATATTTTTCAGTTACACCATATATAACAATTGTACATCTTCAATTCTTCAGTATTTCTTACTATTCCAAAATAGATAGTTATAATAAAATTTAATGTATTATATTAATTATGATTTCTATAACCTAGTAGCCAAATGTTATATACAGGAAAAATATTTAATATATTTTAATAACATAACAAATGAATGTGAGTAACTTGATGTTCCTGATTTATAGTATAGTCTATCAACTTATTAATTCAATTAACCGTATACATTTAGCACGAATATCATAAGTAAGTCTAATTTAATCGTTTTTGTTTTTTTTTTTCAATCAATTCATGTGCAATGTAATATTAAACTAAAGAATCATACGAATATAACGACAAATGAGTAATTATCGCATTAAAATTGTTTAAAAAAAAGTTTATATAGTTTATATAGCTTTTCATCGTTCACATTTTTTTTTTATAATTTCATTTTATCAACAGTTTTCGCGCTCAAATTTTCTTTATATATATTGCATATAATATTAACAGTGCTTTGATCACATAATTGTGTACTGCTGAGCACTGTAAGTAATCAAATAATATTTTAAAATTTTTGTAAATAAATTTTACAAGTTAAATTACAGAAAATTCGATTATATTTAAAGTTGAAAAGATAAGAGAAATTAAAGAAGGAGGGACCTCGGTGGTGCAGTAATAAAGTATCTGGTGTTTCAAACGATGGAGTGCGAATTTAATCCCGCACATATCGAAAGTTTGTTTTAAAGAAAAATTATTTGAAAAAAAGCAATTTTCATTATATTCCTCCTTCCTTACGATCAAATATAATAATAGTATAATATAATTAAATAAATATAATAAATAGTATTGGTATATAATCTAATATTAGTATCCTAACCTATAATTGCCTAAGTAACCGATGGTTTTAAAAAAAATTGTATTATTATTAATAAATAAATAAATAAAATTAAATAGGACTGGATATAATATAAAGCTCTTTATGATTTATTTTCTCTTAGTTCTCTAAATTCATCTTTGATAAGACATTAGGTCAAAATTAATAGTCTAAGGCCGCATTCACACAGGCAAAAATTTGTATAATTTTTATAAATGTTGCCAATCTTGAAGATAGTTTTACATATTACTGTATGGAATAAGTCGTTTATTTTTAAAATTGTAAAATATGTATAGGAATAAACTTAATTAAAACTTATTTGTCTGCAAACTTAACATTTGTAACTTTCATAATTTGCGTTGAGTTATGTTAAACGTAGTTTGACGTTTTTTTATTCAAAACTTATTTCTTAGCACAAAATGTAATTTGATTTGCATATCAGGTTCGACTTAAATGTGATTATTGACTTTTTGTCAAATCTATCTTTTTGGTAGGTATTAAGCTTAAATTAAAATTGTATCAATTGTAACTGACGCACAAACAGTTACTTTATAATCTTTTATGTAGTTGCAAATAATTTGAGTCTAATAATCTTTAAATTAAATTAATAATCAAAAATACAAATTCAGTATCCATTAAGAATCTAAAATTTACTTCCCCAAAAATGTATATACTCTCCATAGAATTTTAAATAACATAATCCATGAAACATTCAATATTAGCTTTATAATAATTTTTAAAAGTACATAACAACTTAATGTATGCTTCAGAGTAATTTTTTAAATTTTTCATTTGCAAACTACTTCAAAACTGCTTTCAACTATACCACTGTTAAATAAAATTTAAAACAGTTATTATTATTGCATACCGTTCATTGTGACCGTTTTATTAAAAAAAAAAAATGTTTATGGATACAAGTAACGATTATTATATCGCAATTACATAATTTTTGCAGTATATATAGTAGGTAAATGCTGCGTTATTATTGACATATAAGAAATTCATTAAAATTATTTTAGTTTTTTACTTTTTAACTAAAAGTAAAAAAAAAAAAAAATATTTAAATAATAATAAAAAAAAAGAAAGGAAAAAGAAAAATTAATTGGAAATATGAATTAAAAAAAAATCATATTAAAAAGAGGAAAATTATGACTTTTTTAATATGTACATACATAATAATGTCGGTTTATATATATTATGAATATCAAAAACAAATATGATCACTATGTTAATTTATTATTTATTTCTTGGATAACATTTTATTAATTTGTATCAAATATTCGTATACATAATTTTAATAACAGAACAAAATTTTTCAAAAATAAAACATAATATTAATTAAATTAATTAAAAATTATTACACAATTTCACTTTGTTTCACATTTTTCATATTTGTGCGTTAGAAAAAATTTAATTTGTGCGTTGAACGCATTGACAATAATGTTACCACCATAAATTTGACCAACTAGTTGGATATCCTGTATACCAATCATGACTATATGTTGGTACATATTTTACAGTATGAACACTCGGATACCAATAATTTGATGATTTCCAACCAGAATTCCATCCTCCACCATATCCATACCATGGTGCTCCATTTGCAAATGCAATTAATCCAATAAATATAAAAAAAATTCCAAATTTCATATTGTACTGTGAAATTCTGAACTCGTCTGAATGATATGTAATTAAATAATAAAATTTTAATCCGATTTAAAAATAGTTTTTTATTTATTTTTGCAAATGATAAGTGTTAAATTGAAACTAATTCAATGTTGGTTAGAATTATGTCTTATATATATATATAGAATGGACCAAAAATTAGAAAATAATTTTATATAGAAAATCACCCACCACCCACCAATATAAAGTTGCCAGAAAACTAATTAAATTTTCCACATAATATATTTTTTAATTAATTACTTTGCCTACTTAGTATTTTCATAAATTTGCAAATATTTAAAAAAAAAAATAATTTGCTGTTTTGATTTTGTCTACATCGGATGGGTATTTTTTCGAATTAATTGTCAAGGGCAAAATTTTAAATTAAATGTCTAAGTGTCTAAGAATTAAAAATCAGTGAAGTAAATGTTGTCTAAATTATTTATTTAAACTTAAATTTGCAATTAATAAAAATTGTATTTTTAGTTTGTGATTTAAAATACGATTAGAAAAAAATAAGCAAAATTAATTAGATTGTATACTTAGTACCTATTTTAAAAAAATGAAAGAAGCCGGATGGGATAGTGTAAAACTGTCAAAAAAAATTTGTTTTTGTTGTTTTTATATTAATGTATTTTTTATTAAAGATATATAATTATTAATTATTTATTAAGCCATTTATTTGAACCCAATGGCGAATGGTAGATGAGTCAAGTCGAAAACCAGAAATTTTTTGTCACTTTCATTGAGATTCGAACCCGGGCCTTCATGTAAAGTCGGCACTGTAAACACTGTGCCACCCAGCCGACAAGTTTAAATTGTATGTGGAATTCATTAAGAACAATTCTAATAACACGAATACAATATGACCCCTGTTCCAATATTTACCAATTATATAGAATTATTAGCTTAACATTTGAAGAGTTAGCGCTTTTAAGTCTTCGCATCGTATAATAGATCAACAAATTTTTCTTTTTTAAATTATAAAAATAATGGATTTTGGAAACTTATTTCGATTCTAATATTTAACAATTTCTTAAAATTAAAAGAAAAATTAATTAATTAAAACAGTTTTTAAAAATATTTAACAATTTTCGAATTAAATTTAATATTATATTTAATTAGTAAAGTGAATACGGCTATAATAAAACTTAAACTAGATAAACTAGAATTCTTAAAGAATAATTTTTAAATACTCTGGTAACTCTTTAATACAACCCTGTTTGATTGACATTTGAATTAAAATTAAAACAATTGCAAATTAATTATATTTTAGAAACTTTTCTAAAATTACTGTTCCAAAATAGAGGAAACTCTAAAGATGTGTTAAATAATAATATATTAATTAACTAAAGGTATATTACAAAATTAATTTAACGTTTATATTATAAGAAATAATTATGCATTTTTCGGCCATTAGATGACATTTGCTCCAATAATAATGTCTTGACTCCGAATATAGTCTTGAGGCTTCATAAAATAAGTGATGACGCCATTTTAAAAGCTTTAAAAGCTTCGTTTCTTAATAACAAATGGTTCAAAATTTTTATGGCTCAAAAACACAAAAAGGATTCTTCTTATTCTTCATCCATTACTCATTTGTTTTAAAAAATAACTTAGTACTTCTTGCACATCCTTTTGAATTAAAATCAACCAAAATAGTCATGTCAAAATGTCAACCTTAAGATTTTTGACAGTTGGTTTCCTTTTTGAAAATGACTTTTAGCGTTTGATTATTTCGTTTTATGCCATTTACAATTTTAAATAAAAGTTAAATCTATACAAGATCATGCCAGAAATTTGTTAAGAAATATTTTAAAATTCTAAGTATGAATAATTAATGAATTAATAAAATCGTAATATTATTAATTTATTTATTTATTTGTAGTACCAGGAAATAGTAAATATTGCCTGAAAATATTAATCTATTGCCGATTTGACATTTGGACTATTTATTAAATTATTGTAATATTAACTATATTTTTTTATTAGATATGATCCGACCAGTGTTTGAACCCGAGACTTTTCGCTTGAAAAGCCACCACTTTTCCACTGAGCTATCGGTTAGATTAAAATCTATTATTTTAAATTATTTGTTTTTAAATTTATTATTAAAACTCCAAGTATTACACTTCAATTCAAGTAGTGAACAAATATTTTTAGTCTGTGAAGTATTTTAGATTAAATTTTTAAAATAAATGCGGCAAATTTAATTCAAAGGTATGAATTCTTCTATTTTCCAGCCAAAGTATCAATCTTTCTATTAATATTGTATTTTTTTAATCTTCTTTTTCATTTAAAAGAACGTTACTTATCTTTAAAAAAAACTTTAGTTTAACTCTGTTTTATGTTAAACAGAAAAAAAAACCCAAAATTAAAAGATATAATGATACAAACTTAAATGTTCAACAACATTGTAAACAGTCAATGGCACACTTAGTTCCAACTGAGTAATTTCTTAATCCAACATAAGATAACAACTCAAATATAAAGTTATAAAAATTAACAACAACAAATTATATTTTTTCAATGGCCTAGACTGCAAGTTAACACAACAAATTAAATTACACTGACTGGTTTATATTATTATTTCACACCTCAATTTTTTAGTGGAACTAAAGTATAATAAATTATATGGATTTTAAAAAAAAAAAAAGAATTATAAGTTGTTATAATTGTATATCTTTGATTTGAGATCAGATGATACTTGAATTGAATATGTTTACAATTAAAAACAATTGTATACTTTTAATATTACTTACAATAAATAATAGTTATTTATTTAAATGAACAATTTAAAAAAAAAAAAATTAAAATCACTTAATATTTAAATCAATTTATAAAAAGGTATACAATTAATGAATCAAATGAATCATTAAAATGTTGAAGTAGAATATTTTTTACACACATATATTCATGTAGTAAATTATATATAGTACAATTTTATTTTTTACAATGTGACCATAAACTTGTTCACTAATTAACTGCAATTTCAGTATTTATATAATTTCTACCTTTACCTTTAAAAAGAAATCAAGAAATGCGACAAAGATTTTAAAAATTTTAATTAGTTGTACTTTTATAAAATTCCCATTTGTTTGTTTTTGTAAGATACGTCACTAAAAAAATTTTAATCCAGTCGATCAAATCATTTAGAATTGGATGTGAAAAAATAAAAATGTTTTTAAACAAGGAACAAGCTAATAAATAATTAAACAACAGTAAGTCAATGCCTACACCTGACAAATTCAATTATCAGTTACACGAAACCCACCTTCAACTTATCTCAGATTTCAGGAGCATTAAGCAAACACTTCAATTTTCTAACTTTATTAATTCCGAAGATGGTTAGATCTAGGTAGGATCTAGGAAGGCGTACGGCAGCTATGGGATCCACAACTTTCGGTCCTGTGCAATTCAGCAACATAAAGAAAACAAGACAGAACATTCTTGTACCGAATTTCAAGCTTCTAGCGTTGTTAATTTAAAAAAAATACTTTAAGAAATCGTGAGGTGTGTGATCGGTATCCAAATCACCACTAAATTAATTTTTAAAATTTTTGCAAAACTATAATGAAAACAGGATTAAACTACCTTGTAAAAAATTTCAGATTTCTAGCGTTATTAATTTGAATTTTCGAAGATATGCTTGTCTTGGGACGTACCTGGAAACAACTCCAATTAATCCCCACTTTTTGAGAAATATGTCCATCATTATTTTTTCGTTTATGGGCGGTTGGACAAACGGACATCACTAAACCGACTTAGGAGGTGACGCTAATCAAAAATATATATGTATATACTTTTTCATATTTAGCTTGTTTCCTTTTAGTGGTGACAGAATCAACATCTTCGTCTTCTTCGCTTCCTTTTGCTTTACTTTTGCTATACATTCACATAATTCACAAAGATCAATTTCTTGAATTATTTAAAAAGGTGAACCTTAAATTAACTTTATATTAAACCTTTATACCCAAAAAATTGTTATCCGGAAACCGGCTAACGAATGGAAAAAACTAAAATCTAAATATATTGAATATTATCAAGGTTCACACGGATGCAACTCAAATTAAAAAAATTATCCATATTTTAATTTAAGGTTTTTTAACAAAATGAACTCAATAACATTTTTACATTTATAATTTGCTAACAAATTATAAACTTCTTTTAAAAATAAAGTATTAAATGAAAATAAATAAATACTTAAAAAAGAATATCTATGGTTCTTTTAACTAAAAGAGGAAATACCGTTATAATGTAAAAATTGTTAAAAGGTTTAAAATTGACCTAAAAACAAAGAGTCAAATACCCTAAAACTATTTATTTCTGTAAAAAAATTTGGTATCCATATGTTAACTTTAAATCTAATTAAAATTAACTTAATACATTTCATATAATAAGATTTGGAAGCTTTAAAGTCTAAAATAAAACAAAAGCTATAAAAAATTAATAAATTAATTTACAATTTGCTTATTTATGATTGAATTGCGTCACATTCATGTAATAATTTTTTTTTAAGTACAATGACATTTTATGTTATCAAAATTATATTTTTTCACACATCTACTACAATTTGTTTTCGTTATTAACTAGCATTTACAATAAATTATTGTAAATTATTGTTTTTATCTGTTATTTTATTTAAGAACTTATAAGTTGCTTAATTCTTATTATTTTTTCTAACTGCGACATTTTTTTTTGCCAGTATCTTATACATACTATCAAATCACAATAATCTTGACAGGTTCCAACATTATTTTAATTGCAAATGCTCCTGTATATGTGTTATTTCAAAATAACTTATTTATATGATGTTCTTTACAATAGTTAAAAGCTATAAAAATAATTTTAAATTAAAGCGAAGGTAATATAACAGTAACTCCAAACAACTATAAGGTAAGTAAACAAACTATTAGATAAAAATGTATAGCATTTAAAGCGTAGTCATATTTTTAACTGTACTTCCGATGGATAATATATTTTGCATGGTCGGCAATCTGCGCCTGAAATAAGACATTTACTCGGTTTTTTTCGTTTCGTCATTGCATTGTTGCACAGAAATTTCCCGGTTTTACGGTTCTACTGATTTAATGGATCCATTATTGACTTCAAACATTATACATGACATGAGTGACTTCAGGCATAAGGAAGAAATCTGTTAATGGATGGATCTGTTAATTCATTGCAGCACAAAATCTTTTTTAAAACTTTATTGTTTTTAGAACATTTTCCAAAAATTTTGAAAAAAGGCACTAATTTTTTTGACTCTGTCTGTCCGTCAGTCTGTCCGTGCGTATGCTTACATAAATTTTTGAATCGTTAAAAAGTAATATTTATACAAAACGTAATTTAAAATAGTCAAATTATTTGTATGATGACTTGGTATTTCAAAGTATTTAAAAATGACAGTATAAATGCTAGAAGAGATAAAATACTTTAGAAAAAATGCCTGAAAAAAACTGTGCACTTGCGGTGGGATCTTACTAGTTTATATGTATTATTTGCCATAACCTCAGTATGTAACACTTCTAAATATGCTTTTTTAAAAACTTTTGGTTTTATCATCTCTTGTTTTAGTTTAAAAAGAAAAGGGGTTTGACTAAGAGATTTTACATTTAGCATATGTTTTGCTGCTTAACAGTGGAGTTGACTAAGATTATAAATTTAGATTTTTATTAACCCTTTTCGATACGCCGTTGTATAAATAAAAAAAACATTTTTTGATCAAACGAACGAATCTACTGTTTTTTTTTCAGTTCCATTGACCAATTATTGCGTTTAACGGTTTTCATGTTAGTTTTCCAAAATTTCACATAAATTTATATGATAAAATATTGTCAAATTAATGTTCGCCTCCAGGTGTATAATGATTAATCAAACATCATTTTCTAAATAGAGACTAAAACCTTAAGTAAAACTTATAACAATTTAATGAATCGAATTTCATAATGCCTTTAAAAAATTTTGAATTAATTTTTTTAAAAGGTTATTACCTGTCTTATGTCTATAATCATCATAATAGATATGATGCGGTAAGTTGAGTTCTTTATAAGTTTTGTCAACGTTGTCTTTAAATTCAGAGCTTAAATTCTATTTAAAATATAAAAACAATTACGAAAAAAAAAATTGTCTACTTAATTGTCTAATATTTCTGTTTTTTTAACAGCGGAAGTTCTTTCAAATTTACGGTAGTGAATCGAATAGTGAACGTTTTTAATATTGTAAGTTTTTCAAAGTTATTTTCATTGTTTGTATTTACACACTTTTGCTTTAAAAATGAATATTTTTATAGGATTCATGTACTCATGTTCACTTTTATTTATTTTAATGGAAATTATTTCTTTCACTTAGATATTATAAACTTTAGACTCTTTGCACTTAGGTTAAAGAAAAAATTGTTGAAATTAATTTATTAAGTTTTATTTATCTAACAAAGTTTATTTGAACTTATTTGAATTAAAATATTTTTTTAAGCTGACATTTCGAAGTTCGAACTTTAAAATACAAATATTTTTTTCATTTCTAAGATTGCAAAACTATTTTAGTATGGGCAATGGTTGCCATGATCAATCACTACTTACATGATGCCAGTGGCGGTGCCGTACACAGGTAAGGCAGTAGTTTCCGTTCCTTCAAGGGTAACGCGAAGGGTATTGTAAAAAAGAAAAGCTAAGACAGGGACGAAGAATGTTTCGAAGGGGTGGGCGCGGACACCATGCAACTTGCTAGAATATAAAAAGTTGTATGAAATCTGTTGAATATATTTGAATATTTAATTACACATTAAGTATCTTAAAATTGATTCCTAAATTCCTCAGTTAAAAATTATATTCCCATTCTGAAAGAATACAAGTAAGTCTAACATATTTACGACTTTGAAAATAACAATAGTGAATGGGGGATAATCGTTACAATAAATAATGTACATAATTATTTCACTTGTAAGCTAAGAAATTAGTGTCATTTGAAGTCTTATATCGGGAAAATCTCTAACAAAATTTTCAATTTTATTAAACAAATAAAAAAAAAACATAATAATTTTTTTATTTTTTAAGTGATTTTTCCAACGGAAATCTGAATTTTTATAGAAATCCAGAAGATTTTATATAAAAGTCAAAAGTTTGTAATTAGAAAATTTAGTTCTTATTTCGATTTTAAAGTGATTCGTGTATTAAAAAAACGAAAATTAACATTTTTTAAAAAAAAAAATGAAAAAAATTATAATATTTCTCATTGGATTAACTTCTGTGCTTGCTGCGAATTCAGATGGATCGAAAGATCATCAACAATACCAAGAACAGGATAATCAAAAACAAAAAAGTTCTTTAGTTCAATATGATCATCAAACTCCGAGACCAGAAAAAAGTGATCGTCGATTTGATTTTGATCGAAATCGACCATATAATAATGAATTAAATGAAATTGCTAAAACTCTTCAGAATAATCGCTATCTCCAAAAGGCTAAAACCTTTCATAATCATGATCAAAATATTCCATTTGGTGACAGAGAACAACATATTATTAGTGATCGTAATGGATATGATTATGGTATTGGTGTTAATGGCGGTTATCAAAGTGGTTTAATAAGTTCACAAGTTTTAAAAATTGTTCCAACATCAGGTAAACAAGGATCGGATAATAATTCAAGACAACCACATCAATCTTCATTTAATTATGATCGGCCTCCAACAAATGACAATTATTTAAGTAGACCTAATAATCAATTTCCAAATGGATTAAATTATGATCGGAATCCAATAAACGACAACTATTTAAATAGACCTAATCAATCTCCAAATGGATTAAACTATCCTGATAACTCATACAATCAAAATTATCATGGCCCCTTAAATGCAGATGATGATAGAAGATATTCACAAAATCATCAAGGACCTCAATTCCATCAACAACAGCTCCATCCAAATAAAGTTATTAATATTGGTGGTCCTGGTAGTTCACAATTTATAAATCACCCGTTTAAACCATCTCAACCTTCAAATTATCCACATTTTCAACATGATTCAACTAATTCTGGACCGATTTCCAATCAACATAATTATAATAATGTTAATTATAATAATAGGTCACCGTTCTTACAGGGAGCTGGATTGGATGGACGTTTTGATACAGATTTTATGACAAATCAAGAAAATAGATTAACACACCCGTTTTCAAGTGGATTAAATGTAATTGATTTAAATCGTAATATATTACAACCATCATCATATTTTAATAAATTTACTGACCCATATCAACAGCAACAACAACAACAACAGCTATATTTAGGTGGTCATAAATATCCACAACAACCAAACCAAAATTTAGGTGGACATCTTCAACAACCATTTAGTATTGAGTTACGTCCAAATCATTTGGAAAGACCTTATGGTAATTCTGCTGATGATGAAGGAGGTAGTAATAGTATATTTAGTAGATCTAAAAATTATATTCAAAAATTTCCAAATGATATCAACAGGCGATCATATCAAACAAGGCCAGAGCTTCAAAGATACAATATTGGAGAATCTCCTAGGGGCCATTAGAAGGAAAATTGGATTTAAAAAATATCTGTTTGCCAAATTCTTTTAGAAAAATGATTTTAAATAAATTATTAATGTAATTTTTTTTTATTAATTTGTATATTTTTTTATTTTTTGTTGTTTTTGTGTTTTAGTGATTTCTGATATAGTTAAAATTCTATATTTAGGACATAACTAGTTTAATTGTTATTTAAAAATATGGGATGCCTTAAGAAGTTATTAAATCATATCATGAACTTCAATAGTACAATAAAATTTTTTTTTTTTAAATTCTAAATTTCATTATATTTTCATTTTGTTGCCCTTTTCCTCACCACTTAGCGGTAGGACAATAGGGATTTTTTTTTAAATAGGTTTCCTCAGTAAGTCAACTGTTTTCTCAGTAAACCTCTATGTTATTTTAAAAGGCTAATTGATGAATATAAAAGTAGTACAAAAGAACTTCCTTAAAAACTAAATTTTCAATCACTGTTGCTTCCGAGGTTTTTGGATCCTGATAAAATCTGAATTTTAAAATTCGCAGTATTAGTTGCTAAACTAGTTGAGAAATTGCAGTATACAGTTGGCCATAAACCACAGCTTGGCACGGTTCTGAATGTAAAAGACCTTTCTTAGTTAAACCTTATTTCATAAATTTAAATGAATAATAATAAATTGTGAATATCAGTATTCAGTACTGATTTATAATAGATGATGTTCAAAATCATTAACTTTTAATCAAAATAAATGTTTTAAATACCATCAATATCAATCGAATAATGAAATATCAATGAATAAATGTAGATAAGAATAAAATTCCCTTAAAAATTTCCTTAAAAAGTCTTAAAATTCCTTTCTTGTGTAATTATTATATTTCAGTCATAGATTTCTTTAATTTCCATTTTATTACTCACACATTTTTCACCAAATATAACTTCTCAAGCTCTATCACTTATAAAATTTCAATTCTAACTGCTAAAATTTTCATAACTTATTTATAAATTCTCAATTACTCGTCAATTATTTGTTAAATATTCTATAAAGTTTTTTTTTTTATGTGAATGCTAAATACTAAAAGACCTTGTTTCAATTTTGACCAAACCTATCAATCATAAACTATATTATATAATTTTAAGTTAAATCAATTTAATTTAATTTAAATCAACGAAGTTTTAATCATCATACCAAGTTCAATTTATAGTTAAACACCTTAATAATTTTAATTGAAAATATTAAATTTAAATCTAGAGAACAAGTAAAATGTTAAAAACCCAACGGGTATAAAAAGTATAAATTGAAGCACTCCTTTTGAATGATAATTTGTAGTTTTAAAAGAAAATTATCAAAATCGTGACAGATTTCCTTTTTTATTGTTTTAACTTATATTTTAATTTAGTATAAATTTTGCTTTAATAAAAGTTAACAAATTTTTCTGTCATTATGTAACTATCTAGGTTATTGTGTGTTAAATGCACTATCTGGGTTATTCTATGCTAAGTGCAGTGGTTGTACAATATATTTAAACCGTATTTGCTAAAGAATATTAATTCTTGTGTTACCTAATCCACTTTTCTTATACTTATTCTGGATCTTTATAATAATAAAACAAGATTTGAAATTTTAAATATAGAACCCAGTTTCTTCCGAATCGTTCTTTTAATTTTGATTTTTAAAGTTCTACATTAAATTCAAATCTAAATCATTTTGATCTAAAAATCAGCCCCTTTCCATAAGAACTCTGAAAACTTTATTAATAAACAATTAAAACTCAACAATTATTAAAACGTATATAATTTTTTTTTTTTTTATTTTTATCTTTTTTTTTAACATTTACAAAATTAAGTCAAAAAATTTTTTTATTACATTTTTTTTATTGTTGTTGTTGTTGTTTATATATTCTTTATTTCCTTCCGTTTTAAAAGACACTCTCAATTGATTGTGTGACAGTTCAAAATAAATAAATAAATAACCGAAAAATAAATTTCAATTTATTTACCACCAACCATTACCGTATCCACCACCATATCCACCGCTGCTGTATCCACCATGACCATAACTAGCACCACCACCATAACCACCACTGCTATAACCACCAACTGAATGACCACCACCATAACCGCCTAAACCGCTTGATGCTACTTTAACAACTTTAACAACTGGTGCTGCATGTGCACTATATCCAAGACCACCACCGACTAATCCATGTCCACCAGAATATCCACCAATATGTCCACCATAATGTCCACCAGATAATCCATGGCTATATCCTAAGCTACTGTGTCCTAAACTGGAACCATATCCTAAGCTTGAACCATGTCCCAAACCGACACCATGTCCTAAACCGGCACTATATCCTAAGCTTGAACCATGTCCTAAGCTAGAACCGTGTCCTAAACCATAACCATGACCAGCACTTACGGTTCTATAACCACCATGACTATAGCCGCCACCACCAATTAATCCTGAACCATGTCCGGCGCTTAATCCTGAATATCCAATACCATGTCCAATACCATGACCACCACCGCTATATAAACCAACTGCTCCAGCACCACCATTCAAATAACCGGCTGATGCTGCGGCAATACAACTCAATAAACAGATGAAGAATTTCATTTTTAAGTTTGATTTATTTTACAAAAAAATTTAAGTTATGAATTGTAAGATACGATACAATGGTTATTTGATATCAAATTGAACTGATGACTTCTTAAAAATTGTTCTCGCTTTTTATATAAAATGGAAAATTTAAAAATTTTAGAAAAAACAATAAGAAAAAGAGAAACAAGTTAAAAAAAAATTTGCAAAAATATTACATGAAATTGCAAAAAAAAAAAAAAAAAATTACTTGCTGCTCGCATTTACTCTTAATTTCATTACAACGGAAACCCAAAATTAATTTGAACAATCATTTTTCATTATGATTTTTGTTGTTGTTTTTTATAATTTTTTTTTTTTTTTTTTTTTTTTTTTGCATTACGATCTTAATATACAAGTAGGTAAAATACAAGTTATATGGAAGTTATAGAAGACCTTCTGATGCAAAAAAAAAAAAAAAAAAAAAAAAAAACAAGTATCACAATAAAATTTAATATAAAAATTCGAAAGTAAAACTTCTACACTTAAAATGAAAAAAATTAGTAACGCAGGAAGGGATAAATTGTAACAGTTAAACAGAACAATAGCAACAACAACTGCAACAACAATAAGCTAAAATTCATTCATCACAATCCTCCTATCAAAATATGATTTTAATATTAATAAAAAAATATATTCGTAAATCGTCAGTATGTTGCATGCAGTATAAAGAATTCATTAAGGTAAGCGCATAATCACTAAAACTACTCGTATATTGTAAGTATGGCTGCTGAGTAATCGAACTCACCTTAAATGTTTCTACACTATTTTGTTTTTTTATTTTTTTTTTTCTTTATTATGTGATAAAACAACGAAAATATTATTTTATACAAAAAAAAAACATCAAAAGGCTGCAGAAAAATTAATTTTGAATCTGGGTATGATTCACAACAAAAGAGTTAAAAAAGAAAAAATTAAAAAAACGATGATAGCAATGATGATTATTCAATACAAAATATAAAAAGTTATTATTTCGACCTTTTCAACAAGAACAACAGTTAACATATAGATAGTTATATTGGTCAATTCTCAGACATTATTGAATTCGGGGAACTCTAACAAGTACAGTTTGAAGGGGTTATTTTAGTTATGATTTTGGCAATTGCATCCATTCCGAAGAGCTTTAGTGGAAAACTTAATATCTGCAGATCCATTAATTGAACATGTTTTTAATTCAAAATATTGGACAACACTACTCCGATTAACACTACATGAAATTCGCTTTTTATTATATTCCAAAAAACAATTTTCATTATTGGCATAATTTGTTGAAAATCTAGTTATTGCAGAACTTTAAGGCGGATTCACATTTGTAATCAATCGTTTGGTTTTATTAAAAAATATTTTCACAAATTTTTCTTATGATTTGCTCAAAAAACATAAACACCGGCTACTGCTAACGGTTCTTAGGGTATTACTTACAATATACACATTTCACTCAAAATACTTTACAAAAATTAACTTGGTACTACTTCAAAGTTTATACAAAAATTTTCAATTAAATCAGTTGACAGATGTTTGATATATTTGATTAGTTAAATTAAATTATTCATGCTTATGAATCTGAAAAATGTCAGGCCTTGAATAAAAAATATTAAATTGCAATACGCAGAAATTAAATCTTCTGCAGCAAAAAAAAATGTAGTTGCGCCATAAAATTTGATCCATTGCAAGTTATCAAATATCTTCATTCAGAGCCAGTATCTATCCATTTTAAATGTCCCTCTTCATATTAGACTGCCTCCATAATAATTTCAGAGAAAACTTAAAGTAATAAATTAAAGTACAACTTAATTTTCAAACATTGTAAAATATTCATAAGAACATTATAAACTTAAATTCAAAATTTGCAATACCATGCAAAAGTAACCCCTAAAATAAACACGAAAATGAAAAGTGTAAAACATAAATTTTTTTTTTTATGTTATTATTCGATTTTCGATGAACAGCAGCTGAGATTGAAGATTTTTGATTTCATTAAAATATTTTTTATTATATTTTGTTTTTGTTTTTTTTTTTTTGTTTTTGGTCATTCTTTCCTTGATTTTAATTTTTCTTTTATGAATATTGTAGATCACCTTCTGAGATATTAAGATCCATTAAGAATTAAGCTTTAAGCTAAAAATTAAAAAAAAAAAAAAATTTTAATAATTATCAACGTAATGTAAGTTAATAAAATGAAATGTCCAGTTATATAATAATAAAAGGCCCGCCCTGTGAACTAAATTTGCACTTAATTTTTTTCTTATTGATCTAAATTTAAAATGATATTTAGTTCATTCACATTGAATTTATTGTCTGTGGCATAGTAGGTAAGTAGCGAAAGCAATGAGTCTTTTAAATAAAAAACTAAGGATTTACTGTATCTTGTGTTGAACAAAACTGATTTACAAATTGAGGGCGATCCTACAAAAATATATATTAAGAAAACTTAATCATGGCCATGTCATAAATAGTGATTATTAATTTTTTTTGTCAATCTCTTGCTTAAATTTTGTGATTAAGAATGGAAGTATGGATATATGGAGATGCAAAATTTATAAGTTTAGGCTTGCTTTGAAAACGCTTTGCTTCAAGTATTGCGTTCACAGCAGAAGGAATTTAAATAAAATTTTAGCAGTTTTAAGTGCTAGATGAAAATCATGGCCTTGATCAGGGGTTCATCTTTCTTTTTTTTAAGTGGTAACTGTTGAACTGTTAAACTAACAAGCCTATCTATACCATAAGTACATGTTGGAACAGGGGGTACATATTATATTCGTGTTATTAGAATTGATCCTAATGGATTCCACATACAATTTAAACATGACATGGTACAAGAAATTATAAAATGTAGAAAACGTCTTAGATATTCAATACAATTATATTTGTAATATAAGTATTTTAATAATTTTATATTGAGCCGAATGGTGGCTGAGTCGATTTCGAAAGCCAAATAAAATTTTTTTGAATTTCAACGGGATTCGAACCGGGGCATTCTATCCACTGCTTCACCCATCCGCGCTTCAAATTCGCGAGTCTTTTTCTCTCTCGAAAATGATTGTATGCCTTTAGTACTAAAAAATCTTAAGATATATGTATTTAAAATTGATATTTTATTTCAATATATACCCCGGGCTCACATAAGACTCTAAGAAAATAAGATCATTAAGTCGGATTCAGTAATGATACTTCCATGTGAACTAAAATTAAATTAACAATAGTACTGACTATTAATTTTCATGAACCCACTTCACATTAAAATACACAAAAAAAAAGTATGTTAGTCGTTATTTAATCTAATGTAGTAAGACTAAAAAAAAAAAGTTATTAACCTATCTACCAATTATAATCATTAACAAATTCATTGAATTTGAAAGAAACAAAAAAAAAACTCACTAAGTAACTCTAACACTATATTACTCAATAAAAATGAGTTCAAATAAAATGATTTGGTGGTTTATTTGGTTTTTTTTTGTTTTGGTTTTTTTGTGTGACGCATATACTTAAAATAATGGATAAGACATCCGTCAAAATATGACAATTGAATTCAAGGTAACAATTATTTTAAACGAGCCAAAAGATTTCTAGGAAATAGTCAATTCAAACTAAAAAAAAAAAAATAAATGCAAGTTTAATTTAAAAATTAAAAAAAAAAAAAACTAAGTAATTTAATTGCTATAAACATTTTAATGTAATTAATCGTTAGAGGACATTATAATTTTTTTTTTTTTAATAACAAAACTAATTAAAACTTTGCTATTTTAGAATTATTTAAAATTATTTAAAAAAATTTTTTGGAAATGCTAAATGATTTGTGAAAAAAATTTATTCGGTTAATTAACAAAGAACAAATTCTAATTTTTTTTTTTTTTTTTTTTATTCTTATTATCAATATGAAATTTACAATGAATTCATTGAGTGTACAATGATAATAATAAAATTTTAAAGACCTTAGCATGAGCCATGCGGTCGTATAGATTAAACAATATATGAATTTATTATTATTATAGATTCTTATTGAATCTTATTTAAAAACGAGGAAGAGTGTAGTAGAGTAGACTGTGTCAACTCTGGGATACCCGTATGACCGTAACATATACATTATATCATCCTGTTATTTACTTTTGCCAAAATTTCAAACATTCAGCTTTATTAGGTGTAGAGTAATGCTCATATAAAAGAAGGAGTTGTATGGCAGGTACTCGAACCCTCTGCAGTAGACCAACCAAATTTTGCAGTAAGTTTGGCCATTATACTAAACTATTTTTGGCAAAATTTCAGACACGCAGCTTCCATAGGTATAGAGTAATGCTCATATAAAATTAGAAGTTGTATGGCAGGTACTCGAATCTTTGCACCAAGATGGCTGGATTTAAATAGCGATTCTGGTTTTTGGATAAAAACGAATTTGTGAAAATTTCATAATCCTAGCTCCTTTAATTTTCGAGTTATCGTGATGACGGACGAACGGACGGACGGACATACATAGCTAAGTCGATTTATTTTTCGATTCTGATCCGATCCATACACTTGAGTCTATATCTACCCCCGCTCCTTCTCTGCGTCACAAACGTAATGGCAAATTTATTATACCCTTGAACTATATAGTCATACGGGTATAATAATTTTTAATTAACATTTAGGATTTGAACTAGTTAGAACTAAGTAACATTAGAGATTAGGATACTAATTTAGACTACAAATCTTAGATTTTAAGTTTTACTATAATACAATCTGATCCTAGACAAAGTGGATTTGACTACAAAGATAAATTTCAATGGCATAGTTAAGTTCTAATTTATATTGAATTTTATTTAATTAGTTTAAATTATACGAATTACTTAAAAAAATGTTTACTTCTTTTTTGAAAATAAGAAGATTGGTTGTGGCTTTCATTTCTTGGAAGATTATTGTACGCCTTTAAACAGTTGAATAGACAATTGTTCTTTTGTTTACCTGTTTTAAACAATTTTAAATAATAATTTGATTTGTTTCCAGTATTGTGATTGTGTATATCGACCATCCTATCTAAGTTTAAAATGTGTTTTAATGTTTTATTGATAATTTTAAAACTTAACAAAAGTGTTTCCTCGATTACATATGTAATTAAAACTTAGATATTTTTCGGAATATATCTGTCGGATATATTTGTTGGAATATATAAATTTGTTGGACGTGGGGTATCTCTTTATTGTTTTGATTGCCTTTTTATTTAAAATATTTAATTTATTTATCATGAAAATTGGCACACTACTCCAAAGAGGGTTCAAATAAGTTAAGCGAGAAAGTATATACGATTAATAATCGCAGATGCTGTACAAAGCGCTATCGGAGAAGAAGTATTGCATCCTTTTTAAAATGAAAACATATGGACAAATTTTTTTATAACATGGTTATTATACTCGTACCATCTTAATCTATTATCTTAAAAGTTTAAATATAGATTCAAAATTAAATAGGAATTTTTACAAACCGCTATATATGAAAAAATAGTAAGCGGTAAGTATTGTCTTCGCACCATAAATTGAATACTAAGATATTATAATGCATATATGCATTACTCCAGGGCGCAGAAATTCAATTGAAGTTTTTTTCAATGTGTCTATCTTTAAAGTAGAAATTCTTTGAAAAAAATTACACATTGTGATTTTTTTTGTAAGAGGGGTTCTGTGCTGAATTTTTCATAATTTTTCAATATTAGTATGAGAAGTTCTAGAACTGATCAAACCCTATAAAGATTAAAGAACAATGAGGCGAAAGATTAAAAGGGTTGCAATATCTAAATATTTATAGATATATTAGCTGGCGTTACCTGAATCGCATACAATGTGATTATAGGGAGTGTAGCATGGATTTTAATATTAAAAAGGTTTTAAACCTTAACTTAAAAAAACGAGAAATTACTTAATCCAAAAAAAATGTTTATTTTATAATTAATTTAAGGTACAACCCAATCAATTAGTTAATATTATTTAACATCATTTAAAGTATTGCATAAAAAACCTCTACTACTACTACAATAAGAGTATTGAGACATATTTGATTGGAAAAATATTTATTCTTATTTATAACAACTTTGCACCACTTTAACTCAAATACATACAGTGAAAAACAACAGTATTGCAGTATTTCAACAAAAATATACATTAATTTATACACTAGGAACTTAAGTAGTTACAGCAATTTATATTCTGTCTTTAGTTGTTGTTTATATCCCTTCACCTAAACCTTGCAACCTATATCTTGATCTAATAGTCCTGTCTATTTTACCTTCCATCTGAAGTTTAATGAAGCGTATATTCACTTTTATAAAATTTAACCAAATACAAAGTCCAGATAGAAGCAGCGTAATGAAGCGACGCTAGAGTAGGGCAAGACCTTCCATTTATTACTATTTTATATTGGTTATCGTTTCATTGAGAATATCATTTGCATACAATTCCATCAACTCCCTTTGAAAGCACAGGTTTTCCACAAAACCACTCTAATCATCTAACTCTATTTTAGGCTGTTGATTTGAGTGTTGCACATGCTTGTCCTTCTCTTTGTATATCCTTTTCTATAAATTTTCTGCATAGTGTTTTTGGATCTTCTTATCGTGCTTCGATAGTGGTTACAACCTAATGTCTCTTCGGAGTCTCCCATTTTCGGTATGTGTCCGGATAGGTTCTTGATGCGTTATTATCCACAATGTTTCACCAATACTCGCCGTGTGAAGTTAAATATTGTAATTTTTTTTCCATTGCACAATGATATAAAAACAATGAGCATTGACTTCCTTTACTATATTAGTTTTCATAAACTTTGACACGGTCTTTTATAGTTAAACAATAATCGCAATTTTAGTTTTAAAAATACTTTAATTTTATATGAAAATATCTGTTGATGCAATTTACTGCAAATACAACTTTCTTTAATTTATTACAAAAACGCTTTCCGAATCTGTATTGTAGCTTTCCAGATCTGTAGCTTCTTATATATTTAATTCAATTATATTTTGAGATATAGTTATTGCTTTTGTAAGTAACTGTATAACTTTTAAAATATATTTGTATAACTGGTTAATTAAAATTTTATTTTTAAAAATGTAAACAAGGTTAAAAATTGGTGCAATATCATGACATTAACAGGAGTCCCTTCATATATAATTTGTTATTAATATCAATATGCACATGCATAACAATTACAATAAAAACCAGTTTTTATTGTTTTAAATTTTTTTTTTTTTCATCACTTTAGACATCATGCGATCATCTGGATGTTTATTCTTCCATAAAAGTTTAACTTTCAGATTTCATTGACACTTTAAATAAAATAATGTTTCTTTTGCTCGATATTTGTAATCATTGCATTTTTAACGAGAATAAAAAAATAAGTTAATTTTTATGATTGCAATTTTTATTTACTCATAAGATGAATTAAAAAAAAAACAAAAATTAAAATATTTTATTATCTTGTCTCAGATAATAAAATGACGCGACATTGAATTACTTAAATTACCCATTTACAATATGTCAGATTGAAACTACATTTTAATGAGTGATTAAAAAAAAACATTTACAAAATTTTTTCACTAAATTACTTAAGAAGAGCTTCTTAAAGGATTTTGATTCTTGTAGTGGATACACTTACATTTGAGTGTTCACTACAGGAATCACACATAAAGTAACACATTTCTAGTACATAGAGTACAGAGAGTTACACATCGCGCGGAATGTGTTTAAAATATCTGGCACTTAAAAAATATAACTGCTCACTAATCTTCTTTAAATATTTATTTCCATCGTAACCGTATACTGAGAACATTGTATTTTTTAGACTGGTCCAGTAATGTTTTCAAAATATTCTAGACATCCTTTTGTAACCCTAAAGCTGGAAACTCTTAACATATTTATTATCGACCAGTTTATACTTGCATGTTTGGTGATTTTAATTTCCATTTCACACGAATTCTCTTTTTACAGGGTATCGATGGAGTTATAATAACACACATACGTCAAATAGCCATGGTAATCCGACTCCTACTAATGTGATTTAAAAGACTATGGAACATTTTTTTATGAAACACTTTATGAAAGAATTTTTTATTATTAAAAGTATACGCTATTGAATTTGTTCTTATCTGACCGATAGCTTAGTGGTAAAGTGTCGGCTTTTCAATCGAAAAGTTTCGGGTTCAAACCCTGGTCGGAACATTTGTAATAAAAAAATATAGTGTACCTATATTACAATAATTTAATAATAAGTCCAAATGTTAAATCGGCAAAGGATTAATAACAGGATAAAATACAATGATCTTACCTTGATTTCAACCCCTGAACTTTGGCCTAAATATATAGGTGGTCTAATCAACACGCCATTGTTTCGATCTATAATCAAAGAATTGTGTTTTGCATCAAAAATTTCTAAGGCATAAGTAAATCCTTATAATTATTTTTGACATTTTCAAAAAGGAAACAATTTGAAGATAAATCACGCCTTTTTCACATAACCTAAAAATTTTAATATAAATTCAAAATTTATACCTTGAAAACCTTATAAAAGATACTTTATTACAATAATAATATTTTAAAATTAAGTTTAATATTTTTTAAATAATTTATTAAAAAATTTTTTAATCTGACAAATTTTGAAATTTGTAATCGATTAAAATCTGGAAAGTGATTCAACAACTAATCTGGAAAGTGATCCAACAACTTAATCTTATTATTTGCTTTAGTTAACATATTAATGCAAAACTTATGTTTTTTTTGTGTTTTTAATATGATTTAGACTTAAAACCGCTACACACATATATTTAATGCAAAATATTTTACTGTGTAAACATCAAGTTATTCTTTGATAATTTAATTTTACGTAAAGGTAAACCAAATTTTAACCACATTTTTTTTTAGTTTATGGTTCAAGGTGAAATATATTTCTTTGAATGATTTTTAATTTAAATAATTTTTAAATAAAATTGGATTGTCAATTAATGTGTTATTAAAATCAGTTTTACAAAAAAACATTAACCAAAAATTTAATAAATATTATCTTAATTTATGTAATTAAAAATTATTCACACTGAAAAAAATAAAGCAATTTACTTTAAAAAATTTGTATTAAAAAACTCAATCTCCTTTTTGAATTCATTTATAACTATTTATTTTTTATTAATTATTATTATGATAATAACAGAGTTAAATTACATAAAATTAAAATTGTAAACATTGTTTTTACATTTCAAATTTTATCTGTCAAATTAAAAATAAAATTTATTAAACCTTATTTCCTTAGGTATTATTGTATCACAATATCACATCCAACGGTTATTACAGTAAAATTGGAACAGAAATGTGCAATTACAGAAATGTGCTATACATATTCACGTCTTTTTCACTTAAAATTTCACTGACGACATTAACCGTTGTATTTCAAGTATTCTGCTAATTGCCATGTTAAGTGGGTTTCGAAATGCCACAATATACCTACAAACTTAAAAATTTCAATACTCTATTTTTAAATTTAACATTCAATTTTCAATATGTGTACATTACTATAAGAATAATAATGTATGTGTACATTACTAATACAATTTCATACATGTTAAGTTGACTTGACAGTTGGCTGCCTTTTAAAAACGAGCCACAAGCGTCATAATGACTGCGCATAAGTCAAATGAAAATTAATATTTTATAACAAATTTTTTATCTGTAGTTGTAACTAGAAAATTGTTTTCATATTTTTTTTTTTAAGCGCTAACTGTCCAACTGTTGAACTAATAAGCCTGTCTATACCATATGTAGATGTTAGAACAGGGGTTCATATTATGTTCGTGTTATTAGAATTGATCTTAATGAATTCCACATACAATTTAAACATGAGATAGTACTAGGCCTTATAACATGTAGAAACGTCTTAGATTTTCAATTGAAACAATTCTAATTTGTTTATATTAGAGTTATATTTTATTCAATTAAATTATTTGTTTATATTTTGCATTTGTTTATATTGTTATATTAATGAATTTTTTATTAAAGATATATAAATATCAATTATTGATTAGGCCATTAATTTGAACCCAATGGCGAATGGTAAATGCGTCGAGTCGAAAACCAGAAAGGTTTTTTAATTTCACTGGGATTCGAACCCCTTTCACATGACAGGCCGGCACTTAACCACTGTGCCACCCAGACCTGTAATAAATATCTTCAATTTTAAATTTCAAAGCAACCTTTTTTTATCTTATTGTTGGCATGATCTATAAACTTCATTCAACTGCTCATATTTGTAAAAGTTTAAGGTGAATTAACAAAAAAATATTAAATTGTTTCGGTACGCTTACTTTCAATTAGCACTTAATTAAAAGAAAATTATTTTCTTAATTTATGATTTTTATTTAATTTTTCAAGTTAAATAAAATGGTCAAAATTTCAAAAAAAAAAAAAACAAATTTTGAAACATATGAATGTGAATAATTTAAATACATAGGAAGTAATTTTACAACATTTAAAAAAAAATTTGGCAAATTCATACCTGTTACGGAAATTAAATGTTTTTTATTTAATTGCAAAACAAATTAAAATAATTCGAATAGCTTGAGATTTATTATTAAATACAACAAATAATCTACAGTTTTAAATTAAATCATTTAAACATGCAAAATATAGTTTAATAAAATATTAAAAATAACCATGGTTGAAAAAAATTTCAAACATATCAATAACGCCGCAGTTGGTAAAAATAAAAAGTTTTTTATTTATTTTTTTTCCCAACTTTCATTAAAAGTTAAATGGTAACTAATTGTTGTTTAGTAATTTAGTTAAGGGTCAATAGTCTTCTATATTAAAATTAAAACAGGTTAACATGACGAATATTTTTGGAATAGATAGATGTATAGAATTAAATTAATTAAAGTAGTTTAAAACTTTATACTAATTTGAATGATAGTTTACATTTTTAGCACATTTTCAAAAAATTTTGTAAAAATGTGCCTATATAGTTTCACTCTGTCCGTCCGTCTGTCCGTCCGTATGTTTACAAAAACTTTTACATCGTTTGAAATAGAAAAAAGAAATTTTAACCTCGTGTAGGTATTACAAAAAAAATTATTTCGTAAAAAAATTTTTTTCTGTAGCCCGACCCGTTACGGAGCTGCAGCTCCCCAAAGTTGGGAAAAGCCCTATATTCAAATTGTTATAACAAGAGTTCTATTAGGTGAATTTTCAATCTGAAAACGGCAAAAGATAGCTGGCTTTATAAACTTTATAAATTTTTAAAAGGCAAATGTTTAGGGTTACCATACGGTACTAAAATTTACAATTATGCAAAACTCAATTTTTGCAAAATTTTTGGCTACCCATATCTTCTAAACGGTTCAAGCTAGAGTCTTGAAATTTTGGGAGTAGATAGATTCTCAGAAATAAGTAGAAGTCGGTTAACAAATTTTTTTTGTCACGTCCCCTGTTTTGCAGCTATAAGGGCTCGAAAATTGAAATATTGCTATTTTTAAACAACTGTAACTTGAATACCTGTTCAAATTTTTTTTTTGTGAATTACAAAATTGAAAGCTCTTTAATTATATTTCAACATGTGTCAAAGGTTTTTCTTATTTTTGAAGGGTGACAAAGCTACAGCTCCCGCAAATTCAAAAAAAGCCCTATATTTAAATTGGTATAATAAGAGTTCTGCTAGGTTTATTTTCAATCTAAAAACGGTAAAACAAAGCTGCTTTCTTAGGCTTTACGAAAATACATTATTAAAATGTACAGAGTTGCCATACTGTACTAAAATTTACCATTACGCAAAACTCAATTTGTGCAAAATTTTTGGCCCCACATATCTTCTAAACGGTTTAAACTAGGTTCTTGAAATTTTAGGAGAAGTTAGATCCTTAGAAATTAGTAGGAGTCGGTTAACAACATTTTTTTGTCACGTTCCCTGTTTAACAGCTATAAGGGCTCGAAAATAGAAATTTTGCTATTTTTTAACACCTGTAACTTGAATACCTATTCAAATTTTTTTTTGTTAATATACAAAATTTGAAGGTCCAACATTATACTTTAACATGTGTTAAAAGATTTTCTTAAATGTAAAAGCGGTTCTTTAAATTGAAGAAAGTGTCTCTGAGTTTTAACCATTTTTGCTTAAATAGTAAAATTCTAAGTAAAATTCCAAATTTAAGTAGAATTCATAATTTAATTCCTTGAACCTAAAAAATTGGGGGAAGGGGAGTAGTGAGGATTAGATCTTTGAGAAATTGGGCAACCTTTACCTATTGAGGGGCTATTAGGACTTAAAAATTAAAAAATTTACTGTTTCTATAAGTAGTAACTTAGTCACCAACGTATATATTTCCTTAATTAACATTGAAGCTTCAACATTATATTCCGATAAAATACTCAGATGAAACACTATATTATTTTGAAAATGTGCTTTTTTAAAAACCCTTGGTTTTTTTCATCACTTGTTTTTTAAGTGCTCAGTTGTTAGGCTATTTAGCCTATCTATGCCATAGATAAATGTTGGGAACAGGGGAAGGGAGATGAATTCCGCATGCAATTTAAACATGAGATGGTAGTAGGCCCTATAACATGTAGAAACGTCTTAGATTTTGAATTGATGCAATTCTATTTGTTATACATTATAATTACTCCTGGATTATAAAATATTTCTAAATCTGTGAGTTATACAATTAAATTAAATTTTTTGTTTATAAATGTATTTTTGATTTAAAATTTATAACTAATTATTGGTTATGCCAATAATTTGAACAAAATGGCGAAGGCGAATGTTTTTTTCACTTTTATCGTGAATAGAACCAGGACCTTCGAATGAAAGATCGGACTCTAACCACTGTGCCAACCAGCCGTGGAATATTGAATCGATAATAAAAGTATAATAATAATAGAAGTTCAATATATGAATATTATATTATGTAAATTCCTAGGTTTAAGGAATTTAAATTTTTCGTTTGCTACAAATGTAAAAATAAATCAAGGATAGCTACAAATGAAAAACCTGTTAAGTTATTAAAAGTTTTTATGTTGTATGAGTTATAAGTTATGAATTAAAATAATAAATGATAATAATGCTTAAGTTTTAAAAGTTCTTACGTTTTTATTCAAAAATTCAATTCTATTTAATATCTCTCATAAAATAGACTTAAAATATACGCAATTGCGATTACTAACCATAAACTATAATAAATTAAACTCCCTTTTAATATTATTATAGAAAATACAAATTAAATCTAAAAATTTTTAATTTATGTTTATTTTATTCTTTAAAAAAACCACTCAATTTTTTTCAAATAAAATTTTCAATTTACATATTAAACTCATCATAATTTAATGAATTATAGTATAAAAAAAATTACTTTTAAAGTGCTTTTAAGTTTTTAAACAATTAATTAAATGAACTTTACCTTAAAATCAATATAATTTGATTAATAAATATTTTTCTATTGATAATAACTCCTATCTATTATTCATTCAACTTTTTGATTATTATTAAAATTTCGTAAATCAGTCATTAAATTAAGACTTAAATTAAGGTAATATTTAATTTTTTAACTATAGAAAATAAATCAAACCTAAGACTTAAATTTTGTATATAGCTTTTAATATAAATACAAATAATTACATATTTAAGAAAAATAATTTTCTCATAGTTAAAATATTTTTGTAAAATTCTTAAAGTACCTACTAAAAATATTCAATGTAAAACTTTTAAATACCAAAAATCTAAATAAACATTTTTTCATAAACAGGATTTAAAATTAAAATTCTTAAAATTAGCATAAAATCATTTTTTTTTTATATTTGATTTTTTATAGGTTTTTATTTAAAGTTCTCGTGATATTTCCAACCCAATTTTTCAAACTTTCATCATCACATCAATCACATTCAATTTTATTTCAATGCTAAAAAAAAATTATAAATAACTATATTAAGTTAATATTGCTCACTATAGGATATAAGTACGTTTTTAGTACAAATTCTCATCTACTTAAAAGAATGCCTAGAGTACGTTTTATAATTGTCAACAATTAATAGTTTAATTTATTTATAGGTTTAAATTTGCCATAATAAGTCCTACGATTATTAGTTTTAAATAAATTGCAAGAGCTAATAATAATTTTACTAAAAATTAATTAAAAATTAAGATTTAAGATGGTTCTAGGTTTTGTCAAATTTATTTTACTCCTTGCCGTTATCAGTTTGGAAAGATACATCTTTATAAACTATGGGTGGTTTATTTAATTTATCCAACTGTTGTTTAAGAAACTGCACATCGCACTAAATTTCCTTCTGTCTATGAATGGGTATTTTTTTTTTTTAGAACCCAAAGCGTGCATGGATATGCAATTTAAATTTCCTTCATGAGATCAATCACTTCAAGAATGCCAACCAGCTTCTTTGATGTTGCCGAAAGAAGTTCACCCTTGATATTAGATCTTTTAATGTGTTTTTAAAATATTTTTTCCGTTCAGAAAGAAAACTGCATAACGCTTGATTGATGGTCATAGATTTTGGCCATAATAATAAAGCTATACACTATAGGTTTTCCAAACCAACTCCAAACAAACCAATTCAAAATTGTGTAGTTCATCCATGAAATTTCGATTTTTGAATTTATTTAAAATAAATGTTCATAACCTTTGTTTTGCTTTTATATTTTGTCAAGTGTCATATTAAAAGTACAAATTAAATAAATTGATAAAAATTAAGGATAACTGAAAAAATTAAAAAAAAAATTGGTTTAAATACAATAAATATATATTTGGTATATTTAGAACATACATTTTGACATTTAAATATATTAACGCAAGTACATTACGTACTTGATTTTCAAAATTGCTTATAACACAGCATTTGATTTTGAATTATACATACATAATCAATTCGATTATCGAGTTTATTATCGAAATCGAGGAGCAAATGAAATAATTTTACAGTTCTCGTTGCACTGATTTGTAATTTCGCAAGAGTGCGAATATAAAAATTTGACATTTTCATTATGCACGATGCGAAGTTTTTGCACCAAGGGTTATTATTTGATCTTATGATATTTAATTTATATCTGTAATAATAAATTCATAAAAATTCTTATTAAATGATTATTGCAATTTTTCTATTATGAACGTTCAAATAAATAATGAATACAAACGTAAAAAACCTCATAGTATAACACAAATTCCCAAAAATATCATGACAATTTTATAAATCAACTTAAAATGGTATTTGACAGAGTAATTTATTTTTTTTTCCATCATCATCGCTAAAACTGTTATGTTACCTGTTAATCAAATGAGTTCATAGACGTTATTATTACTTAAATTATGAAGTTTTACTTTTATCTCATTCATTTTTTCTTTTGTGAGTTTCAAACTTGTTAATTATTACAAAATATCTGTCTACACAAAAAAAATCTTAATATTGATAAAAAAATAAACAAAAAAAAATGAAAAAAAGCGGTAAACATGCGATTTTCAATTTTTAAATTTATCCCAGATCTAAAAGAAAGTAAATATTAAACAAAATCGAAAAATTAACAATATGCCTACACTTAGTTACAAAAGAAAGCAACTAAAATAGAATCAAAATTACACAATTTAATAAATCGGTATTAATAAAAGCAAATGTTATGATCGGTATTATCAGTTGCATTTGTTATCGAGCTTTTTTCAATTTGTCAATGAAATTTCAAATTGAAATATTGAACAGAATATTGAAATTAATTTCAAGGCAAATATCAAAACAGTCTGAAATATCAAAAGAAACAAACCAGTCCTATATAAGTCACACAGAACTTTTAAAATTTCAACTTAAATTCCACTAATAATTCTAAAAAAATTTTCAAGTTAAAAATTTCCTGGAGCTTCAACTTTAGGTAATTCATCAAGGCTGTTAATGTAAAAACTTTAAGATTTTCAGAAAACTTATTTAGAGCAGATGTTAGATTTATTTATTTGTAGGACCAGATAATAGTAAATATTTCCTAGTATTGTAATATTCCTTTGGCTATTTGGCATTTAGACTTCTTATTAAACTATTATAATATACACTATATTTTTTTATTAGATATTATTAAACCAGAGTTTGAACCTAAGATTTTTCCATTAAGAAGCCGTTACTTTAACCACTGAGCGAGAAGTTAAAGTTTTTACAACTTTTGTTACCTAATGATGGTTGTCATAGTTACTATGCTAAACTATACACCAAAAATTCAAACTAAAAATTCAATCTAGCAAAAGTGAAAACTTTCTTTTGTATAAAATGCAAACATTCTGTTACTTATTAGCTTTCCCAATAACTGAAAAAATCACTGAGATCAAAGGAAAACAGTGATTTTCCATTTATTTAAGTTTGATTTTGATTTTATATTTATACCAACGAAAATGTATGAGCATAAGTAGAAGATACAAAAATGTTGTCGTACGTAAAGATACAACACTCAAATATATCCACGAATATCCAAATTGTACCTATGAAGGTTCGCTTTAAATATCCAGATAAGCTTCCAAATATAAATATAAACATTAATAAATAAGGTTATGTTAAGTTCTTGAGCTGTCAAAATATTGTCATAAAATCTTAATATTAGAAAATATTTATTCTCCCTCTTTAGTTTTAAGAACATACTATATTTTACTCTATCTAAAGTTGAATATACTCACGAAAATTTCTCATGAAAAACAAGCTCTAAGCATCAAGATTTTTAATGTATTAAAGAATTACGTCAAATTGCTCAATTATTTTCTTGTGTTACAAATATCTGATCAATTTTGATCTGGAAGTGCAACATTTGAACATGAAAATATAAAAAAAATAATATTAAAAATTTAACATACATAAAACAAAATTTAGAAAAAATTTTTACTTATGTTAAGTACAATTTTATTAAAAATAATTTGAAATCTGTAGCAGTCACGTAGGTGAATTTAAAATTCTTAAAATTCATATGATGTTTATACCCGTATGAATATAAGTCAAAAAAGTATACTAATGGCATATTTAGTACGTTTGTGACACAGAACAGAGAAGGAAGTGGGGATAGATATAGACTCACAGGTATCGATCGAATCAGAATCGAGAAGTAAATCGAAATAGCTATGTGTGTCCGTCCGTCCGTACGATAACTCAAAAAGAAAAGATGCTACGATTCTGAAATTTTCAAAAATTCGTTATTCCAAGGCTTGGAATAGCTTCCATATAACTTATTTTTTTATATGAAAATAACTCAATACTTGGTAAAACTGGATATTTTTAATTTTGTCAAAAATTATTTTATTTTATGGCCAAAATTTGTGCAAAATTTAGTTGGGGTCATGCAGTGCATTCAAGTAGCTTCCGTACAACTTCTTTTAGGTGCATATAACTTCTTGTTTTATATGAGCATTACTCTATGTCAGTAATAAAATTTTGCCAAAAGTAATTAACCGGATGATATAATGTCTAAATTACGGTCATACGTGTATCCAAGAGTTTATGCAATCTACTCTACTACACTTTTCCTCGTTTTATGTATAATTTTATTTACAGTTTAAATGATTATGCGATCCTCGAATTCCTAATGAATGACTGTTAACTAATTATAAAACTAACTTTATTAAAAGTGAAGTACTAAAAATTAAACCAGGGCCCTATAGCACAAAAAACTTATCACCAATCAAATAAATTTGTTTTGATTAGTAAGTATTTTTCACGAATCAAAGTTTATTGTTATCAAGTGTGGTAGTGGTTGGTGCAATAGCACCCTGCTTTAAAATTAAAATTTTTGAAAAAAATCGAAACTCAGCTGAATACGTATTTGCAAACACAATAATAACTTTAACCCTATTTATATTACTTCACTAAAGTAGCTCTAATAATTAAATATATATGCAGTGATTATTTAATAATACAAAGTAAAAACAACAAAACACATTGTCTATGATTCTACACATTAGCAATGCTAAAACTAAAAAAATTTTTTTATTTTATGGGAAATCCCAAACAAATAAAAATATCAAAGCAAAAATTCATTTTAACCGTATAATTAATTAAATACAAAATTTCCGGTTAAAAAAAAAATTAAAAATTCATAATTTGATAATTTAAAAAAAAAAAAAACTTTTTTGTTTTTAAACTAACACTTCTAACGTGTTAATTGAAATTTGGCTTGCAAAATAAATAACAAAAACTTTTATTATTTGGTCAAATAATTTAAAGTTCTGTTGATTCTCTATGAATATATATATATATATATATATATATATATATATATATATATTTGAAATCTATTAAAAAAAATAGAATAATCATAGTTATATTTTAAATCCGTTTAAAAATATAATTTAAGAAAAACCTTCAAATTTAATTTAAGAATTCATTTACTAACATATATAATTTATTCAAATCCATTTATAAAATTAAATGCAAGAAGGGGTTAATAACAGGGATTGTGAGAAGATATTAGGGTTATTAAAATCTAATTATAAATGGTGATTCACTAAAACTGATCGATTCAAATTGATGGATAACTTATTATATCATTTCAAAATATATAATTTAAGAAGCTCATCAAAGATTATATCATTCAATCCCACATTTTATCTATCCCAAATTTGAATGATCCCACTTTTTAATTGAAACGGTTAAAAACTTTATATTAAAATTCCTTTCTTCCTCTTCCCTTTCTCTTCAATATGGCAATCACAAATCAACATAATTTTATTTTAAATAAACATTTTCTAAGTATATTTTAAATATTTAAATTGGCAGTGGCACATGATACAAACTTTATTCTAAATTTATTTATTTAACTCTTCACTTTTTTTATAATCATTATTCTGTACTATATTTAAATATTTTATAATAACCGGCCATATTTTAATATTATTTAAACGCACCATAATTATAAACGCATGTGCTGCTAAAAATTAAAAAATTAGCTTATTAGTGAGAATTTCAAATATATGTATATGTATAAATTTAAGATATAAAAATCATCCATCATTGATCATAGGTTGATTTTAAAAATTATACATGAAATTAAAAAAAACCAATGGTTTTTAAAAAATGCGCATTTTTTTTGGGTAAAGCATAGAAGTTTTAGATTAATATAGTGCATTAAAAATAAGTACGGTTAATGTGTGTATTAAAAATAAGAACTGTTAACACATGTTAAAACATGTTATATAATTTTGGAGCTCCAGTTTTCTGATATTTTGAAAACATATTTGGACAGCCATTCAAGTTACAGATGTTTAAAACTTAAAAAATTCCCAAAAACACCACTTAAAGCTCCTGAATTGAGGATCCAACTAAAGCTTTTTTCAAACAATCCTATACTTATTTTTTAAGATCTAACTCCTCTCAAAATTTCAAGTTCTTAAGTCAAATCATTTGGACGTTATAAGGGATCAATAATTTAAAAAAAAATAAGTTTCTCATAACGTTTAATAAAAGTATCGTATGGCAACCCTATAAATTTTTATTACATATATTTATAAAACTAATAAAAACAGCTATCGTTAGGGTGCATTTATGTTGGAGCTACCATAAGTTATAAGAGCGTCAATAGGAGCATAGCGTAGAAAATTGTATATTGATTATCGTTGATCAAAGTGATGCTATTTATATAATTTTGTACGCTTTAATCGATGCTGTTATTACCTATCGCAGCTTCAATATAAATGTACCCTTATAAAATTTTTGTAGTTATTTTTTTTTGCAATACGTACCCGTATTTAAAATTTGTTTTGTTCCTTTTAAACTGCTTAAAAGTTTTGGAAACGTATGAACGAATGAACGAAAAGACAGAGTAAAAATATATAGGCACATTTTTTTTTTAATTTTTTGAAAATGTGCTAAAAAAACGCAAAGAAAACCAAAATTAAAATATGGGTGTGAAAATATTATTTAAATTCGAACATATATTTATATTTATTTATATGTATACAACATAACTAAACATAATTCACGTATTTTTATTACATAATAATGTTTTTTATATTTGATTTTAAACTAAAAATCAGATAATTTATCTTAAGAATTATTTAAAAAAATTTTACTACAAAGTGGTTATATACTTAATCGAAGTTTTCCATAAAAATTAAACTATATATTAAAATTGTATTTTAACTTAATTACGAGTAATATAAAAAATTTTTTAAATTTCAAAATATACCCACTCATTAAATAGTCTTTTAGATTTATAGTCTTTGATTGATACAAGAACTGGTGTGTCTGCCGTTATCTTTTGTGAGCTTAATAATACTTAAAACGTGAGGTGAGATGCGTGAGGTGTTTAGAGAAGAGCTTTTGAATTAATAAAAAACTCTTTAAATTATTTATGATATACTAATATTGTCATTTGTAATAATGTGAGTATTAATAATTTAAAATATCGATCCTCCCATCATTAAATTTAGTTATAAGTCTTAATCACATTATTTATATAATATGTAGATATATTAAACTTAAATTATTATTTCTAAAATTTACATAAAAAATACAACATTAATAAAAAATTTTAAAACAGTTTTTATAACTCACAATAGGAATGAAAATATTTATGAAATGTTTTAAATAACTATAGTAATTAATTAGAAGTTATGAGACTTAAACTATTATTATTATTATTATTATTATTAACAAAGAATCTGGATTCAGCGGAACTGTTGCTATCGTTTATAAATCTTTTATATTAAATATAAATATTTTATTTACATGGACTTTGTGATATGTGATATGTGACTTCTGATATTATTCAAAAAAACTTAAGATCTGTAATGATTCAAACTCTTGCACTCAACGTTTAAAAACCGAGTACTTTTACCCACTGCACTATCAAGGTTTTAATCGACTACATCCTAATCTACGAACTATTACTTTTGAAACTCATCTGACCAAGGATTCAACTTAAAACCTTTTAAGTGTAAGGACCGTGTCATTTATATCCGTTATAGTTTCATTAAAGAATTGAAATTGAAATTTAGTTATTTTCTATATTAAATTCTATATTCTATATAATAATCAAGTTAATACTTAAATTTTAATTTAAATTGTAATTAAATTCTTAAAATATTCCATCACAAACATTTTTTAATAGTAATTACTAATTAGCAAATAATGATTACCAAGTAAATTGTACAGGTACTTGAATTTTACAGGACTGTATTGCATTGGAAAATCTAATTTTGTCAAAAAAAAAACAATTTATAATATTTTAAACTATAATTCATTGAATAAAACAAGTACAACTTTTTAAAATTTGGTTTATTTAAGAGCACTTTGTTTAGATGGTAGTTTACTAGTTTTTTCTTCAATGTCAAGTAAATAAAAACAAGTTACGTGACGTACTGTGGTCTCAAACTGTGTTACCATATAGAATTTACATTATATGTAATTTATAAATTAACTTAATAACTCACTTTTGTACCTTTTATTGTTGACTTAAATTTTTCTTTTGAAAAATGTTGAATGCATCATAAATTGTGCTGTGCAGCTTTTTTATTTTATTATTTACTAACTAGCAACATAACATTTTAACGCATTGAAAAGGGTCAACAATATTAGATAATATTTAATATTCTGCGTATGATGGTTATGATGAAATTTTTCCAATTGTTAAAATCTTTTACAAACAACAACAACTCTATTAAAAGTGTATTTATTTTATTAACTTACTTATATTATAATTTAAAAATAAACATAATAGTGACTAGTTTTTATTTTATTTTTTAATGATAAAAGTCATTCAATATAATAATGATTCAAGTAAATAAAAAGAAAACTTGAATGCTTTTTAATATAACTACTATAAATTATTTTGTATTGAAATTGAAATTTTTATTTGTTTATTATTAGATCAAGGAAATACTTAAGTTTATATACTAAAAAAATTTGGTTTTTGAAATTTAATAATATTATTTAATATTATTTCATATCATTTAAAAATAATATTTTATTTAATTCTAAAGTCGACACATTTTTAATGGAACATTTCTATTCAAATATTTCAACACTTTGTCACATTTTCAAACAAATTTTTTTAATTGTGCCTCAAAAATGTTATACCCTTGAAAAAAATTGTTTAGAAATTCTTTTGAGCCATAAAATTGTTTGATTTTAAATTCTAGTAGTTTTAAACTCTTTCATAAGAAAGCTTTGTTAAATATACACTCTTTAGTTTACTTTTATCTGTCTATCGGTTAGTTTGTCAATTTACAAAAAAAAAATCAAGCATATTAAAATAGACATCTGTAAAATTATTTATGGTTTCACAATAATCGTAGTAGCCAAAACCCAGCCCTTCCTATTGAAGCACTGAGATCTTAACCCGTCATATAAATATACAAATTCTTTAAGCATCTAAACTAATTTTGTGATGTCCCTATTAAAAGTGATGGCTGGAGCTTGATCATAATCAAAAAAAACTAAAAGAAAAATTGAGTTATATTTTTTTTATATTATATATTTTATTTAATAAATTAAGCGCTGCAATCCAAAATCTAAAAGAATTTCGATTTTGGAAAAGTTCTACCGTAGCAAATTGTTTAATAACTGTCCAATCAGCCACCATCGTACAGTTGGGCACTGACCATGCTTTTATGGATATCTTATAGGGACAAACACCTGTTCTATATAAATTAAACAACTAATGTTTCCTTTCAAAATTTTCCAACCAGAAATAAGGAAGGGCAACAGATATTCATCCCTAAAATTTGAATTATTCAGATGGTGCAACACAGCTTATAGAAATTCGTCAAATTTGTTTTTCTAAATATCCCATCCGAATCCCCATAATCCTAGAGTCCTATATTTTCCAAACCAAACTCTCAATAATCCTTTTGTATCACAGGTCTCATCCTATTACATTTGATGTTTTACAGTAGCAAACTATACTTATAGGAACTACATACAGCTGGCTAGGTGGCTTTCTAGATTTAAAACAAAAATAAGTATTAAGAAAACTACTTGAAATAAAATAATTAGCTTAGAATTATGCTTATGAATATGAAAGACATGTACCCCATCCCTTAATCCATCAAATCATTGTCTCCATTCTATTTCTAATTCCTTCATTTATTATTGAGCCTTACCCAATTTAGTTTTTAATAACAAACTGGAGTTTTCTTAAAATTTAAAATAGCCGCTCAAACTTTTCCATTCTATTTTTAAAATCTAAAATTTCCATTTTTAAAAAAAGGAAAATTCTTATTGAAAGTAAATTTTTCCATTAAAATGTTAAAAAGAGATCTGATGATTATCATTAGATTTCCAAAAATACATTACTAACTTGTTTTCTCCAATTATTCTACTTAAATTTTCAATAACAAGTTGTTCTTTATATCAAATTAATACTTGTGGTTCCAATTTAATTTAAAAAACCTTTTATTCTCTACTTTTGAGGTTTCTCTTGATAGTAATAGTTGAAGATACTTATAGTTATTGAAAATTTAATATATTTTTATTATTTTATATTTAAAAAATTATTAAAATATTAAATTAAAATAAAATGTTAATACTTAAATTTAACCTTGTACTATCTCTATATTTATTGCACCAATGTTCCAATAAATTTTTATTTTTTTCTCCAACCATTTCTCATTTAATTTATGATTAACGAGTTTAAAAAAACAACATTTTTAACCAAATGTAATTCTTATATTACAAAAAATTAAAAAAAAATTAATATTAAATAAATTATCTAAATTGACCTATGCCAATATCAGAAGTCATCTTAATAAAATTTTAATTAATATAATGTTCAAACGCATATTAAATGTAATATAAAATATATATTTAACCTCCGGTGCCGGGCTATAACTCCCAGTGTCATATTTCCCTTTGGTACTTATGACTCACTTTAAAATATTTACGTGGGAAATAATTTCCTTGACAAGTGGGTCATAAGTTCCTTTTAGAAATTATGACCCGTTAAGTGAGTTATAACTCCCTTTACTAATTTCTGAATTATATCATCCTCCGGTGCACGGCCATAACTCCCAGCGTCATATGTCCCTTAGGTACCTATGACTCATTTACTGGGACATAAATCCTTAAGAGACATTTGACTCACTTTAAAATATTTACGTGGGGAATAACTGCCTTGACAAGTGCGTCATAAGTTCATTTTAGAAGTTATGATCAATTAGGTGAGTTATAACTTCCTCTATTAATTTCTGTATTATATCATCATATAACTAAAATTTTGTGTTTGAACTATACATATACTAATATATTTAAGTCAAAATTTATTTTGAAACAACCTCTGAAAGTCTTTTCAAATCTTTAAGATTTAAATAGGATAATATAAAAAATATATAAGTAAAATATTAAATGTAAACAAAACAAGTAAAGAAACAGTCAGTCGGTGCAACCGACTTAGAAATACCCTACACCTATTTGGTTCAAATTTAAGGACATATCCATAAGTCATTTTAACACCATAGAAGCTGTTATTAATTTGATCGTAAGACATAGCTAACCAAATTAACTGTATAATACTAAAAACATTTTCTAATTACCCAATCTATTAAAAAATACTACAAATTCATACTAATTTATCTATTTAAAAATATTAAAAAACAAACAAACTTGAAATAAATGAAAATATATTTATTCCAATTCAATTACAAAATGAAAAAATTCTAATTATTAAATTTTGTGATAAGAAGATAATCAAAGCATAATATATTTAATAATCCAAATTTTTAAAAATTGCAATTATTTTAAATGGTTAGTTTATATACCTAATAGAAAAGCTTATAAACGCAAAATAAGCAATAAATGTATTTCTAAAATACAATTAAAAATTTACACCTTTTCATATAATTCATTTAAATATAAAAATAAATTTTACATAAATGCAGCAAGTACCTTTGAACATAGCTGAACCACTACAATTAGGTCTAGATTTCGGAGACACATAGGACATAGGAAATATATTCTTTGTACTACATATGGTCGAAATTAAATTCGACCACAACCAATTCCCATGGTACTTTCATTACTAGTAACCTACTGTTAAATTTCATCAAAATACCGGCATTATTTTTTGAGTTATGGTGTTTGTAAGATATATGTTTGTTAGTCCTTGAACTTTTCAAGGGTTCCAGGACCCGAAATTATGGTACGATTTCGCCCATATGCAGTCCCGTCATACTTTCAATACTAGTTAACCCTTGTACACAATTGGAACGCTCTATCTTAATTTTAAGTTACTAGTTTTATTAATTTCGATGATAAGCTTTTACACATTGGGTGGTCTAAGAGAGGTTCTGAACCACCACTCCAATTGATCCCAAATTAGGGAGGCACGCAAGAAATAGTAAAGAACACCCTTGTGGCAAATTGGAAGCTTCTACATTTGTTTCAAGTTACTATCTTTATTAATTTCGAAAATATGCTTTAAGGGCCTAAGAACTGAGTGGCTGGTTCCCGATCCACTAGTCCAATGGGGCCCAAATTTCAAAGACACTTACGAAATAGGAAGGGACACCCTGATACCAAATTTGGAGGTTCAATCTTCATTGGTTTCGGAATTATGCTCGTTTGGCCTAAATTCGATCAAAAAGTTCTAAGTTCCGAACCCATTGTCCAATCCTCACCGTACGTAATCACCGCCGTAGTTTCGCTGCCAATAACCTACAGCACAAATTTCATGAAGATAGCCTCATTAGTTGTTGAGTTATCGTGATTTTTTATATATGTTCCGCCCTGACATCGATTAAAAGGTCCGGAATCCGAACCGTTGGGCTGATTTCGCCCTTATATAGTCCGCGCTGTACTTATAGCACTAGTTAACCCTTGTACACAATTTGAACGGTCTATCCTAATTTTAAGTAACTATTTTTAGTAATTTCGATTATAAGCCTTTAAAACTTGGGAGGTCTGAGAGGGGTACAGAACCACCACTCCAATTGATCCCAAATTAGGGGAACACGCAAGAGATAGTAAAGAACACCCTTGTGGCAAATTGGAAGCTTCTACATTTGTTCAAGTTGTTATCTTTATTGATTTTAAAGATATGCTTTAAGGTCTTCGGAAATGTGTGGCTGGTCCCCGACCCACAACTCCAATGGGACCCAAATTCACAAGACACTTATGAAATAGGAAGGGACACCCTGATACTAAATTTGGAGGTTATATCTTCATTGGTTTCGGAATTATGCTCGTTTGGCCTAAATTCGATCAAAAAGTTCTAGGTTCCGAACCCATGTACCAATCCCGACCTTACGCAATTCCCGAAGTAGTTTCATTACTAGTAACCTACAGCACAAATTTGATGAAGATAGCGTCATTAGTTGTTGAGTTATCGTGATTTTTTATATTTGTTCGTTAGCCCTGAAACCGATTAAAAGGTCCAGAATCCGAACGCATGGGCCGATTTCGCCCATATGCAATCCCCGCCGTACTTTCAGTCCTAGTAACCTACAGTTAAAATTTCATCAAGATAGCTCCATTATTTTTTGAGTTATCGTGCCTACGGACGGACGGACGGACGGACGGACGGACGGACATGGCTATATCGACTAAGGCGGTCACGCTGATCACAAATATATATACTTTTCCATATCTAGCTCGCTTCCTTTAGGTGGTTACAAACACCATACCAAAGTTAATATACCCCTTTACCTATTCTATAGGTGTAGGGTATAAAAATAGAAAATGGGAATTCCCTGATTTCGCATACTACTCCAAAATTTTACCGAATTATTTTTGATATTATCTTTCAAGAAAGTTTGTATATATTCGTACCTGTCACAGATGTTATATAATTAAAATTAATATTTGTTTTGATATAAATAATAACCCCTCATTTAAGAAATGTATAAGGGGGTTATGATCCACCACTCTAAATCAAAACTGTCAGGGTCATAAGTCCCCTAGGGAGTTATGGATAATTGCTATAAGTCGTAATTTCTTTAGGGACTTGTATCCCATTTAATGAGTTATATATCTGCACCTTAAAATCTATAGTTTTGTTTGTGATGAAAATATCAAGTATATTCATGTTTAAAAAAAAATTACCAGTTACACCTACAAGAAAATCGATTTGGATTAAAACTTTTAAAATATTAAAATTTTTATTAAACACTTAGCACATTGTTGACCCCTTTACGTGTAACAAGACTCCTTTTTAATTAATGATATTGTTACTGAACTGAAATATATAAGCAAAATATAATTTATAATGAATTATTAATTTATTGATAAACTTTTGAACTTCTTTAAAAACCGCGAATTGTATTTTACAATAAATCTGTATTTAACTATCTTAAACTTTCAATAATGAAAAATAAATGTATTATAAAAATCTGGTATCAAATAATAAATCAGTAAATCACATAATTATGCAAAAGAAAAAACAAAAACAAAAAAAATAATTTGAGCTTTTATTTTCAAAAAAAACTTTATTTTTCAAAAAAAAAAACAAAACTTTCAATTTCATTCAGAAATTCATACCAGAAGTTAACAAACACTTGAATTTAACGAATAAAAATTTTTATATATAGTGAACCACACAAAATTTATGTTTTAAAAAATTAACACACTTACCTGAATATTATAAATATTATCTAATTTTTAAAATAAAATATAGGTGTGGTCCACTTATTAATAATTCTTTTAACGTTCTTGATTTTTCCCAAAAACAAAAAATTAATTCTAATTTTTTTTTTATTATATTTTTATTTAAAAAATATGTTCATGCAATTTAAACACTGTTGAAAAGATATTTCTTTAAATAAGATACATTTAAAAGTCCAAATGGAGAACATCTTAAGATATAAAATATTTATAAGATTTATCAAATTCTTGTTTTAAACTAAATTAATATTAACTAGATTTATAAATTAATTTGAAATATCTTCAAATAATTGTACTATCGACAGTTTTATTTTCCATGATGATCGGACCGGAACATCTATGAAATCTTTCAATTATATTATTTTTTAATAATAGTATTTACTAGTATTTAATAGTATTAGCGGTTGTAAATAAACTTTATTAATAAATTAATAATTTTTTTTTGTTATTTCAGATTCTTTTAAACAAATTCTTTCAAAATGAATAGAGTACAGAATTGCAAGGCGCAAGGTTTCAGTTATTAATTAAAGTACATATATGAATTTGATAAGCCCCCTTATTTGATGGTTCTTGAATTTGGGTTTATATTGAAATTTCCTCTTATTCATGAAATAACTAATTTTAGTGCAGTCTAAGAGTGCGTTTATGTTGGAGTTGCGATAAGTGATAAGAGTGTCGATAAGAGCATAGCATAGAAAACTATACTCGTATACATGATTTAAATAGAGGTGTTTATATTGGAGCTTCGTTTTAATCATCTATAAACGATAAAAGCATAGAAAGTTTTCTACGCTTTTTTTTAATCAGGTCTTTTTTTCAAAATTTTTTCTCAGGTCTTGGTAAAGATAGGAAAATTCTCCAAACGTGCACCTCTCCCTATTAATAGGATGCATAGCATACTTGAGACTCCTCCGTGGTTTTTGAGTAATGTACAATTTCGTGGCGTAGTACAATCACTAGTACAAATTTATGGCATATATATGGAATTTTTTAAAGTCTATTCTATTAATAAGAATATCATATGCTAGGAGCAAAGTTGGATCAGAAAGCATTGTAAATTTTCGGTACAGAAACGTTTTATAACAATAAACAATAAATTCAATAAATTCGCCTAAAAATATGCAATCAATCAATTTGAGTAGAATCTTTGTTTGCAGTTTTACATTCTAAAACACAAGCTTAATGGAAATATTACAAAAATTTTAAAGAGAGTGTATAAGAATGTGTACCAATATAAACAGAAAGCCCGAGTACGACTACAAGCATTTTTACTACCAATAAATACTTATTTAAATAAGTTAAATAAAGAAAATCATAAAAATATACAATTTTTTAATAAAATTTATTAGAAATCCTTTTTTTAAGAGCACAAAACACTTCAGAAAATTGATTAATATCTCATATATCCCATTTTAACATGGATTGCATTAAAAAAAAGTTTTTTCACACGCTTTATAGTCCCAGAGCATTTTTTTTTGGACAAAACTGCCTATATTCAAGACGATAATCATGTCCCTCTATTATATCACTATAAAAGACGGACTATATGCAAAGTCATCGAATATAACCCAGTCGATATATAGACGGAGAGGATCTAAGATATGATATGTCAATATCAGACATAGATAAATAATAGTAAATAAATAAATAAAAAAAAATAAAATAATAATTCAAATTATAAGTGTTATTTTATACAAGTCTTAAAAAATAAACGAAGATTTAATTTACTTTAAAATAATTAAAATTATGAATGTCAGTACAATGACTTTAAAGGTATTTTATTAAATTAAGTTCAATTAAATTATATTACAAAGAAATGAGCATCATAAGGAAAAATGTATATTAAACAATTATGAAATAATATTATAATTAGTTCTAAAGTTGTTATATATATATTAATGTTAAGTTTATAATGTTAAAAACTTATGTTCTAACACAAGCAATTAATTAAAACAAAACACTAGTGCAATATTTCATGCCATTTTAATTTCACTGTAATCATGTCAAAGTTTTTTAAGTTAATTATTTTGATTGAGTAGGTATACATATTTAAATAAAACTCATTTAACTCTTTTGTTTTAAAAATGCATTTTAAAGTCAAAACTTAATTAAATTTAAAATAAGTGGCGCCTGTTACTTTTTTCTTTTGTATATTAATCATTATAAGTGTACATATATATATTATAGTGATGATAGTTAATATTGAAACAATAATACGCTAGCAGTAGCTTTTTTAACTTTTCAAATTAAAAGTCTTTGTAATTTGTTGAATTCTATACAACTCTTAATTAATCACGTAACTTTTGCATTATGTGTTAATATCATCCGAAAACTAATCCAGATCTCCATTACTTATAAAGTGTACCACAGAGAAAAAACTTTTCAACAGAAGATAATGGACAGACTAATAATTGAAAATAAAAAAACAGAGTGTTTATAAAACAAAATGATAAAACACCAGACTAAAAAAAAAAACTACCGGCCAAAATTACAAACATAAATAAAACAAAATAAAACAACTTAAATTAAAATCACGTACCACCTATAATTTTTAACTACACACACATGTATATGTTTATTATTTAAAAATAACATTGTACCATAAGTTAAACGCATTTTATTTGCGTACAAGTTCGTGTATATTGTGTAATTTTATTTTATTTTTTTTAAGTAATGTTTTCACGGATTATATGTTTATGATAATTTTTCAATATGCGCGCTCATCGTTTTCATCTTCAACGCAATAAGTTACAAGATAAATTTAACTTTGCCAAATAAATGACAAGTTACCTTATGTAAAAGTTTTTTGAAAATGTTACCTATTACTAAATTTTTAATATTAATTTTGATTTTAAAGTATCTAATTATAAATAATTATAATTCTTTGGAGTTTGTTCTATAAAGCAAATTATCACATTATTCTACTGAGTCACAAAATAAAATTATTATTAAAAATATTGTTCTAGGAATACTTTAACGTATGATGATCAAAAATAAAAAAATTTTATTAAAATAGAAAATATATTTTTAATATTGTTCAATGTCTTTTTGATTGTATTCTAAAATATAGCCAAAATTTAATTAAGTTTATGTACTTATTTGTATACAATCCTCTACCACATACTGATGGATGAGCCGTGGCTATGGCATTTTCAGTGTGGCAGGTTTATTTTTTTATATTATGTTAAGAACTCTATTATAATATAAATTTTAAATTATATTTTTGTATTAGATGTGATCTGAGGAAAGTTTTAACCGGAGACCCTTAAATTGAAAGGCCCACGTCCTAATCACATCGCCATCAGTCGAATATTTATTTAAATGCTCACTATATAATTTAAATTTTCTATTTATTTCAAAATATATTCTTAATTACTATTAATTAATTCTTATATATTTATTTATTCAACTGACAAAACTTTTGCGCCAGTAAAAACGGCGATCTTTAAATGGAAGGGAATTATAGATATGAAATAAAATAGTGTTGTTAATTAAAGTTTTGAACAATTCTATCTCAGAATGCTCAGTGTCTATATCAATCAGTGTCGACGCACAAATTATCACATTAGTTTTGTTTTCCTTACTCAAGGCTTCTAGGGCTTCCACAAAGCTCATCCATCTGGTTTTGCTAGTTGTTAAATTTCAGCCCAACTCCTGCCATTTCCCTAGGTTTGCTTGTTTCTCTCTTTCCCTGCGAAGTTCATTTCAAGGTCTAAAGTGTGATAATGTGGAAAGGTATCTGAGCAAGTGAACTCTTCACTTCCATTTTCTCCTTCTTATGGCTTCTTGTTTAAATAATGAATTATTGTAAAGGCTTTATAAAGCGTTTCTATTATCTAAGATTTCTTAGGACTAAAAGGACTTTTCGAAACCAGTAAAATTCTAATGTAAGATATTTTATTGTGATACTTGCAAAACTTCCTGGGTCAGAAGGACTTTGTATATCTGCCCAGCAATTTTCGCATAAAAAGGTAGCCAATTTATATATAATATTAATATTAATCAGGATTGTGCGAACTTGAGTCCTGCTAATGTCACCAAGAAACTTAGCTGACTATTATCTAATTTAAAGATGCACATTTCTAATTTTGTGATTCCTTTGACAATGTGTCAGTCCCGCCCATCTTTTTCAAATAAAAATATGTACCTAAAATTTGACAAATACATTAAGAAAAACTGATAGTCTGCGGCAATAATTTAAAAATGAAATATATAGTTAAATGTTGCAATTAAAATTATTTTTCTTTTAATACAAATAACATTACAGAATAATCAATTAATCAATTTGATTACAAAATTCAAAAATGATATTTATATACTATTAAAATAAAATTGAACAAAAAACAAAAAACTAAATCTGAACCTACTTACTTATTTATTGATTACTTTATAAATATAAAAAAAAAAAAATCTTAAGTATATATTTAAAGTAAATAAAATTCATTGAGTATTACCATCGTTTAATACAACTAAATAATTTAGTCCTAACCCCGCATTATGTGTCTCCTCTATATAATAAAAAATAACATAATTTTTAATTTTATTTCAAAAAATTGATTCCTAGGTCAGTGTAAGTAAGTGTGAATTTATTAAACTTATCATATATTATATGTCTATGTTGTATATTTTCTCCATTGTATAGAGTACCTACATAAGTACCTACATATTTTATTGTTTACTTACTTTTTATGATTATTTGAATTTTTTTTTTTTTTTATTTTTTTTGGGAATTTACATACTAAGATCGTTATAGGCTTATACCAATCCTATAATGTAAAGTAAGTTTAACCTTAAACCAATAAAACAACAAAAAGAAGATAAAAAAAAAACAAAAATCACAGCATTAGTATTTATCGGAAGACGAGTAAGTTTCGATTTTTGAAGATCTATCTAACTATCGATTACTATTAATGTACACACATTTTTTTTTCAATAGAAATGTAAATAAAATGTGACTTGAAACTCAGTTATGTCATATTTTAGTAAACATTTATTGAAAAAATAAAAATAATAAAACATACATTTCAGTTTTTTTGTACATTAGGGAGGTGAATTAAAATAAGAATTAAAAATTGTTTAAATATGGACCAGAGAATTTTCATATAAATTCAAGTGGGTGTTCGTATCACAAATCAGTCACGATCGATCCTTCATTTTGTCTAATACAAAAAAAAAAAAAATTAATTTCGAATCAAACTCCGGTATAGAATATTAAATAGTGCTACTAAATAAAATTAAGTGTTAATTATTCAAAAAAAATACTCGCATAAAATCAAATTTTAATAAAATGAAGATTTTAATTTGTTTTATGGCATTAATTGCCTTTTCATCAGCAACATTCTTGAAGAAAGGTTTACTTTTAGCAGGATTAGGTGGTGGATTAGGTGGTGGTGGTGGTGGTGGTCTTGGATTAGGTAGTCTTAAAGGAGGATTAGGTGGAGGATATGGTGGTGGTGGATATGGTGGTGGTGGATATGGTGGTGGTGGATATGGTGGTGGTGGATATGGTAGTGGTGGTTATGGTGGTGGATACGGTGGCCAACAAGGATATAGTAACGGTGGATGGCAACAAGGTGGTGTTTATCAAAGTCAAGGCTATTCACAAGGTGGTTATGGTGGCGGTTATGGATATGGTGGTGGAAATACAATTAAAGTAATTGTTATACCAGCACCACAATCAGCTCCACAACCATCATATGTTCAATCTGCACCAGTTGTAAATACGTTACCAGTACAAAGAGTAATTCAACAAGCACCAATTCAACAACAACCAATTTCATATCAACCAATTCCAATTCAACCACAACAACACATTTCATATCAACCACAACCACAACAACATATTTCATATCAACCACAACCCCAACAACATATTTCATATCAACCAATTCAACCAACACAACAAACTGTTGAAGTAAATAGAGAAATTGTTAGCACTTTACCAGCAGTATCAACACCATCTATTGAACAAATACCTGTTTATAATCCAACACCAGCTGTAAATACAGAAACAGTTTATAGTACTGCACAAGTTTCACCATCTGTTAGTTCAAGTTGGACACCAAGTTATACAACCGGTGGACAAGATTGTAATACCGGAAATGTTGGTTATACAACAGTAAATGGTGGATATTCAACAGGTGGTGTAAGATATTCAACTGGTGGATATACCGGAGGTGGATACACTGGAGGTGGATATACTGGAGGTGGATATACCGGAAGTGGATATACAAGTGGTTATTATGCCCCACAGACAACATATGGTACACCAGTTAATACAAATAATGCTGGATGGACATCACGTCAACAACAATATAACGTATATTATCAAACTCCAAGTGTTGTAAATACTGGAGCTGTTGCATCATCTGGTTGGAGAGCACCAGCAACAACTTATGGTGCACCCGGTGGTTATGCTGGAGGTTATGGTTATAACGGTGGCAACAGTGGCAATCCATTAGGACAAATATTAGCATGGAAAAAAAGTTTATTTAAAAAATAATAACATCACTGCCCTCTAGTCTTTTAGAAAATATTTTAAATTTTAATTGTTTTTTTTTTTTGTTTTATATTAAAAAAAAAAAAATGAAAGCAAAGTTTACCAAATAGTCTTTAAATAATTTGTTTGTATTATTTTAGAATAAATTAATAAATTCATTTATTGTATGTACAAACGCATCTCAAGTATGTGCTCATAATTACATTTCACAAAATATACAAAATACAAGGTATTAAAAACGAAATAATTGATTAAAAATGTTATTTTATTTATTAAGAATTTTGTTAGGAACGTGTTTTTAAAATTTGACTCCTGTTTGAGTGTTTTAACATTTATTAAACATTATTAATACAAAAACTATATAGAGTTGTCATGTGATTTTTCCTAGGTTAGATAAGAAGTTTAGTATAGCGAAGTACAGCTGTTAAATCTTTTCTATATATTCTAATGTTTTTAAAATATGTAAACTTGTTTCATAAGCCAAGCAAGAAAATCTAGGAATCATGTCTTGTTTGAAAATATATAAACTAAAAAATCTAGCTCATTTTCTAGGAATCAAGAAAATTATATTTTACATCCTTTCGGTTCATAAATTGTCTATTCTAATTCGTCTTGTAATATTAAATCTAAAAAAAAAAATTTATTTTAAAATCTAAATCGTATGATCTTCAAAAATTTGCAAAATTTGTTAAAAAATTGTCAAACATCTTCACAAAGTAACCGCAAAAGGTGGTTAGAAAATTTTAAATAAATATTAACTTACAAATTAAAAAAATTTAAAAAAAAATACTGTTATAAAGAAGAGGGAGAAGAGGTAAATATGTAAATATGCTATTGAAAAAACAATTATTTCTCAACTTTATTGAATCTATTTAAAATTTTAAATCGGTGATGAAAAAATTTAAAAATTTGTAAAAAAAATAAACGTCAAGATTATAGTAAACAAAAAACTTGACATTGAAATCCGTTATTTCACGTGTTCATAAATAGATGGATAAAGTTTTAAAAATAACTTTTTAAAGAAATACTTTTTGGTTTTATTAATCCCATTCTTCTTAGAGTTTTATTCGATATTAAATTATTTGATGCCACTAGGCATTCTCGTCCAACTCAAATGGCAGTTTCGAACTTGAACTAAGATATAACTTAATGGTAGTATTATTGAATTCTAACTGAAAAAGAGTTGTGTCAAGCATTTGTCAAATTTACCGTAATTTTTTTTTATCAATTTATTTCAGGACTTTTAAACAGAATAATTACTAATTATTATGAAAAACTTTAAAATAAATCATAACTGACAATGCTTTTATTATATGTGATTCTATATTTTCTTTTTAGGTTTATAAAATAAATTGTATATAGAATTCATTAAGATCAATTCTAATAACAAGAATATAATATGACCCGCTGTTCCAACATGTACCTATGGTATAGATCGGCTACTTAGTCTAATAGTTGAACAGTTAGTGCAAAAAAAATTAAGGTGGCTCAAAGTTATATTTTAAGGATATAGCAGACATTGTTTGTCATAGTCATATCATAGTCAACACAATGTGTGAACATTTCAAGGTAAAACAGAATTACAAATAATTGACCAATAAAAATTAACATAACGACATTGTTATTTGAAATTATTAAATTTATAGAAGTAACAAAATTTGTAACCAAGTTTAACAAGCGTATTGGATGGATTGGAGTAACTGATTTTACCTTTGTTCTTTTTAAGAAAATAAGTTTTGTCTCTAAGCACATGTAAAGTTGCTACTAATACTAATCTTGGAAGAAAGATTTGAAGTTAGCTATTAACAACTCAAAACCTAACAAAAATATACTTTGTCTCCATATTACTTCTGATACCTGAAATTTTGACAAAGCTAATTAAATTTTATGGCAACAATTTCTGTCAAACTTGCGGATCTGTTGCAAAGGAATCGAGAAGTTGCCATAAACTTAGAAAATTACTATGTATTTCGGTAACTAATTTAATTTTATGATTGTTAACACTTGACAGCTTCACGTAGAGAAATTTAATAGCACAAATCATTCATTTTTTAGGAATAAAACCAACTATTTTAACTAGAGTAAAATTTATTCTTACTATGAATATTGATTTCTTAATTCTAACATATTATTCCTATTAAGAATAAAAGTGCATCTCAAAATATTAAGTTCAAAAATTATCAATTATTCTTTTAAGGAATAAACTAAATTATTCTAGCTTTCTTTTTATCAACTAAAACCAAAATGTATAAGGAATAAAATATTCCTTTTAAGAATAACTTAGCCCTGTTAAAATTAAAGTTTGATTTTGTTAAGAATACGTTATTCGTATTAGGAATAATTTTTTAACATCAAGCACGTTGAAACAAGATGATTTTTTACTGTTAGAAAATATTCGTATTAAGAATAATTTATGGTCGCTTATGAATGTATTCTTCTCAAGTTAAGAATAAAAAACATTTGTTGTTTTGTTTTGTTGCAACAGCTGTATTCGAATTTTGTATTCAATGAATTTTATTCTAGTACAGTCAATAGTCACTTTAAGATTTATTTTTAAAGAGTACGGTTATAACTTTTTTTGTGTATATATTTAAAATATTTTCTGAATAGTTAAAAAATAACCTATGTTTCTATACAAAAAAATAAAAATATTTATATATTGTTATTACTTATTACCAATTGAGATCCAAAAAAATTAAAAAGTTTAATAAGTAAGTATGATAAATTACTGTTTTTAATTTCTAAAGTGCTTCAAAATATTAACATTTTGGTTTACTAGAATTTTTTTGATGTTTTAACAAATGACGATATGGAGATGAAAGTCAGTTCAAGTGAAAATTCAAGTTCCATACAAGGTAATATAGAGGACTATCGAAATCCTATAAGAAAAATGGTATGTTTAATGTAAATCGAAATCATCTTGTAATTATTTACTTCCTTTTAAATACTCTCTTATTCCTACATTTCTTTTTTATAGATAAAGAAAATTATGAAGTATTGACAGAAAATGATGACTTATTCAAAGATGATATAGAATGGTTATTGCATCATACTAGTCCTTGGAATACAGCCGAATGTAAATGGAAAAATACTTTTACTGTAAGGAAGGCAGAAGTTGATAAGAAGTTCAGTTCAGTAGACGAAATTGTTGAAAGATGGATGATTTTTAATTTATAATAAAAAAATGGATTAAAAAAATATTAAATCTTTTTATTTCCATATGTAAGAACCAAATTTATTATTTGTACCGATAAATTATTCCCAAAAAAGCATAAAAAATACTCTTTTCTATGAATAATATATTCATTAATTAATTCATGTACCGTACAAATAATTCCCTTTAAAAGCCGGAAATATTCTTTTAAATGAAAAATGTATTCTTTATGAAGAGCGCTTTATTCCTTAAAACTGTAAGAATTATTCTCTTATGAGAATAAGATATGCATTTTCATGCATAAACTAGGTTTCTATTATTCTTTTGCAAGAATAAAATTAAAGTAACAAAGAAAAAAATAAGAAAATGTTATTCCGAAGTAGGAATAATATTCGCAGTTTTCAATCGCGAATACATTATTCTCATCGAAGGCTATATTATTCTTTAGCTAAGTTGGGCACAATTTTGAACTTGATTTTGGAATAATATATTCCTTATGCGAAAAATATATTCTTGAATTTCTCTCCGTGTTTAATTATCAATTTCGGCATTATTTTGTAAAATACTAACAGTAAGGAATTTTATAAGGAATAAAATTAATTGAATTAAAACGCTTGTTAAACTTAATTGAATTTTTATTATTTTAATTAAATCTCTTTTTTTGATTATAATTATAGCTTACTTCCATTTACCACTTCAAGGATATAACTTCAAGGATAAACCAACGCTCTGTAATCGATTTGTATTTATTTAAAAAACACAATTTAATGATACGCTCAAAAGCCATCCATTGAAATTGTGCGGTTTTCTTTGAGTAGTGTGTGACTTTAAAACACCTAAACCACACCCTTTTTCAGCCAAACTTTAAGAAAGGAACCTATGATACAAATGTACAGTTTGGATGACGATGAGGATGAGAAAATGGAAGGATTTTGGAATTATGAGGAGGTTATTTGGGACTTCTGGATAATGGTATGGTGAGGTATGGGGAATATTTGGAGAGACATTAAGGAGAAAGATTTTAATTTAATTAAGTCGTACACATACAAATTACCAACTATAGGGAACACATTGGGTGATGGAATATGGTTCCATAATCTCGACATGCGCATAACAAACGAATTTTTATATGTCGTGTTACACCATATTAACAATTCGACACAGTAATGTGATTTATAATGATAAACAATATGATAAATAATATTATAATTATAACATAAAAGAAAAACAATCAAATATGTTTACAAAAAAAAATAATCATACATGTATTCAAAATAAAAAAAATCGAGGAATAGATAAAAGCCAATTGACTATTTTATTGACAAGAATAAAAACTAGAAACTTAACTTAATATCAATATTGATTAACTTTGTGAATAGAAGAACTCCTTAAATTAAACAAGTGCTGAAAAAAATCGAGGGTTTTTAAAAAGCACATTTTCAAACTTATATAGGGTTTCTAACTGACTATTTTATCATTTATTTTTATAAAATAAATGATAAAATTTAGAATATAATCCCAATGCTAATTATTTAGAATATAATCCCAATGCTCTCAGAAAACCTGTTAACAAGTGCGAAAAATAATGTTGGAGCTTCAATGTTAACGTTTAATTTTGGAAAAACATTCAGTGATGAATAAGATAGTGTTTTATAAAAACATAAAAGTTTTAATTTTAAAGTCCTAATAGCTGTTCAATTGGGAAGGTTTCCAAATTTTTGTTAAGCAAACTTATGATGATTCTCGAGGATCTGCCTATCCCCCTCCTGTCCCCACCCTTCTAGTTTTTTGGTTATAAAAAATCAGTTGTGAACACCATTTGGAGTTTTACCTACAATTTTATTATCTAAGCAAAAATGGTTAAAACTAAGAGACAATTTCTTCAATTTAAAGAGCCCCTTTTAAATTTAAGAAAAACTTTTAACATATCTTGAAATATAATACTGCAGCTTTAAATTTTGTATACGTGTAAAAAAAAATTTTAACAAGTATTCAAGTACGGGTGTTTAAAAATAGCAAAATTTCAATTTTCGAACCCTTGCAGCTCCTAAATAGGGGGCTAGACAAAAAACTTTTGTTAACCGACTCCTACTAATTTCTGAGTATCTAGCTTCTCCCAAAATTGCAAAACCCTAGCTTGAACCGTTCAGAAGATATGTGTGGCCGATTTTCAAAAATTGAGTTTTGCGTAATGTTAAATTTTAGTACCGTATGGCAACCCTAAACATTTGTCTTTTTAAAATTTATAAAGTTTATAAAACCAGCTATCTTTTGCCCATTTCATATTCAAAATATATCCAACAGAACTTTTGTTATAACAATTTAAAAATAGAGCTTTTTCAAACTTTGGGAGGCTGTAGCCCCGTAATAGATTTTTTCAGGGGCTACAGAAAAAAGTTCTTCTACGAAATTATTTTTTTTGCAATACCTACCCATGGTTAAAATTTCTTTACTCTATTTTAAACAGTATAAAAGTTTTTGTAAACATACAGAACGAGGGACAGAGTGAAGCTATATAGGCACAGTTTTAAATATAAACTATACAACTAACGAAAATAATAAGCAAAATAAGCTATACAACTAACCTACACACCTGTCATTTTATGTTTTTTATGTTAAGCCTAAAAACTGAAAATTCTCGAACGTATATTTATTCTTATATAAATATAATATCTTCAATCGCCGAAGCATATTTTGCGGTTGGTAAATCATACAAAATGTTATTTAATTATATATACTAATATAAAAAGATATATAAATAAAACCTTAAGACAAAATTTTTAATAAGTTTTTAAGTTGATAATTATTTAATTTAGCGGAACTAAATGAAACTAATTTTAGGTAGAAAAAAAATTTAAACGGAAAATATATCACATATCAAGGTCATAAAATATTTAAAACTTTTACTTCAAATTACAGAGTTTAGATACTTTTAATTACTCATACATCGTTTCCATAAAATTTAAATGTTTACAAATAATTACATGCAATAATTTTTATTTAAAGTAAATTATGTATGTAAATATTTTTACAATTGAAAAACTGATGTATAAATTCTCACCTTAAAAAACATGTAGGTTTAAAAAAAAAGTGTGACAAAAATAATATTATGGGACATGGAAAACTTATTATTTTGTAACATTTTTTTTTTTTGTAATATGTTAATAAAATTTCATTACAATATTTTAATTTTTTTTCCATAAACTGATAAATGTCAAGTAATACAAAATTGCTTCTGCAAGAATCAAATTGAAATAAATCGAAATATTCAGTATTCACCCCAGTTAAATTTTTTTTAAATTTTCAGATACACGAAACTTAATAATTTTTACAATATGTATTTGTTTAGCCTGAGCATATTATTAAAATTATAATTTATAAAAAAACACAAGATTTTACCTTGATCTTATAAAGCTTAGATAAATTTTTAATTTTTTGACTTTTTAAGCTGCCATCATTTTCGCTTTAGGGACTGTTACATTAAAATAAATGAAGCAGCAGGAAAATATTATTTAACTAGCTGTTGGCCCGTCACAGAAAGACGGAAGGTCAATTGTAAGAAGAACTTTTTCTAATTAAGAACTATTTCTAATTTCATTATGTACATTGTGCTAAAAGTACGTTAAATAAAATTGCAACCGTTATATTTTGTATAACGCAGATTATGCTTCGATTCTAGCAATTGATACACAAAAAATAAATAAATGACTCATATAATTTCTTGTTGTATCTAAAATCTTGAAGATGAGTAAGTTAGGTAGTCTACCTTTTGTCTGTTTTTAATTTAATAAAATGTTTGGGTTTTTAGTTCAAATCCCTACTTGATATAATGTTTTTTTAATTTCAATTAATATTTTTTTTTATTTAAGTGCGTACTTGCTTAAATTAAATAAATTAATAAAAGATTTTAAATTTTTTTATAGATTTATTTTTCTTCAATAATGATCTATTTCTCCATCTATTAATGTTTTGTATATATATTTTTAAAAAATGTTGCTATACATTTTATATTGTTTCCTTTGTTTAGATTCAAATCGAAATACTTGTTTGTTGCTAACATTCTATATTGTACCTACTCAACATGCAATACAATAAATAGCATATAAATAAATACAATAATGTATCTTTTTATATGTACGTAAAAATGTTGATTTTTGAATTGAGTTTTGTATTATCAAATGCAAATTATAAATTTTATTTGGAATTTTTTTAATATACCTAATCAAGTTTAAAAAAAATTATTTTGTTTGGCTTCTATGGTGCATTTAACTCAGGTATTGTACACCCGAAGCCACTTTTCCAACCTCTACACCATTTTTTTCTATTTTTAACTTTTTTTAATAGAAAAATAATTAAAAGATTATGAGGAAAAGTTGCAGGGATGAGGGAGAGATGAGGGAAACTTTAAAATTCCTTTGATTACATTGCTAGGTTTATTTGCTTAAGTAAACCAAGCATCAAAGCGTACATTTAGCCCTCGCCCTTATTTTAGATTTTCACTGAAAATAATTAAGAATTAATACACAAATGTTCCTGTGAAGCATAGTCTTCTTAATTCTTATTTACAAAATGTTTTACTATATTTATTTCAAATTTCCAGAAAATCATTTGTGAATTTTAAAACTGAAATGAAGTAATTCATAAACTAATAAATAAATTTAGTTTCATAAAAAAAATTTTTTTTATTTTTTTTTTTTGTTTTTTTTTTAATTAAAAATATATAAAATATTTTTTGGCCTGCTTATGATAATTTTGGACATTTTATTTTCTAAAATAAAAAACATTCAACAAAACATTAATATTTTATTTTTTTATAATTGAACACATCCAACAAAACACATTTAATTGAATGCGTTTGTTACACCTCATTCTTGACAAATATATTAATAATAATAATAATAATAATAATATTAATAATTCATTTTCTTTTGTCTTCCTCTACATATAAAATATTTATATTTATATCTAAAATTAATTTTAATTGTTTTATTTCGAACGGCGTTGAAGTTTGGTAAACAGACGAAGCAACGAATAAAGAGTCAGCTAATTGTCAAAAATTCTTTAAAATACAACAACATTATTGAAATTCTAAACAACTTACTGTAATTTAAAAGTTTGTATATCTGCTAAATTTAATCGAAACATAAAGATTTTATTGATCATTCATGTATTTTCAATTAGTACCTCAAAATCTATTTTTAATTGTTATAGGAAGTATTATTGTTAAAATAAAAAATTAAAAAAAATAACTAGACAACCTCTTTTTATTGTTTTAATTATATCATTAATGTAAGCAATAAAAATCTAATAACACGTAAAGATAAATCAAGAGTTTTTTAAAAAAGCAAATTTAGTATATAAAACACTAATCGGGTAAGAAGTAAATTGAGTAAAATAAACTCACATCTCACATTATATCACATTATATCTTCTCCGTCAGACTGGCTGAGAAGATATAATTCCGAACTCCATGAACTGTATAATGACGTTGATGTAGTCATAAAAGTCAAAATAAGACGCCTTCATTGGCTCGGCCACGCCGAATGAATATCAACTGATGCTTCAGTACAAAGAATATTTAAAGCCAGGCCTCAAGCAAGACGACTTTGAGGGAGACATGTGCGGATCTAAAAAAAATTGCAATCGAGTGGAATGGAATGGAATTACATGAGGCTCAGAACCTTCATGGTTTGTAGTGTCTAACAAGAAGAAGAATAAACGAAAATTATGGAAAAGTTAAGAGACATTTTTTCAATTTTTAAATTATTTTAAAAGTTTTGATTTCTGACTCACTGGTTTTTACAAGTTGTTATGATTGAGATTCTAGAGTAAAAGTTAGACAAGTATCTAAATGTCTCTTTATATTTTTGGAAATCTCCTAAGTTTAGTTCGAATCTCTCAAAGCAGATTATATCATTTAATTTGAATTTAAACCAATTCAAAATTAAGTTTTTTTTTCAACTGGGAATGTGTTCATAAGATCACTAACCTATATGCATTGACATAAAAAATTAATAACCTTGAACCTTACTAACATATTTTTTGATCACTAAAATGTTTTTTTGTTAAAAACGCTTCTTCTCCTTATTTAATAATTCGGTTCTTCTTTAGATTACTTAATTAGATTCTAAAACAAATAATTTACGAGTATGACAAAATTGTATTAAAAAAAACAACCTTGATTTAAAAACCGGTTTGCTTTGCTAAAGGAGAGTCAAAAAATAGAAATTTTGTACATATATATTAAATAACAAAATCTAGAACTACTCTATATATATATTATATTATATATATTATATTATACATATATAAAAAAAGTCATTAATTTTCAATAAATTATATCCAAAGTATATATTCTATTAATTTTATTTTACACATTTCAATTGATTAATCTTCCAAAAGAAGAAGTTAATAATCGTTAAATTAATCAGCTCACATGTACATCGAACTGGTATCGATTTATTTTACTATTATAGTTATATAATCATAACCGGATCAAAACAAACATTTTAATTTATCGTTCCAAAATACGAATGTAAAACTGATGATGCTAATAATGTTCTTATTATTTATAAGAAACTGTTTGCTCAATTTTCACTATAAATCATAGGTCATCTTAATATAAGAGCAGAACTGTTAAATTTTTATATATAATATGTTCTAATATTTCTAATATTTTTGCCAACTTAAATAAAGGTTCTAATTATATTTAATTTCTGTAACTATATATTCCTGCCCTATATTTAATTAGACTTGGCCTACATGTAAAAGTAATAAAAGATTTAGAACAGAAACTTTAAAAAGACGAATAACAACAAAATATTTATTTTGAACTTTGTATGACAGAATGATATCTTCATATATCTTAATCATTCGACCGATGTCGCAGTGATAAAGCATGGTGTTTAGAATATCAACCATATGTTCGAACGTGTTGGCTTTGGTTCCAATCCCAGTTATTTGGTTTTCAATTTAATTACCATTAAGTTCAAATTTCTAGTATAATCAATAACTATATAAATTTTGTATCAAATATATTACCGTGATAATATAAAAAAATACAAAAATATAAACAAATTATTTAATTGAATAATATAACTCACATGCATAGAAATTAATTATTCTTTAAATAAAAACCTTTAACAATATAAAACAAAATAGAATTCGTTTCTTTTGAAATCTGAGACATTTTGCATGTTATAAGGCCTGGTACTATTTTATGTAGTAATTGTAAGTGCAGGGTTCAGTGGCGGCAACATAATTAAATGCAATGCTGTTACTGACTCATTTTGTTTAAAAACGTGGAAGTGTGTAGTAGACTAGACTGTGTCAACTCTGGGATACCCGTATTTTAAATACATAACATATTAGGCTTTAAGTTGTAGGTGAAGTTGTATGGTAAACACCCGAACCCACTGCACTACCCCGACTAAATTTTGCACAAACTTTGGCCATACAACTAAACTACTTTTGGCAAAATTTCAAATATCGAGCTTTGTCACGTATAGCGTTATTTTCATATAAAAAACAGAAGTTGTATGGCAGCTACTTGAACCCGTTGAGAAAAATGGCTACATTTCAATCGCTATTGAATAAAAAGAATTTGTGAAAATTATCAAAATCCTAGCTCTTTATTTTTTGAGCTAATGTGCGGACGGACGGACAGACAGACGGACATCAATTTACTTTTCGATCCATACATTTGAGTATATATCTTTTGACTTATAGTCATACTGGTATAAAAATTAGAAGGCGTCTTAGAGAAAGATACAAAATCAGGGTTTCAATAAGTGGAATTTCTAGTGGCGGTAGCCTACATTATTTTATATGCTCTCTGCTGACATAGTTTGTATGAAAAACCAGATTCACCAAAAAAATATGAAAAAGTACCCAATTTTAGATACTGTTTTCATTTACAAAAATTTCCAAAGTTACTTAATTTAAGAACTTTTTATATGTTCAAAAGTTCCCAAAGTTTTATATAAATTTTTTTGTTTTATGGTATTTGGATATATTTTTCTTGGGGACTTTTTTTATGCAGCCATAAAAAAGAAAAGGTACCACTGAATAATATATTATTATTGGTGGTCACCTTTAAAATAATTTAGTTCCATTAGTAATTATTTTATATGATAACACCAAGCCTCATTAAACTATGCACATTTTGTATTATGATATTGTATTGAGTTGTATAGTTCTTCAATCTTAATACAATCTTAAAGCTTAACTGCTTTTTCAGAAACAAATTTGAGATTCTTTAAAACTACTTAAGTGTCAAAGTATTAAATTCCTTAATGATCTGATCAAAGTATTAAATTCCTCAATAAATTGAGTTGGAAAAAAAAAATATAATTGTGAAATTCTCCTTCATTCGAATTAATTAAAATTAATAACGGTAACATCCGATTAGAAATTCCGTTAGTCCAATATATTAGCGGTACTGTCATCTTTAAATCACTTTAAAGACTAAATTAAAAAAAACTGTCAATTCATTCCTTTCATTCATATTTAAAATATTTATAATTTTTCAGTTACTAATAAAACCCCAATGAAAGAAAAAAAAAACTAAAAATTAATTAAATTCCGGTCGATACCCGCAAACACATTTTTAACATTATAAGCATATAAAAAAAATTTAAATAAAAAATGGACATAAGATGAGAGAGATGGTAATCGAATAAAATTACAAGGTTATCAAAACAAAGACTTTCAATGATTCATTTAAGAAATAACTATGATGTTATAAAAATTATTATTATCTTTTTTTTATAGAAAAATCATGTGCAGAATACTAAAATCCCAAAAATAATTCATTTCCTATTCAGTAGCTAACTTTTTGAACTAAATTGATTCAATGAATTAACAACTTTTATTTACAGGATCGATGAATTTACTTATAAAAAAATTTGTAAACAATAACAACTATGTACGAGTTCAAATACAAATGAATTCGTCCACCTTTTATGTTTTATGAACCTTGCATTTTACTTCATTTTTACAGATCAAATTTATGACTAATAAAATAAACATTATTACAAAATTTCAGATACGCAATTTATTAGACTCTGAGTTATGTACAAAAGTTGTAAGGTAACCTACTCGAAACTCTTGCACTACAACATTTATATTTTGAAAATGTTGGCCATTAAAGCTAACAACTTTTGACAAATTTTCAGATACTCAGTTATTTATTACATATTAAGTTATTTTCATATTAAAAAAAAAGAAGTTGTATAGCAGCTACTCGAACCCGCTACGCTAGATCAACCAAAGTTTGCACAAGCTTTGGTCATAAAACTAAGCAAAAGTGCAGTTCTTGTTAAGCTCTAACTGGATTTGTCGTTAGCTATTTCATTTTATTCCACAAAGTCTCAATTGGGGGCACATCTCCACTGCTAGAAGTTCATTTCATTATTAGAATTCTTTTTTCCTACATCAAGGAAGATGTGATCTTTCATTTTTGGAATGAAAAATAAGCGTCGAACGAACTCTTTTGAGTTTTAGCTCGTATAATGATGTCATTATTTTTTTGTACGAAAATATCATTAAAAATATTATGTACTTTACCATTTCAAAATTGTTTGATTCAGATTTTTACAATTCAACGCATTTTTTAAATGTAGAGTACTAATTTATGACATGCTAAGTTATATTAGATAATTGCTGGATTTATAGTACGTTTTATCCGACAGATGAGTAGCGGTTAGGTCTTGGGCTTTTCAAAACGAAATTTCTATAGGGTTCAAATCCTGGTCATTGTCTAACTCCTGCAGACTAGCTCCTGCACAATGTTTTTCCCACGTAAGCTTTTCTTCTAATATGAAGTATATCATAATAGTACATACCCCACATTTCATTCATGTACCATAGCCCCTAATAAATATACAAATATATCTAAAATCTTTTCAACTTATTAAAATTTTACTTCAAAACACAGTTCTTCCAAATCATCTTCAAAAGTATAGATTTTCATAAAATTCTTCAGAACTGTGAGTTCGAGAGTAATGTAAAAATGTTGGGCTGGGCTTATTGTATTTTTAGACAATTAATTACGTAATTTTCTTTTAATTATAAAATATTACTATGATTGAGAACCATTAATTAAAACACTTTGTCTTTTCGTGATTACGGACAATGACTGTCATTGAAAGTCACAAATTAAAACTCCGAGTCTTTTGGGTTGTCACTCCTTATAGGGAGTTTCTTAAGACTAAGTAATACCTTAAAGACTCTAAAATAAGCCCTTTTTTAACAAAAAATTAGAATAGGGCATTTGACACTAATTAAAGTGTCAATTATAAGAAAATATGCAGAGGAATTTGAGTCATTGAGTTTAGACAATTGAGAATTATGGGGGATTGGAAAATTTTTGTGGAATATTTAATACTAAAATTTTGATGTTCTTCTTAAATTTAACTGGATTGAAAAATCAAATAAAAATTAAGTCTAAGCCATAAAATCTATAGTACATCGAAATTTTAGTTTTAAGAGCTCCTTACAATTTAAAATAACAAAATAGACGTTTTCCATTGTTAAAACATGGTAAAACTTAATTTAATAGGCAATGACTGACAAAAATTGCTTTACGCGCACATATAATTTTAAAAAGAAAATAAAAGTGATTCTCAATTTAATTCTAAAAGATTTTTATATCAAATATATGTAAAAAACCGGTTATAATCTTAAAATACTTTGTTCTTGTCATTAATAAATTTTTTTTTAATAGTTTCTAACTAAATCACCAAAATACACAGTTTGCCTTATTTTATTTTCTATTCTAAAATTTCCAATATAATTTGCATTTTCTAGTCATAAATTTATTCAAGATGATCAAATATCACACCAAGTCTATAAAAACAACTAAAATTTGTCACATTCAAGTTAAAAAAAAAAGGAAAAATATTAGATAAGTTGTTAAATAATGTTATTCTTTGTTGCAAAAACCACTACAAATTTAAATAGAGCTTTCATTTACAAGGATTGGCTTTTAATTCTTCTATTATTTAAAAAAACCAACACTTTGAAATAACACAAAAAACTCCAAATTAATTATAAATCAAAAAAAAAAAAATTTGAAAAAAAAAAAGAAATAAACAAAAACTAAAACTATACGGAAATCTTTTCTGCTATAAATTAATCTGCTTTGTAGAAAATTCTTTTAGTTTGACTAAATTTAATTAAGTATAATAAACTCTTCTGAACGGTCTAGCTAAAATCACCAAAATAATTTAATTTTAAATCGAAAAAAAAACAAAACATAAAAATGAAAACATTTATATGTTTATTGGTATTCGTTACTGCAGCATCTGCTGGATACTTAAGCGGTGGATACGGCGGTGGCGAAGGTGGTTATGGCGGTAGTTATGGTGGTTATGGCGGTGGATATTCTAGCGGACATTCAGGTGGCTATGGACATGGTGGTGGATACGAAAGCAGTGGTGGATATGGAGGCTACGGAGGTGGACATGGTGGATATGGAGGTTACGGAGGTGGACAAGTTGTTAAATTAATCGTTGTTAAATCTCAACCAATTAGTTATGGTGGCGGCTATTATGGTGGCCATGGTGGATATCAAAGTGGTTATTCCGGTGGATATGGTGGTGGTCATGGTGGTAGTTACGGTGGCTATGGAGGCGGCTATGGAGGTGGACACGGTGGCAGTTATGGTGGTGGTTATGGCGGTGGTAGCTATGGAGGTGGTGGCTATGGTGGTGGTGGCTATGGTGGTGGTGCCTATGGTGGTGGTGGTGGCGGTGGTGTTTTAGGAAAAATTGGCCAAGCAGTACAATTCAAAAAGAGTTTATTAGGATTAGGGAAAAAATAATTATGAATTAATTTTAGTCGAATAAATAATAATTAAAAAAAAAAAATATATAAATATTGTTTTCTTATTTTATACAAAAATTTTTTTAATTCAATATAGATAAAACATCGCTAATTAAATACAATATAAAAAAGAAATATATATCCAATTTACATCATGTTAATAATAAAAATAAACTTGAGAATGTCAATGAAAAAGAATATCAAATAATATGTACATTTTTTGTAATGAGATAATGTGTATATTTGATAAGATACCTTTCTATCGCAAGCTTTTAAATTAGTATATGAGTAAGAGTTTTTAAATTAAAAATTTTTTTCTAAGGCATTGAAATTAAAACTAAATGAAATGTGCAATACTACGGGTGGTTTTACCGAAATTCCGAGTAAAATATCCGTTATTTAGCAAATGTTTTTAAGCTATCAACAGTTTTTATTTTTTATTTATTTTACATATTTCAATAATTTTTTATTATACAATTTTTAAATATTTTTTAAAAATAGTTTAAATCATAATTGCAGATTTAAAAAAAAAGAGTTTATTCCACATGTTTCTTTTTTAAACTTTTAAATTAAAATATTTTTAATGGAAATTTTAAAAGTCAAACCAAACAAAGTATTTTTCAAAATATTTACTAATTTATTATTTAAATAAATAAAATCTAACGTTTTTAAATTGTGTCATATTTTTGAAAATTATGATTATTTAAATGTGTCAATTTAAGAATTGTTTCTATTCTAAAAAGTTTGAAAGCCTCTGTAAATGTTGAAAATGACATTTCACACTGCAAACTGTCAAAAAGAGAAAAATGACATATGTTTGAGTGACAATTTTGCAAATGAGATGACTGGAGTTTAAAATTTGATAAGTTTTAGGAATTTTTCGTTAAGGAAAATTGTAAATATTCTAAATTTAAAAAAACTTAAAAAAAAAATAATGTCTATTGTTTCAATTGTCTAAACCCGAAAATATTGAAACCATGGATTATGTTTATAATGATATGAATTTGTAAGTATTTAAAAGTTAACATTGTTGCAATTTTTTTATTAAGTAAAATTGCAAATATGTACATATTCTTATTTGTTACAATATATTATAGTACTTATTTTTATGAATTTTTTCTTTTTTTTTTTTTATAGATATTGCACCAACGATAAATTTTTGATCCAACCGAATGAAAAAACCGAAATTTTATGTATTGATCGGTGTACATCTGAAGTGAGGGTTCAAAGTAAGAATAATATTTGTCAGGATAATTATTTGACGTCATCATTTATTAATAAGGTTTTTTTAATATAAAAATATTTTTTAGAATCAAATGATTGTATTCAAGGTACACCAAATAAAAGAGTATGTGGTGTTTTAGGCACAGTGAAATTAATAGGTGGACAATATTTAATTGTTGCTACTCATAGAATTTTTGTTGGATTGATTAATGGTCAAGTTATATGGCGTTTGGCAGGCTATGATATTATTCCTTACATTCCCTCAACAATGCATCTTACACTAAAGCAAAAAGAGAATAATAACACTTATTTTGAGATGCTAAAAAAAGTTTTAGATACACCATTTTTATATTTTTCATATTCTTATGATTTGACACAAAGTTTGCAAAGGTTACACTCAATACCTCCTGATTATTTTATGGTAAGATTAGTTTGATAATTGTTGATTACTCGATAATAATTTTTCAAAATATTTAAGGCTGGTTTATTGGACTCAGCTGACAGTAGATTTGTGTGGAACAATCGACTTTTGAGGAATTTTAATTGCCCCGAAATGAAAACATTTGCTTTACCATTAATGTTAGGGTGTAAGGAAGAAATTTCACATTATATAAATTATAAATTGTTAAGTTATTTCAATTTCTTTTGACTTACAGTTATATCAATTAATCAAGCTAACGTTAATAATTATCCATTTCAATGGATCATTGTGTCTCGCCGATCTAATGAAAGGGCTGGAACTAGACTTTTTTGTCGCGGTTGTAACGATGAGGGTCAATGCGCAAATTATGTTGAAACCGAACAGATTATTGAATTTGGTGGACAAAAGATATCATTTGTCCAAACAAGAGGCAGTATTCCATTATTTTGGAGACAAACTCCGAATCTAAAATACAAGCCACCACCAGAAATTGTAGCTGGTAAAGATCATTTGAGTGCATTTACAAAACATTTTGATACACAAGTTATGATTTATGGAAGACAAGTGTTAATTAACTTGGTAAAAAATTAAAATGAAAATTAAAATATATAATTAAAAATTCAATATTTTTAAAATTCAGATTGATCAAAAAGGACGAGAAGCAGCACTAGAAAAGGCATATAAAAATTTAGTTGCAGTTTTGGGAAATGATTCAATTCGTTATGAAGCATTTGATTTTCATGCTGAATGTAAAAAAATGAGATGGGATCGACTTAATATTTTAATTGATCGTTTAGCACATGAACAAGATGAATTTGGTTATTTTCATTTAGGATCAGATTGTCAACTGTATTCTTCTCAAGATGGAGTCTTTAGAACCAATTGTATTGACTGTTTAGATCGTACAAATGTTGTACAAAGTATGCTAGCTAGACGATCATTGAACACAGTTTTACGAAAACTTGGTGTACTTCAAAATGGGCAGACTTTTGATAAGGTATCTCCTCCATTCGAAGTTCTCTTTAAAGCTGTAAGTTGATATCTTATCCTGTTACGAATTTTTTAATAATTAATTATCTTGTTAAGGTTTGGGCCGATAATGCAGATTTAATATCTGTACAGTATTCTGGAACTGGTGCGTTAAAAACAGATTTTACAAGAACTGGGAAACGTACCAAAGCTGGCTTGATTAAAGATGGGACAAATTCTTTAACACGTTATGTATTAAATAATTTTTACGATGGATTTAGACAGGTAATTTGAAATTTAATAAATGGTTTTTGGAATATCAAAAAGTTTTATTTGTTAAATTTTACAGGATGCACTAGATTTATTTTTAGGACATTATGTTATTAGAGATAATGAAGGAACATTAATTCCGTCACCATTAGTATCTCCGAAAGGATGGCGTTATGGAACAGTAAATATAAAAATTTTGTATTTCCTTGAAATTATTTTACTTTATTTTTATTTTAGTTCCCGTCTGTACTTTTGTTCGCTGTTGCTATGTTCTTTGCGTCAGCAGTATTTCCAAGAGAATATCGAACAGAAAATTTATTATTTTTATTATTCTGGGGTGCAATGGTTGGTGTTTCAACAACAGGAATTTTAAAATATGGTACAGAATTCGTAAATTGGCCAAAATTACGACCTTTATCAGTGAAAATGGATGCCTGACAGAGATTTTATTAATAAGAAGAATGTGTTTGAATGATGTTGTTTAATTTATTATTATTATTGATATTATTCGGCTTAGAATAGTTATAATAATAAATTTTTCTACTCTATAAAAATAGTCATATTTTCTAATAATATATCCATAAAAATATATTGGGGGAAAAGGTTTTTTTTTAAAACACTTACAAATAAATAAGAATATAAAACTATTACTTAAAATATAAATGCCTTAACTTAATCAATAGAAAACTTTATATACTTTTCAACATAATTCAATAAAAAATATTAAAATTAAATGCTTTATCACAGTTCTTTGCCACAATTAGAATATTTCAATAATATTAAAATTACATAGTTTAAAATTTTAGTAAATTGTAAAATTATTTCGAAAATAAATTAATAGTAAAATGCAAAATTAATCCAGCATTTTACAAAGTTTTATTAAATTGTTGAAATAAAAATAGAAAAAAATTGTTTTTACGCAATTATTGTATTATTTAAATTAAAATTTCAGAATTAATCAATACTTCAACAAAATTAAAATTTCTTAATAAAAAACATAAATAATTATTTGTTAATCACGGAAAAAGGGAAGATTTGTGCAAAGTTCAAAAAATTATACAAAAATATTTTAATGAACACGATTAGTGTTTCTATCTTACAATTTTATATTATACTTAGACAAACAATTCGAGGAAGTTTAGGAATTACAATTTTTTTTTAATTCAATAATTCTGTAATGTACTTTTGGAATTTCATTAGAAGAAGCAATAAAATTTTATTTCAATTGAATTCTATTGGTTTTAATAATTTATTTGAAAACCTTAAAAGCCTTTTTTACAATCTAATTATCAAAACTTAACTTCTCTTATATTTTTATCATATTTTATGCATAATTTTCATGTTTATACATTTTATCGTTATCTCACAAATTATATAAAATTATATCAGATAAATAAAGTGCAAAAAATAATATTCTTTATAAAAGTTTAGTAAAATTAAAAAAACTAGGGGTTTATTTTTATGTACAGTTTAATTTGTACTTTGATTTTAATTAAAAGTAAAATCATTGTCTTATTTTTGAAATTGAACCTCTTTAACTTTACAATTAATAAAATTGATATTCATTGGCTTCGTTCACTTGGATAAAAAGTGATTAAAAATTATTAAAACGGTTTGCCGTTGAACTGTTTTTTAATAAAATGCTTTAGTACGCCCCTTTATCAATTTTGCAGCACAAAAAACTTTAGCTTTATCAAGCAACAGCATTATTTGATAAAATATACTAATTTTAATTTTTATTTCTCAATTTTGTCTTTGTTTACAATATAATTATTTTAAATTTTGGAAAATTAGTTTTTTTCTCCCATCCCAACCAAAATTTACAAAAAAAAACGTTACAAAATTGCAGCAGTATATATTTTAGTGCTAAAATTTATAAATTATCATTTGCAGCATTGAACTGAACCAAACTGATCGAGCATTGATGAGTTTTTTTTCTTTTAAAAGTTGATTTAATAAATTTTATACAATACGTAATACAGTAATCTTTTCGGATAAATTTGGGGTAGCCGGCAGCCCTAAGCTTAACAAAAACAAAAATAACAAAAAATAAATGTCAAAATCAACATATCACGTTGTTTGTACGTTATCAAAAATAAGTTAAACGTAAACAATAAAATACTAAGATTATAAAGATTTAATACTCAAACATTTTTATTTGTGAGATTTTTAATTGAAAAAATGAAGAACGAAGAAAAATTAGAAATCTTAAAAAATCACATTGGGGTTTTTCCAGATTTTCCGAAAAAGGGAATAATATTCAAAGATATATTTACTGCTATAACAAACGGTGAAATTTGTTTATACCTTAAAGATTTAATTTTAGATCATATTAAAACAAAATGTCCTGATATCGATGCCGTTGTTGGTTTAGATGCGAGAGGTTTCTTGTTTTGTTTTATGATTGCAGCTGAGCTGAAAATTCCATGTGTTCCTGTACGAAAAAAAGGGAAATTACCCGGGGAATGCGAAAGCTACGAATATAAATTGGAATATGGGACGGATGTGTTTGAAATACAAAAGTCTTCAATAAAACCAGGTCAAAAAATTTTAATTATTGATGATTTATTAGCAACAGGAGGTTCAATTAACGCTGCTGCTGAATTAATAAAAAAAGTTGGCGGTATCGTTAAAGAAGCATTTGTTATTATCGAATTATGCTCATTAAAAGGTCGTGAAAATATTAAAAATTGTGAAGTACATTCCTTAATTAAGTACAATGATTAAAATGAAGTACAAAGTTAAGCACAAATTTATGCTATCAAGTTTAGTTTTTTTTTTTTTTTTGTATTTAACCTTAAAATATTAAAAACTGTTTTTGTTAAAAGTTAAAATTTTAATTTATTTTCTTGAGTACATATCATGAATTTAAAAATAATTATAAATAATAGACATTACGAACTAGAAATAGGAACAATTTGTATTATAATAGATTGATTTAAAAGATTTTGTAAGTACATAGCTGTGAAATAATTAATTCTAACTAAAAAATATTAATTCAGTTGTCATTAGTTTCCATTGTACTTTCAACAATTGGAGATCTTAATTTTTTTGTTAATAATTCATTGTTATATTTTTCAGTTTTTAATTTTTCTTCTAAAATTTTTAAATCTAAACAATGCTTTTCATTAATTTTTTTCTCATTTTCTAACTGAAAACGTAAAATTTCCAATTCGAGAGCATATTTTTCCTTTCGAATAGCTGTTAATTCTTCATCAATTTTAATTTTTTTAAATCTTCGTGCAAATTTTGAATTATTTTGATTTGGCAAATTATTTGAATTGTAATTATGCGAGCTACGATTTGCAGTTTTGCGTTGTAATTGTTGTTGATGTGATGTTATTTGAACACTTGGGTGATAACCATTTAAATTTTTATTCATACTATCACTGTTATTCCCATTACTTGCACTTGGCATTGGTGTGTTGCTTGTCTCTTCATTTGAGTTTTCAATTTGATGTTCTGAATCAGTTCTTTCAACATTGTTCACGTAATGTGGGCTAATTAAAACTAGTTGTTTTTCTCCTTCTGTTTTATCCGAATTTTCTTGGGATTCCTCCGTTCCATTTTGTTGTTGCTGTTCTCTTTGGGTCCCAAGATGCTGTTCTGTAATTTGATATTCATTTTTTGATTCTAGATTGTTTGATTGAATGTCTTGAATACCATTTGTATTAAAACCATAAGGATGATGTATTGGATTAGATGCTCTTAACATTTCACTATTTTCAGGATATGATTGATCCATTAAAGGTAATGGACCAGGTTCTAATTTAACTTTTGACATATAAGAATGATGTGACGATAATTGAAGCATTGTTTGTGGCAGATGCTGTTGCATTTGTGCAAAATCACTAGTTATATAATTATTGCTCATAAAACGCACAAAAAAGTCATAATAAGGCCATTCATTATCATCATTATAGCCCTGCATTCTACGTTTTTCTATTTTGAAGAATTTTGCTTTCATGTTTTCGAAACGATTAGCACACTTATCTTCTGATTTAGTAATACCTTTTTCTGCTAAAATATTTGATATTAAAGTCCAAACATACTTGTGTTTTTTTCTATAAGTTGCAAATAGTTTTTGTATTTCTGGGTCTTCAATTAACTTCAATAGTTCCATTGTTTCATATTCAGTGAAGATGTTTAACGGTTGTTTTGGGGATTCATAGTAATTTTCCGGTAAGTTCATTTTAAATTTAATTTTAAAATGCAGTTATTTTTAAATTAATTACAAGAAGTTTATGTACAACCAGGTTCCTCTAGTTTTTTTCTTTATTTTATTTAACTTTGCCTGTACGATACAAACAATGGTATTTTATGTTCGTAATGGCGCACAGAAGTCATTAAATTTAATTACGCTCATAATATTTGACTTTTCTTATAAAGTGTTTCTCGAACTGTCATATTGATTGAATGTTTTCAAAATTATTTTGAATTTAATTTTATTTTTAGTTATTTGGGCTTTAAAATTATTGCTTAAAGTATAGAAAATAATAAAATAAATGGTCTTTATTTTTTTATTAACATAATAATACGTTCAATAAATAATAAATATTTGAATTTTTTGAAAATGTTACGATTTATTTTAATCTTGGTAACACTTTATGTTATACAAACTGCAAAGTCTAAACTTCATTTTTGACGATTGAATGCAGACTGCCCAGTATGTAGTAATGTCAAAGTCAAAGAAACGTGCAGTCAAAAATTTTGTCAAAAATATAAATAAAGAAGTTCATAACAAGATAATTCACTTAAAATAATAAGGTTTTTAGAAATATCACTTTCTATTTTACTAAATATAATCCAATTTTCTTTTTAGATGCTGTCATCAAGATTAATTTCGCTACCAAGATTAGCGATCTCTCGTTTTAGCACTGTTGCTGTTGAGCCTATAGTAACATTAGATGACTTCAGAACAAATGAATTAAATACTGCAAATCATAACGAAAAACATTTGGGGCGTTATTATACAATACCAGCCGAACAAAAAAAGAAACTATATACTACGGGCGGTTTGCCCAAATCTTTCGACAAGCAAACAAAAACATTTGCTGAAGTTTGTTTAATGATACGTGAACCAGCACTTGAAATCATTCATTACATAAAACATTCAAATTTTAATAATCCTGTTAATCGTTTTGTTTTGTATGGAGAAGATGGTGTTGGTAAATCTTTAACGTTAGCCCATTTATTGCATTATGGTTATCAAAATGAATTTATTTTAATACATGTACCGTGGGTACCAAATTGGTTTAAAAAACCTAAAGAAGTTGCAAATTCTGAAAAAGATGGTTTTGTAGATTTACCTTTTGATGCAGCAGCATGGCTTGTACATTTTAAAACACAAAATTCAGAGTTATTAAGTAAATTGGATTTAAAAACATCCAAAGACTATGTTTGGAGTAAGAGAGAAACAACACCGGCTGGTTCAACTTTATTACAATTAATTGAACATGGTATAAGTAGAGTAAAATTTTCATCTGGCACAATTGAAGTATTACTATCTGAGTTGAAGCAACAAGCTACAGAAGATAAATGCAAAGTAATGGTTGGAATTGATGGTTATAATGCTTTTTTTCATCAAAAAACAAGAGTTGTTTCCGAAAATAGAATTAAAATGAATCCAGATAAAATAACAATTACAAAACCGTTTTTAGATATTACAAATTATGATTGGAAGAATGGTGTTTGTATATTAGTTGTTGATAAAATTGCATTAACAGAAGAAAGGATGGCAAGTCATTATCCAAAATATTTATTAGGTATGGAAGGTTTTGAACATTTGAATCCATTTATTCCAATTGAAGTTGATAAATATAATGATAAAGAATTTCATAATTGCATTGATTATTATTTAAACAGAAGGTGGATACAAAATGTTGAGAAAGGTTTTGATACGGAATTAAAATTTTTAAGTGGACAAAATCCATTTAAGTTAATGAATTACTGTGCTCCACTTTAGTCATATTTAAAATAAAAATAAACCAAGACTAAATTAGATCTTTTGTATAAGTTTATAAGTTATATATTATTATAAATAGTTTAAATAAAATGTTTTTTTAACTGAAAATAATTAAAATTTTTTTTTAGCAATAATTTACCTTACGAAATAGAGTATAAGAGCATAAAGGTTACACTTTTTATTTTGAAATCGGAAAAGGCTAAAATTTTAGAATATAAATTAATTGTGGTAATATAAAATGGAAGATATTAAATCTCAACTAAAGAATTATTTCAAATTCATTAAAAATCAAAGTTCTAATTCTGTATTACAAAAGAAGAAACTCTACTTAATATATTTTTTTTATATATTAATATTTAATTTTTGTTTACATTTGTCTTTTTTCCAAAATATTGCTTTTATATAATTTTAGTAATTAAAAACTTTTTATTATATACATATGTTATATACACATAAAAAATGGTCTTACAATTAATTAATACCACAGTTCAATTTTCGTTATCAGAGATTAAATTACTATGGAATTCACGAAATTTTTTGAAATGTCTCAACGATATTTAGGCATTAAACTCTTTTAAAAAAAAGAGAAACATTATACAAATTCATTTTCCAAAACTACTGTTTGTAGTGTCAAAAAGATTCGATAAGGTCTTTAAAAAAGTATATACATACTTGAGTTAGAATATATATTTATTTTAAAATTTGATTTATTAATTCATTTTAAAATATGTGGCAGGAATAGAGGAATTTCTTTTTTTTTTCACAATATGTATCAAGTATCAACCATTTCATATTTCTTATTTTTGTTTTGAACAACTTCCTAAGCCTTTTCTATAGCTTGATCAATTACGGTAAACATTGTGAGCATGAAGAAAAGTTATCTATTTGTTTGTGTAATTTATGTTTGGTTTAAATAAATGCATTTTTAAAAAATTGTTAGTGAATTGTTTTAGAGATTGCAGTTTTCCTAGAGAACAAATTGGTCCTAATCAGACTTGGATCTAATTAATTACATTTAGAAGTAATTGTAATTGAATTTTTAACAATTACATGTAATTTGTAATTGTAGTTTTTCAATTTCAATTACATGTAATCTGTAATTGAAGTCTTGCCATTACAATTACATATAATTTGTAATTGTAATTTTAATTTAATTTTTAATGGAGAAATCCAATTACAATTACATGTAATGGACAAAAATTAATTGAAATAAAGTAATTTTAGAAATATTTAATTACTTATTATTTAGAAATATATAATTACTTATACTAGAAATATTTTACTTATTATTACTTATTTATCCAAATGGTAATAATATAGAAAAGGATTTTTCTTCACCAGTTGTAAATTAATATATATATTTTCAATTTTTTTTTTTAATATAGTAATATATAATTAAATTTTAACAATAATTTTTATTAGCTTTCAATAAAACTAAGTTTTCAAAATTTAGGTCATTTAAATTTTGACATCGAGGATTTAAAACTATTCCGAGGAGAAGATGCTAAAAGAGTATTCAAATATATCAATTATATTTTTATTTGAAGAATTGGCATTATTATTATCAATTGAATATAATTTATATTTGGTGCAATATTCAATAAATATGTCTTTCATATTTTTTCCTGTACCAGAAAAGTATGGTGCCATAACTTTAACCCAAGTCAATTTTATATAGGGATGCGACATTAAATTTAATATTTCGATCATTCTCCATGTTAAACATCATTTTCTGCTTAAGATAATGTAGTCAAGATAGAATTATTTTAAGGTTAAAAGAAGTAATACAATCGATATCTAAACATGTATTTTGATTTCAATTAATACAAAAAATAATTCATTATAGCTTTCTAGCGAATTATTTTTATTTCAATTACGTTTTTTCATTAAATATAATTGTAATAACATCAAGTATTTCCATTACAATTACATATCTTGTAATTTGAAAATTTTCAATTACAATTACATTTAATTTGTAATTGAAGTCTCTTACAGTTACAATTATATGTAATTGTAATGGAAATATTTCAATTACAATTACATTTAATTTGTAATTAAAAAACTATAATTAAAATTACAAGTAATTGTAATTGAAATCCTTGTAATTGTAATTTACCCAAGGGCCAAGTCTGGTCCTAATAAGGTATCCAGTTAATTTAAAATGAAACAAAGTGTTATTTTTCGCAAATAAAAAAAAATTTTGTTGTTTTTTTTTTGTTTATTTTGTCTTGTATCTTAAAAATATAACAATTTATTTTCTTATTTCATTTTATTTTTTGTTTTTTTTTTTTTTTTTATCATTGTTCACTAGAATTTTAATCAAAAAAAAAAAAAAATTTTGACACAGAAAAAAAAAAAATAAAAAAAATTTAAAAAATTAAAAAAATGGCTTAATAAGTACTAAATACTAAATAAGTATGTCTAAAAAGAAGAACATTGTTGTTGTTGGCATTTAATTTTTTGTTTTTTTAATTTATATTATTGCATTTTAATACGTTTTTATTTTTATTTTGTATTTTATTTTGTTTTTATTTTTTTTTTCTTTATTAATATTAATAATAGTAATAATAATAATACATACGACTTCCAATTAATTATTTTATTTTTAATTTAAATTCTTTTTTTTTTTTTGTTTTATTTTTGTTTTTAAATTCTTTTAATCAAATACAATTACTAGGAAAAGGGCAGGGATCGATTGTAATTTAAAAAAAAAAATTAATAATATTATTATAGAAATGCAATTTACAAATCACGAACACCTGTGCCATAATTTGCTCCGCCAGCACGATTCAAGGCATCACGGAACATATCAATATCCAAATCAGTATCTTGACCAGCTTGTAATTCTACAGCAAAATTCTAAAATGAAATTTAGAAATTTTTTTAAATGTTATAAGATTATGGAATGATTGAAGATGAGAGATATTATATATGTGTGTAGATAATATATACTTACATTCAAAACATCTTTGATAATTGCTTTATCGGTTGACATTTTTGCTCTTTGTAATACACCAACTTCTGGGCCAATCCATGTTAAAAATAAGAATTTTTTCCTTTTAGACATTTCATCACCCATTTGTATTCTAATATAACCAAAGGCACGCTCATTTTCTTTAAATTGATTTTTAAATTGTTCAAAATCAACTCCCCTAGCTGCTACAATTATTTGTGGACCATTAAATTTAAAAACTGACCTGTTTTAATTTAATTAAAAAAAATTAAAAGAAATTAGAATCAAAGTTTAATATTGAAAAAAAATTATTTTGAAATAAATTTACTTATAAATTTATTTTATTTAATTAATTAATAAATTGTTTTTAATAAATTAAATAACACAATTTGTTATTTTAAATAGAAAATTCTTTACTATTTTTAGGAGCTTCTTAATGTAATTTATTTTAATTAAATTTAAGACATTTATTTAATAATTCGTTAAGAAATATCTAAAGCTGGGGTACTAGATTTTAAGATTTGAATGAATAGATACTTGTATAAAAGACTATTTTTAATGCTTTTTTAATACTTTCAACCTTAACAGAATTGTTTGAAGAGGTTTTGAAATGGAGTAAGAAGTCAATTAAATAAGACTTGAAATATGGAAACATTTAAACCTCAGCTGAGTTGTGATACTAGAAATTACCTTCTCATAAGGATCTATATACAGCGGTTGAAAATAAAACTTGAAGTCAGAGGTAATTTCACTAAGATAAGTTTGTATTCATTTTGAAATAAAATTCAAATACCGAATAATTCGAGGTTCAGTGGAACTTTTTAAAATCTAATTTTTTTAATTTAAATCTTTTTGAGAATCCAAATGCGGAACCTCTTATTTAGCGTAATAAAGAAAGTTAGTTGTATAACAACTTTTAGAACTTGACAACTTATGATATGACGTATTTTTAATTAAAAATCGTTTGTTTGTTAAAAAAAAAATTACCATTCTGTTTCTGTCAAATCAGACCGAACATCTTCATAAGCTTCTCTGATTGATTCTTTATCTAAAGATGTCGCCATTGGTAACTAAAATTAAAGAGAAAATAAAAATAATTAGTTATTAAATAATATAAAAGAAATGGATATTAATTAAAAAAAAATTAAACCTTATAAGTTATTATATGATTAAACTTAAACTGAATTATTTTAAAAAAATTGATATTATGTATGATATGATTTCGATGAAATCATTTGATTAATAATACTTTCATATTATAATTTATTAAGTACTTATCGGTTAAACTTTTTTATTATTTATTTTTTTACACCAATTTTTATGCGATTAGATAAAATTGTTAATAAAAAAAAATAATGATTAACAATTATTCTAAGAATAATTTTTGTAAAATATATTTCATTGTTATATTTAAAATATGTGCGTTTAATGGGACTACAATTTATTGATACCAGCTTATCGACACCCAGTTTAAGTTATTAAGAAAATTTAAAATTCTCAGAAATATCATTTAAATCTTAATTTAACTAAATTTTAGAAGAACATCAACATCTTTCTTCTAAATATCCTATCTAATTTTCCCCATCTTCCATAATCCAGCAATTCTAAATAACCTTAACCAAAACCCCAATATTCTTCCAGATCCCCAACATTCTTCCAGAACCCCATCCACATAATCAAACTGTACAATTGTATCACGGGTTCCTTTCTAATGTTTGACTCATAAAGATTATGTACCATACATAGGCTATGTATAGTTTTGGTGTTTAAAGTTGTACGCTATGTAAAGGAACAATGAACTGTTCCAATGGGTGGCTTCCCCTCATAATCCAAGAATTCTAAATAAACTTAACCAAAATCTCAACATCCTCACACATCCCAATCCTCGTAGCCAAACTGTTCATTTGTATCGCAGGCTCCTTTCTAAAGTTTAGCTCAAAAAGTGTGTGGTTTTGGTGTGTTAAAATTGCACCCTATTTAAAGGAACAACGCTAATGGGTGGCTTTCGAAGTTTTCCATTCTCTCGTAAAGAAAAAAAAAAACAAATTATCATTTTAATAAATACATTATAATTAAATAACGGTCCCAAAACGTACACATCAAATTACTAGATTTCTAGTAACTACTTTAGAGGCTTAGCTCCTTATCTCGTTTCTTAGAATAGGTTTTTTTAAGCCTTCTTTGAAACGGTTTGAGGTCGTTCTCATGTCTTTTCTAACAATTCAATCACCTTAATCCTTCAAAAGACATGACGACTATAGCCGTCCAAAAACATATCGTACAATCGGACTTTGGGCGGGTTTAGTGGACTTTTATAATTAGTTTTAAACCGTTCTTATAGGTCGGTACTGTTATATATATTATAATTATTTCAAATTGTAAAGACTCAGACGTCTCTTACTGTCCGGCGGAAATAACCGTCATTACCGTTTTTAAGATTAAATTTTTCTAAGAAGAACGACGATCCATTTTGGACCATAACGGTTGTTTGTTTTAGAGATAAAAATAATTATCAACATCCGGTAAAGGGTTAATAAACTGCAATATGTATGTGTTATAAAAATTTTACAAGCTTACGTCACTTAATATAAAAAATTAACATAAATTTAAAAATTAAACATAATTAAAAAACGAGTAAATTTTAATAAAATTTTGAATATGATAATATTAAAGTATGACATATTTATATGAATATTCCTTAATACCCTGGTATGCTTATCATACGTCTACTCCAGTTAATTTAAAACTATAAAAAAAATAATCATAAAAATATATAATAAAAATAAATTTTAATATCTTGTACTTATTTGTTGTAACTTATCATATTAGTGTATAGTAAATTTACAAAGTAATTTATAAAGAATTATAAGAAATTCATAGAATACTCAATATAGCTATGGCAACATAATAATATGTTACCTAATAAATAATTATAATTCGAAGAATTGGCTTAAGGAAGTGAACGATGTACTTGACATGTAAAAACTTTATTACAAAAACAAAAAACCGATAAACAATCTTATTAAAATTGTAATCAAAACCAACATTTGTAATCAAACACAACATTTGTAATCAAACGACTTATCAAATCGAAAACCAATTCTTAAATAAAAGTGCCTTAAATTATGCAATATTATTATTTATTATGAATTTGTAGAATTTCAAAATGATTATCTTAAGGGTGTTTTATAAGTACATATTTGTTTTAAACAATTTTACCAAGAATTGATTGCTGATCCAAAAATACATATTTGTCGCCTGTCGGTCTTTTAAAATCTATAAATTAAAATTAAAAATAAAATAAAAACTTTTTTTATAAATTGTTTTTTTTTTTGGAAATTGAATGTTATCACTTTATATACAAGTGAATGAAATGAGCCGACTTCACAATAAAATAAATATGTAATAACATTAAAATGAGATTATTAATAATTAAAAAAATAATATTTTGACAAATTTTTGGATTGTTAAAAATGCCGACGACTTTTATTTTGTACATAATAATTTCTTATCATTTTTTATTAATTTATTTATTACTTTTATTTTAAAATAACTTTTATTTCGATTTCTGGTGTTAATATTGTGATAATAAAAAAATATCGAATTTGACTTGATGAACACACCTTTGTTTATTTATAATTTTAAAAAAGTATGAATAAATTTAATTATTTTAAAAAATTAAATTTTTATTATAAGTACTATTATTTTATAATTTTCTAGATAATTTAAATTGCATTATAATTTAAACTGTATTATCTGAATAATGTATGTTTCGTAAGTTAAAACTGAGTTTCTTATGAGGCATTTCAAACTATATAGGTCTGAAATATCTAGACGCTTTTATAAGTCGCACTACCGAATCTGGGACATATTTCCCAATATACTTGCTTCTCCAATCCTTAAAATTTACAAAAATCAAATAAGAAGTCAACTCTCTTCTTATGGGTTCTTTCTAATATCTTTCTAACTCAAGGATTAGCAAAGGATTTATTCTGTTTATAAAGGTTCATATAAATCCTTTACAAACAGAATAAATCCCTTACTAATCTTTTTTTCTATTTTTAACCCGTAGTCATTGTTCTTGGTAACCAGTTTGGGTGCTCATCCCACTTTTTCGACTATGGCATGAATATATTAGTTAGATAAGTTTCACACTATCAATGGACTTAAGTTTTTACCACCTTTGTGTAAATAAAATCCTAAATTTATATATAATACTAGCTAACAGCTAGTGCGCATTATTAATAATTGCTGAACATCTCAATGGAGGTTTAATTTAAGTAAAATTACACAAAAATTACACATGTTAATTTCAAAATGTATAATAATTTCGAAGCAATTTTTTTAAAACGACTTTTCTATGATTATTCTAGCAATTTTTTAACAAATTTATCAAATTTCACTTCAAATTTTTCATAATTATTAATAATGCGTAGAAATATTAATTCACTTGACATTATTCGCCAGAAACCTACCATCCTCAACTCCACCGTCAAAGAGCACCATGTATAGGAAAATTAAGTTAAGACTTTATTTTTAGCCAAAGCAGTACTTCTCAAAATTGGACAAAATTTGCTTCCAAAATGGGTTAACAAATTCTAAATCTATTAATAGTGTTCACTTCATTCTCAAGTAGCATCACGTATACAAAACTTGAAGTTAATCGATCAAACCGTTTTAATTTTAGAACAAAAAAGTTTAAATATTTATACACCACAGCTTCAACTTGGCGGTTGGTTAGAGCAAAATTTTTAGTTCAGGATTTCTTTCCTTGCCCAAAAACGCCTTAATACAAATTTTCATGAAAATCGGCTGAGCAGTTTAGGAGTCTATTCGCTACACACAAACAACGAACAAACAAACAAACAAACTTTCGCTTTTATATATATAGATAGATAGATTTAATACAACTTATATGAGTATACAGTTTAAAGAACTAACTTCAGATGCCTCAATGATATTAATAATTAAATTATTATTTAAATTTCAAGATTTTCGATTTTAGAAGTTTAAATTATAGCGATTTTCAATGATCTTAGAGGAATTGTCTACATTCTTAAAAGGAAGGAGGCAGCAGAGGTTTTTAGAAATGAAGTCATCAATCTACCTCAGTACAAAAAAATAAATAAATAATAAATCTATTTTTAGAGGTATCCTGATATGTATGACATATGAAGTATTGAGTATATAGGTTCATTAACCCGATTTCAAGCCGAGGCTTGTTAAAAATTTTCATTAAACAAATATAGGTGGCTATCTAAAGATATTCTTACATTGAAATGTTTTGCACAATATGACTATGACTTTTATGAAATTACAAAAAATAATTCCACTGATGAGTCGTTATTAAATAAATATTGATATCAATATTAATATTGATTTCCTTCCAATCGGAAGCCATTTATTAACTTATTATTTATTTATAAATATACATTCAATAGCTTGTGATCGATAAGGGAAACAATAAAACTATTATGGAATATATATATGTAATTTCAAAAATATTTTTTGATAATGTCAAATAATAGGGATTAATTCTATTCAAATCAAATTTATTATTTTTATTGATTATTGATAGTGATGATAGTGCCTTATTATGATAATTTGACATTTTAAATTAAATTAGTTAACCACTTTTTTTTGTAATTTCAAAAGTTTTTATGATTCAATTGAATTGATAAGGTATATTATCCCAATTAATCATTAAAAGCTTTCAATTATTATATTAATCAATATATTGAGCTTATATTCTTAGTAATATTTAGCTTATATTCTTTAGTAATATAATTTTTATTACTTTATAAGTAATTTATATTCGAAAACACAATAAATCACTTAATAAACACTCAAAATTAAAATTTTTATCTACAGAAAATTCAATAACTTTTATTTAAATAAAATTAATTTAAATATTTTAAAGGTAGTCTAAATTTTGAACTAAATTACAATTTATTAAACATTTCAAACAAATATTTCAACTGAGAAATTTCAACTATTTGATTTTTCAGTCCCCAACAACATTTAATATTATAAAGAAGGGAAGCAGTGCTTACCTTGCTGGCAAAATAGGATATGAATACATTATACTATATTATTGGGTTCACCCAGACGATTTTTAAAAGAATTATATATTTTTTCAGTAATTTTTCTTCTAATTAACCAAATCGAGGCTTGTACAGGCTTCGCATTGACATTTCCTCGGTTATAAGCCTAAGGGTTTACCCACTAAACCACCCACAGACTTCTGAATAAATTTAAAGAATATAATTTTAGATTCTCTTCTATATAAATTAAAAATTGCAGCTTTTTTATAAGTTTTAGTATTATTTCAGATTTGAGTTGTGCAGTTCTATTATAAGTCACGTACGTGATCAATCATTTCATATATGTTTGAGACATTAGTAACAGAGGCATCTTTAAGTATGTGGGTTATTATTTGAGAAAGTGCCACTGCATAGGTTGTCGTGGAATTTTGTTGACTTGCGCGTGCTTTTGACGGTTGACTTCGAACTTCGGACTTGAATTCAATATTGTTATGAAACGTTACCTCAGTATTCAACAAAATAAATTGATCGTATATGATTTTTGCATTTTTATTTAAAATTTTATAATCAGAAGGAGTCATGATAATATCAACATGCAATTATTAATTTTGTGGTTAATTTAATAATATTTTTGATCAGAGACTATAAACAATTTTATTTTAAATAAATTCCGTCTACAATCTGTTTAAACTTATTTAAAACACGTGTTGATAAAATGAATCTAAATGATGCATCATCTTTTAAAGAACAAATTATGGTAATGATGAACCAATTCATAGGATGTTGCTAATGCGGATAATAAACACTTGAACAACATCAATTTAACATTTCCAAAATAATTATTAAAATTTTTGATCTATTTTTACAACTCGCAGATGATTTTTAAATTTTTTTTATATATATAGGTATTTGTTAAATCAAAATATTTTGGAGTTGTTTGGGTAATCCAACACTAGTATTTTTGATCTATTTTTACAACTCGCAGATGATTAAAAATTTTTTATGTATAGGCATTTGTTAGTTCAAACATTTATTTGGAGTTTTCTGGATAATCAAAACACTAGTATTTTTGATCTATTTTTACAACTCGCAGATATTATTTAAAATTTTTTATACATAGGCATTTGTTAGTTTAAAAATTTATTTGGAGTTGTCTGGGTACTCTAACACTAGTATTCCCTACTGATGAGTCCAATATTGTTGAATGGACGAGACACTTCAAATTGACTTTCTTTTTGGAATGAAAAAATTATCGAATACTATGGTGTTGCCATAAAATTATGTCTAAATGCATTCGCTAACTAATGAAATTTATATTTCATGTATAATTTGAGTAAAACTTTAAAATGGCGGCAATTTTTGGAATATTTAATATTTAATAATACACTTAACTTTAAACACTTAACAAAGATTTAAGATTTAAATTTTGTAAAGTTTGATTTAAACTAATAAATAATAAAAAAAATAAAGTATAGAATAAATTTAGTATTTCTTAACAACTCTCAAAGAAACTATTTCGAATTTAATTTCGAATGTTATTATAATATTAGCTTAACCTTTCCCTTATTTTAAATTTTATTCATTTTTACTTATTCAATAATATATTTAATTGATTTTTTATGTCATTTTAATGATATAATTTTTATAAGTGATGATACGTGACATTAAAAATGGAAGTGTAACAACAATATTTAAGTAAAAATATTCCAATCAATATCATCTTATCAATTTATATCTTTATTTAATACTGATAAACTGAAATAACTGAACTAATTTTAAATTCACATAGATATTAGATAATATTTTACTATTATACCATCCCATAATACAATTAAATTTATTACATAATATTAAATTATAATTTCAATATTTATTTAAAACTCACAGATTAATTTAAAAAAAAAAAAAAAAATTTTGTTTTTAATTATACTAATCAAATAAAATATATTTAATTATGAGCGCACTTTATGTGAATGTACAGTTATTAAGTACTTGTTACTTGTTGTAATTGCAAAAGTGAACTGTTCTTTAAATTTAAAATTTTTTTTAATTTTTATTAAAGAAATTCATAAATTTTGCAAAATTTTTTGTTTTTTTTCTTTTAATATTTTTTATCAGTTCAGTCACAAGATTCGCGATATATACATATTTGGATATATATATATATGTATATATATATGTATCTAAATAAATTAATTAAACCTGGTACTTGGTAGTATATCGGTATATGAAGCGACGACATATGGTTTAAAAAAAGAATCAAAATATTAAAAAAAAAAAAAAAAAATAATATTAATAAAAATGTAAACAAAGATATAATATCTTATAGATAAAGATACAAAAGTTAAGAAATTGAATTTTATTTATTCTTTGTTGTTTTTTTTTTTTATTTTTAGTTATTATTTATTTTTTATTTTTAAGGTTTTAACAATTATTTCTTAGAATTGAACTTTTGTTCTAATTCTAAATTGGACACTTGATAATTTTAAAAACAAAATATTCTAATGAATTTGATGATTAATTAAGTGGTGGTTAATATTTACTTATTATAAAAAAAAACGAAGAAAAGAAAAACAAAGTGGTTTTTCTACAACCAGTTGTCCTTGTCTACTCTCAGATACAATAAATCTACTTTAGTTAATAAAATCGTTCCAATTTACAGAAGAGTCTCTTTCCTTGTTTTTTAAATGTAAAAAAGTTTTTAAAAATATAAAATTAAGTCAATCTTATTATTCTCAAAAATTTAAAAAAATCCTCATTTCTAAGGGACTTCTTTCATAGAGCCTGATTAACAATTAGTCATATGGATTACTAAATATTTCTCATTTGCGGTTGCAAGATGTCTTAAGTGAAATAAATTGAAGCCGGGCTTAAAAATTTAAATGGCGTCCTATCACCCTTGGTCAGATTAATTTCAAACTTTGTAGTTGACAGTGTTACCGTTTATTACAATGTATAATCGAATTTAAAGTTTGTATATGACAGCTAGTTGAAAATAATTATGCTTTAAAAATTTTAAACTTAATAGAAGCTCGATTATATATTCTTGTTAGTTCGACGATTGGTTCTACAGTTATGTATGACACCCAAAGGCGAACTTTAGACTTGAAGCACTTTTTGTTTTTCAGTTATCCTATAATAGAGAACGGAAAGACTGGCAGATGACCACATATAGCAAAATCGATTTAATTTTCGATGTTGACAAAATCGGTATATATGCTTGAGTTTATACCTCTCTGTCAAGTTTAATTCGATGCGTTACAAACGGAGGAGCAATGTTAATACACCCTCGACAATCGTTCTGAAAATCGATTGTATGATGTAATTGAATAAAAATGTTAAAATATAGAAATTAGATTAATATACAAATGTAAATTGATTTGTTACTGAATTACGACTGATATATTATTTTGTGTATATATATAAATTAAGTGGTAAAAAATTAAATTATAGTAAAATTTACAACCCTAACCCTGAGGAAAATGAATAAACCTTAGTTGAAACCGTTTATGACTTGTTATTTAACCTCATTCTAAGGGTAGGCAAGAGTTTTTATTTGAGGAGAAGTCAAAGCAAGCCGATCTTATACTAGACTCTCATTTGATATTAATATTCTTCAATAAAAAAAAGTAATTTTTATAATTTCTCGAAGATGTATTAAATTTAGCATTTAGGCTTGTTTTGATCTATCTATGATCAACATTAGATTTTAGAGTTTTAACTACATAATATACATAACTAAAATTTGATATATATTTAATACTAAAATGGAATAGGAAGTAAAATTACATATATTCTGTATAGGCAATTGATTTCCATGAGTTTCTGTTTTTGTACAACTGTTTTTCAAATAATTTACAAATATAATTTAAAAATTATATGAGCGGTGATATCAAAGCTATATTCAGGTGAACTGCTATAAATGAAATAATTTATGATTTATTTATAATCACGGGTATGGTCGTATAATATAAAAGCTAATAATATTAGTATTACAAATATTCAATAAAAAAGTTGATTTACGGTAAGGGATTAATGTGACAACACACAGAATTAATATAATATACATAATATAAATATGTATGATAATAATTAATTATTTTTAGATATTTTCCAGAAGATTACTTAAAACGCTTTATAGCATTGTATATATTAAAAATCTAAGACACTTCTACATGTTATAAGTCCTAGTACTCTCTCATGTATTAATTGTGTGTGTAATTCATTAAAATCAATTCTAATAATAAGAATATACTATATCCCCCAAGTTTCAAAATGTATCTATGATACAAATAGGCTAATTAGCAACTGTTATGTCAAAATACTTTTTAACTCTTTTCTTTCAGATTTGCAATGTTACTGTAGATGTTCAACATGTTACTGTTGGCATACTCTTCTCTGCATCATACACTATGCACTAATTCTCCTATTGTGTTAATACCCGTCGAGTTTCGGATGTTTCTAGGCCACGACATTTGTTTTCTACCTATGTTTCTGCTACCGCCTATTTTACCTTGTTTTATTAGCTAGCGTAGTTCATATTTAGGACCTCGTATTGTGCGACCAAAGTAACTTAATATTCTAAGCTTGATAATTAAAAGCAGTTCTCCGTTTATATTTAGCCTTCCGAGAACTTCTTGGTTTGTAACACTGTCTGTGTATGAAATTTTCAATATTATTCTATAACACCACATTTCAAACGCCTCTAATTTGTTTAATGTCACTTTTAGTGTCAACGCTTCTACTCCATATAAGAGCACAGACCATACAGTACATGTTAGGTACCTTAGTAGGAGTTAAATGTTTATTTCACGAATACACAGTACGTTTTTATATTTAACAAAGGAACTTCTTAACAGTTCAATTCTACATCTTACTTCCTTATCTGAGGTCCAACCTGTATCAAGTTGGCAATTTAAATATTTAAAACTGACAACGCGTTCGAATTGTTCGTTACTAATTGCAATACGTCATTGACTAAGTTTTTGCGTCTGATAACTTTCATAAATATTGTATTTTGATGTTCATATAAAAACGGTAGATATTTCTATGCGCATTGACTTTGTCAACTAGATACTGTGGATCACCCTAGTTGTTAGAAATTAGAGTCGTGTCATCTGCATACTGATTACTTAATGTAACTTTATTTTGTTCTAAAAAGCCTATAAAATGTTTTTTTAAATACTCATACTTTAATATAAACTTATTCGACTTCCATTTTGGTGAATGTAAAAACTAATATGGAGTCATTTTAAACAAATAAGATGCATAAACATTTAGTTATCATTTCTCTCCTTTTTATACCCATATGGCCCTAGGGCAAGGGAGGGGACGATCAGAATCGAAAAATAAATCGATTTAGCTGTGTATGTCCATCCGTCCGTCCGCACGACAACTCAAAAAATAAAGGAGCTAGGATTTTGAAATTTTCACAAATTCGTTTTTATGCAATATCCGTCATCGCTATTGAATCCACGGGTTCGAGTATCTGACATAACACTTTTTTTTTTACATGAGCATAACTCTACACCTAATGAAGTTGGATGCCTGAAATTTTTCCAAAAATAGTTTAGTGTTATTGCAAAATTTGGTTGGTCTATTGCAGTGGGTTCGAGTAGCTACCATACAACTCCTTCTTTTATATGAGCATTACTCTACATCTAATGAAGCTGAGTGTCTGAAATTTTGCCAAAAGTAAGTAACTGGATGATATAATGTTAATATTACGGTCATACGGATATTCCAGAGTTGACACAGTCTACTCTACTACACTTTTCCCCGTTACTATTAAAAGACTATTTATAAAAAATAAAATAAGAACATTGCAATTCTTTTAACATCATTTTAACTAAATCATTATTTTCGATAATATGCGGTTACTATAAGATTTTAATTTTTTTTTTAATATTAATACGAGTCTGTAACACTTTTATAAGTAATTTTTCTTTTAACCACAATATTTAATCTATTGAATATGGAAAACCAATTTAATATTAAAGTTTTTTTTGTTTTTTTTTCTTAATAAATATTATTTTATATTGTGAACTATAAATTTAATAAGAACAACAACAACAAATAATAACTCTAATATAAGAAAAAGTTCAATAAACTGCGATAATCAAATTGGAACAAAAAACTATAAAATTAGTTTTAGATTTGTGTTATAAATTTTTACTTGAATTTTGTAAAAAACAAAATTTTAAATTTTTATTTAAATATAAAAATTGAAGACTTCTTTTTTAACATAAGTATATAATCATATCGAAGTGAAATAAGAGAGTGATAATCGTCTATAGTGATCTTCAGCTAGTGATTAGTGATCTTTCACAAATAAAAAAAAATTAAGTATAATATTTCGAATATAGTGACATCTATTTGTAGGTTGTATTGTTTTTTAAAAATAAATTTCTATAAATGTATTATTGATTAAATATAGATATAATATAAAAAATAGTATTTAAATATTTGAAAATTTCTTTAAAAATATTTTCAAAAAATGAACTTATATAAATTGGACAAATTTGATTTAAATTTATTATTATATGTGTGGGCAATTTTGTAGATAAAAAAATTTCGAAGATTAAAAAAAAATCTAAATTTTTTGATAGATTATAAATAAACGGTGAATAAAATTATAAAATCAAAGTTTATTTAATTATGAGTAAAGTATTTATAAGTATGATCAAGCAACTGATGATCGTATAAAAGTTAAGTTCAGATTCGATAAAGTATATATGTAAATAGCGCACATAGCAGCCTTGGAATAGCAGCCACTCATAGCTTTTCAGCGTAAAACAAGATAGAGCATAGGCATTCTTACGCAGTTAAATTAATCTGGAGGTACAACATAGCTTCTAGAAATTTGCACAAATCATACTTATAAAACCTTATTCCGTACAATGTGTTCCTTGCAATGTTGTTAATACATTAAGTCTATATAATTTATTTAAATTAAATAAGAACATTGACATATTCTTCAAAATATCACGTACAATTATTTCATACTCCATAATTCTCCAAAACTTTTTCATACTTTTTCATATTAAAAATCCAACTGTACTTTCGTATATGAGATCCCAACATTAAATGTAGTTTAAAAAGTGTGTGGTTTTCGTGTATTGAATTCCCCCACACAAGGAGACTCCGGTACCTATAGTTTGAACCAGCGGCTTGCTATATAAAAAAAATATATAAGGCTCAAGAATACTATCACTTATTATTCTCTTGCTCTTGCTAACATTTCTCCTAAAATATAATTATTTTTTGCAATAAATTTACTCAATTTTTGAAATTATCATTTAAATTAACGTTATAAATATAAAAAAGATTAAATTTTTATTTCAAATTAATTGGATCTTAAACTAACTTCATAATCAAACTTCAGCAAACTTCATAATCATATTAACCTTATATATAAAAGTGAAGTTGAACCTACTGGTTGGATCGGTAGGTATTTGAATTGTTATCTTTAAATATTTAAATGAGGAAATCTTTTAATATTATTATTTTATTTTATATTATTATTTTAATTATTTAAGGTTTAAACAACAGGTAATGATGGTAATACAATAATATATAATGATGATAGGTGATAGATAACTTTGTGACAGCTGTGTACAGTCGATTCATGATTTATTTTATTTCATTGGCGTTAAATAAAAGCTTCAAGCTAAGACGACTGTTATAAGTGTTCTTCAATCATACATCAAGCAAATGCTTGAACTTGAACATTTTGTTTGAACCAGATAGATTTGAAATGAAGATTTTAATGCCCTGATCTGACTAATGGAGAGTTTGATAAGAAGCTGCCTTTCAGTCAAAACGTTTGAAGTTCTAACTTTGGAAAATTTAACGACCTGACAATTGCAATGGTTTATATATCTTAATGTCAAATAAATATTTAATAATTCATGAATAAGTCAATAGATGTCACTAAAATATGTTTCATAATCTTGTAAAAAAGTTTCAACTGTAGTAATTAAAGTCTTTGTAACATTAATGATGCATTGAGCAAAAGCCGAGCTTGTATTACTTATATTGTGAATGTCTTATATTTATTATATTAGGAATGAAAAACTAAAAGAAAGAAACTTAGGTCAATCGCATTAATAAACGGCCGGCTTAAGTAAAATAATTATTCATGAAACTGGAGTTAAATGCCTCCTACTTTAACTCCTAGAGTAATAGCTGAATGACTAATACTTTATATATAATAGCGAAAAAACAGGAAATTAAATCATTACCCTGGTAACACAATTTTGTAAATTTTGTTTATATAGGTTACCATGGTTACCTTTTTTTTTAATGAAAATATACCTTTATAAGTGGCACTAATTACTTAATTTGAAAAAAAAATAATAATAATATATTTGCTTTTTTTTTTAAATTAAATTAATCATATATAATTTTCACTTTTTATAGAATAAAAATAATTTTTTTCAAATATAATTATAAAAATATATTTTCTTTTTTATTTGGTCTCACTTTTTATTATATTTAATTTATTTATTTTTTTTTTTTAATTATTAATATTTTATTACAATTAATTATAATAATTTGATGTTTAATATATATATTTCTATAATTAAAAGTTCATAATTCTTTGTTTTTCTCTTCCCAACATAACACTTTTATTGCGGAGATGCCATTAATTACAAAAAAAAAAAATTATTAATAATTTTCTTGGAATTTCTTGCATTTTATATTGTATGAAAAAAAAAGGAAAACTGTGATAATTCGAGTGCGAGTCCATTAAATGCTCATAAACTTTCTAAAAATATATAATTATTGTGATTTATAATGTGAATCATATATTTTCTTTATTTCATTTTTTTTTTTCAAATTTTTTTAATTCTTTGTATTTATTTTTTGCGTGAGTGGTAATTGAGACGCCATCAGACGTTTAAAAATCAGTGTATCGAATCATATATGAAAGCTTATCTATTATAATATTTTTATATATAGATGGTACGTGGTATATATTAATTTGGCAATGAACTATATGGTAAATCCTCATTAAAATCAACATCATCATTAACATAATCAAACATTATCATATGGTTTAATTGGTGATGATATGAAATGACGAGATGACAAAAGTCCTGCAGTCAAAAGTCAGAGAGGGATTTAAAAAATAAGCCAAAAGTCCCCGGAGGAATTGCGACTCCGATGAGTGAGCCAAAAGTCTCCTAAAAAATGAGACATAATTAACTTTTAGAACATGTGATTAAATTTTAAATTGCATTTTGACAACAAATAAAGCCGAAATTGAAAAGTACACAAAATAAATATGGACTTTGCAGTATTCTATATTAGGAATCATATGAACGGCTGGATGCACAGTAGTTAGAGTGCCGACCTTTCATGTCAAAGGTACGTGTTCGAGTTCGAATCCCAGTGGAAGTAAAAAAACCTTTTATTAGGTTTTCGACTCGACTCAGTTACCAATCGCCATTGGGTTCAAATTAATAGCTTAATCAATACTTAATAATTATATATCTTTAATAAAAAATACATTTATGTATAGTAATATAAATACAAAATATTACCAAATAATTTAACTGAAAAATATAACTCACAGAAATAGAATACCATATAACTAAATTATTACACAATATGAACAAAATAAAATTATATCACCGTCTTATAAAATGTAAGCCGTTTCTACATATTATAAGGCGTATCACTATCTCATGTTTAAATGTATGGGGAACTCATATGATCAGTTCCATATGATCAGTTCTATAATAATAAAAATACTATATTTCCTCCCTGTTTCAAAAAGCGACTTTTAGCCCCACGTCAAGAGTCAAAATCTTTCTGGGAAGATTTGAGTTTTTTTTTTCGAGTCGTAAGTTCCTTGGGTTTTTTTTTACTTCAGGACTTTTGTCAACTCGCTTAGATATACCACCTGAATATTTAAAATTTAAATTTTGGTTTTTGGTTGTTTTTGTTGTTTTATTATAATTATAAATATTTTTTTTAACCACAAGATCACGATTCTGTGGTTTTTAAAATGAATTATTATCTAAAAAAAGAAAATAATTCATTTCTTATGTAAAATATAAATATATTTTAAAAAAACATATTTTTTAATTAATTTTTTTTTTTTATATTTTTTTAATTTTATGTTAATTTTAAAATATGTTTTCCTTTAATTTTTTTTCTATGCGAATTTTTTAGTACCAAAATTCAGTTAATTAAAAAAAAAATTCAAGTACCAATTTGAAATATGATGTGTCATATAAATTTTGCAAATAGTATTTTTTTATATAACACTTTTAAAATAAAATATTATTCAAATAAATATAAATATTAATATTAAAAAGATTGTATATAGGTATTAAAAAACATTTTTTACCACAAAAAACAAATTGAATATTAAATAAAGAAATCAAAATAAAATTTTTTATATGTTTATATAACAAATCATGATGACAGTTTGTTTAAAATTTACAAATTATTGAGTATGACATATAGATATAAAAGGACATGACTAAACATGAATATTAATAAAATATTAAAAAATAAATTAAAGAAATTTTATATTATTAATATTTTATAAATAAAATAATTTATATTAGATTCGTTAGCTACTAAGTTCTTTAGAAGGCACTGTATAACAGTTTTTAAAACTAATCAAAAATTGATAAATGATCTGAAGTTTGATTTTGAGAGTTGCCAGTATAGTTGTATACCCTGAATAAAATTTAATGCGTAATAATTAAAAAATTCAGAATATTGCATAAATAAAATGCATAAATAATCCAACATATGTAGAATTATATAATATAAAAAAAAATTTTATCTGTGATATGTAACATTAAAGTGAAATTCAATATATTATATTCGTTAATGTGCTTATTATGTGCAATAATTTTTATATTTTAATGTAATAGATTAAAATAACATTATGAATTAATTGAATTTATCCAAACTAATTTAAATTCAATTTAACTTACAGTGGATATACAGGATTTACAGTTATTATAACAGAAAGAAAAGGTATATAATAAGGTTCGTATTTTTTTTATTTAATTTGAAAAAATCGTCCTTTAACCTTTCATCTAGATCATGCATCAAGTTGGACATCTCATAATTAATATAATTTTTAATAATTTATATAAGTTATATTATATATATATTTAATATTTTACAAATTATATTTGATGCCTAAAAGGGTGTTTTGTTAAAAAAAAGTCAAGTTTTAATTAACTTCCTTTCCATGAGTGCAGGTTTCGAATTACCATTCCATTGATTAGTGAGTACCTATTTCGGCATTAAACCAGAGAAGTTTGAGGAGAAGCCATTTTTTTTAAATTTGATTAAGTTGAATGTTGCACTTTTAACTAGGTTAATAAATAGTTTCAATTACTAGACCGAATTTTTGCAACCAGCCCCTATTGTACCAACCACTTATATTTCAAACAAATCAAATAATCAGATTATAATTTTTTTGAGAAATTTTAATTCCACGTTGAAACCATAGTTGACAACCAAACCAAAAAAGTTTGATTAATAAAATACATTCATTTATCGAAAAAAATTATTATTTGATTAGTGATAAGTGATAAGTGTTGTTGCAATGGGATCCTCATGACTTTTATCATTAAAATAACAATGCTTATCAAATTAGTATAATATATACATACACTAAGCAAATAAGTTGGACTTAACTAAAATTCACTGATATATTATAACTTAAGATTATTACACTTCAATTTAATAATAATTCATTAAAGATATAAAAATGTTATCAAGTTTTATTTTATGTACAATATATTGGCACAATTAAAAATGTAAAATTTATTTATAAACGTCCCCATTTTTATAATTACATTATAATTCAAACAGTATACGATATTTATATGTATATATATATATATATATATAATCGTTTTAAAAAATAATACAAAATAATGAAGAAAAAAACACTTACTATAAATAAATCTAAAATTTTTTTTATTTAATTATAGGATTTTCGATAATTTTTAAGATAAAAAAATTATAATAAAGAACCGTTGTATTCTTATCGAATATTGACTTATTACTAAATCAGAGTGCGTTGACTGTTTTTTTTTTACATTAAAAAAATTTATATTAGGGATAAAAAAATAATAAAAAAAAAACAATATGAAAATATTTTTGGTTTATGAATAATACATAATTATATTAAAAATTTTTGTATTACACATTTGTTTATCGTACATATATATTATATATTTTTCGTATATATGTTATGTATATATATTATATATTCGATAAATTAGTGATGCAAAATTTAAATTAGTTGAATGACGCAATGAAAATAATTTTTTTAAGTTTTTTCAACAGGTAAATGAATTTTATTATTATTATTAACGAGGAAGAGTGTAGTAGAGTAGACTGTGTCAACTCTGGGATACCCGTATGACCGTAACATATACATTATATCATCCGGTTAATTACTTTTGGCAAAATTTCAAACATTCAGCTTTATTAGGTGTAGAGTAATGCTCATATAAAAGAAGGAGTTGTATGGCAGCTACTCGAACCCTTTGCAGTAGACCAACCAAATTTTGCAGTAACTTTGGCCATTACACTTAACTATTTTTGGCAAAATTTCAGACACCCAGCTTCATTTGGTGTAGTGCAATCCTCATATAAAAAAAGGAGTTGTATGGCAGCTACTCGAACCCTCAGCAGTAGACCACCTAAATTTTGCAGTAACTTTGGCCATTACACTAAACTATTTTTTGCAAAATTTCAGACACCCAGCTTCATCATGTGTAGTGTAAAGCTCATATAAAAGAAGGAGTTGTATGGCAGCTACTCGAACCCTCTGCAGTAGACCAACCAAATTTTGCAGTAACTTTGGCCATTATACTAAACTACTTTTGGCAAAATTTCAGACACGCAGCTTCCATAGGTATAGAGTAATGCTCATATAAAATTAGAAGTTGTATGGCAGGTACTCGAACCCGTGAACCAAAATGGCTGAATTTCAAACTCGATTCCGTTTTTTGCATAAAAACGAATTTGTGAAAATTTCATAATCCTAGCTCCTTTACTTTTTGAGTTATCGTGATGACGGACGGACGGACGGACGGACGGACGGATGGACGGACGGACGGACGGACGGACGGACATACATAGCTAAATCGATTTATTTTTCGATTCTGATCCGATCCATACACTTGAGTCTATATCTACCCCCCCTCCTTCTCTGCGTCACAAACGTAATGGCAAATTTATTATACCCTTGGACTATATAGTCATACGGGTATAAAAATTCAGATACTGTCAAATTAGTAAGGATAACGGTCCAAGTTGGCTGTCAATTTAAAAATCAATGATTTTACGATATTAATAATATATCTACTATTATATAATATAAAATGCTATTTAATTAAAAAAAAATTAAATGATAAATAAAAAAAAATTCTTTTATAGTACAACACTCTTAGATAGTACACACCAGCTTAGGATGGTTTGAAGGCTGTAACTCTGTAGAAATGTCTTCGTAGTTAACTTAAAATACATATATAGAACTCCTACAATACAAACTTCAAAGATGAGGTTCGATTATAACAAAGGAAACTTCTAGAGAATATTTGAAGAAATTAATTTGTCTTTTTTAGAATTTTTAGAGAATATTTGAAGAAATTAATTTGTCAATTAAAGAGTCCAGACCTAAAGGATCATAATAACATTTATATACCAAATACAGAACTTATTAAATACAGAATTTAGATCAGTGTACAATTATTGTAAATTTACATTACACTTTATGAAGTTTATTTTTTTGAAGTAGCGAAAATATCATCATCATCATCAAATGGCGTCACAACTCGGGGTGAGTTTTAGCCTGATTTACTGCTGCCCGCCATACTTGTCGATTTTGTGCTGCAACTTTCCAGTTTCTGATATTAAGTTTTCTTAAATCATTTTCTAAGCCATCTGTCCATCTTAGCCTTGGTCTTCCTCTGTATCTATTTACAGGTGGAGCAACATCTAATATAAGTCTTTGTGACCTATTATTTGCCATTCTAGCAACGTGTCCAGCCCATCTAATTCTTTGTGCTTTAATAAAGCGGACCACGTCTTCATTATTTATTAGTAGTTGTAGTTCTTGATTGTTTCTGTGCATATATTCACCGTGTAGATTTTGTTTCGGTCCAAATATTTTCCTTAAAATTTTGCGTTCAAAAATTTTTAGACTATTTTCGTCTGATATTGATAATGTCCAATTTTCCGCACCATAGGTCAATACTGGTCTAACTAGGGTTTTATACATACACAGTTTTGAATGTCTAGATAAAAGCTTCGATTTAAATAGTTTTTGATGTGCATAGTAGCATTTGTTGGCCGCTTGGATTCTATTTTGTATTGAACAGTGCATGCTGTTGTCGTTGTTGAGCAATACTCCCAAATACGTAAAATTATCTACGCCTTCGAAGTTGTATTCTCCGATTGTTATGTTTTGCGGGCTGCGCCTAGTGTTTGAGCGTGATAATATCATATATTTTGTTTTATTTTCATTTATTCTTAAGCCAATTTTGATAGCTTCTGCTTCGAGTTTCACGAACTGCTCAACCATAGCTCTTTTGTTTCTGGCTATTATAGCAATATCGTCAGCAAAAGCGTTAATTTGTGATGATTTGTTGAATATATTTCCCCCTCTATCTAGATCTTTCGTTACGTAATGCAGCATAAGGTTGAAAATCACTGTCGATAATGTGTCGCCTTGTTTTACACCTGTTTTTATGCTGAAAACCTCTGAAATTTGGTTTTGTACTATGACGCTGCTTCTGGTGTTATTTAAGGTCATCATTGTAAGTCGAATTAGTTTTTCAGGGTATCCCAAATTGTGCAAAATTTTCGGTATTTCCTCTCTTTTAATGCTGTCGAAAGCTTGTTTGAAATCAACAAATAGTATATGCAAGTCAAGATTGTATTCGTAGCATTTTTCCATGTTTTGCTTTATGAGAAAAACTTGGTCTGTTGTTGATCTGTTTGGTCTAAAACCGCATTGATACTCAGCTAAGATGGTTTCTGCTTTCTCGTTTAGTCTTTCGTATAAAATTTTGCTAAAAATCTTATATGCAACATTTAGTAACATGATACCCCTGTAGTTACTGCAATTGAGTTTATCTCCTTTTTTGTGGATAGGGAATATGGTACCAATTTCCCATTCCTTCGGCATGCTTTCATTCCTCCATATTTTACACATTAATCTGTGTAAGTGATGAAGCAGCTCTTCACCTCCTTTTTTAAAAAGTTCTGCAGTAATTCCGTCTTCGCCTGGTGATTTTCCGTTTTTAAGTTTATTAATTGCTGCTGTAGTTTCTTCAATTGTCGGCTCTTCGGTATTAGGATTTCGTTCATTATCTCCTTCTATGTGAAATGAAAATGTTACTCCATCATTATTGTTATTGTCAATATTGAAAAGTTCTTCAAAGTACTGTTTCCACCTATCTATAATTTGGTGTTCGTCAGATAGAATAAAACCATTTTTATCCTTGCAATTTGTCAATTTAGGTTGGAAATTTCTTGTTTCTTCTTTTAGTCCTTTGTAAAAATTTTTTATGTCTTTGTTGTTGAAGTTGGATTCAATTTCTTCAACACGTTTCTTCATGTAACTACGTTTTTTTTGTCTACAAAGCTTAGTGGCATATTTCCTTTTCGTTTTATAGATCTCCTCGTTTCTCCTTGTATTTCTTTGTATCATTTTTAGCCTGGCTTCATTCTTGTCTTTAATTGCTTCAGTACATTCTATGTCAAACCATTCTTCATTTCTTCTATTCGTCTTTATGCCTATGGTTTCTTGAACTGTTGAGTTTATTGCACGTTTAATGTTTAACCAGTCTTCTTCTGTAGTTGTTAGTTCTGTAGTCATATCTCTTAGGCAATTCAGATTATCTCCAAGTTTGGTTTGATAGTTTTCTAATACTCCTGTTGCTTTTAGTTTTTCTGTATCCCATTTCTTTTTCTTTTCTCCCCTCTTTTTTGCGATGTTTGAGATTCGTTGTCGAAGTGTTACTTTGACTAGGAAGTGGTCACTGTCGCAGTTTAATCCGCGACATGTACGTACATTCATTACTGAGGACATTCTTCTTTTGGTCACTAGGACATGGTCAATCTGGTTCGTTCTTCCATTTGCTGGTATTTTCCAGGTACCTTTATGTATATTTTTGTGTGGAAAATGACTACTAGCGATGTATAAGTTGTATCCTGCTGCAAAGTGACACAATCTTAACCCGTTTGCTGATGTTTCGTCGTGTAGTGAGTTCATTCCACCGATGCCCTCGATAAACGGCTCTTTACCGATTTTAGCGTTGAAGTCTCCTAAGACTATTAAAGTGTCATATTTCCCAACCGTATCACACGTCCTTTCCAAATCATAATAAAATTCATCCTTAGATGTTTCTGTAGCGTCCTCTGTGGGTGCGTAGGATGATATCAGAGTTATGTTGTTAAATTTTCCTTTAATTTTCAGCGTGCATATACGATCATTTATTGGGGTGAAGCCTAATATTGAATTTTTTAGTTTTTTCATTACGATGAAGCCAGTGCCATATTGTCCAGTTCGCTCTTGGTTTCCACTATATAGTAGTGAGAAATCTCGTTTGTCTATTCTGCCATTCCCTTTCCATCTTACTTCTTGTAGAGCGATGACGTCTAATTTGGCTTTTTGTGCTTCTTGGACAATTTCTTGCATTTTTCCAGGTTGCAGCATTGTTCTAACATTCCAAGTTCCGATGTTCCAATCATAATCCTTTTTCCGTTGCATGGGTCGTATATTGTTTAAATCCATCTGTATCCGAGGCTGTAGTAAATCTCTCGTAACAATGCTTTTTTTACGGGGTGGGTTGTTAGCCCGACGTCCAACCTCCAATTTGTAGGGCCGTGTGTTTCTCATCTGGTCATTTCCACCAGTGGATTGTTTACTATGGTTATACCGCCAATACTCGGTCGTCAGAGCCTCGTCTGTTAGTAAGCGGGTTTCACCGCGTGAAGGTGAGGTTGACTGTTGGTTTTGAGAGGCTATATAATCGCGTCATAAACCCATTAGAAACCCCAGTTTAGTAGCGAAAATATGCCGAAATTAAAAACGGAAATTTCATACGACAATGTATTGCATTCACATAATACTTTGTTATCTAATCGATTACTTAAAGCTTTTTTTTTGTAATAATCGATTTTTATATTTTCTAAAGCTAGAGTTGCTTTTGGAACTCTCTCAAACATATGGCAGTCAAATAATATCGCCCTGCGCACAATGTTAAAAATATTTCACACAAACGTCAAAACAGTACTTTTATACGGCTGTAAAACTTGGAAGGTAACCGCCAATATCACCAAAAAGTTGCAAACGTATATAAACCGTTGTCTACGCTGCATCTTAAGAGTTCGTTGGCCGCAAATGCTTCCCAACATACACCTGTGGCAAAAAACGAACCAAAAGATGATTGAGTTCGAGATCCGAGAGGGAAAATGGCGATGGATCGGGTATACCTTGAGAAAACCAGAAGAAAATATTGCGAGGCAATGTTTTGAGTGGAATCCACAAGGCAGACGACGAGTAGGTAGACCAAAGAAATCATGGAGAAATATTGTTTTGAAAGAAGCACAAACGCAACGCAAAACGTGGTTACAACTAAAAGGAATTGCTAAAGATCGTAAGGTGGAGAGGATTTGTTGACGCCGCATGCCCCACTAGGGGTTCTAGCATCCAGTAAGTAAGTAATATTTGCTAAACTTGCCTTGTGAAAAAATACATTGAAATTCACACATTTTAATAAAATATTAATTATTTAATTAAATCTAGTATTCAATATAACCTTAATAATCCTCACAAACTTTTTTCAGTATTAAAATTTAAGACATGATAAAGACATAAATATATGGTTTTAAAAGAATCTTAAGTCTTATTACAAAAACTGTAAAAAGAGTTAGAAAACAAGATGAATGACAATAATTTTTGGAAAGAAAAACCAAATCGATTACTTGAAGTGTCAAAATATAAGATGACGTTTGACAAATTGTCAATTTATTTGATTCAACATAATTCAGCTATATTTGTTTTACTTTGTGCTACTTTATTTACTAACGAATTTAATAATGTAATTATTAAATAATATTAAATAATAAAATAATTATATTAAACTCTTACTTTTATAGAGCGGTGCTGGTTTATTCAGTTATTTGGTTTCTTTTTATACATTAAAAATAGTCAGTTTAAAATCTAATATATTATCGACATCTATCTATGTTTAATCTAATATAAAATTATTATCGACTAAGAACTTTAATATTAGAAATTCTAAATCCGTTTTAATAACTTATAACATGTAGTTTTTAATTTTTTAATAAAATTATTATTCCTCTATCTAAATCATATATAAAAGTTTATTATAAGATCATACGTATACTGATCATATTTGATCATACAATTACTGAGTACTGTACTGATTACTTTATATAATGAAGAAATCTCAATAAATCTAAAATAAGGAATGTAAAAATAAATTCTAATTTATTTATTCAATTTTGTCGATTTATTTTGCTCTTAATTCTTTAACAAATTACCTATTAAAACTATGTTATATTAGTCTAGAAATTTTGAAATTCAATTCCTTTAAAAACTATATTAATTATTTAGAAAATTTTTTTTTTGAATTAAAAAAATACAGCACAGTTTTCATTGATTCTGAGATAAAATAAAAAGCCGAAACTGGTATTAAATAGGTAAATTTATCTAATTTATAATTAACTAGACAACTAAACTAAAAAAATTGGAAAATATATTTAATATTTCCTTGCTATAATTGAATTTTAAAGTAATTATTGTATTAAGGAATTAATTAAATAATTATTTGGTCGGAAAGTTGACATTAAATATTTTTAATATGAACTTGACGTTTAAGAATTTCTAAAGTATTACAATGTATTTCTGGATACAATTTCAAGGTTTATTTACAATCAATTTAGTTTAATAAATGATTATTAATAAAAAAATTAACATGTAACTAGTTTGAATTAGCTAAATATTAAATTTTTTTATTTATTTTTGATTTATTAATTTTTAAATTTGTTTAATTAATATAATAAGCATTTTATTTTGCGTACTAATTTTAAACGTCATATTAAAGTCAAGTATGTCAGACTAGGCTATAATAAAAAAAGTATCTTTTAATTTCCTTGATTGTTACCAGGATATTAACAGTAGAATGGAATGGTAGGGATATTAACAATAGAAAGGAATGGTAGGATATTAAAAATAGAACATAAAGACTCTCTAGTCCCTATGCTAATAATAGGCTTTTTGTAACTTGACTTTTTCTAATAACAACTGATAGGTTATACAATTTAAAAATTACTGATCTGAATTAATACGGTACCATCTACTTTTCGAGTTATTATGAATTAGAAAGTCATATTAAATACATAATTATATACAGAAATTTGCACCAATCAACTACCACAGACCTTTAGAGGTTATTTTGAGGTTAATAACATTTATTGATTTCTGGGTTAGATAAATACAGGGTGTTCCGTGATAAATTTTACATAGAGCAGGAGGTAATAGGGATGTTGAAACAATAAAAAGATCCATATATCTTTAGCCTCGAAGGAGTTATTGCCTTAAATATTATTAAGTTTCAAGAATTAGATTATTAAGTATATTCTTAATCATAATTTTTTAAATTTTCGAACCACATGACTGTTTATAGGTTAAAAATGTATTGTATAATTATAGCAAAAACTTGGAATTATAAAATGTATAGTTATGTAGTGTAAATTTTTGTTTTATGAAAAAAATGGATAAATTTTACTTTTTAGTCATGCTTACTCCAAAACTAATAATTTGATTTTGGGATATAGAGATAATTTAATAGGTTATTTTTTTAAAAATCACAAGTACATAGTTCTAATTCTGGAGATATAATCTAAAATAATATATCTTAAAAGTTATAAGTCTTTTAGGCTACATAACTTCTTCGGGGCTAAAGACAGATCTGAATAGATAGATTCAGACAGATAGAATCTTTTGATTGTTTCAACATCCCCCATAATCTCTCGCTTTATGTAAAAGCTAGCGCGTGACACCCTGTGTATATAACTTTTAATAATACTTGCTTGTAGAAGTTACTGATTTTTTATTTCAAGCTCCGAAAAATCTCGTTCTATGAGACCTGGAAATCTGGTTGACAAAGTTTTAAGATATTTACTTTATCTTCTATAGTTCCGAATTTATAGACATAAAACTTAAAAGAAAGCTAATAGCTTATATTTTCCAAACGGATGAGAAGTTTTCCAAAACAATTTTGGCGAAATACCCAGTATAAATAAGCAGTCAATTTATGTACAGTCCCCTACCACAATGTTGTAAGTCAGTGAATCTGCCTTTCCTTTTCAGGTGTGGCAGTTAAATTTATTTTATATGATATAAATTATATTTTTTTTTAATTAGATATGATCTGACCAGGATTTCAACCTAAGACTTTTCGATTGAAAAGCCGCCACTTTAATCACTGAGCTAATCTGGTCGGATTATATTGCATATTATATAGTAATTTGATGAGATTTTACTAAATATTACACATTCAATATTAATTAGCCGATTAATTAAATTAAAATTAGTCTAATAAATAGACACGACATAAAATGATAATAATAATCTAAACATTTGTGATTAAAATTATTATAACATAAAATTGCTAATTTATTTATATAACAATAATAACTGAACCTAATCTTGATTCCATTCTTGAATACTTGTTTTAAAAATTTATCGGGAATTATATATATTTTAATTAAATAAATTTCAAAGAAGTGTTGCTTAAATTGATATCGTATAATCTTTTTCATATCACAACATACAATATTTAAAGTATTTATTTTATTTTAAAAATGTTTTTTATTTACAATTTGCAAAAAAAAAAAAGTAAAAATGTAATTAAAATTGATAAATTCAACAATAAATTAATTGGTTATCATTTTAAATTCACTTTATAATGTTAAGACCTGTTATTTTTTTATCTTTTTTTATTAAAAACTTAATTATTTTTTAATTGAAATTTAATTTAAAGAAAATTGTGAAAATAAAAGAAAATTTATAATGTTATTTAAAAAAAAAGTGATGATAAATTAAGTTTTCATTACAAAAAAAAAGAGGAAGATTTCTTATAGATTTAACCGTTAGAAAAATGACTTGCTAAAAGTTATATAGAAATTTTTGAACGAGTGAAATTAATCCAAGTTTAAGAATTAAGAGATTAACAATGCTTCAATTTGAAGAATTGTATATTTTTTTAAAGTTTTATTGTTTTAATTAGATAAAAATTCTGAAATTATGTAGCCCAAATATTAACGACATGTAGCCCAAATATTAAAGAGGCAAGTCATCTGCTAGTTGAGGACATGATGATAAACAATGAGTCTGCAGCAACTATTAGCCATGGGGCCAATGTAAGAGATACAGGTAAACGTAATCCCAAAGGATTTTTAAGAATAATATACTTGTTCTTCTATAACAGCTACCGTAAGTGTCGGATTTTGGAAAGTGGTTGTGATGACGAGATGAATTTTCAAATATTCCCAAGCTCAAAAAACTTTCCAACCTGCGCAGATGCATTAGACACATATATGGAGAACAATGAAGCATTGAAATTAGAGAAATTTGGGTATCCGAAAAACGATCTTTTATAAAGATCACGATGGACTTTTTTTCAATCTCAAGCCTCAAAACCTTAAACTTTACTTAGCACCTAGAACAACTTACATATATGGAAACTTTAGTAAATTATAGGAATAGCATTTAGATAATACCAACTCCATTATCTCGATTGAGAATGGCTAAGAGAAGAAGACTGGACATATTTATATAGACCAAGGAGCTCTGGCATAGGATGTCATATCTTTTATTCAAGTTGGAATGAGACGGAATGAGGTTTCATCTTGAATTATTTTTTTTTTTTAATTAAATGGACACAGATATGATTACATATAAACAATAGCACCATTCAATATAAAAATGCTTTAAATTAATTTCAGTTAAGTTATAAAATAATTTTAATTTTTTATTGAAAAGATTGTAAAAAAATATTAAGGTGACGATGGTCAAATTCCATTGATTTTATTTATTTAAATAGGTTAATTATTAAAAGATTTAATCTAGTTTTAAGCGTTTGAGTGAAATGTATATGAAATACTCCATGAATTGATTACAAGCATCGAAGAAGTTTGCATGTCATAGACGAAATACTTCTATTTGCAAAAATAAATAAATTTATTTGAAACAGGATTTGCTATATATATAAAGTAATTAAAGTTTAGTTTTAATTGTAATTATTAAAAATTCTGATTTGTAGTAAAATCTGTTAAGATTTAAAAGATTTTTAAATTATATGAACTTCATGTCTTTGTTCCCAGTTCATATAATTTGAACAGAGATTTATAAGGAAAATTTGCTAATACAATTATCCAAATATAATATTTCTAATTTTATTAATCATCAGTTTTATAACTTAAAGTCAATAAAATTTTAAATAATAACTTCCATTATGACGAATATACACAAGCTTCTTAGCAAATCACCGCTAATTTGTAATTAGTATTTGAATTATTGTATGGTTAATTGACTTTAAAATCAAAATTAAATATCTTCAACTTGTACTTTCTATAATTATTATTTAATTGTTATTAAATGTATGTATATATAATATTTTTTTATTTAATAAATTAATAAATATTATGGGAAAAAATTCTCGTGATTTACTAAAATTTAAAAAAAAAAAATTGTCTTTCATTTAAACACATATACAATTTAAACAGTAAAATTTTTATTACTTTCTAATTTAATGATTTATTTTTCATTTATTTCATTTTAATAATTGTAATTATTTTATTTAATAAAAATAAAATATTAATCCATACTTAAGTTAAACTTGACTCATCTCAAGTCAATGCCGTTCACTAAATTTAAAAAAAAAACGTTTTAAGTTTTTTTTATGATTAAAGCAAGTAGCGCGCATTTTTTAAATTTTTTATTATTATGCGGTTATATCGCGCGCTTTCTGATTTTTTTTTTTGTTTTCCCAACTGTTATTATTTTTATTGCTGTTTTGCTTGTTTTTTTTTTTTATTATTGTTTTTTTATTTGTTGGGTTAACATTTTACCAATTAACACTTAAAAAAAAAACACAAATCGCATTTTTCAATTCGAATTAAAATTTGTTATACTCGTATGTACGAGTATACCGTTTATCAACCGTTTTAATTTTTTTTTTTTTTTATTTAATTAATTTGCAATGTAAGCAAGAATTTATTTGAAATAAAAGTTATTTTAAAAGTTTTTTTATTATTATTTTGTATTCAATATATATAATTGAACGAATTATAAGCAATTTGCGCAAATATATATATATTATATTAAAATGTAATAAGAAAGATTTAATATCCAGAACATAACCTTTTTATTCTTTGCAGAACTTTCAATTTAAGTGTTGCCGTTCAGAAATCAATGCTCGCAAATTATGAATTTTTAATTATTTTATTTAAATTTCTAAATATTATAAATACATGAAAAATGTTAAGTTAAGAACAATAGACATTTTAATAATTCTATGTTGAATTTAAAATAAAGTTGCGCGATAAGTTTGAACGGTAATATTTATGATAAATTTAATTAATATTTCATGTTTCATCAAACATTTTTTTGAAAACCAAGAAAACCAAACTTCATTATTGCATAATCTTTAACTATCCGTTATATAGTTTATAAATGCCCACATAACATAATTTGTTTGATGAATTTAAACAACAGTTTAAAATGTTAATGCATACACGCATATATATATACTATCTTTCTTTAATAAGGATAGAATAAAGTCAGCCGCATTAGATGCATAATAAACACTTTCTTTGAATAGTCTTAAAATGTAAGCATCCCAAGCCATACCCACTTAGATGTTAACCAATGTCCTGCAGTTCACATTTGGCGAGACAGGAATTTGGGACAGATAATTTTAGCTACCTAATATAAAACGGTGCTGAATTATTCTGTGATGTTTATAAATACATACAGCGCAATGAAGTTGATGTATAGGTTATGAAAACTATAGATATATTATGAGATATATAGATATCGGTTATAACATAATTGTTGAAGTAGCAACAACGTAGTTTTAAAATAACTTTCAATTGTACCAGACGTAGAAGCAAATTCAGTATTTTATAAAAAAAATTTCGGAAAGTTCCGGGTTTAAACCCTGGTTATATTATATTAAATAAAAAACGAGGAAGAGTGTAGTAGAGTAGACTGTGTCAACTCTGGGATACCCGTATGACCGTAACATATACATTATATCATCCGGTTAATTACTTTTGGCTTTATTAATTGTAGTGGAATACTCATATAAAATAAAGAGTTGTATGGCAGCTATTCGAACCCTCTGTCGTAAACCAACCAAATTTTGCAGAAACTTTGGCCATTACACTAAACAATTTTTGGCAAAAATTCAGACACCCATCTTCATTAGGTGGAGAGTAATGCTCAAATAAAATAAGAAGTTGTATGGCAGCTACTCGAACCCACTCGACTGGACCAACCAAATTTTGCAGAAACTTTGGCCATAAAACTAAACTACTTTTGGCAAAATTTCAGACACGCAGCTGTAATAAGTACAGAGTAATGCTCATATAAAAAAAGAAGTTGTATGGCAGCTACTCGAACCCATGGACCAAAATGGCTGGATTTAAATAGCGATGGCGGCAATTGCAAAAAAACTAATTTGCGAAAATTTCAAGATCCTAGCTCCTTTAGTTTTTGAGTTATCGTGCGGACGGACAGACGGACGGACATACATAGCTAAATCGATTTATTTTTCGATTCTGATCCGATACATACACTTGAGTCTATATCTACCCCCCCTCCTTCTCTGCGTCACAAACGTAATGGCAAATTTATTATACCCTTTGCCTATATAGTCATACGGGTATAAAAATAAAATTTGTTTCGGGTATAATGTAAATCGTAATATAAAATAATGGTGCAGGGTCAGAACTCCCAGGGTCATAAGTCCCTTTACAAGTGACCTACTAAGTGAGTTATAACTCCTTTTATTATATTTATTAGTTCCTTTAGGGTGTTTTGCCCCACAAAGTGAGTTATAACTTCCTTTATTAAATTTTGAGTTATAAAACCATATAACTTAAATTGTGTGATTAAGCGTGATGAGCGTGTGATTAAAGTCAAAATTTTTAAATAAAATCTGAAAGTTTTTTCTGATCTTTATAATTTAAAGTATGATAATAAAAAAATATATATAAGCAAAATATTAGATGTACATCAATATGTATAATTACATATTTATCTACACAAGATACTATTTAGTAAGCATATTTGGGCTTGTTAAAAATCAAAGTTGACCCTTTTTCCAGAGTATTTATGAATTCATGTATGCGAGACTTTGGTTACAAAATCAGGATTACGCTTTTTGCAAAATAGCCTTTCAAAATATAGTTGAAACTGAAATTTAGTCTAACTGCTTTAGGCAATTCCCTATACCCCTTACAAATGAAAAAAAAATAAATACACAAATATATAGAATTTATATAAAACGGTAGCACTTATTTTTAAACATTTTTTAGTGAAATAAATTTCAAACTGTAATATATATTTTTTATTTTAACAGTTTAATAGTTGTACAATACATGTCGGTTTACATTTCAAATGATATAATTGCAAGAAATTAAAAAAAAAAATTAAAGAATAAAAACTAAAGCAAAATGATGATGCGATGCGACCTGAATTATAAAAAAAAAAAAAAAAAAAAATCTATTACAGGTCAGTATATCGTCCATGCTTTAACTTAAATTACCTTAACTTAGAATAAAAGAAAGAGATAAAAAAAAAATATCTTTTATTTCTTTTCTTATTTTTTTTTTATTGTTTTTTTTTATAATTTAATCGAAGAGAAAGCAAAAATATCGTTATTTATCTGGAAAATTTTGCAATATTTAAGTTAATTGTTCTTTCATTCCACTTGCTTACATACTCTATATAAATACATAAATATATACAAACATAAGTATCTATAGATATTTACGTGTATAAAACAATAATAATAATAAAAAAAAAATCCCGGAGGTTCAATAAAATATGAAGTAGTGATGGTATAAGAGTATAAGAATGATGAAGAATTAAATAAAATGTTATAAAATTATGAAATCATACGAGTATACGAATTGTTAGAAATTTGGAACAAAATATAAATCAAGTCAATGGTATATTATGTATTATATAAGTACATACATGTGTATATATATATATGTATATATATATATATATATATATATATATCCTGTAAAAGAAATATAATATTATAAAAAAAAATTTTAACGGAATTAAAATATAAATTTTTCATTGTTTAAAAAATTTTTTGATTTATGAATTGACATTCCGTTAAACTGGAGTAATTTGATATCCTATATAAAACCAAAATATGGTTTAGGTAGAGAAGTAGGATTTCAGAGTAGATTACACAAATAGGTGCAATTTTTGTTATATTTCTATAACAAGCATATGCTGGAAATTGAGTTAGAATATTATAGTAATTCTCGAATGCATTCTTAAATTAGTTCGTTAGGGTTGCCAAATTTTTTCAATTCTATTAATATGACAATTTTTAGTTTGGTGACCATATCTATGTCGAGCAGATGTTGTGGGCTTAGAAATTAGGGATTTGGGCCAAAAAGCTCTGAGCAAAGTTTTATTCGAAACCTTACGCTCTAAGCATAGAAAGAAACGCTCAGACAACAAACTGTCAGATATCTTATCGAAATTTTTTTTTTAACGTCAAAATCTCTGGGTCTAAATCTAAATTTTAAATTTAAATATGGAATTGAATATGTATATGTGTACTATAATTTAATTTTTATGTTGTTTGAAAATGAAGGATTAAGGCATATATCTCTTCTTGTCATTATTTTACTTAGTTTTGACGTTTTATATTTTGACAACTCAATGGAGTCTGAGAATTTTATAACGAGGTTACGGACCCGGAGATCATAAAAGTATACGTTTTGCATTCTTAGCATATATTTTGCTTATAAAAGAAGGGCCGGTTTTTTTTGACAAATTTGAATTTGCTCTAATGATGATCATAAAAATAAAAACGCTCTATATCGTCTATTGTGTTTGTTACCCTATTCATTAATATAAGTTGAACAAATCTAAAGATGGTATCTGATATAATGGAAAATTGAGTTTATAGAAATACGATTAACACCAATTAGAGATTTAAATTTTTAGAAATAAAATTCTGCAGTATGATGATATATAATATATAGTAGAATTAGTAATATTACTAAGTAAATTGTTGTAGGAGTGGTATTAGGAGCAATTATATAAAAGCATTAAATCGTAACTGTTTTATTTATTAATATATATAGTAAGTTTTTAGTTTTATAGTTGTAGAATTAGTAGCAGAGTTTTTTAGTAAGAATTATAACGGGTTATTATTAATAAATTTTAATGCAATTAAATATTTTAATCATCATTAACCTATATGATAAGTATTTTAAAAAAAAAATTATTATGTTTTAGATTCAACAATTGCTTTGATGAAATTTAAGTGTAAGTTAACGTGATTATTGCTTATATATCTTCATCAGGAAAATTAAGGTTCTCATATATTTTTAATCATCATAATACGATAACTATGTTGGTCATAAAATAAAATAATTCTAAAGAATTAAATTTTTCGGTAAAACTTTAATTGAAAAGTGGGAAATTGAACGATTAAAACATTTAAAAAAATATAATCGGATTTTAAATTAAGTCACAAATCACTATTAATCGAATGCGTAATAATGTGAAAACTGGAAAGTATTATGATGTTATTTCAATTATTTTTTTTATTGACTAATTAATAGATAGTATGTATGTATAATAAAAACTTTATTATTATGCACATTTATTTTTATGATTTATCCGTTTTTTAATGAATTAATGTTAATTAAATCTTTTTTTGAAAATAATTTTAAATTATCATTTTGTATAATAACCTTTTAATAAAGAAATTTAATTAAATTATATATTCATGATTTTAATAATTTTAACAAGTATTGCAAAACATAATTGTAAATTTCTTGCTTGGAAAATGGATAGTTAAAGAACTTTGTAGCATGAGAGTAAAGTATTAGGTTTAAGTATTTAAAATTTCTAATGGATCTAAATTAAAGCCAATAGATAGCTTTGCAGTGACGAAAGTGGTAGCAAAACAGTGTTAACATATTATTTGATCTTAAAGTCATTAAAAATTACATCATCCTCTTAAACTAACCATTCTAACACTGAGATCACTTTATGTTGAATATGTAAAATACCCAACTTAAAGTGACATACAATTTAATTCACACAATTTTTAATTGTATACATTTTTTTATGTTAATTAACAATTTTCTGGAAAATATATATGATAACTTATCATTTATAAATTAATAATTTTTGTCACTTGAAACTTAATTAAAATTTTAAATGAATACCATGGTAATCAAAATGTAATTTTTTAAAACAAAAATTACATTTACTGATAATCACTGATAATTTTTGTATAATTATGTAATCTCGTGCACTTTCTTCTTCAGAATACTTGATAATGTCAAAAGAGTGTAAATATTTATTTTATATAATATGGTAAAACTTATATTCATGTGTTGTGCATTTCATAACCTCGTAATTATAATTATGTTACATATTATTTGCATTTTTTATTTTAATTTAACATAATTCCAGGGGTATTGTATCTGTTTCACAAAGTGCACCAAAATCTTATAAAAATTCTCTTATATTCTCTAGACTTTAGTTTCACCTAAATTTATACATATTTGGAGCAACTTAACAAAGTTGTTTTGCTACGAGTGTAGGGTTCGAATCGTTACTCTTCCAAAATTCCTAATAAGTTTAGTGCTTAACTTCGTAACCTTGGTTTAAAATGGCCTTGTTTAATTAAAGCGGTACTGTACATGGCCTTGTTTAATTTCAAGGTAATGTAATTCAACATAACATGTGTTGACTAATAATTTAAGTGGGCTTACCTTCGCTACCTTGTCTTAAAATGGCCTTGTTTAATTAAAGCGGTATTGTACATGGCCTTGTTTAATTTGAAGGTAATGTAAGTCAACATAACATGTGAATTTTGATTAATCAAAATTCAGCATTGCCAGATATGATAAATTTTTAATTTAATATTCAAATGAATGTAAATAACGTATGCGTCCTCCCACCAGAAAAACTTAATTGGTATATACCCTTCATTATATCTTTATGAAAGGAAATCAAAACTGCCTTTAAAAAATTTAAACATTCGTAAAAATATAAAAAAAAAATATTTAAATAAACCCAGTGAATATGAGTTTATATTTTTGGAAGCACTTGAAACTGCGAATGAATTGGATCTAATTTTAGAATTTTTTTGTTGATTGGTGATAATGATTCAATTTTATACACCATAAAATGTTACAAGTCACACATTTCAGATTTATGATCAAGTTTTTTATATTTCCATCTAAAATAAAATGATTTTAAAGTGTATACATACGAGTGTATGTTCTGGGTTTTATGATTTAAAAATTTAATGAATTGAAGAACTTAAAAATTATAATGACATCATCATCATTCGTTGTGTTTTTCAAAAAACCATTTATTTGGTGCCATATTGAATGGGTTCAGTGTTGTATTGTGCCATCATTTGACACCTACATTTTATATTATGATTAACAGCTACCATTAATTTTTTAGGATGCATTCAGTATTTTCTTGCATTTTTATTTTTAAATTAAAAAAAAATAATAATTGGAAATTATGGCATTGAAATATTATTATGGAATTAATACCATACCAAAAAACAATACAGCATATAAAGTAACCAAATGTCAAGGAAAATTTATATATGTATGATATTTTGACAATTTCCTTCCAGTTGTTGTAAATTTTTTTAAATGTTGGATTAATTTTTATGCCAGAAACGAAATGTTGTTGCAACAGAAATGAAAAAATTTCAAATATATTTATACAAAACAGAAGAAAGGTTAATTTGGTTCGAAAATTTATAAATCTGCGGTTATTAATATGAAATGAAATGTGATTTTAAATGAATTGAAACAAAGTGTGTGCAAAGAGCAAAAGAGTTTAAAAACAAAGCATTTAATTTTTTTTTTTAAGAGATTTTTGAAAAATTATGAAACTAATTTTGTGAAAACCTGATGAGGTCAAAAATAATTAATAAAATTAGTTTGATATAAATATCGAGGAAATGAAAAAAAAAAAATTAAAATTCTTGACATTTGAAGTGAAATCAAAAAGGTTCCGAAACTGACATTTCAGAACCAATAGTTTTTGATGAATTTTATCCACATGTATCCGGTGCTTTTAAAAATATGTGCTTAGTTTATTAATTAAAGATTACTCTGCAATTTATTTTATTTTTTATTAAGTGCTAACTGTTATAGGCTTAATAGCCTATGTGCATGTTGGAAAGGGGGGAAGTATAATATTTTTTATTTTATTATTAAAACTGATCAAATGAATTCCACACATAATTTAAACTTGAGATAGTACTACGTTAGACACAATCCTATTTTGTTTATATTGTAATAATTTTGTATTTGAGTTATATGGTATTCTACATCTGTTTAATTTATATTATTCAAATAAATTATTTGTTTATATTTTGTATTTGTTTATATTATTATATAAATGCATTTTTTATTAAATTTACATTCACTGGGATTCCAACCCGAACCTTTCTCATGAAAGGTCGGTACTCTAACCACTGTATCACCAAATACAAAGAATTCTTAAGCAAGCATTATACATTTATTATACAGTTCACTTAAGTAAGGCAATAGTAGGGAAAATCACGTAAGGCAAATAGTAGGGAAAAAGCAATAATAAGTTAAATTAAAATTAAATGTGTAGATGAATAGGGCACTTTCGCAGCAAAATTCCCTTATATAATAACAAGAGTGACCTAGGACTGGAATACACACGGAAGCAGAAGGCAAGAACATCTGAAGTCAAATATAGAGCCCAAATTGTTTAAAATCAACTTATTTTGGAGAAAATCATAATAATTAATTTGTGACTCAAAGAAATTGAGTACGTATTAACAGCCGAATTACCAAACGATTTTTAAAATTTATTTTATAAATGATAAATATTCAATACGAATACACGCTGTTCTAAATATTCTTCTGAAATTTTTCAATTTTCTTTCATAATATTCATTTACAGTTGTGTATATATCTATACCAACTTTTTATCATCCTTCCTTGAATTTCGATGTGCGGGCATATATTATTCCAGATTATTTTAAAAAAGCGGGTGCAATAGAGAAGATACTCATACGAGTAATAGGCCTCTTTGCTGGATAGATATATAGCTTCAATCCCATTTAAAGCTAAAGATTTAACACATTGAAATCACTTCAGATCAGCAATTTAAATAAATTAAATTTTTTGAACTAACTTGAAACTAATCATAAGTTCACATATTCTAATCTTACACTAAACATGTCTCCAGAATACCGTATATATATTATTCAATTCACAAGTACTGAAGATATTCTAGACAAGTTGTTCCAAAAGGTTAAATATAAAAGTAAAGGTATATAATAGGTTAGAATATGTATGTATATACATATGAATACGATAATGAATTTAATGCATGTTAAAAATCAAATTCTTAGTATTGCAGAGAATTTGACACAAGTTTTTTTTTGAAAATTTTCCAAAAAGTTCTTTTCAGGTCTTAAAAACTTTTTCAATTTTACTTTTAATTAACTTCTTCCAAATTTATTTTAAAACAAACTTTACAACTTGAATTTTTAATTGACAAATAAAAGAAAACAAATTTTTTATAAAATAAAGTTTATTACAATTGAAATATTATACTTAAATAGAATAAAAACAAATTAAATAAAATTTATAATTTAATGAATCATAAGATAAATATTGAATGTTTTCCAAAGTTTTCCACTATCGATTTTTAATTAAACTTTTTTATTTCTTGAAAATTTCTCAAAAACAACTTAAAATTCTATAGAAATTGAAAATATTTTGTAAAGAAAATTAAAAAGAAAAGTGAACCTTGAAATTTCATTTGATACTGTAAAAATATGTATATAAATATTATACAGGGTGCTGTATAATATTTATAATATTAATAATTATAATATTAACTCTGCGTTTCGTTATATTGTGTCTTATTCAACTATCGTGCTGTTTACCGTTTTCTGCTTTATGGGTACAATTTAGGAGTTAATATTTTTATTGTGTATTGCAAACTTTTCTTACATAGACCAATAACGGAATTTCATTTTAGTAAATTAACAAACATATAATACTAGAAAACTGTCTATACGGCTTCAAAAATCTATGCAGTGCTTTATAGCAAATTTAGCTAATTAAGAAGCACCCTGTTCAATGGAATTTCGATTAAGTTCAGATGCCTTCAAAATTAAAAATCCCTTAGTCCTATTCCAAGAAAAGGACCTAATGCGAAGGACCGATAGCAGTGCATTTAATTAGGAGACTCCCTGTTCGTAGTTACATTATATTTGTACATAAGTAAGTTAAAACTTATTCAAATATCATTTATATTTGAACGTATCGAATTTCTTTGGAAATAAAAAAAAATTAAAATGAATCCAAGCCAAAAACCAAAAATTTTACAAAGAAAAAAAATGAACTAGATAAAATTTGATTTTAAGGCGGCAGTCAAGAGTCGCCATATTAAATTCAATGAAAAAAAAAAATAATATAAAATTATTTGACATGAAATATTTACCTTCCAAAGTAAATATCTGATCTAAACTAGAAAATTTAGTTTTCAATTTACATGTACACATAACATTTTTTATTTGAATACAGGATTTGTTAGTTTGTTACATAATGATGAAAAAGTGAATTTGTTGCAAGACATGCATCCACTAACTAAATGATGGGTGTTAAGTAGTACAAGTTTTACATAAAAAATGTATTGCATAAAGTGATTTTTCCAGTTCTGGTTTGAAGGTCATAGAAGACTTCTTGAAATTAAAAAAATTAAAATTTAACTTCTTTTTTACTTGATGACACGTACTTCTGGCGGTAAAAGATATTTTGGTATTAGATAAAAGTGATTATATTCTTTAATATTAACTAAAAGGAAAGAATTTGTTGTTTGTTATATGTATATTTTTAAAATGAAAAATATAACGTCACATCAATGCTTAATCCGGCCAGCCATCGTTGTAGATTTGGGTCACTGACTTTGTTTCATAGATATCTTGTAAGGACTAACATCTGTATAAACCTTAGCCTCCACTCAAGATTTTCCATCGAGTAACAAGGAGTGAAACAGATGCTCATCCCAATACAGTTGAATTATCCAGGTGGCGCAACACACCTTGTGGAAATTAGTTTGGAATATATGGAACCATGTCACGTAAATTGTGTTCCCCAAAAGTTGGTAATGCATATGTGTACCATTAAGAAAAGTGTAGAATAACATTAAAATCTGTTTTCTAAATATCCCATCCAATTTGGCTCATCCCTCATAATCTGAGAATCCTATATTTTCCAAACCTGGTTCCTAAAAATTCTTTTACATACCCATCCTCGAAACCAGGCTGTATATTTGTATCACGTAATATATCATGTAATATATTATCTTTATATAAAAATTAGACAAATTTCTGTTATGAAGTTGCACGACATGGCTCTTAGTTGTTTGAATACATACATGGATCCGTTACCTAGAATTTTTACCTTCATTTTTTTCTCTATTTGCTAATAAGCTATTAACCTATCTACAAATAATTAATTCAAATACCTTTACTGTTTCAATTATATCTAGAATCTTTACTATTCTATTAATAAATTAAATTACTAACGCTAATTTAGTAACTCGGATCATAATTTCGAGTTAAATGAATTAATCTTTAAGTATTCTATTTTGTGCACCCCTTCCAATGTTATTCACTCTGATGGTGTGCTTCCCTAAATTTCAAATTTTTTACTAAATAAACCTTTTTAAAGTTTATAAAAATGTTTATTTTTAAATTTTCAAATTCAGAAATAACCATTCAAAAATTGAAAACTAATAAAACCAGATAAAGACAAGAAGATTAAAATTTCTAATAATATACATATAATACAAGAAAATATACATATAATGCCTGAAAGACAACAGGGTTTGTTTTTTTGATAAAGAAAAAAATTAAATTAAAAAAACGGAAGCTATTAGATAAAAAACAAAACAATATTAACATGTTTTTGTTTTTTTTTTTTAATAATACTCGTATTCAAGTGAATTCTCTGGAGCACTAACATTTTATCAATGTATCCAAGAATAGATCAACAAAAGAAAAATAAAAAAAAAAAAAAAAACTGGCACAATCTTGCATGTTTTGGAATTCGTTTTTCTAAATTCAACACTTTTTTGTAAATTCAAATTTCTTTTGTATGATTTCAGATTTAAATTTTTAAGCCTAATGTAAATTTTTAGAATTTTTTAAATACTCTTATTTTTAGAATTTGTTTCAACAGAGACCGGTCTGAAGACATATTTTTAATTACAATTAATACAATTCGAGTAGTTTTTATATTGTAATAACTTTAATGAGCTGAAACAAATTGAAAATCAAATAAAAGTTTTTATAACTTACATATATTGAGCGATTCGAGCTGCTGCCCTGGGATTGGAAGATTCATTCTGGGAGAGCTGTATCATTTTTACTCAACTGATATAACTCTAATTTAGTTTATCTTGTCAAACAATTTAAAAATTCAACACGTTTTTAATTGCGCTAAAAAAATTCACCTATTAAGTGCTAACTGTTGAACTGCCAGGCTAATAAGTCTCTCTAGGCTCATAAGGTACATATTGGATTGGAACATGATACAAGTAAGACATGATGTAGTACTACAATTTATAACATATAGAAACATTTTAAATGTTTAATATATATATTGAATTCAATTCTACTACTTTTTATATACTGTAATGTATTATGTAATAGCCTATCTACAATGAACGCTCTCATTCCGCTCTCTACACGTAGCTGTCAAACTAAGTTAAATGAAAGCGTCTACAAGAGACGCAGCCATGTCGCAGTCATTACGCAGTCATTAAAAAAGTTGTTTAACTTTTAACTTTTTGTTTAACGAGAAAGCGACACTCTACGAATTCAAATGTCAAATAATTGTACTTTGAAAAAAAAATTTTTTATAAAAAAATAAAAAAAAATATATCTAACAAATTAATAAAATGATTCATTCTTTTTCTATCCTGGGTTAAATAATATCAAACCATTATTCAAAATAGCTATACAATAAATTTTAAACTACTGAATATATTTTAATTCATGAAGTTTGTAAACAAAACAATGTCAAAAAACGCTGTCATGTACATTTCATTGTGGACACTCCTTTGTTGACTACGTAATGTGAACGACATAAGAGCGTCATTGTAGATAGGACATAATAATTTAATATTTGAACTATAGGCCATTTCTGTATCTGCGAGTTATATTATTCAATTAAATTATTTGTTTATATTGTTATATTAATTTTTCTTTTATTGAAGATATATAATTATTCATTATTGGTTATGCCATTAATTTGGACTCAATGCCAAATGGTAGCTGATGAGTGGAATGAAAAAACTTTTACTAGTATTTGACCCCTGATCTCACGGATTAAACCGTTATTATAGAATTATAGAAGAAAGAGTCAAAAGTCAAAATTTCAAACTGTCAAAACAGTTGTTCCGAACAGCTGTTATATAAGTGAAAGTACAAGATAGGAAGTACAAGAAGACAAAGTTACATGGTATACCACAATGATTAGAATTAGAATTAAATTGACATTTACTCAAATTATAGAACATGCACAATTGCATTGTTTCTTACTTTTTTTTTTATAGAGAACAACATATCTATAGATATCGGATTTTAATATTTCATTTGAGTCCTTATACTATTTTTAAATGCTATTAATAACAAAACAATGTGTATACGTACGTATGTGTGTTTGTATTGTAAGGAAATAAAATGACATCATTACAAATTTTTTTTCTTTTTTTACTTTTATTTTATTTTCTAAAAATATGAAGAAGACTCATTGTGTCGCTGGCCAACAAACAAATGACTCATACTTATATAAAAAAAATATTTTTAGTGTGTTGAAATTGTATAAAATATAAATTGATATATAAAAAAAAATAAGTACATGTTTCACAATGTAGATAGAACATGTGTCATGAAAGAAACATTTGGGGATTTTGGTTATTTTTTTTTACTTTTTGTTTTATTTTTTTTTATTTTTTTCGGGTAAAAATAAATTCCTTAGTGATTATAAAAACAAATGTATATTGTAAAAATACTTGAAATTCTTAATCTTATAAGTTGATTATTAGATTTCAAGTAAATTTTTATTGTTTTTTATATATTTTGTAATTTTGTTATGTACATATATGTATATATATATTATATATATATAATGTAGTATGTAGGGTCAAGGAAGAGAATAAAAATTAAAATATTTGTTTTTTATTCTACAATTTTTTTTTGTGTAATTTCTAAATTTAGAAAAAACAATTTTGTGTAAAAAAATTCATTTTTAAAGAAATTTTACTTTTTAGGTAAATATTTTTTTTTTGTTTTTTTTTTGGCAAATTGTCAATTATCTGTCAGTAGTACTTAGTTATATATATATAAGTACTCACTTATACATACAGATTACAAATATTGTACATAAATTGTAATTATTTGAAGTTAACAAAAATTCTTGAAGAAAAATACCCACTTGTAATTTAGTTTGCGTGTTTATAGTAAAATTTATTAGATTTAACTGTGATATCAAAAGTCTTTTATTGGATTTCAATTGTTATACTTTACCTTCATTAAGAAAAAATTTATTGTGAATTGTAATCTACATTATTTAAGTTAAAATATTAAAGTTTAATTTTAGAATTTTCCTTCCCACTGGAATCGTACGAATATATACACCTCAAGATGACAAATAATTAGAACAGAAATAGAAGTATAAGATGTTTTAAAGCCTGAAAACTCCTAAAAAAATATGCTATCTTTACTACCTGAAGCTAAGGTTTGTTTAAAAGTTCTTGTTCATTTATTTTAGTCTTCTTATAAGATGATACAGTAAAAATACTTTATAGGTTATGGAAGTTTTAATATCTAAAGAAAAACTGAAGCTTAGTAATTGTCTTCAAATATTCCTCTGAGTCCTTCCTCTTAGTCCAAATTTCAAGCCCTTGTTTATTGGCCTCAACTCAGTCCTCTCAATATGGCGTATGGTAAAAGTACAATAAGTTGTGATAATTTTAATTTTTTACAATGTTTTTTTTACAATATGTAAATAAATATAAGTATAGGATCTTAGTTAATCATAGCTTATCAGATTTATTTATTTTTACGAGCTAATAGAACGCTCGAAAGTCGCCCATTGGAACTGTGCGATGTTTCTTTGGGTAGTGGGCAACTTTAACACATTTAAACCACACCCTTTTAAAACAAAACTTTAGTATGGAGTATTTGATACAAATGTACAATTTGGTTTTGATGATTGAAATGAGGAAAGTAAAATGTAGAGTTGGTACTGGGATAATGGATCATATAGGAGGAAAATGGTAAATTTTGGGGTTTTGGGGGTATTTTAAGTATAAAGATGTTAATATTATTCTTAAATTTAATTTAAGTTGTACACATACGAATTGTCAACTTTAGGGAACACATAAGCCGGAATATGGTCTCGACGTGCGCATAACAAACGAATTTCCATAAACTATGTTGCAACATCTAAAAAATTCAACACGGTAGGGAGGAGCATTTGCCGCAATTCTTTTTCACTTTGGAAAACTTTGAGTGGAGGTATTAATTGTTTTATTTCTTTAGAACAGGTGTTAATCCAGACTGTGCGCAGATGGCTAAAACAGATAAGACTGGGATACTCTAGTCTTTCCTTTGTTCTTGAGATGCCACCTAAATTTCTAAATATCTTCAAATTTAATTTGAACATTTATATAAATTTTTAATTTAAGTTTAGTGGAGAAAAAACACCTGCCTACCCAAATTAGAAATAAAATTGAAATTGAACTAAATATAATTCTTAATTAACTACTTTAAAAAAGTAATTAAAGATTACAGACATTGAATGAAATAAATTTCAAGAAATTTTTATCATTATAATTACTTTTTATAGGTATGTATAAAACTTTTTATATAGGATTATCTAGTTACATCATATGCTTTCTTTTAAATTCTTTGTTTTTATTCATAGTTTTATTTATGAGAATTGAGAACTGTAATCCATTCTGTAACTATGTATATATTCTAGGTTTTCATGAATGAATTTTCTTGCATAAGAATCAATTAAAAAACATTTTTTGCAATAGTTACAACACATACTACTAAGGAAGGGTCTCTGGCACTTTACTGAAAAAAAAAACTCGAACGAAAATATGCCAAACAAAAAATTTTTGAAAATAATTTTTGAAATAATTTTTGCTTATATGTACGTTTCTCCAATAAAAATCTTATAATACTGGAGAGTATCTCCGATTTTGAAACCAACTCTAAAAATCTATTTTATTTTTTGTTACATGTAAGTTTCAACTGCCCCAAACCTGGGCTCCCCCGAACCCCTGCTAAACTATTTATTGAAATTCTGATTTTGAAACAAACTTTAAAATCTAACTGAATTATTTTTTCTCTATATATAATATACTCGCATAATCTGGTTTTGAATCCAACTCTCAAAATCTGGTTTTGAATCCAACTCTCAAATCTTTTTTTCGAAATACTTAAATTCGGTATTTTTGGTTTTCAGGATTTCTTTTTTAGAATTTTGTAACATTCGGGAGTTTTTCCACAAAATTTAAATTTAAAATTTTTTTTTTCTCGGAATTTGTTTTTCGGAGTTTTTACTTTTCAGTAAAGTGTAATGTACCCTCTGAGAGATTGTTGTTGTAAGTGGTTCAACCTTAAAAACAATTTAAAGAGTGTGCAAATTTGTTTCTTTCGTTTTAAGTTTCAAATTGGTTTCAACTTTATTTTTACATGTATTTATATTTTTATACCCGTATGACTATATAGCCAAAAGGTATAATAAATTTGCCATTATGTTTCTGACGCAGAGAAGGAGGGGGAGTAGATATAGACTCAAGTGTATGGATCGGATCAGAATCGAAAAATAAATCGATTTAGTATGTATGTCCGTCCGTCCGTCCGTACGATAACTCAAAAACTAAAGGAGCTAGGGCCTTGAAATTTTCGGAAATTAGTTTTTATGCAATAGCCGTCGTCGCTATTTAAATCCAGCCATTTTGGTCCATTTTGGTTCTTTTTTTATATGAGTATTACTCTGTACCTATTACAGCTGCGTATCTGAAATTTTGCCAAAAGCAGTTTAGTTTTATGGCCAAAGTTTCTGCAAAATTTGGTTTGTCTACTGCAGAGGGTTCGAGTAGCTGCCATACAACTCCTTCTTTCATATGAGCACTACACTACACCTAATAAAACTGGTATGTTTGAAATTTTGCCAAAAGTAATTAACCGGATGATATAATGTAGATGTTACGGTCATACGGGTATCCCAGAGTTGACACAGTCTACTCTACTACACTCCTCCTCGTTTTAAGTAAATTCTTTTTACCTGTCTGTGTTATTAAAAATTTAAATTTAAAACAAAAAAAAAAAAACATTATAAGGTAGTAATTACAGGTGCATAGTATAGTAATTTATTCGATGAATATAAAAACAATTTAATGAAATTATTATTTATTAAGCGTGCGGTATGTTATTAAAGGAAGCGCACATAACTGCCTTCTATACATAATATTATGCTTTTAAATTTTCTTTATAAATAATTTTCACTTGCTTTAACTGTTATGTTTACTATTATTATATATATATATATATATATATATATATATATATATATATATATATATATTTAAATTGAGGAAAACTACAATTAATTAGGTGTTATTTTTAGTTGGTTTTCTTTATATATAGTGCTTAAAATTGAAAGTTTGTTTGTTTTATAATTATGGGAGAGGAAGTACAGTTATTTTTTGGTATTTTTTCTTTTTTTTTTTAAATCATAATACCGTTCAGTCTTATTATTATTAGACTATTTTGTATGTATGTAGAAATTATTTGGCTCAGAAATGGAAAACAGGAAGAATTTCAATGTTTTTAAATTTGTTTTGAAAACTTTTACTTAAAATATTAACGTATAAATGTCTTTTCAGTTTCCCTTTTTTAATAAGATTTGAGTGCATTAATATAATTTAATTTTAAAAATATTGAAGTGGAATAACGGTTTTCCTCAATTTTTATGGGGTATAAAAGAATTAAATTTTTTATATTGATTGAACATGAAATCAGATTATAAAGTTTAAATGATTTGTTGGATTAATTATATGCATAAATTTCTTAAGATCATTTTAAATAAAATTTGAAAAAAAAATCTTGAATTTACAGGGTTTTCCAGTTCCAAGCCTTAGAGTGTACATATTTCAGGAGGTGATTCCCTGATATCAAATGCTTTACAAAAACTAACATGGTACTATTTGAAAGCCTATTATTCAAGATTTCATATGGAGAAAGACGTTTTTCTAGGTTAATTTATTTTTAAATAAGAACAAAATCATGAATATTTTATATTCTTTTTAAATATGGTTTCTAAAAATAACGGTGTTTATTTACAAAATGTATAATCATTATTTCAAATTTATAAACCTTGAAAGGCTACCATAATTTTCATACCCGTATGACTATATAGTCAAAGGCTATAATAAATTTGCCATTACGTTTGTGACGCACAGAAGGAGGGGGGTTAGATATGCACTCAAGTGTATGGATCGGATCAGAATTGAAAAATAAATCGATTTAGCTATGTATGTCCATCCGTCCGTCAGTCCGTCTGTCCTTCCGTCACCACGATTACTCAAAAACCAAAGGAGCTTGGATGTTAAAATTTTCGCAAATTCGTTTTTTTGCAATAGCCGACATCGCTATTTAAATCCAGCCATTTTGGTCCATGGGTTCGGGTAGCTGCGATACAACTTCTTTTTGTTTATAATAATAATAACGTACGATAATAATTTATATATCATTATAATTATTTATTATATTATATTATATTATAATGATAAATTATATTATTTATTATATTATATCATTATAATTTTATAATAATAATAATGGTATAATTAATAATAATATAACGGTCATACGGTTATCCCAGAGTTGACACTGTCTACTCTACCACACTCTTCTTTGTTTATTATGTTATTTTATGCCTAAGTCTTACGGTTTCCCCGATATAATTCGAAATTTAAGAACTTTTTTCATGCTTTTTCTAGAGTTTATGATGTCAGAGTTATACGGCAATTTCTAATGTCGAACAGTAAAATTTCTCATATCTTGGAAACTAAAGAAAAAAAAACCTTCTCCATCCAATATGCAATTTTTTTTTTGGTTTTGATGTCAGGAACCATCACCTGTAATATGTGGGACATCCTGTATATATGTCAGTATAAATAGTTAAAGTGTTGCGTAGAGTATTAAAAAAATAAAAGGACTAAAGTAAATTGCTTTATTCATTTGTAGGATTAGTTAAATAAGGTACAATAGGTAAGGTTTGGCTGTTGTAATCGTGACCATCAGTAGATCTTATATTTTCAAATAACATATGGTTTTTACATCTTCCGAAAGTTTTTCAAATAAATCATAAAATTTATACCGAGGCTCAATGGTAAAACTCTGATGCAGTTGTTATCAAAAAATATTTCAAAATATAGAAGTAGAGTATTTTAAAAGATTTTCTTCAGCAGAATCCTGAATCTCGCTAGTAATTGGAACTATTTCAAGAATTACCTAAGGCCGTTTTAGACGATCAAATAAATATGGTTAAATCGTAATAAATATCTATTAAATAAAAAATGTCGCCATGTGAACTGAAAAAATTTGGAAACACATTTTTTACCAAATAATTATGAAAATAGAAGTGTTTCTATTTTGTAATATTTATGTGGTGGCGATGTCATTTGTTTTATTTTTTTTTGCCATTTTGAATTAAATTCTTGTGGTTTAAGATTCTTAGTATAGCTAATTTGTCATAAGTTTAAATGAGTTAAAAACTTTTAATGAGTTATAAAAGAAAGGTGAGTAATATAAAAATATATATTAAAGGTAAATTCATCGTGCAAAAGTTTTTAAAGTTCGTCAAATACTATATTTGAAATATCTTTTCCACAATTTCTAGCCAGCAGCCAAATTTCTGGACCATACCTTTCTCTCTTTTCTTTTAATGTTTTTGGATAATAGAAGTAAAGATTCTACTAATCCCACTACTGCTATGATTTTAATAATTTTGATTATTAACCCAATGATTTTAATAATTTTACCGTCAATATAATTTTTATATTTTTTTAAAAATTTTAAAATCGTTTAAAAATTATAAAATGTCAAATTCCAAAACTAACAAATTTAATTTGGTCGTATAAAATTGAAAATATAAATATGTTCGGTAAATGTCAAAATAAACTTAAAAAAAAAAAAATTACAAAAATGACATTTCTGGTTAATAAAAATTTGTTACGAATTATCCCAAATTTATTTGATCGTCTAGAAGTCCATTAAAGCAATTTATACTAAGCATATTATGAATATTTCTATATTCTTAAACGGTTTCTACAACACGGTAGTCATTAATTCAAGATCTTAAAAACTACATTGTTATATGTATGTTTATATAAAATACAAATTGTATTAATTAAAATAATCTTTGCAATTATTTTAAACAACAAAATGATTGATTAATTCTGTAATATAATCCAAACCATTAAATTTTATTTCAAGTTAATTAAGATATTCAAAAAAATGTCAATTTCATTTAATAAATTTCTTTTATATACGAGTATATACAATTTTATGCCATATTATAAATAATTACTCTTCTAATAATAAATAAATTATTAATGTTTTGGCATATTAGTCAAATTATCTAGAGGCATAAATTTTATAAAAAAAAAAGAAAAAACAGAATAATAAATTTCTTTTCAAAGAAATTAGTATTAAGAATTAGAAGAAATTCATATTAAAAACTTTTGAAGAAAATTTTCTACAGTTTTTATTATTGTAGACGTATAACGACTATATTCTGTCAATGTCAATATATTTTATATTAAATTTAAATATACTTTAATAAATATACAATATGTAATGGTATGGAAGAGGTACAAAATCTTGTTTTACAAAATCATGTTTTTACAAAATCTAGCTTTTACAAAATCTCGTTTTTACAAAATCTCGTTTTTTCAAAATCTCTTTTTATACCCGTATGACTATATAGTCAAAGGGTATAATAAATTTGCCATTACGTTTGTGACGCAGAGAAGGAGGGGGGGTAGATATAGAGTCAAGTGTATGGATCGGATCAGAATCGAAAAATAAATCGATTTAGCTATGTATGTCCGTCCGTCCGTCCGTCCGTCTGTCCGTCTGTCCGTCTGTCCGTCCGTCCGCACGATAACTCAAAAACTAAAGGAGTTAGGATCTTGAAATTTTCGCAAATTCGTTTTTTTGCAATAGCCGTCATCGCTATTTAAATCCAGCCATTTTGGTCCATGGGTTCGGGTAGCTGCTATACAACTTCTTTTTTTATATGAGCATTACTCTGTACCTATTACAGCTGCGTGTCTGAAATTTTGCCAAAAGTAGTTTAGTTTTATGGCCAAAGTTTCTGCAAAATTTGGTTGGTCTAGTGGAGTGGGTTCGAGTAGCTGCCATACAACTTCTTATTTTATTATGAGCATTATTCTCCACCTAATGAAGCTGGGTGTCTAAAATTTTGCCAAAAATAGTTTAGTGTAATGGCCAAAGTTTCTGCAAAATTTGGTTGGTCTGCTGCAGAGGGTTCGAGTAGCTGCTATACAACTCCTTCTTTTATATGAGCATTACACTACACCTAACGAAGCTGGGTGTCTGAAATTTTGCTAAAAATAGTTTGGTGTAATGGCCAAAGTTACAGCAAAATTTGGTTGGTCTACGGTAGAGGGTTCGAGTAGCTGCCATACAACTCCTTCATTTATACGAGTATTCCACTACACTTAATAAAGCTGTATGTTTGAAAATTTTGTCAAAAGTAATTAACCGGATGATATAATGTATATGTTACTGTCATACGGGTATCCCAGAGTTGACACAGTCTACTCTACTACACCTTTCCTGAAATCTCGGTTTAGTAAATCTCGTTTAGAAAATCTCGTTTTTAGAAAATCTCGTTTTAGAAAATCTTGTTTTTAGAAAATCCCTTTTTTTATATTCTGGAAAAAGCTGATAATTCTGGTTTTGTATCCAACTCAAAAATCCTTAAAAACCAGATTTTTCAATTAAAAAAGAGATTTTCTTAAAAAGCGAGATTTTTCAATAAAAAACGAGATTTTCTAAAACAAAATTTTCTAAAAACGAGATTTAAAAAAAAAAGATTTACTAAACCGAGATTATGGAACTCTACCCTTTAATAATAGCTTAAAGTTATTATTAGGAGGAGTTTTAAGAGTTGGATTCAAATTAAGGATTGCTCTCTTTTCCAGAAAATTTATATTTATGAACATGTGAGATTCTAAATTAGGAAGAATTTTAGAGTTGGATTGAAAAGCAGGATTGCAGACTTTTCCAGAATATTTATATTTATGTAAATGTGAGATTCTAAATTAGGTGGGATTATTTTTTGATTAAAATTGATATAAAATAAGTTAATTTTTCACCGATTTTGTAACATTTTATTAAAAATATAAGAAACTGAAAAAAAATAAGATTTTGTTAAAACTAGATTTCGTACCAGATCCGTAATTTGAAAATAGATGGTAAGACAATTTATATAACATATGCACAGAGAATATAGTTTATACAAAAACAGAATTTATAATTGACATAAAAAAAAAAAAATTAAAACAATTTTAAAATATTCCAATCATTATTACAAACTACTGTTGTTTTTTTTTTTGTTTGAATATTTATTTTTAGAAATTGCACACGCCAAATCTTTGTTTGGTCCATCCATCCAAGTTCGAAAGTCATTTGTTTTTTGATTTGATTTTTTTTTTTTTTTTTATAATTCTATAGTTCTTTTTAGTTTAAACTACCGCGTTGTTTTATTTTAAATTGCAATGAGCCGTGCTATAGATCATTTTTTTTTTCTTTTCATTTTTTGTACAAACAACAAACCTGCATATTTATATATGTAAGTATGTGCTTATATTGTAGCCTACAGAAAAATTTTTATTAAAACAACGACATGTTTACGTGAAAATACAAAATTTCATTTGTTTATATATACATTATTTGTTTAAGTTACATGTATACAGGGAGTCTCGGTGTTGTATAGTGAGTAAAAGCATTTCTTATTGTACCATATTGTACCTTATTGGTACAGCGGCCTACTGTACCAAATTTGCAATTTAGTTCATATCTTTTAATTAATATTTAAAATAATTGCCATTTACAAAGTCTCCTTGGTGACCAAAGATATAAAGTAAAATACAAAAATACATTGCATCGTTGGTTGTTGGTAGAAAGCATCGAAAACCGCGCAGAATCACAGTTCATCTGAGTGGTGTTGAACTTTAACCAAATAAAACCATCCCCCGTTTTTAAAACCAAACTTGGAATACATCTTATGTATGGTTCGGGTTTAGGATTTGTATTTGAAAAGGAAATCAAGGATGCCTTGAAGATGGATGTTAATGTTCTTCTTAAACTTTTTTGGATCGTATTTCGTATATAAATTACAAACTTTAGGAAACACAATACATGGCAACTGATTCCAAAATCGTTTTTTACGCATTTACACAAATGAATTTCCATAAGCCGTATTTCGCCATCTTATTAATTCAACAGTATAGGGATGACCATCTATCGCAATCTTTGTTTGACATTGGAAAACTTATACTTATAAACTAATAGACAGAATTGACATTGGGATGCACAAAAAGCCGGAAGGTTAGGTATTAGAAATGCGTATGCTGCTATAAGTTAAAATTTCGAACAACAATAAAGCTTTCAGTCAAGAAACTGTGAAATCTCAATAAAGTTAAATAATAATAATTTATATTTCCAAAAAATGTTTTTAGAAAATTTTATTATTAACGGACAAAATATGATAAACATGACTGCTAACGGGTTTTACTGTCTAACAAATGTCAAACGACCCTTTCAGATTGTCATGAATAAACAGTTATAATAAATTTTACAAAATTTGTCATCATCGTACGAAAGTATTTGTTTGATTTGACCTTCTCAACTCTTTCCTACTACAGTTCTTAATTAGTTCGAGACATCCTTTTTAATACACATATGTATACAACATATATATATACCTAAATAAATAATTTTTTTCAGAATTGATTGATGTGTATGATTACTGTTTGTTGAAAAAGAAAAGTGTATACCTATAACACCATCTGCACATCGTCTAATGAATTTATTTTTACTTTAGTTTTTTTATTTTCTTTAATTTTTTTTTATTTAGTACAATTTTTAACTACATATATACCTATGCATATGTTAATATATATATATATATAATTATATTTTGTTTATTTTAAACATTTTATTATATTTTTTATTTTATAGTTTTTTTTATATTCTTAATGAAGATGTTATATGATGTTAAAATGTTAAATAGAAGATGAACATACATTTTGTTTTACTATTAAAAAAAAAAAAAAAAAAAAAAAAAAAATAGCCGCTGATAAACAAATGAAGGAATAAACGCGAACTCACTTTAACTATATATTAATGTATGTCGTCGTATATTTATATATCAGTGGCGGCTCGTGGATTTTCCACATACTGATTCAAAATAAAAAGAAAGTTTAAATAAAACCAAAAATTGTTTTAAGACTTATATTTTATTTGTATTCTTCTTTCTTTAGTTGCAAAAATATTGATTACATTTTCATAAAAAGTATGAGTTCTTGCAACATTTTTTTTTCAATATTAATTAATGACAAACTAGACATTCTGTCTAAGTTTTTATATTTTTTAAACTTGGGAAAGATCTTTCTGCTGACGTAGAAGAAGCTGGTATAGCTTCTCTTGGTAATGCAAGTTTGAATGCTTCTTTTATATTATCTACCAAGTCATTTTGTTTACAGTATATTATAAAATCTGCAATATTTTGAAATTTTCGGAAATCTTGTATTCTATAAACTAAAATGAAATAATTTTTTAAAGAAATAAAATCGAAAATTGAAAGAAAATTATCTTTTAATGAATTAATGTAACTGATTGGAAATTTTTAATATAAAATTGTTTAAAAATATTAAACTCTACTAAAGTCTAGATAAAAATAAAACAAAGGCTACAAAAAAATTAAACTCATAGAGCTAATTTAGACGGTGTCAACGTTGTAGTATTCACATCTTGTTGTTATATCTGCTTAAAAGCTCTTTCCGTTTACACGTTGATGTCATGTATACATAGAGTGCTGCCGCAACTTTATATGTGTGAGTTGATTTTTTTCCAATAGTATATCACTCTTTAATATTTAATATAAGAATGATGTGTAGTATATCATAAAAAAATTTTTGACCTGAAAAATTTTTTATTGCTTTTTTAGATGTATTGGTGACTGTCAACACGTAAGGCACCTAAATTTTGGTTAACAAAAATGTACAAAAATGTATACAAGATTTTCGGGTGTTAAGCGTGTTTTCGTCGTTTTTTTTCGTGTTAAAGCTTTTTTGTAGAAGAAATGAGTAGGTGGGAAAGAGAAAGAATATTATGTTGACAACAACTGCTGCCCCGTCTAAACGCATGGATAGACATACACTTGTTGTAATGACAACAAGTTGGAATTGCAAATTACAACCAACTATATACTTTTTAAATCCATAGAAGAAATTAGATTGAAAAAAGTAGTTTAAAATTCGTTAAAAAATTATAATTTTGAATAATTTTTTAGTTTGGTTCGTATTTTTCAGTATTTTGTTTTGCTATTTCTATTTTTATTTTTGTTATTTTTTTATATATAAGAAGTTTGCCTAGATTCAAAATATACAATTGAATCTTACTTGATTGCTGTCATTTCTTATTAGGAGAAATGTAATTTTTTTATTCATATATGAATAATATACATATATACAACAACAAAAAAATGATATTCAATATAGGTATCTCTCATAAGTCGTTTGTACTATTGGTATGGTATACGTATAACTATGTATTCTATTATGAAATTATAATTTGTTCTACTGAATCTAAGGTAAAATTTATATTGGCATTTGGACCAAAATATGTGTTTTCTTTTGTTCGAATTAATATAAATTTATAATAATTTAAATTTTTTTAAAACTTTTCGATTTTCAGTAAAGCAAAAATTACAACTGTAATCTTAGGAGAAGCCGCCACTGATATATATATATATATATATATAAAATGAGCGCTTTTGCCTCTTATACAAAGTTCATTGAACGAATTGTAGGTACCTATACCATATGAATGTATAAAAATTTTTGCTTTGTATACCGAAAAAAGACGTTTTTAAACACCGCGATTTTTTGTATTTTTTTTTTTAAATGAGTGTGAATTTTTTTTTTAATTTATTTAATTTGCTTTATTTTTTGTTTTTTTTTTATTTATTTTAATTTTAATTTAGTTTCACTAATGAGTTTTAGATATAGATTTGAAGCAGTTGAATTAATGAAATAAAAGAAAATAATAAAACAAATAAAAAAGAAAAAAAAAAAGAAAAAAAAAAGAGTTATTATAAGTAGAATAAAAGAGTCATCAATTGAAAAGTCACGTCAATATTTTGAATAATTTTTGCAAAAGCTTAAAAAAAAACAAACCAAATATTTTATGCTCTTTTAATGAAATAATTTTAGAATATACTATAATGTATGTAGGAATATGTATATAACATATATTTTATTATTTTGGAAATATTTTCAAAGTGAAATTAAGAGAAAATTTACCTTTATGGTAATTATCGTATATATATGTATGTGTTTTGTTTTGACAAAACCAAAAAATAGTTTTAAAGAAAACTTATTAAGGAATAAATCTTCACTAACAAAGTTGACATTAAGTAGAACAAATTTTTAATTTAGAAATGGCTATTCAAAATAGATAGCTATTATCTTTTTTTTTTAAATCAGTGAAATTTAAAGATTTCCAAAAAGTATTTAAAATTTTCAATTATTATTCATTTTGGGATTGGGTTCTTTTATTTAATTTTAAAAAAGCGTTTTTTGAAATTTATATTCAAAGATTGATAAGAAATAAAAGTTTTTTTGAATGATTGTATTGTAAATTTAGAGCGAAAGATTGATATGCGAATTGAATTAGAAATTTTTAGAGGTGAAAATTAAATCAAATACTATTATTCGTTAATTATTATTAATTTGGGTAAAGTGTTATAAAAATTTATTTAATTTGTTTAATTAATTATCATATTAATTTAATTGGATTCTTTTTGTTTTTTGGTTAAAATATTTTTAAACACATGAGTTGTTGCCATTTGTCATTTTTATATTACTTAATATGCGAAAAAACGTACTCTATAAAAGTAATCATACACAATTAAGATAAGTAAATTAGCCCATGGAACTAATATAAGATTTGAATTTTATATTTTTTGTTTTAATTTTAATCTTAAAAAAAATCTACACAACACAAGTGTTAATTTAATAGAGGCAGATTTTGAATTTTAACCCCTTAAAGATTAAAACTTGCAAGAGAAAGTGGATTACATTGTTTTGTGTGATTTATTTATTTATTTTATTTGTATTTGCAATAGTAAATAGTTCCTGATAATAATAATCCTTTGCCTATTTGACATTTGGACTTCTTATTAAATTATTTTAATATAAACTATATTTTTTTATTCTATATGATCCGACCAGGATTTGAACCTGAGATTTTTCGATTGAAACGCCGCCACTTTACCACTGAGCTATTGGTCGGTTGTTGTGTGATAGTTTTTATTCATTTTCAGAAATTTGATTTGTTTTACTTGATTTTCTGTAATTTTTGATTTTAAGCATTTGTAAAGGTTGAACGCATCTTACTTTCAGCTTTTGTCAGATTCAGGGATGTTTGAAATCTTTCGCAAAAATTTGTGTTAAACTTCACATGTTTGTAACTTTAAACATCGAATTGCAAATAGTTGCAATTTTATTGGGGCCTTTGTGGTGCAATAGATAAGCATTTGATTTATTTTTATATTTGATTTTTTTTATTAACATAGAGAGTTAGGGTTAGATTCTAAAATATATGCAAAATTTCCCTAGTTACCAAATTTACATTTCCATGGTTACCAAATTTACGTTTCCATGGTTACCAAATTTAATTTAAATACATAAAGTATTATAACATAAATAAAATAAATAATACATATATTAATTACAAATTAACAAAAAGTATTGAAAGTGGAACCCACAACTCTTAAAGCCTGTTTGTTAGGATGGTACATGTCATATTCCTCATATAAATTAGTACTTTTATTTTAAATGCTTAATATGTAATGTATACTATATAAAAACGGACAACTTGGTTTTAATAGCAATTATATTTTAAATCAGTTTTCATTTATTAAAATATAGTAAAAAACCAATTATCAAGTTAAGACATTTAAACAAAATTTAATAACTGAAGGCTTTCCTTTTTAAAATAAATTACCCAAATACAGATTGAACGCTTTACGCCTTAAATATAATTGTGTTAATATATAATTTTATTATTGATGTCATTTAAAAAGTCATTTCCCAATTTATCTACATATACACACACATATTTGGTATGACATTTGGTATATACATTTCTTAAGAACTTATGATTAAATTATATCAATTTGAATTTGTTTGTTTGTTTTATTTTATTCACACTATATCCACCCACTCAGACAATTTAAAATCGTTTTAATTTTTAATTTTTTTTTTTTTTTTTTTTTTTTAAATTTTAATCATAAAAGAACAAAAATAAAGTTTTTTTTTTTTTGTAAATTAACAATGTCAGCGATCTATTTCCATATTTAACAATTCAACAAAAAACAAGATTTTAATATTCTTCTTATTTTTTATATTCACCACAATTTTTTTTTTCTCAGTTTTTTTTATTATTAACTCATGAATTTTTTTTTTTTTTTATTTTGTTTATCTTTTACAAAAATAATTTTTTTATGACCATGTTTTCATAGACATATAACCATATTGACACTACTGTGCCATTGATAGTACGGCACGAAATTCAAAAAAACTGTTTTTTTTTTTTTTTTTCTTTATTTCTTTTTTGTTTTTTTACTTTTTTCATTTTCATTTTTCAATGATCACGTTCAGGTACACCATATCACAGGTGAATAGACTTACAAAAGTACAAAACAGTTTTTTTTTTTTTTTTTTTTTTTTTTTTGAAACTTAAAAAAGATTCACATCAACACTATCCCATTATCAACATCAATATATACAATCATTATCATTTAGCGTTTTCAAACTGGTAGTACAGTATGTGCTATATTTTGAGTGTGCCGTATGGCATGACAGTAGTAAAAGTTCTTTATTAAAAAAACCAGCATTATTTCAAAATTGCATGTGTCTGAGAAGTAATAAGAAGATGGAAAAAAAAAACGAATAAAGAAAAGAAGATGTAGTGGGAGTAAAAGAGATAAAATATGTTAAGAAATGAAAGAAAAAAAATGAAAACTAAAAATAAAAGAAAATGAATTAAAAAGATTAAAAAGAGTAGATGAAGTACAGAGTGTTGTAAAATACAAGAAAAAGAAAGCCCTAACATTAATAAGATTGCACACATGAAAATTGTTACGTTCGTGCAAAACTAATGTTAAAATTAAATTTCATTAAAATTAAAATGAAAATTATAAAATAAAAATAGTGGAAAAATTTGAAAAAAAAGAAAATTTTTATATGTTTAAAAAAAATTGAAAAGTATTTTAAAAAAGATTAAAATTACAAAATATTTTTCTATTTTCCATTTTTTTTTTTTTTAATTTTTTTGCACAAATTATTACAAGACATTGGAATTTATATTTGTTGTTGTTGTTTTTATTTCATGTAAAATTTGTTAATTTTTATTCTAGCATATAATATACAGTATAACATGATTTCCATTAAAAGAGTTCACAATCGCATGAAATAACTGAATTTATTATGTAATTATACACATATATAGTACTTATATTATGTCAAATTTCTGATCTTGAACTAAATTTTATTTTCATTCAGTTACGGTACACTTAGTTATTTATTCACTTGAGAAAAATTAAAGTTATATTTATTTTATTATTTTTTTTTATTCCAAGAGGAATTAATTTCGGTTCGGTCTATAATTTATTGGATGGGGGCGACGTTTACGTTATCCTTGTCATTTTTTGTTATTGCTATGGTGTAACACCTCTATATATAGCAATTTTACTCTGGCAGGTTGTTTAAATGACATTGTATCGATATTTTCTTGCATTAATCGATTAATTAAATTCAAATTTTTTTTTTCTAGGGAAATAAGCTGTCAAGGAAAATAAGTTGAATGTATTTGGAATATTACGATTTATTAACGAAAATGTTAGATAGTGAATGGAAGATATTAAAATGACATGTGTGTAAAAGGAAAAACTCTTAATAAAAATGTCATCCAACAATTTTTTTATTTTGCTGAATGTCGTCCACGAACTTAGGTGACCATTGTCAAACAGCAACACGAAAATATAAAAATTGAAGTCAATCAAAACGTTTCGAATTTACAGTGGAGTAATAAAAAAATCTTTAATAGTTGTTGTGCCGCAATAGGTTTACGGAACATAGAATTTTTTGGAAACTTTCTTTTGGATTAAAGCAGTGCTTCGTAAAATTTTGCAGTAATTCGATTCGAAAATTCTTTTTGACAAATCGTCGCGCTGATATTGGTTTACAAATTCCAAGTCTCTTAATAGAGCCAATTCCATTATAAAGAGCAAGATTTATATACAAAATTTGAAATCAATCCGTCAAACAGTTTTTATTTAAGTTTTAAATACTTACATCGCAGTCCCAAAAAAAGGGTTAGTTCGGAAACAATCCTCATACCGAAGAACCTTAATTTACAAATTTTCATGATATACAGCTGAGCAGTTCGGAGTCTAAAAACTACATACAGACATGCAAACAAATAAACAATCAATTTATTTCATATATATATCATAGTGGAACATGGGGTCATATTATATTCGTGTTATTATAATTGATCTGGATGAATTCCATTGATAATACTAGGCCTTATAACATGGAGAAACGTCTTAGATTTTCAATAGATACAATTCTATTTTTTGTTTATATTGTAATATTTTATATTTGAGTTATACGGTATTCTACATTTGTGAGTAATATTATTCAATTAAACTGTTTGGTCACATTTTGCATTTGTTTTATTGTTGTGTTGATGTATTTTTATTAAAGATATATAATTATTAATTATTGATTAAACCTTTAATTTGAACCCAAAGGCGAATGGTAGCTGATTCAAGTCGAAAACCAGAAAAGTTTTAGCACTTTCAATGGGATTCGAAACCGCGCCTTTTACATGACAGGTTGGAACTTAATCACTGTGCCATCCACTTCCTTAAAATAAATAAAAAAAAAGGTTGTAACTCTTATAAAAAAATGCCCATGATAATCCATGTTATGATTGTATTCTTACCCTTTCTATAAATTTATTCTAAATATATCTAATCATTATATCTAATTATTCTTCGGAAGATTAAAATCCCTTTTTTTTTTGACCTGAACATTACCAAACGTAAAAACAGGACTTTATAAAATGTAATTATATAAGACATTAATTATTAGTGTTAATATTAAAGGATTTTATAAAGTCAAGCGACAACATTTTAATAATTAAACAATATAAATTCATTTTAATCCCATCCCTTCTACTACTAAATTGTAGTGTGCGGTTAAAACAGTAAATATGCGGTTCATTAAATAAATTCTATATAAATTTTATAAAAATAGAACAAGAAAATGGAAAAAAAATGAAATCGCATCACAAAATACTTTTTTTCAGTTTTCTTTTTCTATTAAAAACAAGTAAAGAAACAGTCAGTCGGTGCAACCGACTTAGAAATACCCTACACCTATTTGGTTCAAATTTAAGGATATATCCATAAGTCATTTTAACACCATAGAAGCTGTTATTAATTTGATCGTAAGACATAGCTAACCAAATTAACTGTATAATACTAAAAACATTTTCTAATTACCCTATCTATTAAAAAATACTACAAATTCTTACTAATTTATCTATTTAAAAATATTAAAAAACAAACAAACTTGAAATAAATGAAAATATATTTATTCCAATTCAATTACAAAATGAAAAAATTCTAATTATTAAATTTTGTGATAAAAAGATAATCAAAGCATAATATATTTAATAATACAAATTTTTAAAAATTGCAATTATTTTAAATGGTTAGTTTATATACCTAATAGAAAAGCTTATAAACGCAAAATATTCAATAAATGTATTTCTAAAATACAATTAAAAGTTTACACCTTTTCATATAATTCATTTAAATATAAAAATAAATTTTACATAAATGCAGCAAGTACCATTGAACATAGCTGAACCACTACAATTAAGTCTAGATTTCGGAGACACATAGGACATAGGAAATATATTCTTTGGCTTCGAAATTAAACTTGACCACAACCAATTCCCATGGTACTTTCATTACTAGTAACCTACTGTTAAATTTCATCAAAATACCGGCATTATTTTTTGAGTTATGGTGTTTGTAAGATATATGTTTGTTAGTCCTTGAACTTTTCAAGGGTTCCAGGACCCGAAATTATGGTACGATTTCATCCATATGCAGTCCCGTCATACTTTCAATACTAGTTAACCCTTGTACACAATTGGAACGCTCTATCTTAATTTTAAGTTACTAGTTTTATTAATTTCGATGATAAGCTTTTACACATTGGGGGGTATAAGAGAGGTTCTGAACCACCACTCCAATTGATCCCAAATTAGGGGGGCACGCAAGAAATAGTAAAGAACACCCTTGTGGCAAATTGGAAGCTTCTACATTTGTTTCAAGTTACTATCTTTATTAATTTCGAAAATATGCTTTAAGGGCCTAAGAACTGAGTGGCTGGTCCCCGATCCACTACTCCAATGGGGCCCAAATTTCAAAGACACTTACGAAATAGGAAGGGACACCCTGATACCAAATTTGAAGGTTCTATCTTCATTGGTTTCGGAATTATGCTCGTTTGGCCTAAATTCGATCAAAAAGTTCTAAGTTCCGAACCCATTGATCAATCCTCAGCGTACGTAATCACCGCCGTAGTTTCGCTGCCAATAACCTACAGCACAAATTTCATGAAGATAGCCTTATTAGTTGTTGAGTTATCGTGATTTTTTATATATGTTCCTTAGCCCTGACATCGATTAAAAGGTCCGGAATCCGAACCGTTAGGCTGATTTCGCCCTTATATAGTCCGCGCTGTACTTATAGTACTAGTTAACCCTTGTACACAATTTGAACGGTCTATCCTAATTTTAAGTAACTATTTTTAGTAATTTCGATTATAAGCCTTAAAACTTGGGAGGTCTGAGAGGGGTACAGAACCACCACTCCAATTGATCCCAAATTAGGGGAACACGCAAGAGATAGTAAAGAACACCCTTGTGACAAATTGGAAGCTTCTACATTTTTTCAAGTTGTTATCTTTATTAATTTTAAAGATATGCTTTAAGGTCTTCGGAAATGTGTGGCTGGTCCCCGACCCACTACTCCAATGGGAACCAAATTCACAAGACACCTAGGAAATAGGAAGGGACACCCTGATACTAAATTTGGAGGTTCTATCTTCATTGGTTTCGGAATTATGCTCGTTTGGCCTAAATTCGATCAAAAAGTTCTAGGTTCCGAACCATTGGTCCAATGCCGACCTTACGCAATTCCCGAAGTAGTTTCATTACTAGTAACCTACAGCACAAATTTGATGAAGATAGCGTCATTAGTTGTTGAGTTATCGTGATTTTTTATATTTGTTCGTTAGCCCTGAAACCGATTAAAAGGTCCAGAATCCGAACCCATGGGCCGATTTCGCCCATATGCAATCCCCGCCGTACTTTCAGTCCTAGTAACCTACAGTTAAAATTTCATCAAGATAGCTCCATTATTTTTTGAGTTATCGTGCCTACGGACGGACGGACGGACGGACATGGCTATATCGACTAAGGCGGTCACGCTGATCACAAATATATATACTTTTCCATATCTAGCTCGCTTCCTTTAGGTGGTTACAAACACCATACCAAAGTTAATATACCCCTTTACCTATTCTATAGGTGTAGGGTATAAAAATTATTATTATAAAAAAATAAAAGTGAGTGAAGAAGAAACTGTACTACATATATATATATATATAAATAGAAGGGATTAAGAATAGGAAAAAAATTATTTTTAAAAGAATTTTCAAGTGGTTATAACTACTTATATTTTAAAAGGATTTCATTTTATTGTGAACACACTCGTTGTGAAAAACAGAGTAGAGAATAAAAATAACGGAAAATAGAAAAGTAAAAAAATACACAATTTTACTTTTTATAAAACTTTTTTTCTATTTTTAATAATTGAAAGAAAAAGTTTTAATGCCCTTCAATTTCCTCAGGGCTGTACATAGATATAAACATGTGAATTTTCTATTTCCTGTTTTTCTTTCTGATTCTGGATGTTAGGAAATAACGTTTAAATTATGAAATCTAATAAAATTTTTCAGTTTCCGATTCAGATTCAGATTCTATTTGAAAATAGAACGGTACTTTATAAAAAAACGATTTGTTTCAACACAATACACGGCCATTATTCAGAAAGTTGCCATTGTGAACGCAATGTTAAATGAATCAAACGCATTAACAATTAAACCACGGTTACATGATTTTAATAACTGCATGCATATGCGTTTTTTTTACTGCATATAAAAATTAAATGTAAAGTTTACAAGAACTTTTCATTAACATTGAAAATAGCATAAGTTTTAATAATAAAAATTTATTTTCCCTTTTAATCATTATTCCTATAATTTACACGCACATCACTTTTTTTTAAAAGGTATTTTCTGTAGGAAAAGGAAGAGTTCAATTTATCAGTCATTATTAAATACTTTTCCTACAGGATTTTCAACACTAATAAGGATGAATATAACATAGATTTGATAAAAATAAATAAAAGAATAAAAGAAACATGTAGACAAGGTTCATGTTTTTATATATGTAGTTCATAGTTAGATGTAGTGGTATTTAGATACGTATATATATATAGGATGCTTATTACATTTCCAGACATTTTTCAAATAAAAAAGTTTTTTTTTTCATGATTTTTTTGTTTTTGTTATTTTTATTTTTTAAGGGAGGATCCCAGACAAGTTAACGAAATCTAATTGTATCTTTGAAATATATTTTTTAAAGATTATTTTATTCGTTTTTTTAAAATGAGTTGGGATAAAAATTTGTAATATGTACTTAGCTAGTTATATATATATAAGCATATATTATTATTTATTTTGTTATAGATGGTAAATAGAGAATTTTATAGACAATTTCCCGAAATTGTCAAATAAAATATTAAACATTTCCGGATTAAAAAATAAATGTAATTTGTTTTATTTTATAAAGTAAAAATTTTCAATTTAAACTTTAAATTTGTTCTTCAAAACTTAAAAGATAACCTCAAATTAAAACTTTTAATATTGTATACTTTAAATATTTAGTATTTAATACAGATAAATTATATCTGCCCAACAATGGCATAGTGATAAAGAAGCCGCCTTTCATGTGAAAAGTCTCGGCTTTAAAGCCCGGGCAGATCATATTCAATAAAAAAATATCGTAAAATTATAAATAACTCTTGTCTAGGATAATAGATGGCGCACTAAATTAACATTTGTGTATTCATAATCTTATACAATAACTACAGCCGATTAATCAACGGCTTAGTGGATAACGATTAAAGAAACTGAAGCCTAGTCCTAGTATACTTGGTGGATGCCCTATGCAAGGAGTGGAAAAGGAATAAAAAAATATAGCTATTTAAGTTCAAATTGATCCTTATGTTGATCCTTAAAGCTAAATATTAATTATATTTATTTATTTATTCGAGGTGTTTTAAAGATATTGCGATGACGCATAAAACTTTGTAATAGGTATTTAGTAATTAAAATATTTATAAACTGCAACAATGTCTAATAAGTTAAAAGCAGCTTAGAATGAACTCAATAGATTCTAATTCATTATAACAAAATGCATAAAATATCTGTAAGTGTCTTGTGAATTACTATTACAAATTTTGTGAGGTTAAATTTAATTCAAAAACTTTTATATCAAATATCGGTTATACTAAAACCCACATTTAAACATAAGGTGTATACCTAAAAAGTACTTAAATTTTTTTTAAGTATTTTTTTATAATTAAGAAAAACAATTAAACTTTATTGAAAATTAAAATGAATTATAGATTATAAAGTAAATCATAAAAAATGTTTGCGGTAAATAGCTATATATACATAGGTATATGTTCAAAATTAAAACACATAAATGCCATATAAAGTACTATATATATTACATTAATAAATTGAAATGTACACACTTACTGAAAAAAAAATCAAAATCTTCCAAAACACTTCAAATTATAAACAAATCAAATTTGAGACATGATCAAAAACAAAAAAAAAACCCATTAACCCATATGGGAATTTGATATTATAAATTTATATATACTTAATAATGTATGCAGTCATATACTTAATTTATTACATTATTATATGGAGACAAACAAAATATCAATTACAATATTTTGACAGTTACATTATTGACAATCAAATTTATTTATTATGACATTTTTAACACCACATAGAATTTTGTATCAAAATTTTCAAAATAATTTGAAAAAATAGATTTTTTCTTTTATGGAAATTGTTCGTCCGCCAGTTTCTAAAGGGTTTTAGATAAAAGAATTTAATCTTATAGGTTTAATGTCAAACTTCGGAGATGGATACATGCAGAGGCACTTTGTACTCTAATACTTTAACTGTTATAGGGCAGGTAAGAGAAGTAATATCAAAAAAATGTTTTGGAAGGGAAAGATTTTGAAAGGGTCTGTTCATTACTGTTTTTGAGATATTGGGCTTTAAAAAATTGTGTAGACTTTTCATTTAAGAATCTATAACTTTTGAACGGATGGTTTTATTGAAATACAATAACATTAACTTTGTAAAATATTTGGTTTAATTGTTGGCTCCACAAGGTCTTGCAGTTCTTATTAGCTTGAAAGTTACAAAATTTGAATGAAATTCTATTTTTTTTTAAAATACCCTGTATTTGGGATACGTTTTCTACCATATTTGGAAATAAACATTTTAAGATCTTTAATTGTGCACTTAATAATGTTTCTCCTATCTCCCGCCATTTTCATGACATAACGAATTTAGCTGTTTTTATGAGCTTTATAAATATGTGTAACACAATTGTATAAGGTTACCATACTGTATTTTGATTTACAGTTATGCATAACCATTTATTACAAATTCTTGACCTTTTATATCTTTCAAACGATTTGAGTTACGAACTTAATTTAATTTGAGAAGATTTAGATCTTGAAAAACAAGTATGAATCTTTTAAGAAAAGTTTTAGTATGGCCCTTCATCAATTTTCAATTTTTCTAAACCCTGTAACTTGAATACAAAAACTTTTTATGAAATTTAGTTTAATTTTGAAAATGTGCTTTTTTAAAAATTTTGGTTTTTATCATTACTCATTTTTTTTTAATGTTAAAAAAAAAAATTTTAATGTGAATTATGTTGTATTTAATAAAATTTTTATTTATTTTTTGATTTAATTTAAAAAAAACACAAAATGATTAAAAAATTGATTTGTTATTAGTTTTTACATTAAAAAAATCATTTAAACAATGTACAAATACTTGATACTCAAAATACAAATACTTGACACTTCAATAAACAAATCAAAATGACAGCCAAATAAGTGTTCATATACAAGTACATATTATGTGTAGTATAATAGTGTGTACACATTATAAATCCACTTATGTTACATGATAATGTTCTAAAAATTTATTTTTTTTTTTCTAAACTAAAAGTAAACGTTCTTATTACCTAATATGGAAACTTTTATTATTATTTATTAAATAATTTCAGCGAACATACATATATATATATATATAAAACTATGCACATACATAATTTATGTATTTAATATACATACCTATGTATGTTTATTTTTTCACTATATGTATAGAAAATTTCTAGTCACAGTAGATGAACTTGAAACCAAAAGTCTTAACATGACCGCAATGAATGACAACGTAGAATATATTACTACATGTATACATGTTTATTATTCCATAATATGTATGTCATCATGTATTAACTGATGAACATTAAAAAAAAAATAAAAAAAATAAAAATATGTGCATAATGTATGTATTTGTTTTTTTATATGAGAGAGAAATTTTTTACCGCAAAATAAATCTCGTGTTGAATTTAATTTAATAAATTAGAAAATTTTAGAATAAATTTTTATATTTTTTTTTAACGAAAATAAAAATCAGGTTGAATAAAAAAATAACCGTAAATACATAAAAAAAAAAATTAAAATGAAACGTAAACTTCAAATAATTGCAAAATCAGGATTTATTATTTTGAATTTTGATTTTTGAATTAAAATGACAAAATAAATTTTTCTTTAAAAATTGACGACGCCACGTTTAAAAATCTGATTTTAATTGGATTTGTATATGACTTAAATTTCAATTTCCAAAATTTTTTTACACGTACATTTTGAGTTTTTGTGTTCTCAAAATGAAATTCGCGAAATTGTTAACTTCATTTTTGCTCTAAATTTAAATGATTTCATTAATATTGCCTTAAAATGACTTCAAATTTTGTATATGTGTTGCTCCTTGATTATAATAGTAGATCTATCTGAACACCTACCCCACATGAAACTCGTTGAATAATTTAAGCCCGGCGATTTGAAGACTTTTTTTTTAACTTTGTATAGGATTGTATTGATTTAAAAGAAAGCTTTGGGTAAGCGATATTTAAGCGTTGTGATTTCTGATTTCTTATTGTGGTAGAAATACCACTTACCACTTGACAAGACAAGTATTTTTTTCAAAAACTTACAAAAAATCTTAATTTTTAAATCCAACTCTAAAATCCTCTTAATTCAGAATCTCACTTATACATATAAATAAATATCCTGGAAAAGGGGAAAATACCTCAATTTCCAAATTCAGAATCCCACACAACTATATTTATAAATATTTTGGAAAAAGGTAACACATACCTTGATTTTATATCTTACTTTGAAATCATTCCTTACTTTTTTTCATAAATGATAAATCAACAACAAAACATTAAATATAATGAGGGATGCCGCCCTCAAATCCTCGCTAAACAAATTATTGGAACCCTGATTTCGTAATTCAACTCTAAAATTCTTCTTATCCCTCATAACTATATATACATCATATATGTATAACAGTTTAAAAAAAATATTTGCTTTTCAGTTATAGGGCACAGTATGTAATAAAAAATAAAAGAAAAATTATAAAAAGCAGAATTTTGAAAAAGGCGGGATTTTTGGCAAAAGCCGGATTTTGAAAAAACGGGATTTGCTACGGGTTGTCCACGTTCTTTTTTGAATTAACATAATTCAACTATAGTTTTCATAAGAGTCAATGAGGATTTAGTTTCAATAAGTAATTAATGTTATATCTATAAAGTACCTAATCTATATAAAAAAAAGTTTTTTTCTTTTTAACTCAATTTATTAATTCATTTTTCATAACACTAAAAAGAGGTGGCACAGTATATTTTTAATTTAATTAATAATTTATCTATTTGAAAAAATCTGTAAAATGTCACCATTAATATAAATTTTAATTTTATTTATTATTAATATAAATTTTAATTGTACAACAAAAATTTTGAAAATTTGATTTTTAAAAAAAGTCAAATTAAAGTGCAAGAAAATCAAGTATTATAATTAGAAGGGTAATTATCTGTAAGTAGGAAAAAATTGTGAAAAATTTACCTATACTAATTCACAGTATCATTTTATACTATTAATAATTTCATTTAATATTAACTAGCATAGTGTTGGCTTAAATTACAGAAACTTAATTAAATATGTCCACAAACACATACAAGTTTACATGCATATGTTATTTAAGTACTTGCTAAGTACTATAGTTTTTTTTTTAATTTTATTTTACTCTACAGTAATATGCACTTCATTTACTTCATATGTAGGGGAAATTTATTGTTTAGAGATACTGTGACTTACAAAATATAACAGATATTAAAAAGCATTTTATCAAATAAATTGTGCATAGTCATAATAAATTGTGCTCATGTTTATAATTAAGTTTAACCATAGAATAAAGATATTAGGAAGAAGGACAAATTCATATAAACTTTTTTAGTATGAAATATTTTTGAGAAAAATAAACGATGGTCAATGTTTTGAATGTATTAGTGGACACTTATTTTACTCAGAAAAGATTTTATATACTTAATAAATAAAAGGATTTATTTAACCCTTTTGTAATAATATTATATACACACTTGCTCATATATTTATACATACAATGCACACAGCAACGCACTCAGCAGTTAATATATTATCCAAACCTTACCATACACTGTTTAACCTACCATCGAATCATCGTATAATTTTTTTTTTGTTTTGAAAAAAATGTTAAATGTCAAAAGAATCTGATAATTTTAAATTTGAATTTTTAACAGTTTTTTTTTTTAAATATATTGTTATGCCTATTTAATGTTTTTTTTTCTAAAATTATGATATTTAATATTTTTTTATATTTTAAAACATTTTTCTAACTTAATTTTATAATTATTTAAAATTTTTTACTTAATTATTTGTTATTTTATACATTATAGTTTTTTTTATTTTTTCAAATCGAAATATCTCAACGTTCTTTCATGCCAAAAAATGAAAAAAACGAAAAAAAAAGAAAACAAAATGACATTTAAGTTGTTCAACTTGCCCATACACGATAAAACTAAAATGCAGACCACTCCGCCAACAAAAAATTAAAATTTTTTTAATGATTTTCTTCCAACCAACTTTTCAACCTTCAAAATGGTATTTCAACTTGCCCATACACGATTCAACTTCACAAGTACGCGTACCAAGTTAAAGACCCGGCCCATCGTGTATGGGTTGCATAAGATAAAGCCATCTCAAATTATATATTGGGTTTAAATTGATTCATATGATAAATATGCATAGGTTTATGTGTAGAGGCGAAAGTTAAGAGACAAAATGTATTGGTATACATTTCATGCCATATTACCAGCTTTTTGTTTATGAATATTTTTATCGTTTATAAATTATTACTTTTGTGAGCCACTGTTGTATTATGTAAAACTCATTAGGTAGAACTTCTTAAATTTCCTTTTATTGTTTTTTTTTTTTTTTTATAATTTAGAACAAATTGAATATGCATTACATTCATCACTCACACGACAAACCGAAATTAAAAAGCAAAACAAAATCAATTTGAAAAAAAAAAAAAAAAACAAAATAAATATAATAAGTATACGGTAATATAATATGAGAATCATGAATTAAACAAATGAAAGATTTGAGTTTAAAATAATAAAATAACTGGCAAATAACAAAAGAAAACGAATGAACAAATAAAATATGTTATAAAAAAAAAAGTTTCACAATTTAGCAGATTTTTACACAAAGTAAGCAAAAATTACATCAATACAAACACAGTTAATATACACTTTTCCTTTGCAGGAATAAAACGTGAGAAAGAATAAAAAAAGATAGAAAACATTAAAATAGGTATAAAAAAGTAAAAATGTTAAAACGCATTTAATGATAACGAATAATATAACAATAATAAAAATAAAAATGAAAAGAAAAACCAATAACAAATGAACGAACAACAAATAAACGAACATACAAATAACGAATTAACGAATATTATAAAATGGTTTTGTGTTATTTCAAACAAATTTTCGTAAAAAATAAAAGGTGAAAATTGAAATTAAAACAAAAAGTAAGGTTAACGATTATAATCGGTTTTATATTCAATCGGAATTTATTCAATTCTACTCAAATTTGAAATTAGTTGAATTACTTTCGCTTGTATATTATAGATATCAAAGCAAGTAGAACTAGTCTACAGAGCTCACAAAAGTTTAAAAAGCAGTTGTATAAAAACAAGGAACCCATAAAAAGTTTAAATTTTACGCATACAATTGATATATGAGCACTTAATCCCGAACTTACTTCCAGCTTTGTATAATAAAGCATTCTTAATTAATTGTAGTAGTATTTAAGTTGAAGCAATAACATATTTTGTAGTGATATTTATAGTATTAAAACTTTACTCTTTAATCATAGTTTCTATAATATCACATGGTGCATTTAGACGGTTCTGTCAATAGATTTATTGGGTTCGATTGGCACAAAATATTACACTTCTTTTATCCACTATTATTTTTCAAATCTTAATATTTTCTCAGATTTACATATCTTTTCACTAACAAATTTGGGTTTAAATGACATTTGCCAGATTATTATATTATGATGCCATATGTCTTGAACACAATAACCGTAGTCGTGACGCGGCATGACGTTGCATAATGTTAAAAACCTTAGCTATCAAATTTTAATTTTTTAATTTTTATAATTGTATATTCTCCAATTTCAAGCTAATAAATATTCTGAATAAAAATGGCTGACACAACATAAACAATTAGCTCTTAAAAGCGTAGCATGACCACTTTTACATCAATGTTGTCTTGAAAATTTTGTTACTTTCATTGTGTGCATTTGTATTGTTTTCCATATAACTTTTGAAGTAGTAGTATTTCAACGTTGTTGGCTGCACTTATTGTGCTTAGAACGTTATGGCTACTATTATGTTTATATTTTAAAATTAAAAAATAAAATAAGAATTAATTAAGATTTCAAACGTTTATTTCCCTACACCCTTTTGACGTTATTCAATTTTCGATTAGATCAAAAATATTGCTCTAAATGACACAGGTATAGGCCATGTTAATATTAAATAAATTATTGAAAACGAGGAAGAGTGTAGTAGAGTAGACTGTGTCAACTCTGGGATACCCGTATGACCGTAACATATACATTATATCATCCGGTTAATTACTTTTGGCAAAATTTCAAACATTCAGCTTTATTAGGTGTAGAGTAATGCTCATATAAAAGAAGGAGTTGTATGGCAGCTACTCGAACCCTTTGCAGTAGACCAACCAAATTTTGCAGTAACTTTGGCCATTACACTTAACTATTTTTGGCAAAATTTCAGACACCCAGCTTCATTTGGTGTAGTGCAATCCTCATATAAAAAAAGGAGTTGTATGGCAGCTACTCGAACCCTCAGCAGTAGACCACCTAAATTTTGCAGTAACTTTGGCCATTACACTAAACTATTTTTTGCAAAATTTCAGACACCCAGCTTCATCATGTGTAGTGTAAAGCTCATATAAAAGAAGGAGTTGTATGGCAGCTACTCGAACCCTCTGCAGTAGACCAACCAAATTTTGCAGTAACTTTGGCCATTATACTAAACTACTTTTGGCAAAATTTCAGACACGCAGCTTCCATAGGTATAGAGTAATGCTCATATAAAATTAGAAGTTGTATGGCAGGTACTCGAACCCGTGAACCAAAATGGCTGAATTTCAAACTCGATTCCGTTTTTTGCATAAAAACGAATTTGTGAAAATTTCATAATCCTAGCTCCTTTACTTTTTGAGTTATCGTGATGACGGACGGACGGACGGACATACATAGCTAAATCGATTTATTTTTCGATTCTGATCCGATCCATACACTTGAGTCTATATCTACCCCCCCTCCTTCTCTGCGTCACAAACGTAATGGCAAATTTATTATACCCTTGGACTATATAGTCATACGGGTATAAAAATATATTGGCAATTTAAAAAAATAACAAACATCTGTCATAAGTTAATAATTAGTCTCACCAGGTGGTGTAAATGTGCAAAAAATTAAGACAAAAAAAAATCGTTCTTTAGAATATAGAAAAAAAAAAAATTAATTAAAAATTGAAACTGATGATAAGTAAATTTTAGCGAAAAATATATATATACATATTATATATTAATGTATATATGTATATTTTATTTTATTATTTTTATTTTTTTTTTCGTTGAAATTCTTTTTTCTTTTATTCCTTTGACTTTTAAGTTGGTTGTTGTTGTTATTTTTTTGTTTTTTAAATCGTTAGCAAAAAGGGGTATTGACCCCCTAAATTAGATCAAATGACACGAGTTTAAAAAAATTGACTGGGAAATAATTGATGTGCGATGAATTTTACAGTTTTATTTTCAATTTTAATTTTTTTTTTATATTTTGTTTTAATTTCTTAATTGAAGGGGAGGAATATGGGCTGATATTTAACCGGAAATAATTTTTTATATTTTGTTTTTTTATTTTTTTTTGAAAAAAGTGTCAATTATTGACAAAGACTTTATGCCTGGTCTGGTTCATTAGAGCGTTTTGTTTTTCTTTTTTATTTTTTGTTGATTTTTAAAAAATTTTCTGGATCACAAAAAAAAAATTAATTTTGTTAAAAAAAGTGAAGGTGTATAACAAGCAGAAAGTAAAATACGAAAATCCCAATAATTAAAAAAAATAAATGAAAATTTTAATGAAGAGTGTCGTTGTCAGTGACGTTCAATAGTTTAGAAATGGAAAAGATATTCAGAAGTTCAGAAATTAAAAATACCTACCATATAAAAAGTTATTTATTTAGTATAAAATTTCGGTTTATGAATGAATTGTGAATAAATAGATTACATATATACAAACATATTATAATTTGCATAATTGAGAAATTTATAGGTGTATTTGTTAATAAGTTTTTTAATTTGTATAATTATTAAAATGTCTAGATGATCAGGGAAATTTCTTATATGGTTTCATTTAATTAAAAAATATTGTATCGACTTATTTGTATTAGGTCACCCTATCTATGTTTCATACTTAGCATTCCAAAAATATGAAAATATTTCCCTTATAAATTACAATATTTTGCCCCTTTTAATTAATTGTATGGCATAATTTTTTCTGAAAATTTAATTATGTTAGAAACTAAATTGATTAAAATGTAATATAACTTCATTTTAATATTGAAATGATTTTTGTTCAAGGGGACTCTAATATTTTTTAATAATCCTTTTGTTTATTTAAATATTACCGAAATATCTATAAAAAATTCTTCTGAATCTAATTAACTCTTTTAAATGTTATCTTGATTAAGCAAATGTTTCTATACGTTCTTCTTAATACTGTCTCCAACTATTTAATACAAAGTTACCTATGGAGTAGAGAGAGCCAGAATCCAGCCAGAATGTGTTTTGAAACATTATTGAGATACGGTTGGGTGGCACAGTGGTTAGAGTGTAGTTCATGCAAAATGACCGGTTTCGAATCCCAGTGAAAGTGAAAAAAGTTTTATCTGGTTTTTGACTCGGTTCAGCTACCATTCGCCATTGGGTTCAAATTAACTTAATCAATACTTAATAATTACATATCTTTAATAAAAAATACATTAATATTTATAATAATATATAAACAAATACAAAATATATCAAAATAATTTAATTGAATAATATAACTCACAGATATAGAATACAAAATCATTACAATATAAAAAAAGTTGAATTGTATTTATTGAAATTCTAAGACGTTTCTATTTGATGTTTAAATTGTATGTGGAATTCATTAAGATCAATTCTAAAAATATGAATATAAAATGTGATTTCTGCTTCAACATGTACTTATGGTATAGACGGGCTTATTAGCCTAACAGTTGAACAGTTAACACTTAAAAAAAATTCAAAAAATGCATTTAAAGGCAAATTTAAAGCGTATAAGTAACTAACATGTAGCAAAGTGTCGTTAGTAACGCTTATCACATCTTCTATATTTTATAGTATTTTATCACCTGAATCTTGCAATGAAAAGATTAAGAATAGTCTTCTATCTGATTCAATAAATTCTACAAAACAGCAGAACTTAACGTTAAGTAATAATCCAATACATTTTAAATTTAATATCAACTTAAGACAAATAGGACATTAAATAAGTTTTAAAACATAATTGGTTTCTATGGAAACCAACTTTAAATCAAATATGAAACCCATTAAAAACATACATATTTCCATTTTATGTTGCTACCTATAATATTTCCAAATTCTTTTATAAATTGCACCCCAATGTCAATTTTCAAATCATTAACATAATTGCGTAGGAATCATATTCTATTTTATTTTTTTTACAGTTATCTGATATTAATTACTTAATCATAAATCAGATATTTAATCATATTTTTTTTTAGATATCTTATCGTAAACGTATAAAACTTTTATAAAAAACAATATTGTGGAAATAAAATTATAGTGTTTATTAACTAACAATAAACATTAACATAAAACCTGTCAAAATATCATTGTATTTTCTCGACTTTATGATAACCTGCCCTAAAAATCTTAACCTCAAAAAAAAAAAAAAACCATTTTAACTAATAGGACAACATTAAAATAATTAATTTAATTTTATGCTTAAATTTTACTTGGTATCTAAGGACATTCCATTCGTATATTATATATATATATATACTATATATATATATATATATATGTATACAAGTATATATATTAATGGAACTTTTAAAATAAAATTTAATTTTAACATTTAATTCGTATTTAACAACAAGGCAGAGGCAAGCAATTCAATTCCTTTTGCGTCAATGATTAATGAAAATGTTAAAAAAAAAAAAAAAAAAAAAAATTATTTTAGGCTTGTTAACCCACACCTTTGTTTATTACGCGTATATAATAGTAATTAATATAAATATTTCACACCTCATAGGAAAATTTTACTTGTGTATATAAAGTGATGATAGGTAAAAAAAAAAAAATAAAATAAAAATAGAATTTAACTATTTACAGGTGAAAATTAAAAATAATATAAATTTCTTTTAATTTTTTCCGTTTTTCCACTATTCCTTGAAGGTCAATCAATTAAGGTGAGGTGAGTATCTTTTCATTTATATATATTTAACCAAACAAATTATATACAATTTTCAAATAATTTATTTTGAAATTACGGAATTTTAATTAATTAAAACATAAAAAAAACGAGGAAGAGTGTAGTAGAGTAGACTGTGTCAACTCTGGGATACCCGTATGACCGTATCATATACATTATATCATCCGGTTAATTAAACAAAAATTTAAACATACAGTTTTATTAAGTGTAGTGGAATACTCATATAAAAGAAGGAGTTGTATGGCAGCTACTCGAACCCTCTGCAGTAGACCAACCAAATTTTCCTGTGACTTTGGCCATTACACTAAACTATTTTTGGGAAAATTTCAGACACTCAGCTTAATTAGGTGGAGAGTAATGCTCATATAAAATAAGAAGTTGTATGGCAGCTACTCGAACCCACTCCACTAGACCAACCAAATTTTGCTGAAACTTTGGCATAAAACTAAACTACTTTGGCAAAATTTCAGACACCCAGCTGTAATAGGTACAGAATAATACTCATATAAAAAAAGGAGTTGTATGGCAGCTACCCGAACCCATAGACCAAAATGGCTGGATTTAAATAGCGATGACGGCTATTGCAAAAAAACGAATTTGCGAAAATTTCAAGATCCTAGCTCCTTTAGTTTTTGAGTTATCGTGCGGACGGACGGACGGACGGACGGACGGACATACATAGCTAAATCGATTTATTTTTCGATTCTGATCCGATCCATACACTTGAGTCTATATCTACCCCCCCCTCCTTCTCTGCGTCACAAACGTAATGGCAAATTTATTATACCCTTTGACTATATAGTCATACGGGTATAAAAAAAACAAAAGTAAACGAGATCCAATAATGTTTTATATTTTAATCAAATTAATTAAAATACCTTCAAGGTATAGATAAAAATATAAAAAAACGAATTAACTATCATCAATTTATTTCTTTTTAAATTGTATTAAATTTATTAGAGATTAGATTGTTTTGAAAATAATACAATTTTATTATTTTCTCATAGTTACTTATATAACAGATTACTTTTATTTTGAGTACTTATATAATCAACTCCTTAAATATAGTAATAGGATGGATGTTAAAACTTGGAAAATCCCCAAATTGCTGTTTTTTTTTGATATTTTTAGAATGTCTGCAAGGTTGACATCGATTTAAAAAATTGTATTTGTTACTCACCCTGTTATTATGAATCAAACAACTAAAAGCAGTGATTACTTTTTGGCATAATGTTTCTATCACAGTAAAAAATCTAAGAATATCAGATATATTCTATAATCAATAAAAATATAAATATAATAATTGTATTTATTATTACTTTTCGATTACCTTCGATTACTTTTAAATAGGCATAACATTACTTTTCAATTACTTTTGAATAAATACTTTTGAATAGGTATAATATTTCATTTTGATTACTTTAGTACCTAGAAAATAATTCAAAAGTAGGTACTAGAAAATAATTTTTCAAAAGTAAAAAGTAATTCAAACAATTTATGAAAGAGTAATTGGATTATTTTTATGTTACAAATAAATTAAAATAATAATATAATTGATTAATTTTTGATTATTAATAATTGTAATCAAAAAATTGGTTCAGGTCCTAATTGTAATCACTTTAAAAATTTTTGAATATTATTACCTATATTATAATTACTCAGCATTCGTTATTTATTGCATTATACAAAATAATCATTAAATTTACAAGTCTGCTTTCTAGTAACTTATTTGTACATTTAACGAAATTAAAGTAATCATGTAATCAACAAATGTTTTAACTTTTAAAATTAAATCCTTTCTATACTTAAGGTAATTAATACCTGAAATTTTTAAATGTTTATTTCCTGTAAGATAAAACAGAGTGTGTATATTTATATAAAGTATATACATTTTATCTAATTGGAGTTTTTCTTTTACTTTTGATTACTTTTGAATAAGTACTAGAATATAATCTTTCAAAAGTAAAAAGTAATTCAGATTAGTTTTAAAATTTCATTGTAATCAAAAATAATTGGAAAGTAATTGAATTATTTTTAAAATATAAATATAGTAAAATAATAAAGTAATTGATTAATTTTTGATTACTAATAATTGTAATCAAAAAAATAGTTTCAGACCCTAACTGTAATCATTCTAAAAACTTTTGATTACTATTACCATTTTTACTCAGTAATCTTCCTGTATTGCATTACAAAATAATCATTATTTTTACAAGTCTGCTTTCTAGTAACTTGTTTGCACATTTAACGAAATTAAAGTAATCATGTAATCATACTCTATACCGATAAACTGTTTTTAAACTTTTGAATTCAAAACATGTATTAATATTTAAAATTAAATCCTTGCAATACTTAAGGTAATTGATACCTGAAATTTTCAAATGTTTATTTCCGCTAACAATTTGTGTAAGATAAAACAGAGTGTGTACATAACGTATATACATTTTTTATCTAATTAGAGTTTTTGTTTTTTAGGATTAAGTTCAAGTCTGTTTTTTTCAAGGAAACTTGTTTTTATTGAATCGAATTCATTTCCGTTTATTCAAATTTGAATATGTGTGCGGTATAAAAAATTCATTGTATAATCTTTTGCTTTTAGTCTTTTTTGTTTTTGCTTTTTAAGATGCCATTCTAAATTTAATATAAAAAAAAAAAACAATAATAAAAATATTTTTTTTAAAATTTTTCACCATATATGGAAATTCAAATTTAAAAAAGAAAAAAAAAAAAAAGTTTTTTTTTTCAACACTATTTTTGGTTTTGATAACATTAATCTTTCGTTCGTTATTCAGATATTCAAATATGGAAAATTCATAATATGAGTGCATTGTGAATTTTACAATATATATATATATATATATATATATATTCATATACTATATAATTTATATTATATTATTTATACTCAAATATATATATTTATAAATTGCTTTTATTACAAAAACCGTGATTTTATTTGAATATAGTTAATATTGTGGTAGATGCGCGGCAAAAGTAATTCTGGTGACTACTGGAACTGATGACGTGTAAAATGGTGAGTAATAAAAATAAAATGTTTGAATGAATGAATCAATATATTATGAGTAAGATAGATCTATATTTTTTTATTAAAATTTGTATTTATATCAGGAAATAAGAATAAATAATATAAATGTATATTATATAAATAATTGAGCACATATATATATATATATATATATAAATATATATATCATTATATAACACATGGTATATTAATTTTCGAAAAGCGTTGATAATCAATTAAAAAAAAACAAAATAAAAAATGAATCTATAAATTCTAAATTTAATTTGTTATTTTACGCAAATATTTGAAAAGATTTGAAATTAAGAGAAAGCACAAATTCGGAAGCATTAAAATTTAAAAATTTTAGGATTGTACGTGACTCCTATACGTTTCGAAAAATATTCGATAAGAAGCGGAAGTGCAGTGTAAATTATTTTAATATTTGAATTGAGTAATCATATTTTAATGTGGTAACAGTTAAACTGAGTAACCACTTAGTCTGAGCAGTTATTACTTAATCTTACGCGAATATATTTCAATAGTTATGCAATTTCAGTTAATAGCGATAAAAAAGAAATAAAATTAGGTTCGAATTAAATAGGTATGGCTTATCAATAATTAGGAATTATATTCAAAAAATTTCAGAACATTTTTATTACTGAAATTAATCAAGTTTGTTGTAAGGGTACAAGTATTTGCTGGTATGTCATAAAAGGAGCGTCTAAAATTGACAAATTATTTGATTATTCATTAATTAAATATCATAAATTTCAGTAATAACAGCTTAAACACTAATGTGTCTTATTCTGAACATCAATTGTCAATTGAAAATTGATGATTATCAAATTAGTTTTGATATTAATATCAGCTTTCTTAATTGTCAATACATGATTGACAGATTATAAATCGAAAATATAGGACTAAGGTTGAATAATGTAGGAAAACTTTACTATATAAGATGGTGAGGTATTTTCATTCAAAATCTAGACGCGGGAACAATTTCCAATTGAATTTTATAAAATTTATTAATTCTTCTTTACTTTTACTTTCTAATTCTAAAAATAAATCATTGACACGATTTTAAAAATTGTATTTTTTTTTAATTTTAAACTAAAATAAGCAGCATAACAAACATTTCAATTTTTTTTTGAATGAAAAAAAAAATCTGTCAAAACAATAAGTCATTTTCTGTCATATGCTATTTTTTTATTAATTATTCACAATAGAAAAAACTTATATTTTTCAATTTAAACTCGCGGTATCAACATAATTGACAGTTGTTCAATTTTGTCAAAATTGTCAAAATTGACAATTGATTAAAAATTTTTGGTAAGAAATGAGGATAGGGTTTCAGTGGCACGAGCTATTGTTAAATAATATAAGATTCAAATTAATTATTCACAATAGAAAAAAACTTTTATTTATCACTTTTAACTCGCGGTATCAACATAATTGACAGTTGTTCAATTTTGTCAAAATTGTCAAAATTGACAATTGATTGAAAATATTTGGTAAGGAATCAGGTAAGGGTTTCAGCTGCACGAGCTATTGTAAATTATTATAAGATTCAAATAATATTAAATAAAATTTTTAAATTATGATTATAATTTATAATTAGACAGGGGTTGGGCAGAAGATTTTTGTTTTTTCAATGAAGTGCATTTTAACCCTACAGTGATGTTGTCAAAAAATTTCAATATAAAGATTTATTTATTTATTTCGTACAATTATAAATACTTGAACTCAATTTTGGGACCCTTTCCCAAATAGACGCCAGATGGTGATAGTTGATAGATATTTAATTATAAGTTATTTTTATATAATTTTATATTGTTATATCCTATTTATTGAGTTTACTCAGCCAGTGTTCGAACCCGGGTCCTTTCGCATGAAAGGCCGTAGCTAAATATATAGAGTTTTACCAATAACTTTAGTTAATTGATTTTAAATGAAAATTTGCAATGATCTAAAAGCTATCATATACACTTCTTCTATTTGTAAAAAAAAAGCTTTAAGCTACTAGGTTAGGTTTCTAGAATAATGTTTCGATATACGACTATATATATACTAGAGTCTGGATACTTAACCTACAAATTTCGAAATAAAGCATTAAATGTTTAGGACTTTCGATTAATTTTCCGAAAACTTTTTTATATATTTTTTTTTAAATTCACAAATATAAATTTTGAATGAATGGTTTTCAATTTTATTTTAATTTTCTCTTCCGTTCAAACTAATGAAAACTTTATTTTCATATTTTCTTTTGGTCTTTTTTGGATTTTTGTTTTTACGTAAAAAAAAAAGAATTCTTTATGGTTTTTGATTTTCTTTTTTTTAAAAAAAAAGATAATAAATATTTATTTTTTTTTTTTTTTTTTTAATAATTTGTGATGCATTTAAAGTTTCAATTTTCTTTTCAAAAAAATTATGATTATGAATAAAAAAAAAACTTTCCCTTTCAAATATTTACAAGAAAATAAATATTTAAATTTAAATATTTTGAATTAAAAAAATAAAAGTTGCATTTAAAACGATAATATCTGATTTTCGTTTTTATTTTTTTTTTTTGAATAATTCGATAAATTTATTCGTTAAGTAATTTTTAAAAAAAAACAACAACAAAAACACATATTTATTTTAATAATCAAATTAAATGAAGCTGAAATCATTGGATTTTATTTTTATATATTAATAGCCGCAGCTATAGCTATAGCTTATGAAAATTAATTTTCATAAAATTTTAATCAAAATTTTCTTTTTTTTTTTTTAAATGAATAAAGCAGTCAAGTCAACATAAAATAGATCTCATATTATACATTATATATATATATTTCAATAATATATTCCAAGTATATTTGAAAGTATCTATATATCTAAATATCTTTGAGATTTAATTTAAATATTTGTAAAGTATATATGTATTTATATTAAATTAATTGAAGAGCTTCAGTAGCGTTATTATATTTATTTGGGGTTTCCATATGGCTGAATAGCTTATAATTTATATATATATATTTATATATATAATTATAATTTATACAAAATTGAATTATTATATGGAGCTTATTTTATATAATCGATTCAAGGTTTTTTTTAGAATATAGAGCCTTAGAATAATTTAAAGGATGTAATTGTACTATTAACTTTAAGGTTAAAAATTTGGGATAATATCATGTGTCAACTGATCTATGTAATTAAATAAAGTTGATCCAATTTGTAGATTGTAAAATACAAATACTATTAACAAGATTTAATCATTCAGTAAAATGGAATTAGAATATAAAAGTTTGTCAGAAAATTCTCGATGAAAGTCATGTCGATGAAAGTCTCGATGATGTCAATTATATCATATGTTCTAGACTAAATATATACTGTAAAAAATATAGCTTTTTGTATTAAATGTAATCTATAACTTAGTCAAAATCTTGGAAGGTATTCCTTAATACATAACTATGTGAGTTGAAATGTAAGCTTAGCTTTGAGACTAAGGAATTGGAAGGAAAAAAGGATAGAAGAGAGAGTTTGGGGGTAGGTTAGAAACGAATTTATAAAAGTTCTTTTTGAAATGTTGCAAATTGTATAACGGTATATTTCTATCAGCACTTGGGATGGAAGTATGTTCCATATTCTAGCAGTTCTCTCAATAAACGCGTTTCCATAATTTTTTAGTTTTAAAACACCTAAGAATTTCCACTGTGTAGAAATGAGCATTTGAGCCCTCACTGGTGTTACGTTGGTGTTTTCCACTCCTTTAAGGAGTATAGGGCTTTCACCAAGTCTATTTAGACTAGGCTTCGGTTTCTTTAATCTTTATATTCACTAAGCTGTTAATTATTCGGTTGTAGCTATTGTATAAGATTATGAATACACAAATGTTAATTTTGTGCGCCATCTATTGTCATACGCAAGAGTTATTTATATATTTATATTAAGTACTTGTTATCTTATATTACGATATTAACTATTACGATACAATTTTACCATATTATTTTATTAGATATGATTTGACCGGAGTTTGAACCCAAGACTTTCTATATGAAAAGCGCGGCTTTACTACAACGCCATTGATTTCATCAATGATCATTATTGATTTTAATTCAATAGAGCAAGTGTCAATACCCTCAAGATATCTATAAAAAAAACAGTTAAAGCTCTAATATAACAACGAGTTCTCAAAGAAGTGAAAGTAAAACCTTGACGAAAGGCTCGTCAATTAGGCGTAAGGCTCAAATTTTGGATTTTGTAATGTTAATCAATTTGAAACATAATTTAGTGGATATACTACAGTTCTGACAGTTATGCAGTTAAAGGAGTTCTTTCTGTTCTTTCTGACAGAATTCTTAGAAAAAATATCGTCATAAAAAACTCTAATAATAAAACTAACAAATTTAATATTACAACAATTAAAGCAACTTAAGATAGTCTTAAATAAATCTTTCATTTTAATCATGACTTTTTATTAATATTTAAAACTTCATTGTTCGCATGTCAAATTAAAACATAATTAAAAGAAAATGTCTCCAAAACTTATACATACTATCTATAAATATTAAAAAACGTTCCCATTTATTAAATAAAACCTTTAAAAAAACAACAAACCAAGAGCTCAAAAAGATTCTAAAGATATTTCTCTCAAAGGTATCCTGTATAGAAATATCATTTTAAAATAAAAAACACAAAAACAAATCCTATAAGAAAACTGCAAAAAACTATAACTAAACCTTGAAACTTAAACAATGTTATAAAAACCAGTTTCATATTTTTTTTTGTGTTACCTGCACAAATCAAAAAGAATTAGCAAAAAAAAAAAAACATATTAGTAGAATACCTGTAATAAATACATTTTCATTTCTATCTATATATACACATATATATATAAATGGAGGGCATTAAAATCCACGGTATGCATTTATTAGCAAATCCCACATACATTAAAATTACAAAAAAAAAAAAAAATATCAAAAGATAATAAAAATTGTAACACATAAAATTTTTTTTTTTTAAAGACAGGTTTGAAATGAATTTTTTTTTTTGAAAATTAGCTTAATTTCAACTCAATTCCAATGTGTTTTTTTTTTTGTATAAGGTTGTTTTTATTATTTTTGTTTTTGATTTCGAAATATTATTCCGAATTAACCACACAAATTTATTTTGGATTTATATTCGAATGTATATATATCACATATATGTATAATAAGTTTCATAAATTGTACGTAGGTATATATATTACATTATTAATAAATTACAAAACTTTGCTTGTTTTTTTTTTAATTCATATTCAACTCAATTTCAACTCTGGTCAAAATTGCAGAATTTTTTTTTTTTAATTTCGAAATTTTGATTGAAAGTTTTAACTCTAAATTTTTTTTTAATTTCGAAATTCAAAATTTTAATTATACGAAAATATTACAAATTTACAACTTAAACAATTTAATTTCGAAATTAATTAATATAATATTTTTTTGAATTTTGAAATTCAAAATTTTAATTCTACATTTTTTTAATATACGAAAATATTGCAGAAATTTACAACTTACAAAATAATTTATTTTTCGAAATTAATTATTATAATATTTTTTTCGAATTTCGAAATTCAAAATTTTAATCCTACATTTTTTAAATATACGAAAATATTTAACAAAATAATTTAATATAACAATTAACAAAATAATTTAAATTCGAAATTAATTAATATTATATTTTTTTGAATTTCGAAATTCAAAATTTCAATCCTACACTTTTTTTAATATACGAAAATATTACAAAAATTTACAACTTACAAAACAATTTAAATTCGAAAATAATTAATGTAATATGTAATTAAATTATTATGTACATATAAATGCATATATATGTACAAATGTATGAACAAATGTATATATAATATATGTACGAAATAAATGCGAAAAAATTTTTTTTATTATGTACTTACTTTTCTTATTGGTTTTGTATCATTTTCAATTATTGGCTGATGTTGTTCAACTTCAATTCCGTCTGACATGATTACTATTATATATATTTGATTGGATTTTGTTGTTGTTTGTTGTTGTTGTTTTTTTAATTTTATTTTATATATTTTTTATTTTAATTTAAATTATATTTTATGTATTTTTTTTTTTTTTATATATTATTTACTTTTTTTTTTTTTTTTATTTAAAACATTCGAAAAAATAAAGAAAAAAAAATAATTAAAAATTTTTATTAAATATTTTATTTATATTAAATTTATTTTAATTAAATTAATTTTTTTAAATATTTTATTAATATAATATTGATTTTATTACAATCCTTTTTGTATTAAGGCTCGTAAAATAATAAAAAGAAGAAGAAGACCAATATAAAAGGGGAGACATACGGAATATATACATATACACTTTACATATATAACTATATATTAAATTTTCTTAATGTAATGCATGTATGTATATATGTATGAATAAATATGTATATATTTTATTGCAAAAAAAAAAGCATTATTTTATTATGTACTTACATACAATGTATATATTGTATATAATAAATATTTATATATATATGTACATATATGTGGGTATTAAAAATTGCAATAAGAACCTTTTATTTTTTTTATTTCTTTTTTAATATCCATATAACTAATTTAAAATACAACTCATACATATTCACACATACACATACAAACACACACACACATCATACATTTATAATAAAATATATACAGAAAGTATGCAATATGTGTGATTATATATAAGAAAATTAATAAAAGGTACCTATATTAAAAGGTATAAAGGTACAGAATATGTATTGAATACAATTATTATGTATCACTTTATATATATATATATATATATATATTTATGTATTATGTATGTATATATTTAGGTAGGTAGATTTTTTAAACTCGTTTTCATTTTGTTATTATTATTATGTTGTTGTTGTGTTTTTTTTTTGCAATATTGGGGATAATCCTTTGAGTGCCCACTTTTTTTTTTTTTTTTTTAAATCTTTAAACAGCTTGCTGTTTTTTGTTTTTTTTTTTTTGATTTTTTTTTTTTTTATTCTAATTTTGCACGCACACAAACAAACAAAATTGTAATGTTTGATGATGGATTAAAAAAAAAAAAAAAGGGAACAAGAATTTAAAAAAAAAAATAAAATAAATCCTAAAAATTCAATCCACCATATAATAAGATGTAATTATCTCAAAAAAAAAAATAAATAAGTACTTCACTTTTCATTTTAATTCTAAATTTTTTTTTGTAAATTTATTTGAAATTTTAGTTTTCTTTTAAATTAAAATCAATTGAATTTTTTTTTGTTGTTGTAAAACACAAAATAATAACGGAAAAAAAAAAAACTTTTTTTTGAAAAATTTTTATTTTAATTATTTTAATTTATTTTTTATTTTTTTTTTAAATAAAAACTTACTTTGAAAAATTTATTTATTTTTTAATTGAAAAAATTTTCAAAATTTTTTTTTTTGAATTTTCTTAAAATTATTTTGAAAAAAAAAATTTAAAAATATTTTTTTATTTACTTTTTTTTATTATAATTTTTTTTTAAATTCGAAAAAAATACAATAAATTTTTCGAATTAGCGCGTTATACCGTATTTAAAATACGTTTTGTATTTATTATAATTTTTTTTTTTTTTTAATTTATAACTTATTTTTCTTCTCAATATTTCTCGAAAAAAAAATATTGTAATAAACCCGAAGATGGCTTTAAGCAGAATGCTGATAAATATTTTGATATTTGTTCGCCTATCGTATATTTTTTTTTTTCAATTCTGTATTTTGTGTGTTTTGTGGATAGAATTGAAATGAAGTAGAGGATTGGTGGAGTAGAATTTGGTATATGTACTTTTTTGTTTTATTTTTTTTTTTTTTGTATTTATTATAAGAGATGTAAAGAAATGGGAAAAACTCAAAAATAGAAATGATAAACAAAAAAAAAAAAAAAACAAAAGAAAAAAAAAATTCATTTTCTACTCAGTTAAAGTTATTTGGGATTTATATAGAGTATATATAAATACTTATTTATGAATGTAGGTAGATATATATTATATATAGTATAATTTTTTTTTTGTTTCAGATTACTTTTACTTTAACAGCAAATGGGCAATTTAATATAAAAAAAAAACTTGTATTTTGTTGTAGTCGAAAAGTCGATTTAAAAATTTTTTTTTAAGGTAGGTATTATTAGTTAAATTAAAAAGTTATTTGAAAAATACGTATTATTAGTAATTTTATTTATATTAATTACAGGCGCACTCCTAGGGGGTTTGTAAAGAATAATTCTTGTGAAATTAACTGTTCTTGGCAAATTAACTGTTAACTTGCTTTTTTTCTTTCTTTATTTATTATTTCTTATAATTTAACATTCAGAGCCTCGGTGGGTCGTGGGTAAGCATTTGGCTTTCTAACAGAGGGGGTGCGGGTTCTATTCACGTACGAGTAATGAATTTTTAATTGAAAAAAATAATTTTTCTTTACAAATCCCCATGGTGACCGAATATATATAGTAAAATATAAAATATATGATACAGATAATATAATCTGCCACGTCTAAACAGGAAAGGCATGCTTAACTCCATTATCACAATGAGGCAGCTGTTTATAAATAAATAAATAATTTAACGTAAGTTCAAGGTAATAAAGTTGTTAACATAGTTTGCAACGTACCTTAGCTAAATCAGCTGTATTAGCTAATAATTTTTAGCATTTGCCGCGCTAAGTTTACAATTCCAAATTTAAAATGTAACTTAAATCTAGTACGTATTTCAATAATATAGAAAAATTTAAAAATTTATATTCTGCACAGTTTACTTATAAATTATTATTTTGAATTAGTATTTAACTTACACTTTTTTTATTTTATTATTTTGCTTTTTTAATTTTTTTATTTTTACATTTAGTTACATATTAGTAATTAATCTAACTTTCGTCAAAATATGCAACTTAGTCTTTTGTTAATTTGGTAGTATATTAATTCTGAAACAGGGTTGCCACACGCCGACTACATTTTCATAATAGATTAATTCCAAAAGTTGAATAGTGGCAGCCCTGCTCTGAGGTAGTTAAATTAATGTATTTAAAATAAGCATTTAATATTGTAATTGTTTTCGAAACAAATAGTCAAACCATTTATGTATTTGATTTATTATTTGCAAAACAAATTCTTTCTAATTAAAAAATTTAAATTTTCAAAATAACCTTGAAGATATGCAATTCAAAAAAATCATTACAACCTAAAACACAAGTCATTTTATTAAAAAATAATAGTTATCTGACTATCTTAGTGGTAAAGTGGCAGCTTTTCAATCGAAAAGTCTCCTGTTCAAATCCTGGTCGGATCATACCTAATAAAAAAGTATAGTGTATATTAAAATAATTTAATAAGAAGTTCAAATGTCAAATAGACAAAGAATATTAATATTATCAGGCAATATTTACTATTGTCTGGTACTACAAATAAATATAATTGTTACATAAAATTTCTATTATCTTATGATTTTTTATAATAAGCACTATATCATATTATTATAAAAAATGGATTGCCCTCAGGATAATGAAAACTCACAAAAAAAGACAGATTTTATTTGTTTTTATCTATATTAAAAACATGCTTATTAAATAAATATGAAGGTATGTATACATTAAAATGAAGTTTTGTTTTTATTAAATAAACATATACACATACACAATTAAAAATATATTTAATTATACATATATCATTATATATATATTATATATCTATTTTGCTTTAACAATGTTGGGAAAGTGCATATAAACTACTCATTATAAAATGAATTTCACTCATAAAAACCGGCCAGACGAGTGAAAATTGTTTTGTTATACACATACATTTTCATGTAATTGTGTATAAAGATAGAGACATAGAGGCATTGTTGAAACTCACTCAATTTAAAAAATGAGAGAATAAAATGAGTATTCTATGTTTGGTTGGATTGGAGTGGAGTTGAAAAATGATACATTACATTGTACATACATATTTAATCGAAGATGAGAATTGAGAATTCAACAAAATGTTTGAAAGAAATGTTCGATGAAACAAAAACTATTTCTTTAATTATATTGATAGAATTAAGGGAAAATTTATATGATAGAATTTCATAGAATACAATTTTCTTTAAGGAGTGTTTTTTTTATTACCAAAATCTTTATTATTAAATTTCGTATTAATTTATTATGAATGGCGTTTCAAAATACTTTTCACCTCTTCGATTTGTTCATATATATACAATGTATTAAATTATTTGTAATATATAATGTATAAGATTATGTATTTAAATTGTACAATGTATAAAATTATGTATACCTATGTACATATATATGAATGCAGATATTATTATGTAGGCTAAAAATAGAGTAAAAGAATTTTGTACTCATTTCAAGGAAAATATACTCAAAAACTCGTGCTTATATGCTTGCGAAAAAAAAAATTTATGTAAATGATTTTAGCCTTGAGATGCAAACTCCATAAGTACACTAACACCTACAAATTGCATTCAAAATACTGGCTATATATTTATATTTACATAAAATAAATTAACTAATACATATAAAACCGGCTTTTTATTCTGAAAAAAAAAGTGAGTGTTATTTAAAGATACAATTATAAGATATTAAATAGGTTTATTGTTTATACAATATTGACAATGATATTTAAAAAATTTTAAAAACTTTTAAATATTGGTTCATTAAGTTCAAAATTAATTATTTCATTCTTTTTTTCAAAGTAAAAATTTATTTTATTTTAATTTTGAAAAAATTTAAAAATTTAAAATTGCTCTAAGTTTTGTTCTGTTAAACTTAACTAACTCTGAAAACTAAACCAAACTAACTTACACTCAACCTATTAGATATTATTTTTGAGAAGATATTATCTGTTCATTATTACATTAATTGCAGGTATTTATATCTATGTTATGAAGGTTATATTCTATGCACGTACGAGCTAATATGAGTTTAATAGTAACAGGCATATATACTGCAGTTCTAAGGAAGAAAAGTCGTAAGCGCCAAAAGCGAATTTTCGGGATAATTTAATATTTAACATCAGATAAATGTCTCACACCTTTGTACTAAGAAAAAATGTCAAATATGTCGTTGCAAATTCAGTGAAATGAATAAAATTTTGTTAATATATTTTTATTTGGTTCTTTTTAATTAAGCTTCAATGCCTTAATAAATCTAGTATTGCTTAGCAAAAAAGTCGTACGTCCACATTAACTATGAATGCCTAGTATTCTTATTTTATAGTATTTATATATTATTTTATAGTATTTATAGTAAGTTCAAAAAAGAAGTTTTTCTTTATTTAACATATTTGTTTTTCAAAAATTCAAAAATAATTTAACATAGCGATGCGAGAATATAAAACACAAAAAGAGTTAAATTACCTAAAACGAAGAAAATGTAGAAACGACTTTCTTTCTGAGGACGGCAGTATAATGATATAATAGGGGGACATGTTTGTGATGTTGTCAATAACCTCTTATAGTTATATCTAAAAATAAATCTAAAAATTAGTTAATCTATATTCTAGTAGTTTATTTAAATGAGAAATTAAAGTAGAAAAACAAATAGTGAAAGTTCATGTTCATGTAAGATTTGATATTTAAAATCTAACTCTAAACAGAGTTGTGTATTTTTTCGCTTTAAAAATTATAATTTTTAAATTGTTACACATAATATGTAATAAAATGTTTATAATAATTGAATAACATATTAGATATTTAGTTAGTTTTTAAATATATAAGATTATTTTTTAAAAATATTCAAGCTTTAATAAAAAATATAAAATATTTGTAATTTAAGAAAACATTTTAATCTTTAAGAACTCATTTTTTTCCAGGCCGAAGAAATTAGGAATTAGAATTCGAAAGTTTCCTAGAAAGTTTAATTACCCTGACATGTACTAATATTGCACCTCAAAATATACAAAATACTCTGCTTAAAATGTAATTTAAGACTTTTTTTTGTATTCATAATAACTACTAGTAACTATAGAACATTATTTATTATCTTTATTGCCTTTCCTCTATTAAAGTTGCATTTTTAAATTGAAAATCAGTCAAATATTTGGTACCACTGCAGTTATATGCAGTCATATATTTGGTACATTAATACTGCATTAAATACTGTTAAGTTTATAGCAATATAAAAAAATTAAAAAAAAAATTAATATAATTTATTTTTCGTAATTCTAAACGAAAATGTATTACATAATACACATTTTGTTTTACAACAATTTATATAATAAAATAATTTTACTCTCACTTACCAGTCAGCACCTACATTATACATACAATTACAGTTACATACATTTTTAAATACCTATACATACAATTACAAAACAAAAAAAAAAAAGAAATAAAAAAAAAAACCGGCAAACGGAAGAGTATACTGTAATGTTTACACACACAATATAATATTTAAACCAGACAACATTGGAATGAGGCTAATTTCGGTGGAGAACATTCGTATATTCATCCTGCCCGTAAAATAATAATAATTTAACCTTTTAATTTTACATTTTTGTTTTTGTTTCTGCTGGATGTAAATTTAAAATTACTTGAAAACATTAATTTGATTATTAAAGAAATATCATTGTCAAAAAAAAAAAAGAAATAATAAAATAAAAATAATTAAAACAAAAATAAAAAAAATTAATCGATTATTGCTTTTTTTATATAAAAATGGAAGCATATGAATGGATATCTTTGTGTTTAATAAATTTCTGACTTGCATTTTTAGCACCCAATTAAATATTTACAAAAATAAAAAAGTTTTTGTTGTTGTTTTTATTATTATTGTTTTTTTTTTTGCTCATTTTTGATGTTGTCTGATCATGAATTAAAGAAATCAGGAACTTATTTTGAACTTTTTGAATTTTGTTTTTGTTTTTTGCATTGATTGTACGCATGTGAAATATTGGAGGAGTTGTTGTCAAAAAAAAATATATGAAACAAAGAAGTCTTACAATAAGTATTGTTAAAAAGCACATATTCCGTATTTTTGTTTTGATATGGGGGATAGCATGTGCCATTCCATACTTTCTATTAATTTATAAGTAATATTATTTATTTTGTTTATATTATATATTTGTATATTTTTTTAATTTATATTTGGTCACCATGGGAATTTTTAAAGAAACATAATTTTTCAATAATTTTTTTCAACTAAAAAAATTTCGCGGGAGTTGAACCCGCGCCTCCACTAACACTCCGAGGCCCCTATTCCATATAAATATAAAAAAAATATTGATTTAATATAATAATATGTTTATAGCTGTTTATTGTGGGTGAAAAATGTAAAGTAGTATATATAGGTAATATTGATAAGGCTTAACCTTGTGTTAGATTAAATTTTAACTTTATTTAGACTGAGATTAGATCAAAGATTATGTCAAATTTATTGCACTTTTTTTTAAATGGCTTTATTTCATTATTAAATGAGAAATAAAGCCATATCGCACATTTGTTCGAGTATGGCTTTATTTTCAATTCAAATGAGAAGTAAAACCGTATCATTTTGCAAAGTTTTACGAAATAAAACCATATAGTAAAATTGATACACATTCTAGTTTAATAGTAAAGAAAGTGAAAAAAAAATAGAAATTGATAAATTAGTGTAATTAGCGAGTTTCTAATTTCTTTAATAAACTGAAATAAAATATGTTAAAAAATATTATATTTTTATTACGAAGACTGTCACCGCCGAACCCCCGCTAACTCAATTATTGAAGCTAGATTTAGCATTCATACCTATTTTATTCGAAAAATAATACCAATCAGTATCTCAAACACGCACATGTAATAAATATTCTGTAAAAGGGACCGATCCCAATTTTGAATGCCACTCTAAGTCCCTCATAATTCAGAATGTCACATATACATATATATAAATATTCTGGAAAAGACGTTAAACATTTATTTTGATTCCAATTCTAAAACTTCTTCCTAACTATTTCAATAACAAAGTGATTAAAATAGTGGAAGCTGCCGCTTCCCAACTCCCGCTAAACATATATTGAAACACTGATATTATACTGAAATTCTTTTCTAATAATTTTTTTGTAAGTGCAAAATTGCTATCATATGGGAATCGAATTCACACTACATCGCTTTTAAAAAACTGGTTCTTATCGACTATAAAAACAAGTGAGGAAAAAAAACCAAGGGTTTTTAAAAAGCACATTTTCAAAATTATATACGGTATCTTACTGAGTATTTTATCATTTATTTTTATAAAAATATATATTATGATAATATTATAATTTTGTTATTTCATTAATAATTAATTATATGACTATGAATTACTTAGAATATAACCCCAATGCACTCAAGAAAACCTGTTAAGAAGTGCAAAATATAATGTTGGAGCTTCAATGTTAACGTTTAATTTTGGAAAAACTTGAAAAAACACTGGTAAATAAGTTACTGTTTTATAAGAACATAAAAGTTTTAATTTTGAAGACCTTCAATGGGGAAGGTTCCCAAATTTTTGTTTAGCAAACTTATGATGGATCTGCTCACCCCCCTCCTGTCTTCACTCTTCCATTTTTTTCCGGTTCTAGGAAATCAATTTTGAACTCCAACAAAATTTGGAATTTTTCCTAGAATATTATTATCAAACCAAAAATAGTTAAGACTAAGAAACAATTTCTCCAATTTAAAGAGATCCTTTCAAATTTAAGAAAAACCTTTAACGTATGTTGAAATATAATGCTGCAGCTATAAATTTTGCATATTTGTAAAAAAAAATTTGAACAGGTGTTAAAGTTACAGGTGGTTGAAAATAGCAAAATTTCAATTTTCGAGCCATTATAGCTCCTAAACAGGGGGCGTGACAAAAAAATTTTGTTAACCGACTCCTACTAATTTTGGAGGACCTAACTTATCCCAAAATTTCAAGACCCTAGGTTGAACCGTTTAGAAGATATATGGGGCCAAAAATTTTGCAAAAGTTGAGTTTAGCTAATGATAAATTTTAGTACCGTATGGTAACCCTAGACATATTTTTGTGAAGCCTATAAAACCAGCTATCTTTTGCCGTTTTCATATTAAAAATACACTTAAAGAAACTCTTGTTATAACAATTTAAAAATAGAGCTTTTTCCAACTTTGGGGGGCTGTAGCTCCGTAACGGGTGGGGCTACAGAAAAAAATTCTTCTACGAAATTAATTTTTTTGTAATATCTACCCGTGGTTAAAATTTCTTTAATCTATTTCAAACGGTGTAAAAGTTTTTGTAAACATACGGACGGACGGACAAAGTCAAAATCAAGAAAAACCTTTGACACTTATTGAAACTTTCGTTTTGGAGCTTTCAATTTTGTATACAAATAAAAAAAATTTTTTACTGGTATTCAAGTTACAGGTGTTTAAAAGCTAAATTTTTAGCAAAATTTAAATTTTCGACCCCTTACAGCTCCTAAAGAGGGGGCGTGACAAAAAAATGTTGTTAACTGACTCTTACTTATTTCTAAGGATCTAACTTCTTCCAAAATTTCAAGTTTCTAGATTTAGCCGTTCCGAAGTTATGAGGGACCAAAAATTTTGTAAAACTTGGTTTTGAATAACGGTAAATTTTAGTACCGTATGGTAACCCTATGCAATTGGTTTTTAAAAATTTGTAAAGCTTATAAGAACAGCTGTCTTTTACCGTTTTCAGGTTGGAAATATACCTTATAGAACCCTAATTATAACTGTTTAAATATGGGGCTTTTTTCGACTTTGTGGGGCTGTAGCTCCGTAACAGGGAGGGCTATAAAAAAAAGTTTTAACATTAAATTATTTTTATTGCAATACCTACCCATTTTTGATATTTTTTAGTCAATCGTAGGTAAAAAGGGACGGACGGACGGACGGACGGACAGAGTGAAGCTATATAGGCACATTTTTACAAAATTTTTTGAAAATGTGCTAAAAATATGCAGACTAAGTTTTTAGTGTTTCTGGGCGTTATCATGTTGAACAATTAGAACTCTGTTGAGATGATTGAGATGACTAAGATGATTTTAAGTTATTGGCAAAAAACATATTGAATATTACAAGAATAGTAGTTCTGTTTCCAACACTGGTTCCAAAACATAGTAATGCAAGGCAATTATATCTAAGGAAAATTGGACTTCTTTTGAAAGTGAAATGGAATATTTTTTTTAAGTTTTTAAACAATTTGAACAAAAATTTAACCCCGACTTTATATATTATATATATAACATATTTTAATTTTGAAAAAGACTCTTTAAAAATGTTTCCAAATAATCTAATGAAGAAGAAATTTTAGACTGTTTGAATTCTAGTTCAGAAAAAAAAATTTAATTTAAGAAATGACCGATAGACAAACAATCAAAACAAACACAAAAGTTTAACAAACAAGTGAACAGCACTTTCTACTTTATATATTAGATGATAAATGTTTATATAAATGACCTTTTAAAGGCATACATAAAATCACACAAACTAATAAGAAAAAAAAGTATATAACTTCATATGTGAAGAATATATACATATATGTACAGTGCCGGCGCTAAGCATTTTGTCACCCGGTGCACTTTTCTAAAACGCCGCCCTAAAAAATCCATTTCCACATCACCCATGAGGTAGGATTATCGATGCATTTTTTTATAGAGGTAGTCCCACGAAGGTATAATCCTCTTTAAAAAATAAGTTAATTTAAAAAAGAAAATAGTTTTAGATTGAAAATAAAAAATTTAGTTAGAAGAAATAGCGCTTTACTTGAATGAAAGAAATTTAATTCAAAAGGAAAACGCGAGGAAAAACTATATATCACATAATTTAATAACTTTAATAAAACGAAAATATTAAAAATTAATTCTTCGCGCTTTTATATTGGCAAAATCGTTAACTAAATCGTTGTAGTCCAAATTTTCAAGAAGTTCTTTTTCAATAGATATAGTTGCTAATCCTACTAATCTGTCTTGAGTCATTGTAGTTCTCAAATAATTTTTAATAATTTTTAATTTTGAAAAGCTACGTTCCGCAGAAGCTACTGTAACGGGTATTGTCAATAAAATTTTTAGAGCAATAACAAGGTTGGGAAATAATGTTTCTAATTTTTTATCAAAAATAAAGTTTAAAGTTTCAAGAGGGGATGAAGGTGGTTTTTCGAAAACCAAAGTAGGAAATATTTTAAGCTCTTCAAATAGCTCTACTCCATTTATGTCAGAGTAACCATCGTGTGTTAGATTTTTCTCTAAAGAGGAACAATAATTAAACAGATCACTTGAAGTATATGACGAAATGATGGAAATTTCATGTAAAAATTTAAATATACTATTATGCGCGGAAATTTGTTCAAACCGTTCTGTAACTGACTGAAGAGCTTGATCTAGTATTTTAAAATAAAATTCTACTTTAAACCTAACTTCCGGATTCTCAATAACTTCATCCTGCCTTCGTATGAAAAAAGCCGAGGCTTTTTACGACTTCTAAGTGTTGAAACGGGAGGAAACGACGCTGTTACATCTAATTTTATAGCGATTTGTTTAGCTTGCGCAATGAAATCATAAAAATGTTCGTCCGTTCTCAAATTGCTCAAAAATTCTTTAGTTGTGAGCAAAATATTAACAGCAGTCGTTAAACAAATTCCTGGACTTTGCAAATATTTACTAACTATATTAATTTTTTCTAAAATTTTAAACCAAATTAGTAATGAACAAATAAATTCAAATTTTAAAATACTATTGCCTAAAGCTTCTGCGGTGTGTCTTGTCATAGAGTCTTTGTCATTTGTCAGTTCTACTAAAGCTTCATAAATATCTTCTAAATGAAAAATAAAAGGTTTTAAGGCTTCTATTCTACTTTCCCATCTACTTCACGTTCTTTTTTAAAATTTCCCACCTTGAAACAGAACTCGAAAAGAAAACATAAAGACTTTGAATTGTATCAAAAAATTTTACAGCTTGACTTGAACATTGAGCGGAATCTAAAAGAACTAAGTTTGCAGAATGAGATGCACATGGAATGAAAAACGCACGTGGTTCTAGGTGCCTAATTTGAGCTTGCATACCTATATTTTTTCCTTTCATATTTGAACCATTGTCATAGCCTTGTCCTCTACAGTCATTAATTGAAAGTCCTAACGAAATTAACTTATCTAAAACTAAATCTGTCAAGCAAGCCTTTTCCTGTTGTATCTAAACCTATGAGAAAACCTATAAAAAATTCTTTTATTTCAAAAATATTGTTTTCTGTTTTATTAACTATTCCAAGAATTAGAGATACTTGTTCTTTTCGACTTAGATCGGGAGTGCAATCGACAATTACGGAATATATATAAAAATCAAGATTAAAATTAATATTAAAATTAAATGGTTTTGAAAATCAGTAGAACAAAAAGATTTAATTAATAATTAATTGGTCCATAAAAAATTTTTTTCATTTATTTCTTTTAAAATAAACCTATTCTACAAGATAAGATTGTTTTTATTTTTATAGACAAACATAATTATTATAAAGTTTGTATTTTTCGTATAATTCATAATTTCAACCACACTATACATAAATCTCATACTTCATGGCCATGGTCATAAATTTTATTTTCTAAAACAAAATTGGATTGCCCAAAATATAAATAGGTAGAAGTACATTTAATTTCAAAATTTCATTATTTTACATTATACAACATTACAATACAATACTACTTTACAATTTTTTATTCAATACGATGAGAAATAAAGAGTTAATAAAATAATATATAAATATATGTTATTTTATTAACTCTTTATTTCTCTACTCATACTAGAAATAATTTTATAAGAGAAAAAATTATTAAGTATTTATAATATATAAATCAAATGCAAATCAATGTAAAAGAAAAATTTAAGAGAACGGTTTTTATTTCTTATTCTCTTTGGCTCTTCTATTTCTATTTTCTATATACCTAGGTGAATAGTTTAAGGAACATTTAAAAATAATTGAACATTAAATAAAAAAATGTGGTTTTGTACCGAAAAACATTTTTTTTGTTTTATATGATTTTGCTTATGTATATGGAGCACTTTTTTAAATTGTGCAGAAGGTAGAAGGCAGAACAAAAGCTATTTAAACTATTTGATTGTATTGAAAGAAGACTAATAAAGAGAATTTAATTTACTTTCTTATTGTCTCTTCTCTTCTATTTCTTTTTTCTTTAATATATAAATAATTTAAGGAACAGTCAAAAATAATTGAACCTTAAATAAAAAAAATGCAGTACAAAACCGAAAAACATTTTTTTGTTTTATATGATTTTGCTTATGTATATGGAGCACTTTTTTAAACTGTGCATAAGGTATATTTAAACTATTTGATTTTATTGAAAGAAGACTAAAAAAGAGAATTGAATTTATTTTCTTATGGTCTCTTCTATTTCTTTTTTTTATAATAGATAAATAATTTAAGGAACAATAAAAAATGATTGAACCTTAAATAAAAAAATGTATAGGAAAAACCGAAAAACATTTTTATTTTGCTTTATATGATTTTGTTTATGTGTATGGAGCATATTTTTAAATTGTTATTTTAACTAAGTAGAATCAAAGCAAGAAGAACTTAAACAGTAGGTACCTATAAAATGAATGATAAAATAAAATATATCTGATTTGAGTTAAGAAGAATTAATTTGAACAGAATTTGAAAGAATTAATTCAAAGGAATAATTTAAATTTTTAAATTTTGGTATGTAAATTTATTAATTATTTTCAAAAAAAAAAAAAAAATTATTTTAGGTCGGTAGGTACATAATTTTTACAATAAATTTGGCGCCCCTAAAATTCTGGCGCCCGGTTTTACTGTGCCATCTGTGCATATGGAAGCGCCGGCCCTGTATATGTATGTATGAAAGTTTTTAAAATAAACTAAAAATCGAGAATATAATGCAGTATTTTTTGAATTAAAATGGAATGGTATGTCCGTTTTTAGTTTGTTGTTGTCTTAAATTTTGTGTGCAGCTTTTTGGAATGATGTAGAAGCATTTGTTTATTTTTGGATTTTTATAATCATATTTTTACTTTATACATTTTTTTTCATTTTATTTATACATATTACTTACTATTTACACAATTTTAGATTTCTGTTTAATGTTTCATTTAAATATTATTCCTTATCAACGAATATGGACGGTTGTTACAGTTCATTGAAAGATCATTGTAAATCAAATCAACGCATTTTTTGATTTAAAAACATAATAATTATATGAATAATCGATTGATTAAATAAATTAAACAAAATAAATTATTTAAATGTTCATTTAATTAAAGTATGTGTATTTAATGATAAATTTTAAATGTATCTCGTAATTTAGGAAATAATTTTATAATTTGGAGGATAAATGCATGTTAAATTTTAAAAATTCATGGGCTTTTAGTAATATTGTAATTCCTTTAGTTGTAAACCCTGTACTACTGCTGTTTATCTTTCTATCGTATATTGAAGGTAAAAGAAATGAAACTTTCGCAATATTACCAAATGCTACCATTCAACTGTGTTTCTTAGTTTGACTGAAGTTTTTAATATTTTTGTTCAAAGCACCAAAAATTAATAATTCTTACATCTATAATTATTTATATAAATTATATAATACCTAACTTAAATTAGTTACCTCTTATATACATTACAATTATTATCATATTATAAGCAAATGAGGCTTTCGACTACAAAAAATTAATACATAATTTAAAATTTGAATTGAATAAAAATCTCTTAACAGTTTTATAATTTTGTTTTGGAAATACAAATTTTTGGTTTAATTGCAATAATTTAAAAATGAACTCAATCTTCATATATCTAACAAAATATTTTTTTATGATAATGTATTTAACACATTGTTAATAAGAATTAAAGCTTTTATTAGTTTTCAAAACAACATGTGAACGTAGTTCAGTATTAAATTAAATATAAAAATTATATTGCATAACTTTAGGAGAAATACTGCAATGTTAATAAAATTTTGAAGTTTTTTAATAAAATTTGAATATTATTTTGAACCATATTTTAGTCTTTATATATTTAAAAATTTTCAAATAATTAATGTTTCCGTTGTAATAATATATATAATAAAAATAAAATTATTATAATTCAATGTATTCAATTTTAAAAATTTTATAAAATATTTTTTATATTTTACTTTATATTAATATTACATATTATAATTAATGATACTGCAATATTTAAGACCATTGGTTAATGAGACTATTTTAGGTTAGGGATACTATTATTGTATTATTCTAATACTATTTATTATATTTATTTAATTATATTATATATTGTATACTATTTATTTGGATCGAACCCACACCCCGTTGGTTAATATGCCAGATACTTAACCACTGCGTAACCGAGGCCTCAATTTTATAAAATAGTGGCCATCAAATAAATGTTTTATTAATTTATTTTTCTTAAATCTTAAGTTTGATAAATTCCTTTTAAATCCAAGCTGTGTAAGGGGTTGTAATTTTAAGTTTAAAAAATATGAAGCGGGATTTTGAACCCAAAACTTTTCACGTGAAAGATGGCATCTTTACGATTACGACATTAGTCAGATATATACTAATCTCAAAAAATTTTTTATGGAGCTGTATTTTTTTCATATGTTGTTTTTAAAATGTCTGTTGTAATATTATGAAATCACAATGAAATTAATCTGTTCGTAGTTCCGTTGTTTTTTTTTTTGCTAATCGTTCAGCTCTAAGTCATATTGACTCAGCTCTAAGCCTTATAATTCCGTCAGAATCATTATTGCACTTTTAAAACAAATGCTGTAGTATTGTATAATAGTAGGAACAAATTGGAAATAAAAAAGTTACTATATAAGAATTATTTATGTGAGACAGTAGAAGAGCTTATAATCCGTCTTCTATGTGATTTATAATTGTTCTAAGCTTTAAGAGTAAGAACTTATTTATACATGAAAATCTGGACCTCAGTGATGTATAAGCATAAATTGGTTATGCACTGTAATATATGCAATCTTCATTAGTTTAAATATAAGTGATGACTATCAAACCGTTTAATACTGTACTAGCTAATACCCAGTGCGCGTGGCTGCGTTTTTTAGTGGGTTTCCAATTGATTTTTGGGTCAAAGCAGTACTTCGTAAAATTGCTCATAATTCGTCTCTAAAATCTCTTTTAACGAATAATCGTGCTGATGTGGGTTAGCAAATTCCAAGTCTGTTCAACTCCGTTGTCTACCCTATTGTCAAAGAGCAACACGTATATAAAATTTGAAGTCAATCGGTGTTACCGTTTCTTTTTTGGAACCAAAAGTTTAAAAACTTGCACCACAGCTCTAACTTGCCGGTTCGTTACGTTAGTTAGCAAATTGGTTCCCGTATTCAAAAATCTTTATATACAAATTTTCATTATAATCGATGTAGAAGGTTGTACGCCACAAACAAACAAACATTCGCTTTTATATAAATAGAATTATTTTTAAAATTTTATTAAATTTTTGAGTTTAATTTTATAAACTTTTATGTTAGTTAGCAATTTTCAGATATTGTAAAAATTTCTACTTAAATACAGTTTATATGTAACAATGGTAAATAATAACCTTGAAATTAAAAGAAAAATAACTTATATTGAAATATTTATAAAAATATTTTTGGGGATATTTTTGACAGGGGTTATTGACATTTTCACCTGATACTATTTAGCTTCTATTGAAAAATAAACTTAATTCCAAAAAGAAAAGAAAAAATATAAAAACAAATATTAAAATTTCTTTTCAATAAAATTGTAATAAAATAATTTTTTTGCACAAAATAAAAATCTTTACAAAAGTTAAACAGTGATTAAACAGTTACGAACTTAAAACTGTTAATAGATAAAAACTTATTTTAAATTCGCGTTAACAAAAGTCAGTGAAATTTACAAAAAAAAGTTATTGTCAATTTTATTAATAAAAAAAACCAAAAAAATAAAAAATACAGGAAATAAAATTTTTTGAAAACTCGAAATTTAAATTCGTAATTAATTTCAATTCAATATCTTTTAAATTTCATTTTTTATTTTGATTAGCAAAATTTTTAATTTTGGTATGGGGTTAAATTAAAATAGTAGCTAATTTTAATAATAAAAACATATATTAAAATTACTCTAACTTTTTTTTAATATATTTATTTATATATATAAATTTTATTTACTAAAAAAGAAAGTATATATCGATGTTTATACATATAATATGTATATGTGCATATATTATAAAGATTAAAGTGACATTTTTAACTAATTTAAATAACCGTTAAATGAACGTTACATGATTTGTTTTAATTTTTTTGACAAATTTATCAAATCGTTCAACTTGTGACTTATAGGGTATTTAAGTTTTCTTTAATTTTTTTTTTAATTTAACAGTTTATATAATTAATAACTTGTAAGTATTATTGATATATGTGACATTCATTAAGCTACAATGCCTTAGGTGGGCGGGCCGGTAATATACACCTTATGCTAGATTACAGCATTCTATCGCAAAGAAGGTATTGGATTGGAAAATAGATAGAAAAAGAACAGTAGGGAAGCCGAGAAATCGATGGATTGATGCAGTCGAGTTAGGCGCTACGCCAATGCTTCAAAGAACAAAATTTGATAACTGCTGCCCAAGATCGAGTGAAATGGAAGATAATGATTAAGGAGGCCAAGGTTCGACAATGGACTGTAGCGTCATAGTAGAATAGAAGCAGTAGGAGTAGAATAAAGACAATATAAAATAAAAATTAGATGTGATACATATTTATGTATTTCATTTCTTCTTAAAAGAATTTCAAAAAAGAGTTTAAGAGATAAAGTTATTTTGTAGAATTTAAAAATTGAATTACTACTACTATTGTGTACTTTGAATATTACATTTAGAATTCCTTACTTTAGCTATTCGTCTTCTTCATATAAGTCTATTCTATAACTATTGGTCTTATTCACTACTTTATTGCAGTTGACAAATTTTCTTCATGTTTAATAGAATTTCTGCATTATGACTCTTTATAACCCATTAACTTCGGAACTTCGGAATTTTTTTATAAGAACAATTTTCGGAAATTTATAATTTTTTAAAATTATTCATACTACAGTAGGCCTTAATAAATAGATTTTGCAAATCGATAATTATAAATAAATTTGCAATACCTTGTTTTAAATATTTCTTTTCAATTCGTTTCCCCTTGTAGCTTCACTTTTATGTTCAACACACTGCTGTTTTGTAGAAGGACGCTGTAAAGGGGAACGCACAAAATTCTCACTGAAGCAAAATCCCCAAAACCAATATACCCATAATCTTTTATTAAAAGCTTAAATATATTTAATTATATATGGAAGATTTCGAATTCAGACAGATCTTATAGTTGGTTATAAGATCAAAATTTTGGATTTTAGTTTTTGGGGATTTTTGCTTTGGGAATTTTGATTTTTGTAGATTTTGGTTTTGCAGATTTTGGTTTTCCAGATTTTGTCTTGGGAATTTTTGTCTTTTTATATTTAAATTTTGTGTATTTTGGTTTTGAGAATTTTGCCTCGAGGATTTTGTGCTCAACCCGCTTTAAAGTCTTTCTTGCGAATAATTTTTGGCTTCAACTTCGGGGCCAGCTTCATGAACTAATTATTATCAACTGGGATTTTTTAAATGCATAATTTAGTTTAGTAAGACATTGAGTAAGGTAATAGTTCTTTTCAACAACTTTTTTAATTTATCTGCAAATCTTAGATTCAACTTTTCGGAAACTTTCCAATATTTCACATGCCCACCATTTTAAACTAATTTATTTACTAACTTCTACTGAAATTTGAAAAAAACTCATTGTCGAATAATCCAGCAATTAAAATCGTACTAATACACAAAATATAATTTTGATATGTAAAGGCGTATCTTAAATGATTTGTTTCTTTATATTTTAAATTCAGTTCACATTTTTCTTTTTGAGTACAAAAGAAAACCCAAAAAAACGCATATTTTGTAAAATTTTTTTAAAGCTATTATTGTTCTCTCTTTCCAACCACTATTTAAAAATAATATAGAAACCTCTGATTATACATAGAAACTCTTAAGACTATAATTATATAATTTTAAATAAAGCAATCAATTTTTATTTTTTTTTATTTTTAATTTAATGAATCACCAAAAACGATTCAATTAAAATTTGTGTGAAAGTTGTAAATTTGAATTAAGATTTAAGTCTGTGTGTTTAACAATTGTGTTTTTATTCTTCAAATCAAATTCATTCATCAAATTTAGGTAAACCTGTTAAGTATCGCTATTGATGAAACAAAACACTTTTGTTGTCGTTTTGTATTCAAGAAAAGGTCAAACCAACTTTTTTTTTTGGACATGAAATAGTTAAATTTTAGATTATCATTTGAATCTTTTGGATATTAGATGCCATTTTTATGCTAATTAAGAACTTAACAAGAATTAGTTTACAATTCAGTTATTAATGATGACAAATATGTTAAAGATAATAATGATGATGATATTGACTTTTGTTGTAAATTTTTTTTTGGATGACAAAAGACACGTTTTTTTGAAATTTAGATCAAGGTTTAAACAGAGGCGTATGTTTAAAATTTGTTTGGTAATGGTTTTTAAACTTGAGGGGAATTAAGATTGGTTGAATTTGGAAGATGTATAATTTGTTGTATATGGCAATGCTGGAACGGAAGTTAAAAAATGTCAATACTTGAATGAATACAAAAAATTTAATATAATAAAGTGTCATTTTAATCATTTATTCTTTAATAAACAGAAGTTGGGGAGGTTTGCGCCAGTTATCAATATTCAAATAATAATGCTTTTGATAAGATTTAGTTGCACCGAAACCGTATTTGAATACCAATCAATAAGGTTTTAATTGGAATTAAACACTCACTTATAACAAAGTTATTATTTGACTGATGGGCCAAGTCGTTGTTAGAGGCCCAAATCCAAGTCAAAGTCCCCCTGTACTCTTATATTATTATGCTATCAATACAACTATGTTTTGAATTTTAAAAGTATGACTGGTCACTCCAATTTTATGTTATGTAAATAATATTATATTATTAAATAAAAAATAGAAATAAGTCTTTAGAGTTTTCAGATAAAAGTCTTAGAGATAAGTCAGGGGTTTTAGAGATAAGTCTTTGGAGTTTTTTATGAGCACAGACAACAACGTTAAAATTCTGCTCCAAGAGTTAAACATATGATAAAAAATTAACAAAAAACTTTCAACGCAGCCTTGTCGAAAAAGTTGATGAACTTTTAACTACTGCGTTATTTTGACAACTAATTGCTTATGTTCTGTCAGCCAATTTATATTTATTATTAATTTTTAGTTTGAAAAATGAAGTTTATTTATATATAAATATTAAATAAATAATAAAATTAAAAAATTTAAAATATAATAAAATTTTGACTTTATTTTTAATTCACTGATATTAAAAATTAATTATATTTATTTACTTAATTTGTTTACATTAAATGTCACTTTAACGCTTTCAAAATTTTGCGCTTGAAATACTTGATAGTTACGTTTTTTGACATTTTGCAACTTCGATGTTGCTTCAAAGCTGTGATGTTGCTTTAGTAATATCTGCAAATGCGTATTGAATATAAAAATAATTGAAATGGAATACCGTTTTTTTCATATAAGACATAATAAATACTTTTACATATAATCAAAGGTCAATTGTCAAAATCTTAAAACTATCGTAAAATTCTAAAACCATGAAGCTATATCAAGAATTTACAAAATATTTATTTGCCAAAGTAATTGGCTCTACTACTGCTCATACATTCCGGTAAATTACAGAAGTCGGAGGGAGCTATAAAATTGTACAGCAACTATATAAACAACTAAAACTGTAATAAGCATTCATAGATTTTCATTTTCTTACTTCCAAATTTCAAATTAGACTCTGTTTCTTCTTTTGAATGAACCAAATTAAGATATGAATTAATTCATTCTTTACAAATAATAGACTAGATTACTTTTTGATTAACTTTCTATATTTAAACTTTCTTCCATCTATTGAAAAATTATTACAATATAATAAAAGAAATTAAGAAGAATTGTAAAATATAAAAACTATTTCATATGAAAATCTTAAAATAGTCAAAAAATTGTCATCAACAAGTGAATTTGATCCCAACATCATCCAAATGAAGGTAAGAAATTTAATATTCCGAATTTTAATATTTATACTTTCTATAATATATAATCTTCCTTTTCTTCCGTTTTTTTTTAAGAATTATCTGAAACTAGTAATACTAATATTTATTTTAAATACATATTGTATAAATGGATTTATAATACGCAATGTACCACCATATAAAACATTATATAAAGCAAAAGCATCATATGATCCAGAAGATCATGATCTATTACCATCAGCTGTACTCATGTATATTATACGTAATCAAATTCCGGAATTTTTCAATACCGAAGATTTAACATCAAAATCTTCAAAACCATTTTCAAGACATCAATATTTTCCAAATGATCCTGAAGAACCACCAGATTTTATTTTAAATCCAAAATATCGTTTAAAATGTCAAAATCATAATAAATTTGGTACAGACCAACATATTGAACATGATTATTATGATGATCATTATTATCATCATCATCATGATAATTACCTTTCTGATGATAATGAAGACATTTTTAATCCACCAAAACAAGAAATATTCAATTTATCATCAGAAATTGAAAAATTACGTTCATTAAAATCAGAATTTCCAAAAAAATACAATAATAATCATTTTAAAAAGCCTGGAAAAGTTCTATTAAAAATTATTCATGAAAATTCACCAAGTGAATATGAAGAAAATATGGTGAATAATGAAATATTACGTTATTTACAGGGTGATGAATTGCGTCGATATTTATCGAAATTTCGATTAAAATCGAAAAAATTAATTTGAAAATCAATTTTTTTAGAAGTGTAAAATTAATTTATTAATAATTTTAAGTATATTGTATAGTGTAATTAAGATTAAAGCAAAAGTAATTGAGTGGTAATGCTAGTTATTTATTTATTTTATATAAATTAAAAACAGAAATTCACCAGATGTGGTGAATTTAATTTGGTTTTTTTTTATATATTATGTATTTTTAAAACTAGAATTAATTAATTTATTTGTGTGAAAATTTTTTTTTTAAGTTTAATTAAAAAAAATATACTAAATAAAAATTTCATTTTAAAAAAATTATTAGTATGGGAACTGGATGAAATATTTTAAAATTTTGATCAAATTCCGATCACTCAAAATGAATCAGTGATTTGAATTCCATAGAAATATTCATAATTTATAGAGAAATTCATGAGATTTGGAGACACTATTATGATACATATCAAAATCTATTAAATATGTCTCGGATTTTATTTTTAAAATGAAAGTTTAATCTTAAATAAAGTTTTAAAGTGTTTGCAGTTAATAAAAACTCTTAACTAATTTATTAAATATCTTTTGTAAAAATTGTGGCGCACATTTTCAATCAAAAATATGAACAAACATTCAATATTTGAAGGTTGAGAGGAATGAATTTGAATGGATTTAATATTTAAATTTTTTTTAACTGAAATCCATGAAGATAAGTAAATTTAAATTGGACTTCAAAAATTCTCTTATACAAATTAATAAAAGAAAAATTAGTATATAAAGAGTTCGATACATTTGATTTAAACTAGTGTTAACACAAAGTCAGTTTCATTCTGGGTTTCTATTCCTTTTTCTCATATAAATTGCAGTAATATTAAGTTTAAAGCGTTATGTCAAATTTTTCTATATAAGTGATATAGAGGAGCGCAAAAAATTCGCTCGCTAACTCCTTGCGTGTTCCACACTTTATCCAAAAAATTCAATAGTTGCTATCTTTACTTTGCGTAAACTGTCAATTGTCTTGACAAGTGAATTTTTATTATGGAAAATTAGTTCACTACCCTACATTGTTTTGACATTAACAGGTGTATAAAATGAATTTCATATTAAAAAATTTTGTATAAATATATATATATATATATTATGCATGTATTCAATAAAATAAAATTACATTTAAATTAAATTATTTATTTCCAAATGTATTTTCGAATAAATAAACAAATATTACTTACGTCACAATTAAATGTCAAAGTTATTATACTTCGTAGCTATGTGGCATTTACGCAAATTAGTTTTCTCTCTGTTTTGATTTCTTTTATGTTTTCTACTATTTAGAAACTTTAAAAATGAATTAAACTATTTTAATAAAATTTTTAAAGAATATTTATAAATCCAATTTACATCAAGTTACGAACTTAAGTCAATTAATTTCACTAAAAAAATTGAATTTACCGTGATCGATCTTTAACAAAATTGGTAAATTTGTCCAAGTTCGTCAAAATAAAATTGAATTGTGCAATGGCCAATAATTAATTAAATTATGCAAAAAGAATACAATAACTGTTTATGATTTATTCAAATCAGATGTGAAAGAAAACCAATTCCCATCCATGAAAATTTTTTATTAAAAACAAAAGTAATTTTCTTTAAATGGTGGTTTAAATTTTACATAAAAGCCAATAAATCAACTTTATCTCCAAAGTTTGGAGTCTAAACGTTTTTAATATTTCTACTCTTTTCAGTTAAAAACTCTACACTTCATTTATTAAAAATTTAACAAATGTATTAATCTAATATATAAAGAAGAAAATTTGTTTGTTTATTTGTTTGTTTGTTTGTTTGTTTGTTTGTTTGTCCAGGATTCACGTGAAAACCACTTGTCCGATTGACACCAAATTTTAGAGGAATAATTTTGGGAGTCCGGGGGGTGACATAGGCTATGTCGCATTTTTATAAGTCAGCAGGTTGCGGCTCCAGAGCCGTTTTAAGCTTTTTCGTTTTTTTGATGTCGAGTCGAAACGGTTTGACCGATTCACTTGAAATTTTGCACGAATGTTCTTCTTATTACACGGAATTAATGGTATAAAACTGGTTGGAATAAATTAACCCCTTTCGGCCCGGCGGGCTTCCAAAAAATTTTGTGTTTCCGATTTGTGTCCAATTTTACAGGGTGGTTTTGCAGTCAAAAAGAGAGGCTGGCACAAATTTTTGTTGGGTTCGGTTAACCCGTTTGGGCACGAGGGCGCAATGAAGCTTTTTCAATGTTTTTGATGTCGAGCCGAAACAGTTTAAGCGATTGACTTGAAATTTTGCACAAATGTTCCTCTTAGCAACCGCAATTAGTTGCATAAATTTGGTTGGAATAATTTAACCCATTTCGGCCTGGCGGGCTTCCAAAAAATTTTGTGTTTCCGATTTGTGTCCAATTTTACAAGGTGGTTTCGCAGTCGAAAATAAAGTCTGGGACAAATTTTTCTTGAGTTCGGTTAACCCGTTTGGGCACGAGAGTGCAAAGAAGCTTTTTCAATGTTTTTGATGTCGAGTCAAAACTGTTTGACCGATTGACTTGAAATTTTGCACAAATGTTCCTCTTAGCAACCGCATTTAGTTGTATAAATTTGGTTGGAATAAATTAACCCATTTCGGCCTGGCGGACTTTCAAAAAATTTTGTGTTTTCGATTTGTGTCCAATTTTACAGGTTGATTTTGTAGTCTAAAAGAGAGGCTGCAAAAAGTTTTAGTTAAGTTCGATTAACCCATTTTCCACGACGATGATATGAAGTTTTCTATATATTTTATTTTCTTATACGATTAAAAGTATTTTATTGAAAATTTTGTACCAGCATTTTAATTAAAACCCACAGGGTTAATTTGGTTTTGACCTGTTTGTGCTTTTTGAACAAAGATTCAATGAAATTTTCAGTTTTCTTCAAATGAAATCTAAAAATCAAAAAATTCAATTTGTTATATATAATGCTTAAATACATAGTATTTTAAAACAGTTTTTCCAAAAAATAAGCCTACATTTCTCTCATAAAATCATAAAAAAACGAGGAAGAGCGTATTACAACTTTCAGGTGAGTATTAAACAAAATATAAGTTGAAAAGCGAATTTTTAAAGCTTTTCTAAACCATCGACTATATTTTATTCAAGCGTTGGCAATTCAAGAAAGTCCCCTTTTGACCTATAGTTATTTTAATTCAGTTAACATTGTTCACCGGAAACCTACCATCCTCAACTATATCGTGAAGGAGCACCAAATTGTCAAGAAGCAGCATGTATAGAAAAATTAGAGATAATCGTTCAAATTGTTTTGCAAACTGTTTTTTAAAGTTTTTGTTTCGCAATCGATTAAAAGAACTCGACAAACCTTTTTTTTAAGTATTCCCCTAATTCAAAGAAGTTGTACCTACTTTCAAAAATTGGACGTAATCTACTTACAAATTTTTTTTTGAACAATCGTCGGCAGGGGTTAACAACTTTCAAGTCTGTTAGTAAATTGAACTTCATTTTCAAAGAAGAACACATATACGAAATTTGAAGTTAATCTGTTAAATCATTTCTAATATATAGCAAAGCAACGAAAAAACCTATAAAAAGCTGTTGGGCCACGATGGGTTAACGGAACTCCACAAATATTTTTTTGTGGCATTTATAGGCAAAGTAGTATCTCAAAAAATTGGCTGAAACTTGCTTTTTTACAATTTTCAAGCTTCCGGGCAACGCCGGGTAAATCTGCTAGTTAGAAATATTTTCAATGGATGAAGAAGTGTCGGAAATGAATTATTTTCTCAACATTATCAAAATTTATTCCGAACACCTCAGAAAAAATATATTTTATTATTTTTTATTTTCATATAAAAATTTTATTTCCTTTTAAATAAAAAAAAATAATAATCACTAAATTTCATAACAATGATTTTATCTTTGGTTAATTTATTAATGATGAAATTATGATAAGTGTAAAGATTTATTTTTGTTTTTTTCCAAAAATCAAAGATTAAATAATATTTGTTTTTATATTTTACGATTAACTATATTTAGCTTATGTATTTTTATAAGTATATATTAATTACCTGAATTGGACGCACAAATTAATATGGGAGACCCAAACTAAAAGTTTGATTTTTAATATTCGAAGAGGGAAATCTCCTCAATTCCACTCAAATTGTTCCAATTTTGATTATATAATTTGTTCCAAGCTTAAATTTTGGATACAATAATAAAAAATTAATTTGGTAAGATATTAATCAGTATATGAATGATTCAAATTCGAATTTTGGAAATCTGTTTATGGTGGGTGATTCATAAATAAAAAATTTACTAATTTGATGTCAACAATTTAAATTTTATTTTGTTTTTTTGTAAACATATAATTCCAATAAACTTACCAATTAAGTATAATTCCATTTTGACAAATAATTTCTGAGAAATTAAGCTTAACTTCGAAGAAAATGTTAGTTAGAAATTAATATTCCGTTTAATTTCCGAAAAGTAAACGGAAATGAGTACTAGAAAATTTATGCTAAATTTGATCAAATAACATAGGGATTTATTATCTGAGTGAAAAGTTGTTCAGGAAATTCATTAATAGTTTTAAAAGCATTAAGTGTTTGAACTACAATGTTGTATATATATAAAACAACTACAATGTATAATTTAGTTCATTTCACTCAAACCATATTTCAAAATTCTGCTCTGTAAATGTTTTGGTTTTCATAAATGATTGGTATCTATACTCATTTACCATTAAATCCATTGAATCCAATAATTGGTTTTTGGAAATAAAATTTTTAAGATTTTGATAAGAAATGTTATATTGGAATTGAATTCTTAAAGCTGATTAATTTTTATTTTGAGTCAAATCAAATTTGATAATAAGTACAAGAGAGAACGTGCACAATTAGAATACAAGAAATAAAGAAAAAATGCAAGTACCGAGGGCTAAGACTACAAAGAAACGGAATAGCTTCAAATGTAGTTCTATTTCACTATATAATGCGCCACCAACAAATATAACCCATAGTTACAATTCCAATAGATTTTAGTCAAACATAATTAACTTAATAGTTTGAGCCCGTAGAATAGTTCAACTAGGCTAATTGAAACATTTTACATTATTGAAATATTTAATTTTCTTCTACATTATCTTGTAAATTCTGTAATTTGCAAAATTATCTGAAATGTACATATAAAAAAATTATAGTGCAATTTTCTTAAAAACATCGGTTACATTGATGCATCACCCAACTATTAACGGTTTGAGTACTTATATTAGATTGTATACCAATACTATTTATTATATTTATTTAATTATATTATACTAATATTGATCGCAAGAGAGAATTGTAATGAAAATTCCTTTGTTTTAGCAATTTTCCTTGGAAACTTACAATTTACGTGGGATGGATCCCGTATTTCCTTGATTGATATGCCATTTGATATGCTTCGCAACCAAAGGCCACTTTATATATTTTTTAGAGCTGGAATAGGATCCGTTTTCTATTAAATTAATATATTACATATAATTTAATGCTATTGTTATATTAAATTACGTACTAGTAATATTTCATATATTATGCATTGAATTTTTCTTAATTAACCATTGGACCGATAATACTCAATAGAACCCACAAGTTATAAAATTATTTTATTTAAAATTGCATATTTATAGGCGTATAAGAATTTTTTTTTTGAATTCCTTGTTGTTGATGGTTTAAAGATTTATCTTTTTGAAAATAATATGAAACTGACTATGTTAACTCATTATTGGGATATTACTTTGATCACAATGTTACTTAACATAAATCGGATACGAAGTGCTTTTCGTATAGTTGTATTGATTGATTCTATTTTGTTCTAATGTATGTTGTACTACGCTTGTTTATTCTATCTAATAGTAAATTAATATCTTGGGTAGTAATTCATTTGTGAAAAACTTTAGAAAACAGGTTAAATTTACTCAGCATTTACACTTGAACAATATTAATTTATTTTGTATTATTAACTGAACGATCGTTATTCAACAGAATGTTCATTACTCTTGATGAATGGGAAAACCTAATTTAATAATTGCCCACCTGATTCTTTTTTTTTGCTGTTCAATATGGTTATGTCTATAAATAAATCTTTCACTTTTTTTTATCATCTTTAAATTTCTGCTATTTCATTTATTTGTATTATCAAAATAAGAAAGAAATCGATTAGTTTCATGCCAAAGAAAAACCGGACGCCTCTTGTTTTTTATTTTTTAAAAAAAAAAGAATGATTGAAAAAAAGTTAACCTAAAATTTTGATGTAACCGATAATTTTACGTATTATTACTTAATTTTCTTCAACTTTTTTTTTTTAGTTTTATTGCATCACGAAAAAAGTGTTTGTAAAAACAAAAACGAATTCTATGTTTATTTCAAGAAATTTAACATGATTTCAATAAAAGAAAGATGATGATATCAAATTGAACTCAAAATGTGAAATTAATTTGATTTTATTTAATTTATTTGAAAATTGACACGAACTTAAGTATGACTATTTAAGTACAATTCGATTGTGCCTTAATTTTATTTAATAATCCATTATTATGGATCATTAATTTTAATATTTGTGAGTGTTTCAATGTTGCAAAGCCCATAACTACTTCAGGCCAGGGCTTTATTGCATCAACGCTTATCACTAATGAAATAAATTTATGTCGCATTGAAACTGTGTTTTAAAACAGACCAATGAAGTTAGATTAGTTAAGAACACTCACTTTTCCAAAAAAGATTATTTGATTATAGATGAGTGTAGGTAGAACATGGCCTTTCGGTAAGTGAGTATTTTTTACTAATTAAATATCTTTGGTTTATTGTCAAATATGGTTTAGGTGCAACATAAATTTATCAAAAGGCATAATTTCATAATTTGATTAGTCATAAGTTGTTATTGCAGTATGGCTAAGACTTAAAATCTTATTTTTATTTCATTATTGATTGGCATGATGACAACACAGTTGTAGACAATTGAATGTTTCAAAACCATGTTCTAAAGTTTACCAAAAACAATAGAAATTTTAGCAATGATCAAATGGAATGGAAACCCAGTTAGTTTCTGATAAATCAAATTCTGTATCCATGGATTTTTAATATATTCTTGTATTAATAATTTGTTTTTTTTTTCGAATTATATAATAAAAAAAACAACGAATTTAAAATTTAAGAAAATTTATTTTGTGCATTTAATTATGTGCACCTGTATTAAATTTTTTTTTAATACTTTATATAATTTTTTTTTTTTTTTAAATAAATTATCAATGATAATGAAATTATAAAAAAAAACATGTATATCACATTAATAATAAATAAATTATAAATAGGAATCATGTAAAATTTCTCTTACATTCTAAAACAACAACAACAATTTAACTTAACATTTATAGCATAACAAATTCATTAATATTTTTCTGAAGAAAAATATTAACAACTTACTTTTTCTTCTTTTTGTATCCAGAGTTATCATCTAAAATTTGTATTGTTTTAATATGTTCATCAGCGCCATAAGAATCACCTGAATAACTACCAGCAGAATAACCATTACTATAACCTGCACCTCCAAGTCCATTATCTTGTAGAATTTGAATAGTTTTTAAGTCTTCGCCACCGGAACCATAACTGCTGCCATGATTTTGATAACTTCCTTCTTGAGCATATCCGCCACCATTTGAAAAGCTACCTACCGCAGAACTATCAATATTATTGTCTTGAATCAGTTGAATTGTTTTAACATCTTCTGGACCACCAGAATAACCACCTCCGGAATAGCTATTTGAATAATCACCGGAAAGACTGTTTGACGCACCTTCGTCAATAATTTTAATAGTTTTTACTTCATTTTGGGTTGGTCCTGCATATGAATTTCCACCAGAATAACTGGAATAACTGTTAGCATATGAGTCAGAACCTCCACCATTACCAAAATCACTTGAATATCCATTTGAATCATGAGTGCTTGCTGGTGCATTATAATAATTTGAGCCTGGAGATTTTAATGAAAAATCACTGTTATAATTTCCAGAAGTATCATCAATTATTTGTACAGTTTGTTCATTTCCGTTTCCTCCACTTGAAGAATAAGGAATTTTTACAATTTGTTCATCACCGTTACTATAACTCGAAGAACCTCCACTGGAATATGAAGATGAATAATCACTAGATGGTGCACCAGAATAGGAACTTGCGTAACTTGAACCTGAATTTCCTTCGATTTTAATTGTTTTTCCAGCTTGATGATTTTGGCTTACACCAAATGATTGACTGGGTATAAATCCACCTTGTTCCTTAACGAGATGTAAAGTTTTAGTTGCGCTGCCACCGTTACCATAGTTATTTGATGAGGAACTGTCTGAAACAAATTGAATAGTTTTTGGAGGTCCCCCAGAAGCACCTGCATAATTTAATAAGCCTGCTGATGATCCACCATCATCACTAACAATTCGAATTGTTTTATAATTTGAACCACCACCATACGAACTTGAGCCACCGCCGTATTTTGAGGCGTCATTAATTACTTTAATAGTTTTTACAGTGCTACCACCAAGACCTCCTCCAGATGAATAACTAGATGAGCCTGAATAACTAGGTGCACTATCTTTGACATATTTAATGGTTTGTGGAGATTGATTTTCACTTGAGTAGCCACCCGAAGAATATCCGCCATTAGAATTTGATTTTTCGTGAACAATTCTTATGGTTTTACCAAATCCACTGCCAGAGCTATATGAAGGGAAGGCGACATTTTTTGAATATCCTCCAGATGAATAACTGCTTCCAAGTGAAGGAGAACCTTCATTTATAACTTTAATTGTTTTGCCAGAACCGGATCCAATTCCACTAGAATATCCTCCACTATATCCACCACTTAGACCACCTGATTGTCCTTGTTGATGAATAATTTTAACTGTTTTTTGTTGTGGTCCACCATATCCTCCAGCTGAATAGCTACCACCTCCACCAAACTGACTATTGCCAATACCGCCGGCTTGAATAATTTTAACTGAATTTGGAACACCCCCATTTCCATAACCACCAGAAAATCCACCTCCATTAAATCCACTTAAACCACCTGAAGAATATCCACCCGAATATCCTCCGGATAATCCATTAGGTGATTGTTTGATTATAAAACTTGGTGGTGGACCGCCACCACCAAATCCTTGAGCGTAATTACCACCATAAGAATATCCGCCACCACCAAGACCACCACCACCACCAAATCTACCGCCGTATGATGCAGCAGATAGTTGTGAAGGATTAGGTCCCCGACCACCAGCTGCAGCACCTGTTAATATTTGAATTGGTGGTCCACCACGACCAAATCCACCACTCCCAGCTCCAATACCACTGGGTCCAAAACCAGAGCTACTTTTTGTAGAAGCACTTGGCGTCAAACTTCCAAATAGTGTTGAAAAAAAACCAGCTTTAACAACCGTTGTTAAAGCGAGTAAGCAAAATAAAATCTATAACAAAAAAAAATATTGAATTAAATCGTTTAAAGTTTTAATCCTTGATTATATAAACCGTAATCCACTATGTATTCTCACCTTCATAATATTTATGTGTATTCCAATAATGAAAATGAGAGAAATTTTTAAATCGAATTAAATTAATGTATCCTTTTATTTATGCGTTATACGTGTTGTTTATTTAAAATGTTATTAAGTTGTGTGATGACCACTTGACCTTCTTATTGCTTTTATACCAAAAATAACTTTTTTTTTTTCTTTACTGATTTATATTCATAGATAACCTACCAAAAAAAATTGTTATATATTAATACTTTTATTTTCTTTCTCAATAAATTTCTCTTTTTTCGCTATTTCTCAATATTAAACACCTAAATTTCAAGCGATTAACAGTTTTAAAGTAAATAACAACTACCAATAGTTTTTAATTTCTACCCAAATTGTGTATGAGAACTGAAAAACAGTTAAATGTTTTAATTCGTAACGGAATCGACTTAATTCGTATCCGTTTTTAAATTATTGAGAAAATTTAAAGGGGAAAGACGTTTAATTCACCCGTACAATTTACCCGTACTCTCAAATAATCAATCGAATCAGGAGTGGAGCATCATTCCAATGTTGTTTTAAAAAAATGTTTTTAATGATCGCTAATGTAATACTGGACAAGCCGCTTGAAATTTTATTCCTTTAAGATTAGTTTCTTTTTGTTTTATTTTTCATTAATTTGGCAGAAATCTCTTTTCGACTGTCCGTCTTTTTTGAAAATATGATTTTAGTTTTAAAAAAGTTGATAATTCTGATATTTGAATGAATTTTTGAATTCTATCCTTAAAAGAATGATTTCTATGAAATGCCTTCATTAACTCAAGCTCATAAACTCGACGCAAGCACATTTTCTTTTTATCTAGATATATAAAAGCGAATGTTTGTTTGTTTGTAGCGAATTGACTGCTAAACTACTCAACCAATTATTAAAATTTTTTAATATAAAGCATCTTTTTGGGTACGGACAGTATTTCTGGGTTAACCAGTTTTCTCTAACGGACCGGCAAGTTGGGGTTGCGGTGCATGTATTTAAACTTTTTTGTTCTAAGATAAAAACAATTTAACCGATTGACTTCAAATTTTGTATAATTGTTGCTCTTTGACGATACAGTTGGCTCTATTAATAGACTTGGAATTTGTTAACCCTTTTTGTCTAACTATGCAAAGTACTGCCTTATCACAAAAGAAAGTTTTAAAATAGTTACGTTAACCTATGGGCGAGAAGATTTCAATCTAAGTAACTCTTCAGACTTTAAATCCTCTTTTCGAGGCTTTATAACTAGTTGGAATATCTCAAACCTTCATTTATACAGGTTTATGGTATTTTAGGTGCTTGAGGTTACAGGTTAGTTTATTTCCCATGCCTCATGAATTTACCTGTACTGATATGCTTGTACTTCTTATAATCTTACAAAAATATTTCACCATTCACCCCTGAAAGAATGTTGTAAAAAATAATAATTTGGAAAAAAAGTAAAACAGTTATAGGCAATTCACATTGCGATATAAACTTTGAATCATCAAATAAATGAGCACAAAAATTGAAAAAATTTTTGTGATCTATTTGTTATTCCGATTGTTATGAATGATAAAACAAGTTGAGTTTCGCAAAATTAGATAATACTTTAACGGAAGTGACAGGTAAACAGTGGGGTGGAATTATTCAGTTTATGTTTTTTTTGTAATAATTTAATTTATTTTTTTCCGCTGAGTTTTGGGCTTTTTTTGTTTTTTTTTTATTTTTGAGAGTAAAAATTTTCTGCATTATATGGTGGGATTATTAATTTATATTTTTATTTGAGGTGAGTTTTTAAGTAATAGCCGAAAAAAAAATATGGAAAAAAAGTATAAAAAATTTTAAAATATATTGATTTTTTATATTTTTATCAAAAATTAATTCATAAAAAAATTAATTTACATAGAATTCTTTATTGTTGATATTTTGTTTTGCTGTTATTTAAAATTTGCAATCCGTAAATTTGGAATAGTTTTGTCTTTTTTTCTCATATTGAATTTTTATGAGTTTTTTGCACCCATTTTAGATATGGGTTTGGTTTTCTTATATGAAATGTAATATTGTGCATTTTCCATCCATCATTTGGAAACTCTTGTCATATGATATCAAAAAGAGATTATTATATTTAATTTAAAATAAGCTTTTTGTATTTAATCGGAACTTATAAAATGTAGGCTGGTTTTTTTTTATGGGAGTCCCCCCAGACAATACCATTGGTCTAATTTAGCCCATCTGCGAATTTGTTCTTTGTTTTGGCAAACAAATTTCATTAAAATTGGATCAGATTAAGATGAATTAATAAAACTTGGCATTCCCAAAACTCTCAGAATCTATATTTTGAATTATACTTGTATCAATTATAAAAGGTACTCTCAAGGGTACCCACCAATAGTTTATGTACCTAATTTGAACTCAAGTTTTTGTGTTCACAGCCACACATGCATACACACATACATATGCACACTCGAGCACAACAAAAATTTTGGGATTTACGATTTTCCGACGAAATGGAACAACTTTTGTTAGAGACGGAACAAATTCTATTTTTAATTATCACCGAGGAACTTATAACCTTTTCTTCTATTGCAGGTATATATGCTTAAGAAAAGTTAATATATACTTATACATAAATACTCAAGTTTAATCAAACATAAGTATATATTAAAATTTGAATCAAATTATTGCTGTGAACTTTCTTCAAAGTGTACGAGTAAATTTTGTGAGTATTTCGTTTAAACGTTTCAAAGTTCATTTAGGTAAACATTTTTTAAATAAATTAAATTGATTTTTAAAATAAAATTGATTGCCATTTTAATATTGAAAATGTCAATATTTGTATCTTAAAAGAACCTTACTTGAACTACTACTCCTCAACTAAAATTTTTTATACTAATCGAGCGACGTTTCCTACAAAACTTTAATCAGTTTATCTTTATATAAATGCAGTTTATTTTAGTAAATACGTTGCTATGTAAATCAATGAAGAATTTAAAAATATTTAAAAACAAATAAATTAAACTTAAGTTTTCACGTGAGCAGAATGATTTTGAAAAATTAATTTTAAAAGACTGTGTTGTTGTGAATTTAAAACTTAATTAATCGATTAGTTAAATTTTGAAAAGCACATTTTCAAAATAATATAGTGTTTCATACTAAGTATTTTATCGGAATATAATGTTGAAGCTTCAATATTAACGTTTAATTTAGAAAATATATACGATGGTAACTAAGTTACTGCTTACCTATAAAAACAGTATATTTTTAAGTCCTAGTAGCCCCTCTATGGGGAAGGTTGCCAAATTTCTCAAGGATATAATGCTCACTACTCCCCTACCCCCAAACTTTTTTAGGTTCTAGGAATTAAATTGTGAATTCCACCAAAATTTGGAATTTTTCTTAGAATTTTACTATTTAGGCAAAAATGATTAAAACTGAGAGACACTTTCTTCAATTTAAAGAACCCCTTTAAAATTTAAGAAAAACCTTTAACATATGTTAAAATATAATGTTAGACCTTTAAATTTTGTATATTAAGGAAAAAATATTTAAACAGGTATTCAAGTTACAGGTGTTTAAAAATAGCAAAATTTCAATCTTCGAGCCCTTATAGCTGCAAAACAGGGGACGTGACGAAAAAAAATTTGTTAACCGACTTCTACTTATTTCAGAGGATCTAACTACTCCCAAAAATTGAGTTTTGCATAATGGTAAATTTTGGTACCGTATGGCAACCCTATACTATTTAGCGACATATTTCTGTAAAGTTTATAAAAGCAGCTCTCTTCTACCGTTTTACGATTGAAAATATACCTAACAGAACTCTTGTTATATCAATTTAAATATAGGGCTTTTTTGGAATTTGCAGGGGCTGTAGCTTCGTCACCCTTGAAAATTAAGAAAAACCTTTGACACATGTTGAAATATAATTATAGAGCTTTGAATTTTGTATATTACTAAAAAAAAATTTGGACAGGTATTCAAGTTACAGGTGTTTAAAATTAGCAAAATTTCAATTTTCGAGCTCTTATAGCTGCAAAACAGGGGACGTGACAAAAAAAAATTTGTTAACCGACTTCTACTTATTTCAGAGGATCTAACTACTCCCAAAATTTCAAAACCCTAGCTTGGCCCGTTTAGAAGATATGTGTGGCCAAAAATTTTGCAAAAATTGAGTTTTGCATAATGGTAAATTTTTGTACCGTATGGCAACCTTAAACATTTATTTTTTTTTTATAAAGTTTATAAAACCAGCTATCTTTTGCTGTTTTCAGATTGAAAATACACCTAATAGAACTCTTATTATAACAATTTGAATATAGGGATTTTCCCAACTTTGGGGGGCTGCAGCTCCCTAACAGGTGGGGCTACAGAAAAAAATTCTTCTACGAAATTATTTTTTTTGTAATACCTACTCGTGGTTAAAATTTCTTTTCTATATTTCAAACGATGTAAAAGTTTTTGTAAACATACGGACAGACAGACAGACGGACAGATAGACAAAGACAGACGGACGGACAGACAGACGGACGGACAGAGTGAAACTATATAGGCACATTTTTACAAAATTTTTTGAAAATGTGCTAAAAAACGTTAAAATCTACTTAGCTCCACCTGACTCTCTTGGTCATCTCTTATCAAATATTGAAGTCATGTAAATGGGATTTAAGATAAAACTTAAAATAAAATTAAAGGAATAAGATAATATATTGCAATAATTTGCAAATTGTCGGTCAAAATTTTTATCTGATTTTCGATCTAATTCGTGAAATATTCAAGAAATACAAATGATTTAAATTAAAAATAAAACTCACACATACAGAAATACCTTCTTATCTAAGTCAAACATAAAATAATAAAATATTAATGACGTTGTTCATGCCATAGCGGCTAAAAGCATCTCGTTTGGGTTTTGAACATGAAATTTATTAGGATCAATTCGAATTGGTACCTTTTCTCTAACAACACTATCTATGAGTTTATTTGATTAAAATTGCATTTTTATCTCTTCAACAATGGCAATTAAATGAAATCGAATTATTTTTTTAAAATTTTGATCAATTTTTATTTCTTTGGATCAGAACGACAGTTAAAGCATGCAGTTGTGATTAAATGTGACATTAAAATTTGTTTTGTCAAAACATATTTTTTAACAATTGATAGTGGAAATTTGTTTAAAAATTAATAAAATTTTAATTATCGATTTAATGTTTTATTAAAGATATTGTACAATTTATTACTATTAAAGATATTTTTAATTAGATGCTAAGATAAAATTATTTACTTTTGATAACAATAATAATATTTTGAATGATTTATTTAGATTGAGCCCTTCCAAACTAACATCGGCATAAAACAGGGATGTCCACTATCACAATTGCTATTCACAATCGTCCTAGATAGTATAATGTCAGAAGTCTGTAAGCAAAAAAAGACATTACCCGGAGCTTCGCTCGGCACTTAGAAGATCTAGACTATGCAGATGACATAGTACTCATAGCAAACAAAGTCAGCGATATGCAGCCTAAAGTGGAACAATTGGAAAGACTAGCACTTAACGTAGGCTTTGATGCTGAAAACGCAACCGTCGAATGTGTTAACCAGTTCAACTATCTCGGTAGCATAATGACTACTGATGGTGGTGCGGAGGCATATATGAACAACAGACTTAGCAAAGCAAGGGCATCATTCGGACGGTTGTACCCAGTGTGAAGGAACACCCAAATCTCCAAGAAAACTAATGTAAGGATCTTCAATGCTTGCGTAAAGACCCTACTAATGTATGGAAGCACGAAACATGGATGATATCCAACAACATCGTCCAGAAGTTACAAGTCTTCACTAACCGCTGTCTACGCATAATCTGCACAATATTCTGGCCTAGCAAAATAAGCAACGAAGACCTATGGAGACTTACAGGAGGGGAACCCATACTGAGGCTATTAAGGAGTGAAACCCCTAAGGAAGCAAAAGACGCGGGCGTCCAATAACACCTGGAGGTGCACCATAATAAGCCAGCTGAATCAGTGCAACTTCACTTGGGAAAATACAAAAATAGCAGCAGGTAACCGGGTGAGATGGAGATGTCAAATGGAAGCCCTATGCTTCCCCGCGGAGTGAAGGAAAAAATTAATTTATTTTTTTTTAAAGCTTTTCTTATTGAATTCCACATATAATTTAAACATGAGATAGTACTAGGCCTAATAACATGTTGAAACGGCTTAGATTTTCAAAAGATGCAATTCTATTCATGTTTATATTTAAGTTAAATGGTATTCTATATCTGTGAGTTATATTATTCAATTAAATTATTTGTTTATACACATTTTGCATTTGTTTATATTGTTATATTAATGTATTTTTATATAATTATTGATTATTGATTAAGCCATTAATTTAAACCAATAGCAAGTGGTATCTGAGTCGAGTCAACCAGTAAACTTTCTTCGATTTCACTGGGTTCGAATCCGAACCATTCGCATGAAAGATTGGCACTCTAACCACTGTGACATCCAGCCGTTGAAAGTTAAAATTGTTTACCAATTTTCATTTGCAGAAACATAAATTTACATGAACCACTCTCTAACTTCACATTTTGTTTCTATAATTCAAAATTTCAACATATTCTTAATAAAATATGTTCTTTCTACTAAAATCTACTACAATATCATGAACTACCACTTACAAGAACTAAACAGTAAGTTTTGCTTTTATTTGTTATATATTACAATATTTCATGTTATATTACGAGAAAATCTTTGTTTACCCACGTATACTTATGTAATCTCGTTAAAGTATAGATATGTACATTACATATATATACATATGTGTTTTTGTGTTTTAAATTGCCAGTATATTAATATCAAATAAGAAACAGAAATTTTAAATAAATTATATGTCAAATTTATAGTTTAATGTGTTGTTGAAGTCGGAGTTGTAAAATTTTTATCGACTCCCGACGCCGCTTAAAATATATGAACTCCTACTTTACAATTCTGGTTTTAACTGTTTTTTTTTTGACATTTATTTTTGAATTTTTAATGGTTTCCAAAATTTTCAATATTGTTCTTTATACATTTTATTTATCGAATATAGGATTAAATTTAAATATTTGAAAAAACAAAAATCCCAGCGGTTTGTTTAAGCAATTTTAAATGAATTATAAAGTACAATATTACGTAAAATGTGATGTTTTCCAAATAGATTGTTGTTAATATTAAAATGTCAAATTACTATTACTTGACATATTTATGCTTTAGTTTTAAAAAAGAAAGGTATCATGAAGTCACAAACACATATTTTTAAACATATGATTTTATTCATAAGGGGGCAATAAATATTATTAGCTTAAATGATGTCAAATTCCAGAATTTATGCATATATGATCCAAGATGCTGTTATAAAAATATTGTCGTTTTTCGTTTGACTTTTCATTGATATTAAATTATATCATAATATCCATATCTATCTTAAAATTCGATAATAATATAATTATGTAGTATTTATTTAAATTTGAAATTAAAAAAAGGGCGGATTGAAAAATACTTTCATCTTCATATATAATATATGAATATATATATGAAATTAATTACTAATGATTAATAGTGGTCAAATTAAAATTTTTTTTTAATTTTATTACCAATTAAAATATAGAAAAACAACAGAGTAACAAAAAAAATAGTTATAGTAAGTGAACCCAGTCACGAAATCCTACAAATGAACAAAAAAACAAATAAATAAATAAAAAAAGTGTTTATACTTTGCATCACATGTTAACATTAGTATGATATTAATTTGACCGCATATTTAAAATGTAAAACTATAGGTAACACAATATGTATGATGAGATGACGGAGCTTTAAGATACAATTTATTATTTTATTGCATAATATTTTAATTTATATTTGGGTTTATTTTTGGTTCGTTGTTTTAAAGGAAAAGGCTAGTTTTTTGCTGTTGGTTTCCATTTTTTTTTATAAATAGATTTATTAACCCATCATTTATAGCTAATGTTGGTAGATAATTTTATGTTAATTGTTTATTTATGTTTTTAAACTTAAATATGCTTTAACGTATATTTGGTGCAAATCAAATGAAACTAAATCATATGTGAACGACTTTATTACATATCTTACAAGCTACGAGCATTTAATTAGTTATAAATATTTAATAAAATAATTTAATTAGTATATTATGAGAATTTAAAATTGTAATATGATTATTATAAGATTTCTGAAATTCCCAAAATAATTTTAATATGCACCACAACATATAGAAAAACTCATAATTCAAACAAATTTGATGAAAGCTATTTGATTTTTTATGCATAGTGTAGTAGTCTGGTGTTATAATCTAACTTTACTTAGTAAAGTTTTATAGCTGAAAGTTAGTTTAATTATATTGTATATAAAATTTAAAAGTTATGCTATTAGATAGTTTAATCTTTACTGAGTGAAATTGATGTAAACTTCGGATAATTTTTTTATTTATTATTAATGAAATCGATTCTCGATTATTTGTTTATATTCTAGAATCATCATGATCAATTAAAAATATTTTATTAAAATGTCTCACTTTAATTAAGCAATCACTTTCGAATTCGAGTATTGGTCATTAGGGTAATGGTATAGAAAAAATCTCATAATATTTATCAATAATCTGACCGATACCTAAGTGGATAAAGTGGCGGTTTTTCAATCTACAAGTCTCTAATAGGAAATATAATTTTTAATTGATATCGTAGTAGCTAATATCATAATATAAAAGAAATTTTACTGCCAAATCTGAAAAGGAAAGACATATGTTCTCATTTATCACATTGTGTGTGGTAGGGAACTGTATATAAATAAATAAATGTATTAATATCAATTATAAACAAAATAAATATAAACCAATAAATAATTCAAAAATAGAACTCACGGATACAGAACACAACACATATATGTGGTATGACCTAGTAAATCTGAAATTATATAGGCAATGAATTTAAAATAATTTTATTAATAAGAATATTGTACGTCCAGTGAAAAAAAACCTGGTGCTTATCATTGATAAATGGATACATAGCATTTTCCGAATAAATGAAACAATTTTTCAAGTGAATGAAACTATTTTGAATTGAGTGAATATATTTTACAATAAAATGAAATGTTTTTTAAAAAAAATTAAACCTTTTTTAAAGTATATGAAACCTTTTTCAAAGTAAATGAAACTTAAAAAAAATTTTAATGAATTTTTAAAAATTCATCATGAGTTCCAATCCTGGAAGCTTTTGATCCGAAACAAATAAAGATAGAGCTTACAAATTTGGTGCAAGAGGGTTCTGTTCTATTTCCATTATATTCCTAAAATTTATGCAACAGAATTTACGCAATTGGCATTCCAAGAAAGAAAAAAATTAATTTTCATAGATGAATGCGGTTTCAATCTTTATATTCGATGATTAGAGCTGGCACTAGAACAAATATTGTGGGGCCTACTAAAAGTTGGCGGGAACTTTTCACAAATTACTGCAACAAATACTTTTGATGAGGTATGATCTAGTCTCTATTAGATATATACAAACGTAACAAAATGATTGATTTTTGTATTTATATTTTGACAAGACCTTCTGGAAATCTCACCAATATCCTAAAGTTTGGTTCAAAGAGAGTTATGGTTTTGGTGTGTTAAAGTCGCACACTATCTATAAGAACTATTTACAATTCCAATATGTGGCTTTCGAAGCTTTCTATTTCTCTCGTAAAAAAAACTAATTTGGGAATTATGACTCATTTATGGAGGCATAAGGGCTTAAGGAACCTGAGACTCATAACAATGAGCCATAATTCCCTAGGATACTATGACCCTTTGAGTTTTGACTCAGTAGTTACGTTACAACTCCTTTATACAGTTCTCAGCTGAAATGTTATTAGTAATATTGAAATTCGTATTAATTTTAATTATATATAAGGAAGGGGTACGAATATTATACAGACTTTCTTGAACTTTAAAGTCTCGCATACATGAATTCAGAAATACTCTGGAAAAAGAGTTAACTTTAATTTTTTAACCAACTAAAAAATGCTGCCTAATATAGAATTTAAAATCGACAAATATATAAATACATTTTGTTTTATATCTAATATTTTAGTTATGATATTTTATCTGCTACTAAAAATTAGTAAAGGAGTTATAATTCAGTTTATGAGTTTCAAAAAAAACTTTTGACCCACTTGTTAGGGACTTATTTCCATCTAAATGAGTTCCTGAAGGACTTATGACCTTGTTCCCATAGTACTAGATTTAAACTGCTTGAAATATGCCGTTCTTCAATTATTCCGTTTACTTAAGTTAAAGTTAATTAAAACTAAGATTGCTATAATTTGATTTCATCACCTCAAGCATTTTTTAAAAGTGTGCCCATTCCAAATAGTTAATGCAAAAAAATTAATCGAAAACTGTTTTGAGTGCTTCACTACTTGTTCAATTTTAATTCATAATATTTTATGTTTTGCCTTTTATTTTTAAAAGGTTGAAAATATATTAAAATAAAAAATTATAAATTAACTCATCATTAATTAGATCAATATAAAAACAACTTTTTTAAAATAAAGTCTTTGATTTCATAATATTGTTTTTAATTAAACGCTTTTATTAATATCTCATCAATAAGACAAACGATAAAATTGAAAAATTAGTGAAAAAAGTTTTATAATTTTATGCAAAAAAATATTTTATAAAAAATTGAGAAATTTCACTTAGCTTAAATAAATCAAGTTAGGATGTAAAACTGGGGTTGAGGAAGACGGAAGACGGCGATTACAGATTATTACAGATATTTTTTTTAGATTTTTCTTTTTTAAAGACAGTTACTCTTCATGTTTAAGAACTGGATTATAAAATTCAATTTATCACTCAACTCAAATTTTGAGAACGCTCACACTTGTGTTCGAAGAACCGGGGGGCACTTATTATTACCTCAAATAACGAACAGGCTCAATATTTGATCGAACTCAAAATTTAAGTTGAACGATGAGTTGTAGAGCTTTTTAATACCCTGTTTTAAAATATGCTCAATAGTTAGGAACAGCAGCGCTTACCATATAAGATAAAATAACTGTAATTTTATAAAAAAAGCTTAAAGTTAAAGAAAATTATGTAATATAAAAAAGTTCTTATTAAAAAAAAATTTGCACTTGTCTATAGTCTTTTTAAAATGTCATTCATAGTTTTATTTTTTTACTATAAGTTTTATAAAACAGACAAACTGACTGATAGTAATAAGCAAATTTTTTTTAAATGCGTAAAAAACTTTTAAAAATTTGAACCTGTTTCGATCTTTTATTTTAGGTATATAAGAGTTTAGTACACTAGTATCTTTAATTGTCTTGCAAATAATAGATAAATAATAGAAAATTTTTTTGAGGCTACAAATTTTTTGGCCAAAGAGGTACTTCGCAAAATTGGATGAATTTTGCTCCCAAAAATTTTTTAAGACCAATCGTCGGACCGGCATGGGTAAACAAATTCGAAGTCTGTCAATAGGGTCAACTCAGTTCTCAAGGAGCATCACATTTCGAAAATTTGAAGTCAATCGGTTAAACCGTCTTCATTTTGGAACAAAGAAGTTTAAATATTTACACCACAGCCCCAACTTGGCGGTTCGTTAGAGCAAATTTTTAGCCCACGATTTCACTCCGTACCTATAAACCCCTATATACAAATTTGCATGATAATTAGCTGAATAGTTAGGAGTCTATTCGCTATATACAAACAAACAAACAAACTTTCACTTTTATATATATATAGATTACTTTAACCTCATGATAAGGATGAACAACGATCTAATCAATATTGCATTTTTTATATTTTTTTTTAGATCCATATATTATTAATCGTTGTAATTACCAAAAAATTTCAAACTGAAATTAAAGCACATGACAAATTAAGGGAATACTTAATTGTTTTGCTATCAATTATAATTAGAGACCCCTTAAGGCAATACACTCAATTTAATTTGATAACTGAGATTTAATTTTAAGATAACTTTTTAATAATAAAATTGATTCATTGATATAACTGTACATATATGGTGTCATCTTTCCAAATAATCAATTAGTTCGTAATATTAAGTTTTTCAAATCATTTTTTTTGATAATGCGTGTATAATTTGCGCATCAATCAAAAACGCAGTGAAATTAAGCTATGCACTGTTGGGTAGTATTCAGTTCTATAGTTTTATTTAAAAAAAAAATAAAAGTATTGATGAATCATTTCATTTAATAACAGAATAGTTTACTCATATTTTGAAAATTGTTAGCTTTTATATTATTTTTTAACTATAAAGGTATGGTAGATCATCATCTCTTGGTATATAAAACTATCTTGGAAGGTGGTTAAAAATGTTTTACTTTTATTCTATATATATACAAGAAATGGCATGTGATCATTATTTTTTAAAATTATAAATACAACGTTTTTGATAGATTGCTATATTTTAAAACTCCCACTAATCATATAATTTACTTAACCAAAATTGTTTGGATGATTTTTTAGCACATTTTCAAAAAATTTTGTAAAAATGTGCCTATATAGCTTCACTCTGTCCGTCCGTCCGTCCGTCCGTATGTTTACAAAAACTTTTACACCGTTTGAAATAGAGAAAAGAAATTTTAACCATGGATAGTTTTTGCAAAAAAAATAATTTCGTAGAAGAATTTTTTTCTGTAGCCCCACCTGTTACGGGGCTACAGCCCCCCAAAGTTGGAAAAAGCCCTATATTTAAATTGTTATAACAAGAGTTCTGTTACATATATTTTCAATCTGAAAACGGCAAATGATAGCTGGTTTCATAAACTTTATAAATTTTTACAAGGCAAATGTTTAGGGTTGCCATACGGTACTAAAATTTAACATTACGCAAAACTCAATTTTCGCAAAATTTTTGGCCACACATATCTTCTGAACGGTTCAAGCTAGGGTCTTGAAGTTTTGGGAGAAGTTAGATACTCAAAAATTAGTAGGAGTGGGTTAACAAATTTTTTTTGTCAAGCCCCCTATTTAGGAGCTATAAGGGCTCGAAAATTAAAATTTTGCTATTTTTAAACACCTGTAACTTTAATACCTGTCCAAATTTTTTTTTATTGATAGACAAAATTCAAAGCCCTATAATTATATTTCAACATGTGTCAAAGGTTTTTCTTAATTTTGAAGGGTGACGAAGTTACAGCCCCTGCAAATTCCAAAAAAGCCCTATATTTAAATAAACATAACAAGAGTTCTGTTAGGTTTATTTTCAATCGAAAAACGGTATTAGAGAGCTGCTTTTATAGGCTTTACAAAAATATGTCACTTAAATGTATAGGGTTGCCATCCGGTACTAAAATTTACCATTATATAAAACTCAATTTTTGCAAAATTTTTGGCCCCACATATCTTCTAAACGGTTAAAGTTAGGATCTTGAAATTTTGGGAGAAGTTAGATCCTAAAAAAATAGTAGGAGTCAGTTAACAAAATTTTTTTGTCAAGCCCCCTGTTTAGGAGCTATAAGGGCCCGAAAATTGAAATTATGCTATTTTTAAGCATCTGTAACTTGAATACCTGTCCAATTTTTTTTTTATTAATATACAAAATTTAAAGGTCCAACATTATATTTTAACATATGTTAAAGGTTTTCCTTAAATTTAAAAGGGGTTCCTTAAATTGAAGAAAGTGTCTCTCAGTTTTACCCATTTTTGCTTAGATAATAAAATTCTAAGTAAAATTCCAAATTTTTGTGTAATTCACAATTTAATTCCTAGAACCTAAAAAATTAGGATGAGGGGGGGGGGGGGTGAGTTGAAGTTAGATTCTTGAGAAATTTGGCAACCTTCCCCATTAAAGGGCTATAACAACTTTTAAATAAAAAATTTACTGTTAGCAGTAAATTGTATAAGTCAGTAGTAACTATTTCCAAGTAAATATTTCCAAAGTTAAACTCAGTATGTAATACAATATAATTTTGAAAATGTGCTTTTTTAAAAACCCTTGGTTTTTTTTCATCACTTGTTTTGTATATCTTATTAATCTTTAATTATTAGGGAACAGATAATTTCTTTTAAGTTTTATAATTTCTTTAAAGATTGGTTTTTTTTATCAATTATAGCTGAATATCTTTCCAATGCAGTCCCATACTTTTTAGCTTCATGCATTCAAAATTAGGTAAAGGCCAGTTTAAGCTTTACTTCAGTGAAAAGAAATTTTGATTTCTTCTGTTCTAACAAAAGTTGTTCCATTTTGTCGGAAACGCTTAAATCCAAAAATTTTCTGATTGTGTTTTGTGAGTGTATATGTGTGGGCATAATAACTCTTGTAAATTTCAACAGATTTTCATGAAATTTGGTATGAATTCGTTCTTTGTCAAAAGCAAATCGAACCACGGGATTGGCAGACTCTCAAAACACTTTCAAGAAATTTTGAGTTTCAAATTTGGTACATAGACTGTTAGTGGGTACATAGACCTATGAGGAGTAGTTTTCATAAATTGATTCTAGGATCAATGGGGCTAAAGATTCTAGCAGTTTCAAGAATATCAAGTTTTAATAGCTTACCAAACTCTTAAACATTATAATAAATTTGCTAAAAGAAAAAACGACCTCGCAGATAGGCCAAATTGGAGCTCCCATATAAAATTACAAAACTTTACAAGAAATATTAATAGGCTTTACTGACTTTACAATACAAAACATATTATGCAAGAAGAAAGCGTACACCATCTTGGATTTATTTCTACGTTTTCAAATAGTTGTATTGTAAATTATATTCAATTTGTAACTATTGTTCAATTTATAACTAATGCTCTAATTTGAAAATAATTCTATTCTTCTATAATAAAAATTAAATAAATAATATCTGGGTACTAAAAATTGAATTAATTAGTTGCAATTATTACATCAGTGAAATAATTAAAAAATAATGATGAAAAAAAAACAGGGTTTTTTAAAAAAGTGTTTAAATTTCATGAATTCATTATTGATATTATGAAAAATAGTGGATTCAATACTTAGAATATAATCCCAATGCACCCAAGAAAACTTGTTAACGAGTTCTAAATATAATTTTGGAGCTTCAATGTTAACGTTTAATTTTGGAAAATGTACGCTGGTGAATAAGTTACTCATTTATAAGAACATGAAAGTTTTAATTTTTAAGTCCTTGAACGTGAAAGGTTCCAAAATTTTTACTAAGCAAACTCATGATGATTCTTAAAATTCTGTCTTCACCCACTAATAGTTTTTATAAATTAATTAAAATGTGGTGCACAACAAGTCACAGAGCTTAGTTGTAATACAACAAGATATCTCCCAATTCAGCAACATTTTAATGCTGCCAACGTTTTTAGAAATTTTTGGAAAACGTAGTGCTTATATAGTAAGTTTTATTTTTTTCTAATTATATAAAACATTAATTTTTATGAATGTATCTTTTAGCTTAAAAACTATTATGCTTATTAAAATTTAATCAAATAAAAGAAAAGAGTTGGACTAACAAATTGGAGGTCAGATGTTTTGTGTCAAATGCAGTTTGTGGTTTACTAGAAAAAGAAAATTTTTAACAAATGGTTCAAACAAACAAAAAAGACAACCAAATTTTCATTTAAATAATAGCTTTAAAACTATGTATCAATGCACACAGCTCAATACTTTATTTATTTATTTATTCGAATATTACGCATTACAATAACTACGCAATATTGGTAAAGTCCTCGCCTGCCAGGATCATTGTGGGCTTATTCTAATTTATCTTTCAATTTTAAGATCTTTTTAAATTTATATCTTAAAACTATTTTTATAATTATCTTAATTAATCAGATGTTTATTTAAAGTTATACTACCTTTTTTCTAATTTACAATTTTGAAAATAATTTTTTGATTTCGGAATGTGAATAAATAATTTTTTAATTAATAATTTATTCCAAATTTTAATTTTTAAAAAAGTTTTATAAATTTTATTTACTTTTAATAGGGTTTATTAATAAACTGTAAACGATAACTTAATAACTTCTGCGAAATACAAATGTCATAATGTCAACAAATAAATGTCATAATATGTCAAAAAATAAATATCATTAATGTCAATTCCATAAAATATTTAAGAGTAGCTTCATTTTCCAAAGCCGTTTGATTACGTAACACCAATTCATTTGTGCATCGCAAACTATGCGCATTTGGTTATACTAATGTTAAAGGGTTATTTAATAATTGTGAAGCAAAATTGTTAAATATTAATTTTTCACTAAAATTAAATTTTTACCACAATAATTTTTAATTTAAAAAATTCGATAAAACTGAGTCAAGAACTTCGTGTAAAATATAAACTATCATGCGTTTGTCAAAAGAGTATTATTTATATAATTATTGTAAAACTTGTTTAGCATTTTCATAGCAAAAGTTTCTTTATTAAATTTTGTTTAAATTTTCTTAATCCTTTTCAACACGCAACACTCTTAAAAGTTTTTTAATTTTTTTCCTTCAAATCCGTCTAATGACTTTAAACGACATCAAATTTAAAGAAAGTTTCTTTTGCAACTAATTTACTTACGTAAATCAGATAAGTAGTTACAAGAGTTGAAAAGTAAATTCTAATTTAAAAAGAAAAAAGTTTTTTTTTTAGGATAACAAGCAGGCATTAAAAAGTTAAAAAAAAATTTTGTCATTTGTCAATTATTTGAAACCTTTTGTATACCCTTTAATACGATCGTTAATATTGAAAGGATATGAAATTACATATACTTAAAAATCGTTAGACCTTAGCATTTTTCTTTATTATAAGGTTATAAATTATATTATAAATTAAGTTATGAGTTTGATTCAGCTTTTCGAAGGTTAATACGCCGGGCACTTAATTACTACGCCACCGAAACCCAAATAATGATTTTGTCTTTTTGCAGATTTTTTATAAGTTATTATACATATTTTTTGCATACTTTCAGGGCTCCCATAGGATATTTCAAAATTATTGTTTTTTTAAGTATCAAAATTTATTTATAATCTTTGTTTTTCAATTTGATTATTCTTAAATTAATTCAATTTAGAAAAAAACCATTTAATTATCATAAATTAAACATGAAAAAAATAAGAAGTATATTTACATTTCCGTATATTTTAAATTTATTCGAACAAAAACATTTTAGATTAAAAAGTTCAACTTTTTATTTAATTTTTTTTATTCAGGTATCAAAAATTGGTGTCCACTTTGCGGTCATACTTATTTAAAAAGAAAACGAGGAAGAGTATAGTAGAGTAGACTGTGTCAACCATGGGATACCCGTATGACCGTAACATATACATTATATCATCCGGTTAATTACTTCTGGCAAAATTTCAAACATACAGGTGTAGTATTTATGCTCAGTACTTTATTAGGTGTAGTATAATGCTCATATAAAAGAAGGATTTGTATGGCAGCTACTCGAACCTTCTACAGTAGACCAACCAAATTTTGCAGAATCTTTGGCCATTACACTAAACTATTTTTAGGAAAATTTCAGACACCCAGCTTCAATAGGTACAGAGTAATGCTCATATAAAGTAAGAAGTTGTATGGCAGCTACTCGAACCCACTGCAGTAGACCAACCAAATTTTGCAGAAACTTTGGCCATAAAACTAAACTACTTTTGGTAAAATTTCAGACACGCAGCTGCAATAGGTACAGAGTAATACTCATATAAAAAAAGAACTTGTATGGCAGCTACCCGAACCCATGAACCAAAATGACTGGATTTAAATAGCGATGACGGCTATTGCAAAAAAACGGATTTGCGAAAATTTCAAGATCCTAGACCCTTTTGTTTTTGAGTTATCGTGCGGACGGACGGACAGACGGACGGACGGACAGACGGACGGACGGACAGACGGACGGACATACATAGCTAAATCGATTTATTTTTCGATTCTGATCCGATCCATACACTTGAGTCTATATCTACCCCCCCTCCTTCTCTGCGTTACAAACGTAATGGCAAATTTATTATACCCTTTGACTATAGTCATACGGGTATAAACAGTATCAAAATTTATATATTATCAAATTCAGAAATGCATTAGCATCGTAAATCACAAAAGTATCAAGTTCTAAAATGTATCTTATATAATAACGAAGGCATCAAAAGCATTTTCTCTAAGGAACATTACCGATTTTGATTCGCAGTTTTTTTAAAATAATCAATTTTGTGAAAATATTAACGTTTTATAATGTTACAATTGCATTAGCAACATTTGGTTCCACATAAGTGCAAGTCTAATGGAGAAATTAAAAAAATTTAAACGTAAATGCATGAAAACCTGTGTAAATTTACATAAGAAACCTGAAACAGATTACAAATATTTTTATTCCAATAAATGTCTGTACCGTAAAGCTAATATTGTAAGATTCGATAATTTTTTAATAAACTTAATTCGTAATAACTTCGACAGATCTCTCAAAACTATTGAAATGAACTTATATCGCTTTTATATTACTATAATGATGAGTATATAAAAAATATTTAAAAATTGGGGTATATAGCATTCGAACATTTTATTTATCTTGAAACAAAAGGTTATACTCAAAGCCACGAACATGTCTCCCTATTATATCACTATAATAGACAAGCTACATGTAAGTGCATCAAATATAACCGTCATGAAGTAAAGACAAATGCATTTAAATATGATATTTTTATCCCAGAAAGGGATAAACAAATTCAAAATAGTCACATTTGGTAGCTAAATGAACAATCACAATATATAGATAATAAATCTTACATTGGCATATGTTTAGGATAAGTTTTAGGTATAGTTTTAAGAGTAAGTTAAGTTAGTCGTAAGTTTTTAAGAAAACTTAAAGGCAAAAAACGTATCAAAATAAAAAATGAAATGTATAAATTAAAGAATGACCCACAGATTTAGGATTTAGTTGTAAGATACGAGTATTTTAACTTAAAATTAGTTTTGTAAGGCTTTTTTCTAATGTAAAATAAAATGAAATACAATAAAAAAAATTAAAAAAAAATATATCGGCAACATTATTGTAGCGATTCAGACAAAAGTGATACAGTATTAATTCGCTGAAATGTACTATTTTGAGTTTATTTGCAGTTCTTTTAAATTCTAGAAATCACTTTGGGAATCCTTAAAAATGCAACTTTTACTTTCTTGTTTGTAATTTGTAAATTCTTAAAAATATGCAATATTATTATTATTATTATTATTATTGTGAATGAACAATTTTATATTATTATGAATGAACCTTTTTAAGTTATTGTGAATGAACATTTTTTTTAACTATTAGAAGCCTTCAAATTTTTTATTAATTTTAAAATGTATTTATGTGTCATTAAACTAAATGATGAATATTTATAAATGATGATTATGTATTCTTGATTTTAAATTAAATTAATAGTAAAATTAAGTTTTTTTCATTAAATTTGAACTAGAAAATATTTAAAAAAATTTAGATAAATGGGAATTTTATATTTTAAATATTCAGGCCTTATAATTTTCATTAGCGTTAAAATTATTTAAAATTAAAATATATTATGGGGTTCGAAATATGTATTAGTATTTTTTTAAAAATTTTGTGAAAACACTGTGTACTGTGCAAATGCAGAATTTATATATAAATAAGTTAACATTCATTCCTATTAATAAAAATTGATAAATACTTGCACTACTCAATTTTTTAATTTATATTTTTAGCAAATTCACTTATAGTTAATTAAAAGACATTCTAGTAATAAATTTTTTATTAAATAAATAACAAATATAAACTAATAATAATTATAAATTAAATATTAAAAATTTACTAATTATAAAATACTTTCACTAAAATTTAATTTTCACTAATTCATAAATAATTAATATGCTCTTCTACTCACAATCATGAAACGTGGCGGAAGACGTGCCAATACAGTAGTGGGAATTTTTTCTGTAAAAAATGTTTCACGTTTTTTATGAAGTGATCTTCCAGAAACTCCTCTTATTCCCCCACCAACTAATGAATTTAATTGTGTTCTTTGAAATGTATTTGATTTATTATTGACATTATTATGATTTAAAACTTTCTGATCATGCGGAACAACTTGAATGAATTTGCCATGCGTGTATGGATTATAGTATTTTGGTAATACTGGAATTGATGGTGGAATTGTTTGAATAATCGGTTTCTTATTGTTGTTTTGAGAGATTTTCAATAAATTAAAATTTTCAGGACTAATAGCTTGAATTATTTGAACTAGTTCACCTTCAGAAAATGAACCTAATAAATTAGCTCCAACTTTTTTTGGTGGTGTTTTAAGCTTTGGCAAATGAATATGGTGTGGTGGTACAACATAATTTATCGGACGTTGTTGTGATTGTTCATTTAAATTTGATCGAACTTTTTTCGGTAAAAATTTCGGTGCGGAAGGTTTTTCATATATGATATTAAATATTTGAGATTTTGATGAGCTGCTTTGAGGATTCAAATTTGATTTACTCAAAGATCGACCGACAGAATTGGTGCTTAAAGGATTTTTACGCTTTTCTATAATTATCTTATATGTTTTGACGGTTTTTTGTGGTCTTGTTGCTGCAATTTGAGAAGATGTGGATGCAACTGCATTTGTCTGCTGGAGTGATGAATGTGTTGGAGCTATGCTAGGAATTGTTGTATGATGCTGTTGGTTATTTAAATGATTTTGATGATTGATATTGTGCTGCTTTTGTTGTTGGGGTGATTGTTGTTTAATTTGTTGCTGCTGTTGTTGTTGTTGCTGTTGTTGTTGCTGTTGTTGTTGTTGCTGTTGTTGTTGTTGCTGTTGTTGTTGTTGCTGTTGTTGTTGTTGCTGTTGTTGTTGTTGCTGTTGTTGTTGCTGCTGTTGTTGTTGTTGCTGTTGTTGTTGATGCAGTTGATGTTGTTGTTGTTGCTGCTGTTGTTGCAGTTGTTGGTGCAATTGTTGTTCCCAAGTAGAAATTTGTGTCTATTATAGTTACAAAGTTAGAAGTTGAAACACAAAGTAGTTAAATTTCCTGATTTTTAAGTAAATAAAGTTTTTGTGACATTGAACTAGCACTATGACTCTTATTTTACTACATGGTTACTTATAAATACAATTTGACTTTATGGTGTCAATTCCGTAACTTTTGTGACTTAATTGTTACCAAAAGGTAACCTTTTTAGTTACGATAACTTAATTGATACTACTAAATGTAACCGTAACGCAACCGCCTAATTAAACACACAATATCGTCTTTGTGACTGATATATGTGATGTTAAGATTTTTTTAAACTTTAATGCGACCAAAAGGAAACCTTTTTAGTTATGATAACTGAGTGGATACTACTAAATGTAACCGTAATGCAACCGCCTAATTAAACACACAATATGGTAATTTTACTTACAATGTGTAAATACATACACATTATAAACTAATTATTGTTACAGTAAAGTTATAAAATACGAATTTATGTATTTGCAGTAACATTTTGTGTACTTAGTGATACATTTTTATAAACATTTGTGTAGATAAAGTCATTTTACTTACAATGTGTAAATACATACGAAGAGTGCAGGCAAATAACAATCAATGTCAATTTTTTTCGAAAATGCAATATGGGTATCATTGGAAAGGCAAAAATGAGATCTTTCGTTCTGTTAACAATAAATAATGTAAAACCAAACAAGACTAAAGTTGTAGCTTTTTCAAAATTTCCTGTACAGGGAAAGAACAATCAATGTCACAGTTTTAATGGAAAAAACAATCAATGTCAGTTTCTTTTTAATATGGCAAATTTTGAATTGTTTTTACTTTTTATTGACTTGACTTGACTATTACAAATAAAAATGTTCTAACGGGAATTTAAAATAACATTTCCCGTTCGAGGCCATAGTTACATGGAATGTGACAAAAATATGGGATTAATAAAACAAAATCTTAAAATAGAATTGCCTGATGAATGGAACGATCATGTTAAATCTTCACGGGTCAAACCCTCGCTCTTTGTCATTATTAAAAGTAAACAAGATATTTTCAAAAACTGGAGCAGTTATTTGGAAAATAATCATTATAAAAAAAAATCTCCATTTGCAACGAGGCCAATTTCTGAAATCTACATAACAAAGGAACACAGTCGGACACTCCAATTAAGAAACACATATAACGGCCCATGGAATTCGTACATAATCAGATATAAAAATACTGGTAACAGTTCACAAAATTTAAAGCCTTCTTACACTAGCCTAATTCCACTTTCATCTGGAAAATATAATGATTTAATGGTACTTAAAGAATTTTGCAGAGACGAAGCGCAGCGGTTTTTTGAAGCACTGCCGCATTCGAATCAAGTTTCGGACACAGACTATAATAATTAAGCAAATCCATACGTTTTAACGTTATAAAAATTTAAACTTAATTACTTAATTTGAACTATTTATGTTTTTATTTTTTATTAAATTATTTTTTGTTTGATTATTTTTTCCTAAATTTTTAATATTTGATTGTTTTTTCGTACAAAACTGAATTTTTTTGAAACTTAGTTTTTTTTTTTGTAAATAAAATAAGAAAATATTAAATTATTTTAATTTTTTTGTATTGTATTTCTTTAAGAATAGGATAAACATTAATTATGAAGCTTGTTTACAGACATTTTCAGAACATTTTTATACGCAAGAAGTCTTTGAAAATATAAATTGATTTTTCTCAATTTCTAAAAAAAGTGACGTTGATTGTTATTTGCCTGCACTCTTCATACACATTATAAACTAATTATTGTTACAGTAAAGTTATAAAATACGAATTTATGTATTTGCAGTAACATTTTGTGTACTTAGTGATACATTTTTATAAACATTTGTGTAGATAAAGTCATTTTACTTACAATGTGTAAATACATACACATTATAAAATAATTATTGTTACAGTAAAGTTAAAAAATACGAATTATTGTATTTAGAGTAACATTTTTTTAAGAAATTTGTGCACATACAGTCATATTAAGGGCAGTGTGTGTATTCGGTTACATTTTTGGAAAACGGATACTTAATTTTGTGCCAGTGTGGAAACAGGGAGCCACAGTCGGTCACAACAAACAATAAAGTTAAAATAAAATTAGCGCCATTTTTTATGAAAAATTATGGTATCCATCTTGATGAACTAATTAAAATAAAATTTTAAAAGCATTTATGTTGCTAATATATTTCTAAATTTTAGCTTAAAACCCTATATTATTGTTTTTTATAATATAAGGTACTTATTAAACACGATTTAAAAATTTTAAAAAGAATTTTAATATTTTTATTCTTTTTAAAAAATCATTTTATATTGTTAAAAATAGCATATTTTTGAAGCGCATAATTTTTTTGCTTAGTAGAATATAACATTTCATAATAAAAATGGTGTTCGTTTTATTTTTTGAGCCTTTTGTATCGAGAAAAACAAAAATTAAGTTCCATATTTTTATAAATGATTTCATATAGGTAACATGTTATTTGTGTAATATAAATTCAAGTAATATAAGTTCATAAAATATCTTTCTATATAAACGTTCAATAATTTATTTAGAAGTATATGTATACACATAATTCAGCAAGAAGAAATATAAATATTTTACATGTATTTGTTTAAATACGAACAATTTAATACACACCCAAACCAAAATGTGTAGTTAGCGTTACGAAAAAATAGACGTTTCTGTAACTGATAAATAAACTTCCCAATTTTAGTCACTAAACAGTTACAATCTTAGTTATAAAAACTACAAATTACCTACTCAATCTAATATCCCCACTTGGTAACTGATACGTGCCAATTATAAGAAATATCGGAATCAAAGCCTTTAAGTACGCAAATACTAAACCAACACATGACTCAATTTTGGTAACATTTCAGTAACGCTGACCAAAATTTCTGCTTGGGTTGTTGGTGGAGTTGTTGCTGCTGCTGTTGTTGTTGTTGTTGTTGTTGTTGTTGTTGTTGTTGTTGTTGTTGTTGTTGTTGTTGTTGTTGATGTAGATGTAGATATAATTGTTGTTGGTATTGCTGATGTTGTTGTTGTGATTGTTTATATTGTTGTTGGTGATCGTGTTGTTGTTGTTGTTGCAGATGTTGTTGCTGTTGTTGTATTTGTTGTTGCTGTAATTGTTGTTGATGTTCATGTTGTTGTTGCTGGTGAACAGGACTTAAATGTGTTATAGCTGGACTTGGTACAAATCCACCGTTATCAGAATTAGAATTTAAATAATAACTGTTTGTTGTTTCGTTATGTAATCCATCATTTTGTTGCTCTACATATTGTTGATTATTATTTTGATATGCAGGTGGTGGCGCTAATGTTATCGCTTTTGTAAATCTTGGATCATCATCATGATTATCAACTTGACCCGTAGTTGTACTTATTATTAATGTAATTATAAACGTAATACACTGTAAAAAATATTATTTTAAAATGAAATAAGTTAATTTTTATAATTTCTAACATAAATTTTTTAAATTCCACTATAAAAAAAATAATCATTAACTTTTACCTTCATTTAGATTCACTTTTTTTTTTAGTTATAAAGGTAGAAAAAAATAAAAAAAATAAATTTAGTTTTAACTTTTTAAGATTTTATTATATACCTATTGGGTTTGAAATTTCAAAATATACTGGCATGTCTCTTGTAACCATCTATTAGTTTTATACCTCAATGGTTTATCGATTGATGATGGTTGAAAATGAAAGTAAAACATAACTGTGTTATTATAATAACATTTCTTTTAAATATTTTAATTAGTTTTTATCTTTTCTTTTTCGTTAGTTTTCTGTATTGGAGAGAAATAATTGTGACAAAAATAATTTTTTAGTTTTTGATAAAGATGCTGTAATTATGTTACTTACTTTTATTTACCTTTCTACACATATTGACAAATAACAAGTCATATACTGTTCTGCTGTATTCATCCATACAAATTTTCAACTGTGAATACTTGGATTCAAAATATAAATTTTAATATTATGTTGAGCTGATCCTGAATCAATTCTGATTCTAATTTAATCTGGTTGTGCCAAGTATCTAGACGTATAATGTCTAGACAGTATGACATATTTAGATTATGAGGCTCTTACAGAGTCACAAAAATTCACAGGATAGCATTTCTTCTAACGGTAAATTTTTACTCCTTAAATAGCTAGAACCCGAAAAATATGTAAGCCTAATCATGGTCTAATATTTTTAGTCTTGAACATAGATGCTACGAAAGTTTTTATTAGAATCGCAAAAAATACAAAGAAACAGCAGATTGAGAATGTCGCACTTTATCTAAATTAGAGCCTAAATATTAAATAACCCCTATTTGTAAAAACTTCTTAGAAATTTTTGTAGCAAAGACAAATGAAGTATTTTCGGTCAAGTCTTTTATCACAAATTATCTTATGATAATATAACTATTTTACTTTCGCTCTGCTCTTCGCTTAATCTGCTCTGTTCATTTTTTCAACCTTCGAAATTTTTAATTTTTCCAAAAATTTTTAACTATTTTTTATTTTGTTTATTATCAGAGTAAAAAAAAACTCACAAAGTTTTTTTCCTATTTCCATTTTTTTTAATGATTTTATTTAGGTTTGAACAAATTTTAGTTGAAGTTACTAAAAAAATTAAAATTTGATAGGAAACATAACATAATTGAAATACCTTATGGCGGCACTTAATAAACCCAATCTGAAATATTTTTCTTATTCACCTTTTTTTTCGTTTTCATTACATATTACACGTACCCAAAGTCATCTCATCTTCTTTTAATATGCTTGTAAAGATGTGATGCTCAGTTGATGATGATTGAGACCGGTATTTGATTATTTTAAACAAAATACAAAAAAAAAAAAACTTTAGCTTGACCACAGTAAGCTTCTATTATATATGGAATGATGTTTTAATAGATTTAAACTGTTATTAAAAAAATAGTTTCAACAACAACAAGCAATATGATAGCATCTTTATCTAATTTTTTTTGTATTTTTACAATTTTATTGTAAAAGAAAATTGAAAATAATCTTCTGAAGGTAAAATTTCGTATTGAATAGTGAATGTTTTGTTTAAAAAATTTCATTCATAACAGCTGGGTATTTATGTGTTAGAATGTTTAGAGTGCACATCTTTTATTCAAATCCTAATGATCAAGTTTTTAAATCGACTCAGTTAATACTCGACATTTAGTTCAAATTAATGGATTAACCAATAATTAATAATTATATATCTTTAATAAAAAATTTACTACTATATAATAATATTAGCAAATAATTTAATTTCATAATATAACTCGCAGATACAGAAATATCTTATAACTCAAATACAAAATTATTACAATATATAACAAAAAGAATTGTATCTACTGAAATAATGTTATAAGTTCTAAAATATGTTGTATTTGAAATTTTTTCTATGTTTTCACCATGTTTTTGCAATCGCCAGTTGTCATTTTTTTCTTTCCAACTCCCTCATTTCTCCTAAAAAAAGGTTAACATCCGAAAACATTGTTAACTTTTAAGTTAACCAAAGTTTAGCTCCTTTACGTGTTACATATCACCAATACATCTAAAACAGCAATAAAAAAATTCAATGCTTAGTTGCCACAGTAACTACCAACATAGTGTTAACGTTAAGAGCTTTTAAGCAGTATCACAACCAGATGTGTTAACTGTTAACACCGTCTATATGAAGCTAATTAAGATCAATTCTAAGGGGGATTTATATTCTGGTGTTCAATAGTATCACAACCAAATGTGTTAACTGTTAACACCGTCTAAATGAAGCCATTAAGATCAATTCTAATAGGGATTTATATTCTAGTGTTCAATATTTTTAAATCGTAATAGTGATTCATTTCAAAAAATTTCTTGAGACTTACGAAGACATTGCAATGGGTATTGGCAATTCGACAGAAAGCTTCAAGTAATGCTGGGATCCTTTTTCTAGTCATAAATCATGTGACAAGAGTCCAGGCTGTTGATTTTGAGTAAATTGAATAAATAAATATATGATAGTCAAATATCTAGTTGCATTTTCGTTCTTTAATCTCTCAGAATATTAAAATTAACGTAATTATGGTTCGTTTCCTCTGTTTGTATAACTAGGTACTAGGTCTAAGCTATTCTGAATTCGATCATTAAGCATTTTAAATTAATAATCGTGGAACCCAAGAAAACACCAAGAGTCAGAAACAAATCGTGATTAGTAAGTGAAATATTTCAAAGGTCATCAGTCTTCATGGATCTTATGACAGAGGATTTAAATAATATTGAGATAGGTCAATTAAAAATAATTTCCTATAATTGACAATTATAACTGAAACGGAAAAATGTGATTTATCATTAATTTTTGTAATTCCATCGGATGTATCAAATTTTAAAAAAATTGAAAAATTACCATCAAAATAAAATTACAACCAAACTACAAACATAACTATTGTTAAAATATTGTTTCTAGTGTCTAAATTTAAAAAAAAAAAAAATTAAAACTAAAAATGTTTATTAAAGACACTCATTTTATCCAAGTCAGGTTCAATTCAATATTTTTTTATATACCTATAGGTAATAAATGATGAATTTGTTTAAATGTTTAATAAAGCAACGAACATGAAAGAAAGAGACACAAAAAGATTTTCTAAATGATTTTCTTTTTTTTTTGTTTTTTTTTTTTATTTTTTTTTATCTAAATCTAATGTTAATCATCTTTTTTTATGTTATAAATATAGTTTTTTATTTACATAATACAAGAAATAAAAAAATAAAGCTAAGTTTTATTTACTTTATTTTTTATTTCAGTAAGTGTTCTTTTTTATGAGAAATTTTTTAACATTCACAATAAAAAATGTGACAGTTTTGTTTATGACAAATAGAATCGATTTAAATGTATACGATTCATTTAAATTTAAATCGATTTTAATAAATATTTATATTTAAATATAGAAAATTAAAAGTTTTTTAAAAAATAATTACCATAAATACAGATTAAGCTTAGGTACAAATTTGTTAATGAAACGAAATTTTAAATTTAAAACTGTATTGGGTTTATGAATCTATAGGTTAAGTTTAGATTTAGATAGTCAATTAATTAGTATGCTTGTTTTGTTTTTTTACGAGTTAATGGAAGCCACCCATTGAATTTCTGCGGTGTTTTGTTTGGGATATGTGCGACTTTAACATACAAAAACCACACCCTCTTTAAACTGAACTTTAGGAAGGAACCTGATAAAAGTGTACAGTTTGGTTACAAGATAGAAATATGGAAGGATTTTTTGATTATGGAGAGATTTGCGATTTTTGGATTATGAGGGATGGGAAAAATTTGGAGGGATATCAAGGAGAACGATGTTAATATTCTTCTTAAATTTAATTAACTCGTACACATGCGAACTACCAACTTTAGGTAACACATTGTACGGAATATGGTTCCATAATCTCGACATACGCATAACAAATGAATTTCTGTAAGCCGTGGTTTGGGATTTAAAAAAATCTTGGCAGTAGAGTTAAAAAAACATATGCGGTGTCATATTGATGTTCAGGACTATTTTGGTTTTACAAAAAAAGTTCTCAATATTTATTTAAAACATTGAGGACTTTCTGCATCTGGTAAATGTCAAAATTTTTCGGACTATTTTTTGTTTTTGAAGTTTTATTCTGGTACCTTTTTGCGTAAAGTCGTTTATTTTAAAAACTATATTATATATTATTTCGAAAAAAAAGTGTTTAATAAGGATGGTAAAAGAGTTAAGCTTCCTTAAATAAATGCTAAACCAAATATTAGATAATAGATGGCACATAAACTATAACATTTTTGGTATTAAAAATTATACAATAGCTACAGCCGAGTAATCAACGGATTTGTGAATATAACGTTTAAAGAAAGCCTAGTCTACATAGACCTGGAAAATGCACGTCTATGAATGTTGTCTTTATTTCTATTACATATTTTAATTCTAGTATCGTTCAAAAATGAAGTGAAAATTTTAAATTCTTACAAGGAAAGTGTTGATTTTAACGCTTAAACGTTTAGAGGATATATGCGGTCGACTGCAAAAATTTAGTTGCGGATAACGGTAAATTAAAGTAGCGTATGGCAACCCTATATATTTTTGTTTTATAACTCCCTATATATTGTTTTATATATTTGTTTTCAGTAATGATTGCCATGATATAATTGAAACTTTTAGAGTAAATTTCATATATAAAATTCACAATTACAAAATTAATGTCTTGAAACTTAAATATTCAAATGCACTTCGAGATGCTGTTAATCTTAACCTCATTCACACTTGAAGTTTTTAAGTGAATATTATACAAAGTAAAATAATATGTGTATAGAAGTCGTTCAAATATCGTTCAATTGAAAATTAATAAGTATATAATATTATTATAGTTACAATAGTAAATTCTTTTTCAATTTTTGAGCTTCAGTTAACATTTTAATTTTATTGAAGTTATGACTAGGATAAATGATAGCTAATATAATTCAAAAAAATTCTTTTCATATATGAATTATCAACTTAGCCCAATATGAATAAAATTTTTTATTATTCCAAAACAAAAACAAGTAATGAAAAAATATAATGGCTTTTATAAAAGCACATTCCCAAAATTACAGGAAAAAAAAATTGGGTAAATATGCAGACATTAAATTTCAATCTTAGAAATGGAAGTAAGACTTTTGTGGCGCGACTACATATATTTTCGGTCGCAAAAGATGCCTTGAAATGCCTGGGATTCTTAAGTAGGAGTAGGAAATACTTTACATCTCTAAATCTACTTCAAATTTATAATACCTACATTCGGCCGAGACTTGAGTATAATTCTCACATATTTCATCCAGAACCGCTCTTTAATATCTGGATAAGATACAAATGAGAGATGTTCGTATTATCAATGATACTAATGTCACAAAAGACTTAGCGTCTTTAAATCACCGCCACTGTTTGTCTATTTTATAAATATCTACTAAGTAATACTTCAGAAGAAATTAAAAATATTATGCCAAACCCTACCGCCATAACACACGGTTAGCAGTTCAATTACATTCATATACAGTAGAGCTTTTTGGAACAAGAACTCTGAAATTTAGGAACTCTTTTCTAAGTTTTATCTCCAAATTGTGGAACACATTACTTGATAGACATTTATATTTATGGTTTGTCGCGACTTTTCAGTCATTATACTGCGCAAGCAGCTACGGTGCTTATACCATTGTTTTGGTAACGGGAGAAGTTATTTTAGTGAGTAGAAACTCACACAAACGGGGGGATTATTATTCCAGGTGCCTTTAAAAGATTTTTTCTTAACTTAGGAAAAAAAAAAAAGAAAAGACGTAGGGACAGAGTAAAACTATTAGGCGCATTTTTTAAAATTTTTTTTTGAAAAACTGCTAACAACCAAAATTATAATTTTAGTCTGGGAAATTCAATTTTTGTCTCAAATGCAATAAAAAAATACTTTTTTTTCCGGTTTGTTTAATATTCCAAATGAAAGTAAAACTTTTTTGTTTGAAATTTTTGTTCACAGCTTAAAGAATAAAAAAAAATAAATTGTATTATTTTGTATATTTAAATTTAATTAAGAGTTTTTGATTATTAACTATACAGGCTGTGCGATCAATGATCTTTTTTGAAATATGTGATCGGGAATGCTGAATAAAATTGAAAATTATATAAGGAGTTGAGTTTTATTTTAGCAACTAGAGTTTTGTTTTTTTCTACATTTGGATACTCTGTACAATCAATTAATCAGTTTTTGAAATTAACAGCTTATTTTTAATCCTGTTTAAATGAAATTATTTAAATATAAGAGAAATCAATATGAGGTTATAAATATTATTTAAATATAAACATATGCGTAGTTCAACTCTTGTAATCGAATATTTTCTCATGATAGGGTCAAAATACCGTTATATGTTGAATTTTTAATTAAACAAAATTTTAATATCGAAAAAGGTAAAATGAAAGAATATTAAATTAATTATTTATTATAAAAAAAGTTTCTAATATGTTTAAGAAAGAGTATTTCTTAACAAAACCGACCTTTTAATAGAGGTGAAGGAGATTTCCTACAAAATCCCAATTCTCAAAATCGAAACATCACATAAGCCACATACCTTATTATTCAATCACAAGTTATCCAAACACCAAATAATCCAAACCTGATAAAATCTTAACTCACATAGGTCCAATTGTTAGATTGCCTTTTTGGGCGAAAACCCCCACTTTTTTAAACGCTTGGATTTTGTGGGGCTTGAATTTTATGTTTTTTGGGTTTTGTGCCGTTTGGATTTTCTGGTGTTTGGATCTTATTTTTTAGATTTTGTGTTTTTGGATTTTGTGAATTGGAATTTTGTAAGGGAACCGCTTGAAGGCTGTAAGGATATATTGTTGAAATAATTGAGATGCAGTTACTTAACTTTTTGTAATATTAGGTGTAGGATTGCAGAAAAGCTTCAGGAAATTTAAATTTAAGAACTTGAAACAGAATATAAAACTACAGATTTATTAGGAAGTTGTATGTTCGAAATATTTTCGAAAATCTTGCTGTTTTAATGATTTTGATGTTACATATTCATATTTAAACATATATCGGGCGCACCTTTATAAAACCATTATTGGAAATTCCAAATGATATAATGACTAGAAACACAAAATTAAATCAAATCAATAAATTTAATTAATTAAAATACATAATTTTATTAAATCTGACTTTCCATAATAAACATATCATTAATGAAGATCTAGTTATACAACAATTTAAAAATAAACTTTTGAAACGAATATTACGTAGGTTATAAAAGTGTCTTGAGAGAAAATCTACGATACGATCCAAAAAAACTTATTTTAAATTCAAAATATTTTAAATGATAAATTGACCAAAAATGGTGTCGAAAGCAAATCAAATAAGTTTTTTATTTTGGAAATGGTAGATATTTAACATATGTTTTGTAAATCCAAAATTTTTTAATGATCTGAATTACATATTTTTATGTCAATTTTATTTTAATCGCTTAATTACCTAAATTTATAAAAAAAAACTTGAACATGTGAAGATCATCAATCCATTATCAATCATTATCAATCATATAATTGAATGGAAGCTGTACATATGGGCATTTATTTTAAAACATATAGGCAAGAAGATTTCACTACTGAACTAGTACAAGTTCATGGTTGAATTTTCATTATATTCAACATTCGATTCTATTTATATTCAATTATCGATTACAAACATTCATAACTGATATTCGTTGGTATTCAGCATTGTTATTCACAAAATCTTGAAATTTATAGGATCTAAAATAAAAATTGAACTAAAATTCGAAATATATATTTTTTAAAAATGTTTTATTAAGTTCTATTGTATTTTGTTTTTTAATTAATTTATAACTTAAAATCTATAAAAAAAAAATAAAAACGTTAATTATTACCGACATAACGTAATCATAAGGAACTAAAATACTTTTATAAATTAAATTGAACTTGAATGCATTACACACTAAATCAACTATTCATTATTATATTATTTATAATGTGATTTAATTATTTTTAATGTTTTAAATTGTCCACCAGACGCACCACCAGAAAATCGTTGACCAGCAGATTCATTTATTATTCTAATTGTTCTGACTTGTGGACCACTTGAACCATGATTGAAATGACCACTACTGCTACCTGACGCTTGATCATTATGTGATTGTTTAATAATTCTTAATGTTCGAACTTCACCATGGGATGAAGAGTGAGCCGGAGGAACATATTGTTTTGATGGCGCACTTAAATTAACTGATGAACTGGCTGAGGCAGATCTTCCACCTACTTCTTCAATTACTCTTATTGTTCTGAAAACTTGTCCTTGTGACGAAGTTTGAACTGGAGGAATATATTCTTGTACTGGTGGAGATGCAGCTATTGAACCATGACTTGAAGTTTGAACTGGTGGAATATATTCTTGAATTGGAGGTGATGCAGCAATGGAACTTGATGATGATGATGATGTTGGTGGTAAATAGTCTTGATGAGGTGCTGACAATTGTATAGAATGACTATTCGATAAAGGTTGTCCTCGTACTTCTTGAATAACTCTTAAAGTTCTTATATCCCCATGTGATGAAGATTGACCGGGGGGAACATATTGTTGGGATGGAGCAGCAGAAGCAGTATTAGAATGTGAATGTGAATGAGGTTGAGCAAACTCATGGATTATTCGTAAAGTTTTCACTTCACCGTGGGATGATTGTTGGACAGGATGGAAATTATCTTGTTGTGGGGCAATTGGTGCTGAACTTGCTATTCCATGAGATGATCCTTGAACTGGTGGTATATATTCTTGTTCAGGTTGTTCCAAAGGTGGTAAAAATGGTTCTTGGTGAGGTACTGGTATTGAAGAAGCATCTAAACTATGATGATTATGATGATGTTGATTAAAGTCATGATGACCAACATTTGATCTGACTGGAGCTAAATATTCTTGTTGGGGTGATAATATATGGCCTGAATGTGTACCGGATAATGATTGATGATGGGAATGTTGGTTTGGAGGTAAATAATCTTGTTGTGGTGCCGATATATGGCCTGAATGACTACCTGATACAGAAGATAATGATTGATGATGCGAATGTTGATGTGGTGGTAAATAATCTTGTTGGGGTGCCGATATATGACCATCAGATACTGAAGATAATGATTGATGGTGCGAATGTTGATGTGGTGGTATATAATCTTGTTGTGGTGCTGATATATGGCCTGAATGACTACCGGATACCGAAGATAAAGATTGGTGGTGAGAATGTTGATTTGGTGGTAAATAATCTTGTTGTGGTGCCGAAATGTGTCCTGACTGACTTTCGGATATGGATGATAATGATTGATGTCGAGAATGTTGATGTGGTGCTAAGTAATCTTGATGTGGTGCTGATAATTGTGTTGAAGAACCTCCATGAAGTTGTTGATTATAATGATGATTCCCTCCATCACTAATTTCTTCAATAATTCTTACAGTTTTTATTTCACCGTGTGAAGATGATTGTGCTGGTGGAATGTACTGCTGCTCAAATGAATCATGTGATTGTGAATCAAGTGAATTTTCCTCAACGATTCTAATAGTCCTTATTTCTTCATGAGAATCATGAGGAGCAGGTTCATATTCTGGATTTACTGATGGTACATTGTAATCTAATCCATTTGAATCGTCTTGTATTAGACGTATAGTTTGAACATCATTACCACCACTACTTGCACCTGGACCAATAAATCCTGAATCATGTGAATGATCATGCAATAATCCACAATTAGTTACAGCTACAAAGCCTAGTATAAATATTAGTACCTGTATTAAAATGAAAAACAAAATTCCAAAAATAATCCATTATGCATAAAATAGTATATTATAAAATTGGGTTTTTTTATTATATTGTTGAATTTCTTTGATTTCTTTTCTTTGTTTTTTTTTATTTGCAGCATCCTCACCTTCATGATTTGTTAGTTGATATTTAAAATTAATTTTAAGTTTTTATTTTAAATTTTCGCCAAATACAAAAGACGACCACTAAACATAAACTGAATTGAGCGTTCACTTTTGTAGATCTTTTTATATTACGAGGTGAATAGGTGAAGAATTTGATTAGCAAAAAATTTGTTAAATGAATGATATAATTTTATCTGAAATTAGTTAAAAAGTATAATAAAAAAAAATTAAACAAAACAAAAAAAACTTAAATCAAACCCACTTTACATATAAGAGTTTGTTTTATTTTATAATGATTAGGATGGTCTGGGTTGAATTTTTATTATTGAAAAACACCATACAACTTAACCTATACTTAAACTTCTTCAATAATAAATGACATTTGGTATTAATAAAAACTCAAATAAAAACAACAACAAAACATTAAAAATGTAACAAACATTTACGCAAAAAAAAAAGTAGGGCTTAAAAATTTTTAAATCAATGCCGGATTATATGCGCCATATGCATTTGATTAATATTACTAATTTCTTAAAATTGTATTAAATTAACCTGAACTCTGAAGAATGGATAAAGAAATTTTGTGGGAAAAAAATGACACTTTAGTTTTATTTTAGGATTTGTAATAAGCAAAATTCCTTAAAACTAAAAATAATTATAAAAATTGTGAAAATAAATGTATTGTAGAGGAAAATGTAATTTTTAGAAACCAAAGTACCAATTTTAATTAATTTTTAAAATTTCCTATTCCTTAACTTAAATTTAAGTTCTTACATTTTTCTCATATCTTTTACCGTTTTCGAAATAGACGTTGTAAAACTTAACAGAAAGATAATAAAAGTTGGGGTGTTAGTTCGAAAGCCCAAAGCTTCACAAAAGTTCAAAGTTAGGGATAACTAGGAAAACGTTAGAAATAGACATTTCTTGCTTGTTATGAACTAATCTATTACTTCCTTTCTTTGTGACTTATGAGCCCCGAGCACCCTGTGTATAATTCAAATATCAGCTCAACTGTTAGGCTATTTAGCCTACCTATACAAATAGTGGATGTTTTGACAGGAGGTTAATTCCACATACAATTTAAACGTAGGATAGTACATAAATATATATATATATATATATATACATATATATATACTTGGAATAGTACATATATATAGTATATATATATATATATAACTTACATAAATATTTTAGATTTTCAACAGATACAATTCTATATTGTTCGTATTGTAATAATATTGTATTCGAGTTATAAGGTGGTGGTTATAATTATATCTGTGAGTTATATTATTGAACTAAATTATTTGTTTTTTTTTTTTTTTGTATTGTTATATTAATGTATTTTTTATTAAAGATATATAATTATTAATTATTGATTAGGCCCTTAATTTGAACCCAAAAGCTGAGTCAAGTCGAAATTCACATAAAAATTTTTTCACTGTGATTCAAACCCGGCCCGGGCCTTTCGTACGAAAGGTCGGCACTCTAACTACTGTGCCGCCTAGCTATTATCTATATATATAAAAGGGAATGTTTGTTTGTTTGTATGTTTGTTTGTTTGTTTGTATGTAGCGAATAGACTCCTAAACTGCCCAGCCGATTTTCATGAAAATTTGTATATAAGGGTTTTTGGGTACGGAAAGAAATCGTGGCCCAAAAATTTTGCTCTAACGGACCGACAAGTTGGGGCTGTGGTGCAAGTATTTAAACTTCTTTGTTCTAAAATGAAAACGGTTTGACCGATTGACTTCAAATTTTGTATACGTGATGCTCTTTGAGAATTCAGTAGACACTATTGACAGTTTTGGAATTTGTTAACCCATGTCGGGCCGACGGGTGGTCAAAAAAAATTTTGGGTCCAAATTTTGTCCGATTTTACAAAATTCTGCTTTGGCTTAAAAGAAAGCCCCAAAAAAAATTTTGTTGAGTTCCATTAACCCATTGCGCCCAACAGCTTTTTATAGGTTTTTTCAATATTTTACTCTAAATTCGAAACGGTTTGACCGATTGACTTCATATTTTGTATACGTGATTCTCCTTGAGAATTGAGTTGACACTATTAACAGTTTTGGAATTTGTTAACCTATGTCGGGCCGACGGGTGGTCAAAAAAAATTTTGGGTCCAAATTTTGTCCGATTTTACGAAATTCTGCTTTAGCTTTAAAGAAAGCCCCAAAAAAAATTTTGTTGAGTTCCATTAACCCATTGCGGCCTAAAAGCTTTTTATAGGTTTTTTCAATACTTTACGCTAAATTTGAAACGGTTTGACCAATTGCCTTCAAATTTTGTATACGTGATGCTCCTTGAGAATTGAGTTGATAGTATTAACATTTTTGGAATTTATTAACCCATGTTGGGTCGACGGGTGGTCAAAAAAAATTTTGGGTCCGAATTTTGTCCAAATTTTGTCCGATTTTATGAAATTCTGCTTTGGCTAAAAAGAAAACCCACAAAAAAATTTTATTGACTTGCATTTACCCATTGGGGCCCAACAGCTTTTTATAGGTTTTTTCAATACTTAACTCTAAATTAAAAACGGTTTGACCGATTTTCTGCAAATTTTGTATACGTGCTCCCCTGTGAGTATTGAGTTGACACTATTAACAGATTTGAAATTTGTTAACCCATGTCGGCCCGACGGTTGGTTAAAATAATTTTGGAAGCTAATATTGTCAAAATTTGCGAATACTGCTTTGGCTAAAAAGAAAGCCTCAAAAAAATTTTGTTAAGTCATTTGGAAGCAAATTACGTCTAATTTTGCGCAATACTGCTTTGCCCAAAGAGAAAGTGTAGTTCCGTTAACCCAATGGAGCTCAGTGGCTTTTAATAGATTTTTGCGTTACTTAACTCTAAATTAGAAACGATTTTACCTCAAATTTTATATGTGTGAAGCAACTTGAAAATGGAGTTGAGTCTGTTAACAGTCGGTCCTCCGATGTTTCAAAAAAATATTTTTGGAAGTAAATAACGTCAAAATTTGAAAAGTAGTTTGTACTGCTTTGAATTACAGAAAGTATCAAAAATTACTAGAATAATCCTAGAAAAATCGTTTTAAAAAGATTGCTTTCATACATTTTAAAATTTACATGTGTAAACCATGTGTAAGTTTTGTGTTAACTTTTTGCAGTAACATCAACTTCAATTAAACCTCCATTGAAAGGCGCAGCAACGCGCACCGGGTATTAGCTAGTAATGAATAAAAACAGAGCAAACGCATGACTAATTACCTAATTCTTGTCGCTAATGCCCTAGTTTCGAATGTTGTAGAAATCATCAAAGTTCATCTGTTCTGCTTTAAACTCACATGGCTATAGTCTACTCATATTTCTACTTAATGTCTAGAAAGTTATTTTATGTGATTCTGGGCGACCTATGTGTTTAAAAATATTTAATGAATAATATATGAAATGGTATAAGCTTTTGAATGCTAATGTTTTGAAAACTGACAGACAAACATAAAAAATTTATAAATTTTTAAATTTCTTAGATTTATGTAACTTTTTTTTACCTTTTCATACCAAATTAAAAAAAAAACGATCAAAAACAAAAGTAAAATCTTTTCAAATCTAATGTTAAACTAATTTTTAAAGTATATAATTTGGTGGTACAATGGTTTTGTTTTGTAAATTAATAGTATGGAATCTATTTTTTTTTTTTTTAAATTATTTCAATTCAATCGCGAATTATTTCGATTCAGTGCAGTTGTTAAATTTATTTATAATAATAGTGTAGCATGTAGTGATAATTTGATATCTTTTAGATTTTTATTATATTGATAATGTCCATTTCTTTGATGAAAAATTGAATCTTTTATTAAAAAGTGAAAATAAATCTAAAAAAAAAATTATCTAGAAATTCGTTCTATAAAATTCTAAAAAAATAAATTTTATAATGAAAAATTGTGGAGATTAGTTAATGTAATTACAATATTATAGTCCATCAAGTTGTACTCTAGAAATATGACTTAAAAGAATTTGGTAATTGATAATGTGCGATTATTTATTTGCAAATTAATATTGAAATTGGTTTTGGTGTGAAATTTAATTGAAAATCATATTTTTTTGTAAAAAGTTAGTGTTGAAAATATTCAGATTTAAGTAAATTGTTTCATGATATTCAGCAATAATCTAACATATTGCAGTTCAGCAACTTCTTAGTTTAATCTAACCAACTTTCATTTCATCTAAATTTTTTAAATTTTGTGCAGATTTTGATAGATAAGGAAATTGGATCTTAAGAAATTTAAAATTACAAAAAAATTGAGAAATTTTATAAATAATCATTAATAAACTTAAAATAAAAAATTGAATAAAAATGTACTTTTTGAAATTTATAAATTAAATTTTTACTTAATAAGATGTGCTAAGGAAAGGCTTTACAACCTGAGAAAGTTCATTTTCCACGTTAATTGTATAAGATTTTTATTGTATTTTCCCACGTTTGAAAGTGCTTGGAACACTGTGGAGTTGATTAAAAATCTAGTGTTTAGTGATACACTAGGTCAAGCTACAACAACACTAGGTCAAGCTTCAACAACTTTCAGTAGCAAAGTGGTTAAGTGCCGACCTTTCATGTGAAAGGCCTGGGTTCGAATCCCAGTTAAAGTGAAAAAAACTTTTCTGGTTTTCGACTCGACTCAGCTACTATTCGCCATTGAGTTCAAATTAATGGCTTAATCAATAAAGAATAATTATAAATCTTTAATAAAAAATTCATTAATATAACAATATAAACAAATAATTTAATTGAATAATATTACTACAAAAATATAGAATACCATATAATCCAAATACAAAATTATTACAATATAAACAAAAATAGAATTGTATCTATTGAAGTCTAGTACTATCTCAAGTTTAAATTGTATGTGGAATTCATTAAGATCAATTCTAATAATACGAATATAATATCACCCCCTGTTCCAACATGTACCTATGGTATAGACAGGCTTATTAGCCTAACAGTTGAACAGTTAGCACTTAAAAAAAAAAAAAGAAAATCACAAATGTATAAATTTTTACTACAAATATCATAAATACAATAAGAAATATAAATATATAGAACAAATAAGGCGAAATATTAATTTTTATAATAATGTACAAAAATAACAATATATAAGATTTGTATTTTTTACAAATTAATTTGTATATAATAAAGAATAAAATACGGCTGTCTTGTTCGGTTGTCAAAACTTAATTAATTCTTTAAGATTATTTTTAATATATTATGGTATATTTTAATACATTTATGCGAATAGTAGGAATAAGTATGTGTTATAAAAATGTTTTATGAATTGACCATACGATTTTAGGAACCAATACAATTTACATATGTCATTTTGAGTATACGATTTAATTATTTACATGTCTTGGATGCATTTGCAACATAATTTAATATTACATTAATGCTTATACGCAAGACTATGTGACAATATTATTTTTGACAACTATCTCATAAACTTTGAAGTTTAAAAATTCTATCAACAGTTGTCAATGCAGTTTCAATAACTTTTTTACGAATGTTGTTTCAATAATGATTCAAAATCGATTGGTACAAGTATAGCACATCGATTAATGTCATTGTTTTAATACATATTTCCATACACTTATGCACTGCAAACTAATACTTGGAAAGGTAGTTATTTTTTATTAACCGTTATTTAAATGTAAAGTTCATAATTATATTATAAGTTATATATTAATTTTGAAATATCAAAAAAAAAGTGTTACCTTTTTTATTAAAACATACAAACAAATAAATTTATTTGACACAATTTAATTTACATTTTAATTCTTTGATTTTTATCAGTCGTTAACTTGTTTTATTTTTTAAATAAAATATTAAATTAATCATAATATTTGCGTGTTTTTTTGCATTATTCTAAATGTAGATAACATTTTAATATACTTAAACAAATATTTCTATATAATATATAACTTTATTCTAAAAAATATTCTTGAATTACTTGTTAAACGTCTATTAATATAATATTTATAATTTTTTGACATTTTAACTACAAAACATTAAAAAAACCTATGATTTTGAATTGTTTTCTAAAATTGTATGGAAACTTTTTTTACGAAACTTAAAAAAAAAATCGTTTACATAATAAACAAAAGCCAAAATATTTCCACATATACTAATAAACATATATTTTAATATAAAAATCAAATGGAATTCATTGTTTGATTTCACCTGTCGTATTTTTTAAATAATAAAATTATACAATTTTAAAGATAACAATAATTCATGAATCTTTATGACATTAAATTTACATATTATTTATATTTTTTTAATTTTTATTGATTACGCACTAAAACAATTTATTAAAAAAAAAGAATTAAAAAAAAAAAAAAAAAATTTTAAATTTAACATCACTAAAATTTAAAAAAAAAAAAAACTAAAAAAAATAAATATGATAAATTAATAATTTAATCTAAATTGGAGTTGTCTATTGTGAATTTTTGAATTTTTTTTTGACACATTGTCCTATTAACAAAAAGAGTTAATTCGGAATAATTCATATGGTTATTATTGTACCTATTTTGTGTGGGATATTGGCACAATCAGATGTGATTGAATGAATATAAGTTATTAAAAGGGAATTTGATTTTAAATTGTCATAAAATGTTGACAATTGTCATAATTATCGAATCATTAAATAAATTATGTTCTAAGAAACATTTTAATTAACTTGAAGACGCAAACTTTGACATACCTAAAAAGTTGAATCATTTTTTCAATATTTTAATTTATATTAATTTTTTTATATTAATTATTAATCCAAAAACCACAGAAATGCTTGACATAAATTTACAATTACAAAAATTAGCATAATTTCATGTCGATATCATCCAAGGTAAATGGTAGAAGAACTGGCACCATATTGTAATGAGCTTTGATACGTTTTTTTTATTGGTTTTCTGAACGTTACCTTAACCCTGTTGCTTGTAAAAAAATCGCAAAAATTATTTTTTTTGTTTGAAAACAAGAAAAGTTTATAATTATCTAATTAATAATAATTTAAATAATCAAATTTTTTATTTAAGTTTAATATTTAAATATCAGTTATAAGGGTTTTATAGGAGTAATGTAAGATAATCTTAATAAAATTTTTAAATTAAAACAATTTTTTTAAAAAGAAATTCGTTTTTTTATCTTTTTTTTTTTTTATTTAAAAATAATTTGTTTTCTTATTTGTTTTTTTATTTTTTTTTTTAATTATAATATAAATTATATAAAAATTCTAAACTATTACTAAAAAGACTAACAATGATAATATAATATTATTTTTTTTTGGACTAAAGAAATTCTAATTTTTTAATATTATGATTATTTCTTTTTCTCCATACAGACTTTCAAATATATATACATATATATATACATATGCATTTAATAATGATCATAATGGCCATGATGATGATTATGTGGTGGTAAATATTGTTGATTGGGTTGTGCACTTGGTCCTAATGGTAATGGAGGTAATAATTCTGAGCTGCCTGAACTAGATATATGTGCCGGTGAACTGTCAACATCTTCATGGATTATTCTAACAACTTCTTCTTGACCGCCACCGTTCGAATGAATACCACCTGAAGAAGCTGTAGCAGAATGATGTGGAACTGGTGCTGGTGCATGTTCATGAATAATTCTTAAAACACGTTCTTCTTGTGGCGCTCCATGATGTGAATGTTGATGTAATGCGTTGGACGATGCAATTGAACCATGACTATGATGTGGTGGAACATATTCTTGTGATGGTCCTGGTGCATTTTCATGAATTACACGAACAATACGTTCTTCTTGACCGTGACTTAAACTAGCACCTGAAGCTCCTGAAATTACACCACCAGCATTTGCTCCATGACTAAATGCACCATTAGCTGAACCAGAAATTGAATGACCAGCATTTTCATGAATTAATCTTACGACAATAACTTCATTTCCATGACCTCCACCGAAACCGCCACCACCAATGCCGCCTCCACCAATACCGCCTCCACCAATACCACCACCGCCATGACCGTGGATGTTACGACCATGTCCAATTCCACCACCACCACCACCACCACCTCCTTGTCCTACATGTACAATAGGAATTGGTGTTAAAATTCTTACATGACGTATTTCATTGTTTCCACCACCTGGACCACCACCATAACCACCCCTACCATAACCACCACCACCTTGACCAATACCACCACCATTACCACCACCTAATCCACCTTTAGCACCAAGTAATTGTAATAATGTAGCATTTGTACCAGCTACAAGCAATACCATACATAATAATACCTATAATTTAATAAGAAAAAAGATACAAATCATTAATAAAAATTTATTTTAATCAAAATACAGATTCAATTAAAATTCTTTTCAATTTATTGATTGAAAAAAAAAGAAAAAAAAAAAAAACTTGTTATTTTGTTGATTTACTCACCTTCATTGTTAGATCAATCAAAGTTTAAAAAAAATTATTGGAAAATAATTTGGAAAAAAAAAAATCCAATTGAAGATGTCGACGATCAAAAACGAATTGCGTGAAATTTTTTTTGTCATGTCCCTTTTATACTAAAAAAGGGCTTCAACAAAATATTCAATATAAAAATTTATTTCTAATCAAATAAAAATTTTTATATTCGATATTTCTTTTGATAATTTTTTGAATTCTTATTTGAACTTTAAATATATAAAATATATACTCATGATATATTTGTGATTGAAATTCAATGTTATATTATCAATTATGGTGATATAACATTAAAAACAAAAACAAAAACAACAATATCAAATGAAAATGAAAATTTGACAATTTTTTTTATATTTTTAATAGTTCCGACGAAATGCAGTTCTTCTCAATCATAAAGAAATGCATTTATATGGAAATTATTTGATTTTTTTAAGCTTTTTTTGGAAAAAAAAATAATAACAAAAATCTAAACGCCCTTTATGGTTTTGCGATATTCATTTGAATTTTTTTTTTTATTTATTTTGGTTAAAAACTTTGATCCATCGATACATCGATATCGATTTTTTCCATCAATACAATTATGCATTAGCATTTACATTTAAATTTGACAGTGGCACGGTAAAAATCCCTTAGAAATGCATATGATCTTTGTCGGAGAGTTTTCACGCATAAATAAAATTTATGTAACGAAAAAAAATATATATATATTTTTATAGATATTTGATAAAGTCTTATGTTTTATTAATATTATTATTATATTGTTATGAATAGATAATAAAAGTGTGCATATTATATATTATGTTGTATAAAAAATTGATAACATTTTTGAAAAATTTATTTTTAAAAATTCCAAAAATTTTTTATTTATTATCCATAAAGGGCATATACTTTGTATACAGAGTGTATCATACTGAAAAGCGTTTTAATTTCACCCTAATAAACGTTTTTCTTACAACTTATCCATTTGTCTTACAATTTCCCTGAACATGTCTCGGAATTCTAAATTAGGAATTTTCAATTAGGAATGTTGTTAGCAGTCATTTAGTCATCTATGAGCGGGTTTGTAACTATATCAGAAAGGAAAGGGATCTAGTGGACGAATCTTTTCATATATGTAATTAACTCGATTCTAATCATTTAACAGTTTATATTGATGGAATCAAATTTTAAATTTTGTAGTTGTTTTACAAAGGATATCGTCCTAATACGTAGGTCTAGCGAACCTTTGTTCAATCCATTACCTATATACTTTCGGTTAATTTATAAGTAATATTTTTTACTTTGTTTATTTCATATATTTAATATCTAAGCTTAGGTCACCAAGAGGATTTTGTAAAGCATAATTATTTTCCAGTTAAATCTGACCGATAGCTCAGTGATTAAAGTGGTGGCTCTTCAATCGAAAAGTCACGGGCTCAAACGCTGGTCGGAACGCTGGATATCTAATAAAATATAATGATAATTGTTTAATAAGAAGGTCAAATGCCAAAATAGGCAAAGAACTTTTATAATATCAGGTAATATTTACTGTTGTCTGGTACTTCAAATAAATAAATAAATAAATTTTCAGTTACATGTTTATAACTTGTAGGCTGCATGTGAATAAAACTCGCTCTCCCTTGGTTATTTAGCCATATACTTATCCATTATATAACCGACGATAACAAAAAAGGGCAATCTTTCTTTTGGAACACTGAAACCAACCGCTATTACAGGAAAAGCGTAATGTGAAATTTTTTTCATTTATACATAAGTAATAATTTTTATCAATGCAATATAACGTTTAATCATGTTTAATAATTATAAATTTGTTTTACTATACATGACTCCATCTAATGCTATTTAAGGTAAAATAACTTGTAATTGTTGCTTAAGATTTAAGAGATTTATTGTGTAACAAATTTTATTCAATAAAGTTTTAGCGCTATTTTTGGCTAAGGAAATAATTCTCGGTTGGTATACAATAAAATAAGAACCTAATATTTAATACAAATTTATAGGAGTACCTAGTATATTTAGTACATATTTTTTTTAAAACTTCATTATTCTACAATGTTAGGCGGTTCACTCTGTACACTATACCGACGAAGAACTTAAATAATTATATTGGTAGTGTGTTATTTAATTCCTAATATGTTTTCAATAAAAATCTGGTATTTATGCCAACGAATGTGAAATCTTATAATAGTAATGTTTTAATTTAGGCTTGATATTTTTATTTTATCACAGCTCTAAAATTTTATCTTATTCTATACCAGAACAACTAATATTTTTTTTCTTATTTCATAACCATTTAAATTTTTTTCACATTTTAATATGAAAAATATTATTTTATGAGTAATAAAATTTGCGATTAATTAATTATTAAAACAAATAAAAAGATTTTTTTTCCAAAATCTGATTATATAAAAATATGAATTGATATATAACTTAAAAATGTTTGCCATGGCCCTGAATATGAAACAATTTTAAAATTTTTGAAAGAAAATGCGGTCAAATAAATCATTAACTCGTTTAAAAATGTATAATTTAGTTCTTAGTATTATAAAAGAGATGTATGTAGGCAAAGAACAATTTGTTATTTCATATAATTGATAATAAATATTTTTTTTAATTTTAATATATTGATAAAAATATAATTTAATGATTATTTGACTGGTAAGCCGACTTTTTTTTAACAGTTAGCGATTCATGAAAAAATAGATTTAATCGAATTTGCCACTTTTGTATTACTATAATAAAATCTCATGATTGGAATAATGATTAAATAGTTTAGGTAATAAAAATATATACTAATCGGTAATGATAGGACTATATATGTCAAAGCTGTTATATAAAACACAAAAGTAACAATGTCTGGTTCATATTACGGATATTGAACAAACTAGTATTGTTTGGGGTACGGTGTCAGAAGTGGTAGACAGGTTCAGACTGAAAAGGATAACATTAATAAAATCTTAAATAAGCTGGTATTAGAAACTGGAAATAAAGAACTTCAGATCGTGTTACTTGTAGGAAAGTTGCATGATTATAAGTATCTGACCAATGGCATAGTGGTAAAGATGCCACATTTCAAGCAGAAGGTCTCGGGATCAAATCGTGATCAGATCATATCTAGTTTAAGTCGTAATATAAAATAAGATTTAATAAAAATATATAAATAACTCTTGTGTAAGATAAAAGATGGCGCTCAAAATTAACACTTTTCTATTCATAATCTTATACAATAGCTACAGCCGAGTAATCAACGGCTTAATGAATATAACGATTAAGGAAATTGAAGCCGAATCCAAATATACTTTGTGAATAACATAAACGTCAGGGCAATTTGGTTAAGAAACTTGATGATTATTACTGATCTTAAATTGACGGTTGTAGCTGCATTATACTATATGGTTAAAAGTTTTCTTGAGTTCAGTTTTTGTGCATTATTCTATTTAGAATTAAAATAACCTTGGTAAATTTCAGAATTATAATGAAAATAACTTCTATGAAATTTATTCCTAATGACGAAAACTTCTGTTAATAGGAGGACATTTAAATTTTAGATATCTACTAATTTAACTGTAGGTATATATTGTCAGATCTTTTTTAAACTTTACAGAGTTATACATTAGGTCACGAGATGGAATGTTATCTTCAGCACCCTTAACCGGAACCGTTCCATTTCATTCAACAATATACACCAAAGCTTTTTTAACCAAAGCTTCTCTAAAACCTGTCAAGTGCACAGCTCATAAATGTAGGTGTTAAATGTTTCAATCAGTAACTGAAATCTTTGTAGCTTTTCATCACATAAATCATCACAGCAGAGATGGGATATGTACCTTAAGTAATGTATAACATAAATTTTGATGCACAACAAACAATTATCTTGTATTTTGACAAATTCAGGAACAAATTAGTAAGGCTAACTTTAAAGCTAATATACTAATTTATTCTTTTTACATTTTTTTTAATGGAACTGTTATATTATATGAGCTAAAATTTTAATATAACCTCTAGATGCATATTCTTTTGAGTGCATGTCCTTTCAGATACTTCATTTACAAACATAAAAGTTTGCCAAACTTTTGTTTGAAATGTTATTATTTGATGTTTAAGTGATCTCATTATGTCACTATGTCAGCTTATATAATTTATTAATGTTGGATCTGAAGATGTTTTTAAAAAATTTCCCAAAATACCTACACAGAAGCACTTTCTATTAATTGAATTTTCATTGTAAATTTTAAAATAATCTTTAATTAATTAATTTATATTTGTTTATTTTCAATATAATTATTTTATCAGAAATCTTAAAAAGAAAATTTTGCAAATGAAGAACAAAACAAATTTTACTTTCAAAAATTTTAAATAAAAAAATAAATTAAAAAAAAAACAATGACTTTACACAAAAACACACACTGTTTTTTTTCTTCTTATAATCAAAATACATTTAATGATCATTTAAACAAAACATAGTTTGTAACATTTTGATTAAATATCGCTAAAGGGTTTATTGAAAATTTGTATTTCTCTTTTTTAATTTTAATTATAAAATCTTATCTAAATTCATTTAATTGATTTAAATTCAGTATAATTATAGATTAAAAATACCAAAATAATGTTTTAATACAATCAGTATATATATATATACATATATAGTTATGTATATAATAATTTATAAAAATTTCAACAATTATCATTTTATTCAACATTTGAAGCAGACGTTATGTCGCCATTTTTCTATTTTAATTTTCAATATTTTGAATTGTTGTTTTTTTTGTTCATTAAATTTTATTTCTTATAATTTTAATTATTATTTATTTTTTACTTTTAAATTTTCGTTAATTTTGACTGTTCTTTAAATGAAAGTTAAAAAATAAACGAATATAGCTAAAGTACAGAAATCAGAACAACTTGAATATAGAATTTAATAAGTCATAGATTGTGAAAATGTGACAGATTTTGACAGTTTGATGACAAAGTTAAATTTGAATAATTTGACTGTTGCATAGATTAATGTTTTTGTTTTTTATGAAAAAATATTTTGTTTTACACTTTCAAAAAATTTAAACGAGTAAATAATTGAAATGAACGTAGGTATTATGTATATCAATCAACTACAATTCTGAATCAATTACATTCTGAAATTAATCTGATCTGATAAAGTAATGTAAATTGCAATTAAAATTAATTTTTTAAAGTATCAATTACAATTCCATGTAATTTAAACAAATTAGGTACTTATTAAAAATCATGTAATCATTAAATTTACAGATGCTTATTTGAAATGCATTTAATTAAAATATTTATATTATTGTGATTATACTAAAGATAATCCTACCACAACGCGGTAGATAGGTTCCAAAAAAATACCGCATTGTAAGAAATCGCGTTGTAAGACACATTAACTTCATACAAAAATCAGAGTTTGGTTCCAGATCGAAAAACTGGTTCTTATATGATATAAACGTAATATTTTTTTGTATTTATTTATTGAATCATAACAACATAATTTGATAACACTTCAATTATTAAAACAAAAACAAAACAAAATAAAAAAGGAGTTTCAAATCTATTTAACAAATTGGAATTGAAAGATTTAATAAATCAAAACAAAAATAAAATCACCACTTTCTACAAATCTTATTCTTGTTCATAGCTATGTGTATGATATGAGTCTATCTCGAACATTTTATTCGTGGTCGTGCTAATTCAAAACCGGAGCTATCCATTTTCAGACTCGAATAATCATCGAAATTACTTGTTTTAGAAAATCTTTATTGAAGTCTGTAAGCTTTTATATCGTAAATATTTTGTTTGCTTTCAAAAATTCGCGTTGTAGAAAGTAAGAGTACCGCGTTATGTGTTTATCAGTTTATTATAGAAAACATATTTAAATCAATATTATTAAACCCAACCATAAAATATATAGTGGTATTTTGGTATGGTGTTTGTAGCTACAAAGGAATTAGAGACATGTACATGACATGTATATATATTCTTGATCAATATCACCTATTGAACGAATTTAGTTATATCCACACGTCCTTCTCTACTCTTTTGATAAAATTAATACTATAGTATATACTAAGAACGAAAGTGATGGAGATTGAAAATGAGTGAAATTGGTACAAGCTCCCAACAAAGCAAGTTAAAAGAGCATATCTCCGGGACCAATAAAGATACAACCTTCAAACTCGGTACACACGTCTTGTTAGAGTGATGGTTCGGATAAAAACAAATTTTTTAAACTAATGTTGTTGTACCCTTTACAATTACTTGTATTTTCAATTGTAAAATTTTCAGTTATTGAAATACTGTCATACTGTAATAGTAATTGAAATTTTTGTAATTGTGGTTTGCTCAAATCTGATGTAATCATTTTTAAAATATAGTGGTTCATAGCACATAGTAGCCCGTGCTTGGTGATTGTATAGAAGTTCCTCGCAACTATTTTAACAACTAAATTTAATGAAGACTTGGTTATTGAACTTTATCAGAGCTCAGGTTGATAATGACAATATGAATTTTATAAATTTATAACGACATCACGAGCTTGTAATATTAATCAAAAGTTGCCAGAAGTCTTTCACACTTAACTTCTTTTGACAAAATTTTACTTGATACCGAACATAATTAGACCCTCAATTATTGATAAAAAATTATAAGTTGTATGACACCAATTTAAAATCTTTGTACTAAAAGAACTAGCTTTTTTTCAGATTACTTTTATTTAAATTTCAGACACCTGGGTTAATTAGAAAAACATTTGTGGACAAATAATTAATTCTTAGAGCTTTCAATTGAAAGATTCCTTCAAAAAATCCTGAAAAATCTTATTGTGTCTCATAAAAAAGCTATCAAACTGTATATAAATTTTAAGTTATTACTCAACAAAATTGCTAGTCTTTTGGTCAGTTTTGTTGATAAAAAGTATCTTTTTATTGTTAAAACTTTTATAATAAACTAATAAAATCTTATTTCATTAAAAATTCAATTACTTTTATTAATTAAATTTCGAAAAACAAAAAAAATTTCTTTAAACAAATAAAAGAGCAAGAAAAAAAATTTAAATTTGCAACAAAAGAATAAAACAAAAAGTATACGCATTATAAAAATTAAATTAATCATTATATCTATTGAAAGTTATATATAAGAAATTATCACTTCTTTCTTTTCATATAAAAATTTGTATTCAAATTAACATGAGTGTTACATCGATCACCACCTAGTGTGGCTACATAAGTTTTTTTTTTTGAATGAAGGTGTGTTAAACGAGGTCATTATCATCATCTATATGTGAATTACACGAGTTTACAATTTTACAGCATGTATGGTATTATATTAATGAATTATGATGATATTTATATATGATGTATTTCGTTACGAATATCGGAATCTAATACACGTGGAATTAATTGATAAATCGGACAGCATAAAAAAAATGTGAAAAAATTCAAAACAAACAAAAATACCGCTGTAAATAGAAATTAATCTTTCTTTAATTTCTCACATCTATGTGAAATCACTTGATATGAGGGTTTGCAATTTTGCAATTCTTTTAACATTTATTAATTGAATTTCTTTTTGTTAACTATTTATTGAATGTTCAAGTAAAATAAATGAAATTTAGAACCAATAATATTAATGATTATAATTGCGACATGAGATAAAGTGGTATGGATTTAGCAACTTTTTTGTGTTAAAGTTGTTATGTACGAAAATCACAGATTAAACTCATTCTCGATTATTTATTTTTGGGAGATCAATGATCCTCAGTTGGTTAATAATCCTCAGGTGATCAAAGATCTTCAAACTAGCATCCTGAGTCTTATTAAGTACTTAAGCTCATTTTCGATAATTTATTTTCAGACGATCAATGATCCTCAGTTGACCAATCATCCCCATTTGATTGATGATCCTCAGGTGATCAATAATATGATTCAGGGTACATTATTAAGATATTTAGCATATAATTAGTTTAAAACTTAGTTCTTAATTAAATTCATTTTTTCAATCAACAATTCTCATATGCTGGATCAATTATCTGTGCGCCCAACGTTCTATAGAACTCAAGTGGCAAAACACATTGGTGAGAAAGATCTAACTGGGATTTTAAACCTTATATAGCATTTCAGTTCATTCTCGATGATTTATTTTTAGGAGATCAATTATTCCCAGTTGGTTAATGATCGTCAGGCGATCAAAGATCCTCAATCTTCAAACTCGCATCCTGAACCTTATCAAGTACTTATACCCCTTCTCGATGATATATTTTCAGAGGAGCAATGATCCTCAGGTGACCAATCATCCCCATTTTTTGATTAATGATCCTCAGATGATCAATGATTCTCAATCTTTGGATTTTAACCTTTCCACTAAATAATAAAAGAACATTTTCTTATATAATCAAAATTTACTTTTTTGCTGCGTCTAAAATTGATCCATTACATATTTTAATAAACATATAATTAATATCTGATTACTTATCTATAAATACTTAATTTAATTTAGCTTAAAAATATTTTTTTTTATAAAAAAATCAAGTTTAATATATTTCTCTTTTTTTCACAAAATAAAATTGTAAAGTCATGATCTCATATTGATTCAGAATTAATCATCATCGTCATCGACATCATAATTTGTCTATTAAACCATCATTCATCAGTCTTCATTACATGTGCTCATCAAAGTATATATTTATTTTATTATTTTTATATTACTGTATGTTTTATACCACAGTTACACAGGTTTTGGTATGTTTGTCTTTAAAGTGATACTTTAAACTTGTTTTTAATAAAACACAATAAAAATAAAACAAATTAAATGATTTGACAAATTTTATTGACACCAAATTAAAACGTAATAAATAGACTTAACGTTTATGACAAACAATTTTTGAAGACACTTGCATAAGTAAATGGAAGTTTGAAGTTTTAGAACCCAATTAGAAACCGACTTTTGAGTTCTTTCATTATTTTATTTTAAATTGATCTCCTCAAAATTCATGATCATCAACTGATCTTCATTTTCAGTTTTTTATCGTAAATCTGGTCCTGTATATTATTAAAATGTTGTCGATGATGCAAGAGTATACAAAAAAGTTATGCAATTATTTTAAAATTAAACGACGAAGATTGTTGAAAATCGATCAGGCTAAGCTATCACTAAATGAGGGCTTTCCAACCCAATGGAAGGTATGTTGTATTACTACTCCTAAAAAAATCTTCAATTGGCGTAGAGTTTCATCCAAAGAAAGCATATCTAAAATATTTGATTGTTTGAATATTAATTTGCTTATCTAGTAATACTGGTTTCTTCAGTAGGCTTGTAGTATGCCTTGACAAACTTCTGATTAAACTTTGATTGATTCTTATAGCTTATAGGAAATTTTACGAAAATCTTCTGTGAGTTATATTAATCAATTAAAAATTTTTTGATTGATTTTTATTACTCACATTATTAAGGTTCTCAGTTTTTAATAGAATTTTGATTCAGGCTAAAATCTCTTTTAAAAACAATATACCACCCAACAGCTGACAAGTCTAAACTATTTTCTAAATTCCTCTAATAAATAATGTAAATTTTTATCACTGCAACATTTCTAAATAAATATAAATAAAATTTTCCCCTCTAAACTTAAAAAAACACTATAAAAAAGCTCATCTAAAGCCTTTATAAATTTTAATAAACTATATCATGGCGTCTGGACAAACAAGATGCTATTTGACCCCATCTTTATACCAAAAAAAAAAAAATTTAAATTTTAAAATGAATAAAATACATAAAATTATTAATTGATGAACTACGATGTCGAATGTATGAATGAACGAATGAATGAAGAATTTTTTTATTATCTTATTCATTTACTCATTTACCGCACTTTTACTTTCATTAACAAAACAAACGGAAAAAAAAGCGCGCGGTAGTGAAATTCAAAAGCACAAAAGCAAAAAATAAACACCAAAAAAAAAAACAATGATTTAAATAAAAACGTAACTTTTGAAGGCCTCTTAAAATTTCTTTCAATATAATAAGAAAAGGTAAAACAAAACAAAAATATCAACTGTAAATACTCGTAAATAATGAGGGAAAATTCAAGTTATACTTGATAACTATAAGTTACAAACATCTATATGATGTTAGTGATATCATACTAGTTCATCGAATCAAGAGTTAATAGAATAGGTTTAAAAAAAATAACTATTCCACCTTAAGAGCATAATCATGCAGAAGTCTCCTAAGTAGCACTCAACTCCAGAGTGACACAGTGATTAGAGTACCGACATTTCATTCTTAAGGCCCGGGTTCCAATCCATGTGAAAGGGAAAAAAACTTTTCTGGTTTTCGTCTTGACTCAGCTACCATTCGCCATTCGATTCATTTAATTGAATAATATAACTCACAGATATAGAATACCATATAATTTAATTACAAGATATTACAATATAAACAAAAATAGAATTGTATCTATTGAAAATCTAAGATGTTGTAAGACCTAATTCTATCTCATGTTTAAATTGTATGAGGAGTTCATTAAAATCAATTCTAATAATACAAATATAATATGACCTCCTGTTACAATTTTGAGCAGTTAGCGCTCAAAATAAAACAAAAAAAAGGGAGCTGCGAGACATAACCTTATAATTAATATAAGGTTAAGAGCTAATACATCTAGTGTTGGTAATACCAAAGTTTTATTAGTGAAAGAGGCAAAAAATACTTCATCTACTGTAGCTGCACCTATTCCAAGAGAATGGAATTTGTAATTTTTAAAATTAAATTTTTAAAGATTTTCATTCATCCATATAAATTCTATACAAAGAAGGCGTGATCCGGCAAATGTTTTATTAACCAAAGAAAGGTTGTCTTGAAATTTTTTATCTTTCTTGAAAAAATTCTCATTCCTTAAAATTAAAATTTATTATTTATTATTTTATAGCTGTTTTAAATGTCATTGTATATTTTATTGTATTCAAAACCAAATTTTAAATTTAGAATACGTTTAAAACACGTTTTTAGTATGTTTTCAAAAAATTTTTAAAAATTATGTACTTATATATAGTTTAATTCTGACGGTCGTCCGTTTCCATTTACAAATTTAACACAGATAGTTATTGTGCAGTCCAAGTTACCCAAAGTGCGGGAAAGCCCCAAACGCTTCCTGTATAGACTTTACGCATATGAAATGGAAATGTACAAGGTGCCCATACGGTACTTTAATTTGGCGTTATGCAAAACAAAATGTTTGTAAAACTCCTGACTCCTCAAAAGTTCCATATGATTTCAATGAGGAATTTTTAATTTTGGAGATCTTTAACTTCTTAATATAAAAAAAATTTCCAAAGCCTTCCCCTTGCTTAGGAGGTTAAAAATTGTAACTTTACAAAATGTTAAACTACTGTTACTTGAATAATGTGCTTTGAAATAACTATCAAAATATTTTTTGAAGTAATATACAAAAAGTGTATTTAATTTCGAAAATGTGCTTTTTTAAAAACCCTTAATATTTTTCATTACTTGTTTATTTTTAATGTGATAAAAAATTTTTTTTTTTATACCCGTGCATACATATATGACATCGGGTATATTAGATTTGCTCCTCCGTTTGTAACGCATCGATCTAGACGAGCTAGATATAGTGTCAAGGGTACGTATCGGCTCAGAATCGAAAAATTAGTCGATCTAGCTATGTGTGTCTGTCCGTCCGTCCGTCCGTCCGTCCGTCCGTCCGTCCGTGTGTCAGCACGATAACTCAAAAACTAAAAGGGCTAGAGTCTTGAAATTCACACAAAGTGATTTTTAGACAATTTCTAGGTTCCCTATTGTTTTTGGTTAAAATCGGACCAAGTCTTCGTGAAGCTGCCATACAACTTTTTTGCACCAATATGAATTTCTTCAAAAGTAATTATACTACGAGAATGAAAATTACACACGGTTAGTTTTATAATGACTCCGGCACTTATATGAAGTTTCAAAATGTTAGGGCCCCATTTTCGGGGGGCTGCCATACAACTTCTTTGCACCAATATGAATTTCTTCAAAACTAATTATACTACGAGGCTGAAAATTACACACGGTTAGTTATATAATGAATCGAGCACTTATATGAAATTTCAAAATGTTAGGGCCCCATTTTCGGGGAGCTGCCATACAACTTTTTTGCACCAATATGAATTTCTTCAAAACTATTTATACTACGGGGATGAAAATTACACACGGTTAGTTTTATAATGACTCTGGCACTTATATGAAGTTTCAAAATGTTAGGGCCCCATTTTCGGGGGACTGCCATATAACTTCCTTGCACTAATATGAATTTTTTCAAAACTATTTATACTACGCGGATGAAAATTACACACGGTTAGTTATATAATGAATCGAGCAATTATATGAAGTTTCAAAATGTTAGGGCCCCATTTTCGAGGGGCTGCCATACAACTTCTTTGCACCAATATGAATTTCTTCAAAACTAATTATACTACGAGGCTGAAAATTACACACGGTTAGTTATATAATGAATCGAGCACTTATATGAAGTTTCAAAATTTTAGGGCCCCATTTTCGGGGGGCTGCCATACAAAGTTTTCGATTCAATAACTTTGAATCTAATGAAGCTACAAGGTTAAAATTAAAATTGGGCAGGTAAATTAATAGGGCAAGTTACTTGGCAAAGTTGGACATCACTCAGACCTTCGGACTTTTAGGGTGGGCCAATTTTTTTTGTTTTTGTTTTTTTTTTTTTTATTTTTTTTTTTTTTTTTTTTAAGCTAAAGTTATGGGACAATGAATGAAAATTTTGTTTTTTGTTTTGTGATTTTTTTTTTTTTTTTGTTAATTTTTTTTTTTTTTTTTTACGTCAAAATTATGGGGTAATGAGTTAAATGTATAAGGGAAGTAAATTACGGTTTATTTTATACACCATAGTGGGTATGCACGGGTATCTAAAAGTTGACAAGGGCAACTATAATCTTCCTCGTTAAATAAAAAATTGAATAACCAAAGGAAATAAAATTTTTAATTGTTAAAAGTCGTATTAGAACTGGAGAAATTATCTAATATTATGATTAAAATCATAATTGAGAGGTGAATAAAATGTTGTTGTCATTATTATTACTAGTATGGTATTAAAAAAAAATTCAAAAAAAAATTATGCGTGTCAGTTACATAATACGTTTGGTGTTAAAAGAAGACGGTTTCACACGAAAATTATTTTATTGTCATTAAAATTAAATAAATATAAAAATTATGATTAGGGTATAAAATAAAATATAATATGAAATATTCAAAAAGAGTCATCATAATAATAGTTCACTTTCAATAAAAGTTTCAAAATTGCTTATAAATAATAATTTCACAATAATTAACTAACAAAAAAAATCAATAATATAAAATTAAATTTAGAATAAACAGTATTTTATAGTATTTGAGAAAAGAAAGGTTTATTATTTTTATAAAAGTCAAAATATTTGGACAAATCAAAAGTTTATAAAAATGTTCATGCTGTTTTCTTAATAAATTTCAAAAATTAATGTAAGTTACCATTGACAGTTAATTTTATAAAGTTAGATCAGATGAATAACTGTAAAATTAATTAGTGACTTCAAGTTGAGTTTTAATAATCAATTTGAAAACGTGTATTGAATTCGCACTCGAAACTACATTTTCGCCGTGCGGTATTGTCTTCAAAAGACTTCATCTATTTTAAAGAAGAATACTTAGGGAATCAATTGAGCCAAAAATGATGTATAAAAGGAATTTTAAATATTTGTTTTTAGTTTTCGCAGGATAAATATCATTATACCCGTGCATACATATATGAACATCGGGTATATTAAAATTACTCCTCCGTTTGTAACGCATCGAAATATAAGAGCTAGATATAGTGTCAAGGGTACGTATCGAATCAGCATCGAAAAGTGAATCGATCTAGCTATGTGTGTCCGTCCGTCCGTCCGTCAGCACGATAACTCAAAAACTATAAGAGCTAGAGTTCTGAAACTTTCACAAAGTAATTTTTAGACAATTTGTAGGTTCCCTATTGTTTTTGGTTAAAATCGGAGAAAGGCTTCGGGTAGCTGCCATACAACTTTTTTGCACCAATATTTATTTCTTCAAAACTATTTATACTACGGGGATGAAAATTACACACGGTTAGTTTTATAATGACTCCGGCACTTATATGAAGTTTCAAAATGTTAGGGCCCCATTTTCGGGGGGCTGCCATACAACTTCCTTGCACCAATATGAATTTCTTCAAAACTAATTATACTACGCGGATGAAAATTACACACGGTTAGTTATATAATGAATCGAGCACTTATATGAAGTTCCAAAATGTTAGGGCCCCATTTACGGGGGGCTGCCATACAACTTCTTTGCACCAATATGAATTTCTTCAAAACTAATTATACTACGAAGCTGAAAATTACACACGGTTAGTTATATAATGAATCGAGCACTTATATGAAGTTTCAAAATGTTAGGGCCCCATTTTCGGGGGGCTGCCATACAAAGTTTTCGATTCAATAACTTTGAATCTAATGAAGCTACAAGGTTAAAATTAAAATTGGGCAGATAAATTAATAGGGCAAGTTACTTGGCAAAGTTGGACATCACTCGGACCATCAGACTTTTAGGGTGGGCCAATTTTATTTTTTTTAGTTTTTTTTTTTATTTTTTTTTTTTTTTTTTAAGCTAAAGTTATGGGACAATGAATGAAAATTTTTTTTTTTGTTAATTTTTTTTTTTTTTTTTTTTAAGCTAAAGTTATGGGACAATGAATGAAAATTTTGTTTTTTGTTTGTGATTTTTTTTTTTTTTTTTTGTTAATTTTTTTTTTTTTTTTTACGTCAAAATTATGGGGTTATGAGTTAAATGTATAAGGGAAGTAAATTACGGTTTATTTTATACACCATAGTGGGTATGCACGGGTATCTAAAAGTTGACAAGGGCAACTATAATCTTCCTCGTTTTTTATTTTATTTAATTTTAGGATTCATAAAAATTTACAGTATATCGAAAAAAGCATTTATTAATGTTTTAGAGAAAATAGAGCGAGATCTAAAACACCCCTATGAAATAATTTTGAACTCCCTATGAACGATTACTTTGACCTTAATTTTGTGATTTTAAGGGGAAGGCTTCCGGGAATGAATATATAATATTATTTACTTTACAGATATTAAATATTTAAAATAAACAGGGCGTTCGGAACTCAGAGATCACGAAGAGAAAAGGTTTCCTAAATAATGGTTTTCAAAGTAATTTAGTAGGAATAACAATATCATCACCCCTGTACAATTTAGAAGATTCGTTTAGGTACCGGAAACTAGCTAAGGTTATGGGCTTTTATATTTGTCTAAATTTAATATTATCTTTCATAGTTGAAAAGTAACAAGAACTTTGAGCTAAAAATTATGGATATCTTTCACAGTTTTTTTTAAGTAACTATTGTTTTTGCATATTAAACCATTATTAATTTATCAATTTCATAATTATGATCATGTGATTAATTAACAATTTGTTAAAATAAAAATTTAAATAGTGTTACAAATATTGTTGTTGTTCGTAGAATGCAATATTTTTTTAGAGAATGTAGAAATATGCAGTTAGGACCGAAAACTGCAGTAAGAAAATAAAATGTAAAAAGTTCTATTTTCTTATTGTCGTTCCAGACCCGTATATAGGTAATAAAATAATAAAAGTATTCGCATGGAAATAGATTTAAAATTAAAATTAATATCAAAAGATTCAAGTGAGAAACTTGTAAGCAAAATCCTATATACAATTTTTTCCAAATAAATTCGATTATAAATTAAATTTTACGAAAAGATTAAAATAAGTTTATCCACATTCAATACTTTCCAAACAATCTTTATTTTAAAGCTAACTTTGTTTTAAGTCACTATTGAGTCAATTAATATATTTATATAGTATAAAAATATGTAACATAAAAATATGGCCATATAAAAATATAATTAAAGATATTTAGAAAAAACTTTTGGTATTTCAACAAAAAATAAAAATAATTTTAAGTGGTATAAAGACTGACTTGAAAAATGAATGATTACCTTAAAGAGAAATTTAAAAAAAAATATATGATCATTAAATTTACTTGAAAACTTAATTATGATAACTTTTAATGTAATTAAATATTTGGAGCAATTCAAATTTTATTAGCGTAAATAAATTGTATACTTTAATTAATTTGAGTGAATTAAGTGATTCACTTGAAAATTTTAATTAAAGTGAATTTTAACACAAAGTTTTTTTAAGTGTCCTATAGCTTGCCTTTCAATTTGTATTTAGTTATGTAAAAATATATATGTTATATAAATTGTACAATTAAGCTTTATCATCAATTAATTGTTTTAAGTAGAAGAAAATATTAGTATTTATCTGGGTAACTTATATTTAAGAGTTTTAATTTAACCAGGTCCAATTCTAAGGTCCAATATGATATTATAATAGAGGAAAATTTAGTTTAATAAGCTTAAACTGTAAATCTCGATTAATATAGATTTGATATGCTTTTAGTATTACCTATTTGTAATAATTGTTGAATAAATATTATCAAATATTTTGTATATTCATCTATTTAAATTTAAAAACTTTTTTTAATATATTAAAATTCGTTATTTACTTGAGTTAACAACAACACGATTAAATCAGTTGAAATTTTAATTTGGATTATGCATTTGAAATCAAAATATCCGGGTTCAACAACCGTCTTTTGATCGCATACTAAAATAATTATCAATATTTATGTAAAAATATATAATGTGTATAAATCGGATTATCGGTAATATAATAAACAAATATTTGGAGATTTAGTTTAAAATAGTTAGTATCTAGCAAATAAATCTATACAACTTCACCTACTTAGGTCAGAATGAATAAATAGGGGAGTTTAATGTTTGAAATAGTTAAACTTTAAACATGTTTAGGATAAAAACTCGTTACTTAAGATTTACTTAAATTAACACTTGACAACTGTTCTAAAGAAATCTGGAGGCTCTCAGAATAAAAATATTGCTATCGATA